>OV656842.1:16382500-17582500 GCA_927399475.2 Acleris emargana | reverse complement strand
TCCTTTATAATGGCGAGCTTAACAAAAGCGCAAAAAGCCCCCTATTGTCGAAGCGGCGGTCTAGGATTAAGCTCTATTATTACATTACTTGGCAGACTTAACTTGGTTTTAGTTTTTTTTCATGTCGTTTTCCAGTTAAGTGTTAAAATTCTTCCTTGGGGTATATTTGACTTTTTCAGAACAACCTTTATTGTAATCGTTTTGTCCTTCTCTTGAACAGAAAGGAAAAGAGAAAAAGGCAAATCATAGCAATATTAATACTCCATGACACAGCACTTCCGTAAAGAACCTTTAATACTTTTTGGTGAAATGCTTCGATGCGTTTAGAGTGGGCGCGCCTACGATGCTACTTGTCTTTTGTTTGATGTTGGCATATGTAAAATTTTAATAAAAAAGCAACTATATTTATCTATCTTGCTGATACAGGGCGAACGATATGAAGTGTTACCAAATTCACAAAATCGAGCCTGGTGTCAAAGTAAATGCGACTTACTATCGGGAAAATGTTTTGGAAGCTGCGTTGGAGCCTTGGGCACGCAAACATTTCGGTAGTAGATCGTGGACATTACAACAAGACTCGGCCCTGGCTCTTAAAGCTCGTGTGAACCAAGAATGGCTGAGCAACGCGTTCCACATTTCATTTCGTCCACACAAGGGCTTTCGAATTCCCGAAACGCGAACCCGATGGACTTTTCTATCTGGTCCATTGTGGAGAGCAAGGTGAGGAGAAGAAAACATGCCAGTATGGATGCACTGAAGGAAGCGATCGTACGTAATTGGCATTGCATACCGCAGGATCACATTCGTTCAGAGTGCAACTCATTTTTCTACCGTCTGATATAGCAAAAGCTATAGACAGCAAAAGATGGTCATATCGAGTTAACATAAAGTAATTTAAAAAAATTGATATCTTTTCTCAATTTTTTCTTAATAATAAATAATTTGTGACAGCAAAAAAAAAAACCTAGCCTTTTGAATTTGGTAACACTTCATATCGTTCGCCCTGTAGGAATAAGCATTTAAAGTAGCAAACTGGTGTTGCTTTTTATATAAGTGGTTTCAGGGCGTTTTCACTTAAACGTGTACCTCAATTAAGGGACTGAAATTAAGGAACTTTAATTTTGTCAGTTTTGTGACGAAAATTAACCAAACATCGAGGCTGTCAATGTATAGCTCATTTTTGTCACAAAACTGACAAAGTTAAAGTTATTTAATTTCAGACCTTAATTGGGTTACAGGTTTTAGTAAAAATGCCCTTCAAGCAACACAGTCGAAATTATTTTCAATAAAGATTATTAAACAACGTCATCGCTAAATTAAATTTCTTATAAATGCAGGCAGAAAGGCTTGGGCATTTCTCAAAAAATATTTACAAATCACTACAATTACCAATAGGTGAATAACTTAAATGATTTATTGCATGCAGTTCTGTTGTGTACAAAACTAATATGGAATTTATGTCAGATTTCAAATAGGTATAAACGGTCTAAATAGATGTGATATATCTACATGCAAGAGGTCATTTACTTATGTTTTTCACCTATGCGAATTAAATATAGGGATGTATGCGGTGCATGAAACTAATAATTTTACTGATTTCCCTATTCTGTCCGATAAAATATTGTGTTAAAACTTCCTATTTTGTTACTTTACTAAAATAAATGCCGTTTTGGTGATAAATTACAAGAAGTTTTCCTCCATACTTAATTAACGATTTAGAAAATTGGAATCTCTCAAAATTTGTAATAGTTTTACGGATCATAGGCACAATATAACTGACATGTCTTTATTAAAAAAAAAAATCGTTTATTGTGAAGTGTCTGTTGTGTGTAATATATTCTAAGATTTAATTGAATGAATTATGATTAATAATTTAATAATAGTAGTATACTGTTTTGAGGGAATTTTGAGGACATTTTTGGCAAGTACAAGTATTTGATACCTCAATAATTAGGAACGGGGTGACAACCGTGTTTATTGACTGTTTTTTATTATAGGTAGTCTTACAAAAAAGATCGAGAATTTATTCCCAACCACGTTTTCACTTTGCTATATAAACAGAAGAAACGAAAAATACACGTCTCAATTAATTGTAATTGTTTGTCGCGAATCAAATCGGCTATTAGGAATATTTGGCTACCAGTTTTATTGTTTATCAGTATTTTAGGTCGTTTTAAAAGGTAATGGTTATTCAACGAATATTCGAAATTCGAAAATTGTTCTGTTTGTATAATATAAACGGTTTTCAAAAACGTACGTTATGTAGTTTTAATATCTGCCTTGTCGTTACGAATCCATCAGAAATTAGTTGATGAACCTGCAATCTGGCTTAAATATAAATCTTGTTTTCTTGTGGTTAAAAATATATATAATTCTGTAACCACATTTTGCACAATCAGGCTAAGATGTTTAATTATCAACAAGATTTTAAAGTTGTAGGTTATTCTGTAGCTCTGCCTACCCCTCTCTGGGATTACAGGCGTGAAGGTATATGTATATGTATGTAAAATATATTTTTCTGACACTTGAGCATACGCAGGAGGTAAGAGAGCTCAAAAATGTATTTTTATTACCATATGGAGTAAGCAAAGTATAGGGAATCTCAGGTGTATAGGCATTTAAACAACTGTCTGAGGACTAACATTGGAATATTTTTTCATGCTAGTAATTTCACCGGTTGTTTTATGTATACAGTGGAACACAATAATGCGAACACTGGCTACTTTGATGAGATTTCAGATCTATAGGCATTTGCAACCTCAAATCCAACTAAATATCTGAGGACTAACTTGAATTAATGTTCCCTCATGCTAGTAATGTCACCGGTTGTTTTGTCTATACAGCAGAACACAACAATGTGAACACTGCTGCTTGGTGGTAAGTATGAAAGGAAATAAAATAATTATTCATCCGTCAGAAGCCCTACCGAGTAGGCAACAGCGTTGTCGAATTTACTCTTTCTTTATTATTTACTGGACCATTTCTTTGCACCCTGTTTGTACGCTTTTTCATCGCTGGCTTCGTTAAGTTACTCCTCTGCAGCGGCATTGTTTGTTATTTACAAAAGCATAACAATAAAATGCGCACTATTCGGAACCAAGAAAAATACAGGAAATACCTATAGCTGTCGGGTTGTCGTTTCGCTGCATGCTGCATCTCTATTTGACTCTTTCTCGTTATAACGGTAGCTGACGGACTGTTTTTGGATTTGATATTAGCAACCTCCTTTTTTTTCATTTAAGAAGGAGACAGCTAAAAATAACTCTAAGATTTACTTTTGTTGAAGTTGAGAATCAACACTTAAGCGATACATTAAACTTATTGATAGCTCATTTTTGTTTTGTACGTCTCTGTTTGGTTGTTTGTTTAGTTTAAGTAAGTTTAATTCACGGTCCCTCAGAATATCAGCGAAACGGCTTGCCGCGGCACAATCAAATGCTGAGAGGCCCATTTTTAGCATAATGTGCATATCTTTTTGTTTCATTTGTTTTCACTTTTATTTTTTATGTGTGCTCATAGTAATTAGATCTATCTTATATTATCTTATCTTATCTTTATTTACTAAGACAAAGTTAAAATCGAATATCGTCATCAGTATTTTACAAGCTTTAATTTAACTTGCAATGTATGTAGATAAGGGTCAAAACTTGCAAGTTAGATTGGCCCCACTTTCTGTTTTCCAATGAAGCTGAAAATTTGTATACACTTTTACTGCTTCAGGGCTCTTTAGAATCGTCTTGTCAAGTAGATTACGACTATGCATAAAAAAGTACAGTCAGCAACAAAAACTAGTCCCAAAAATGTTTATTTTACGGAATTTTATTTATGTTATAAACCTTCAGTAAGTTTTTAAATCTAATATGTTAAAAAAAACTTGAAAATAAGTATTTTAGTAAGTTCCGCCTAAACAGTTACACGATGTTAATAAATAAAAAAACAGAGGATAAGCTCACACAAATTAACTTAGTCCCAAACTAAGTTTTAGGCTAGTACTAAGGCTAGTAATAAAAATTCAAAGAAAACATCCCAGACTCAGAAACAAAATACTAGTGCTCATCACAAATATATTTGCCATACCGGAAATCTGACACAGGACCATAAGCTTTGATACATGAAATAAAACTAACTTTTACCACTTACCTCTAAGACTAACTCATGCAAATTTAACTGTGAAGCTTTTTAATAACAGTTCTTGCTCCTTAATTATCCCACCCAGTAGAAAAGGTTTTGTTTTCATTGAATGCAAGTTAAGCGAACAATTTCTTAAATTAGCAAAACACGAAAACCTCCGTGAGGTTGTTTGTTCGTGGTTACACAAAATTAACAACGATGCTTTAATGACGCAATTACATGACTACAGAAATTGGGTTATTGTTATGAATCTTATACAAGCATAACAATACAAACAACCATTAAATAATATTTTAATAAGTATTACTGTAGTTAAAAACCTAAAGGAAGAAGAAGAAGCGACAGAAATTTTTCAAGATCGTAGCAAGTGGAAAGAAGTGGTCTCTGCCTACCCCTCTGGGAAACAGGCGTGATTTAATGTATGTATGTATGTAAAAACCTAAAGTAAAGGAAAATCCAAGACAATAACAGCACTGTCTCGAAAAATAATGCCCTATAAGTCAATGTGCTTAATATAATGTTGTGTCCCGATATCTAAAGGTATACATGTCCATATTATATCACTTTAAAGTACCTACCTTCAATAAGATATATAATCCAAAGTAGACTAGCGGTAACTGGCGGTATTCGGAATAAGTTGTTCCCTTTTCAGGATAACAGATTATCCACGCTTGTCAGGAGACTGATATGACATTCCTTTTATTTTAATGAATATAAAGCTTTAAAATATGACGAAGGAGATTGACGAAAGAGATATCCAGATCGAAAGTGAGTGGAAGGGTCGGAAGGGGCCGCCCTAGGCGTAATTTTTCGAATCAAATCGGGGAAATACTGGAAACCGACGTGCCTGCATGACTCGATGTATGAATGTGGAAGAAGCGAAAGAAATTTGTCAAGATCGCAGCAAGTGGAAAGAAGTGGTCTCTGCCTATGGTACCCCTCTGGGAAAGAGGCGTGATTTAATGTATGTATGTAAATATAACCAACACAACAAAGTGTATAAATTTATATTCATTTTACTTACTTTCTTGCACACTTTTATTTTTTAACAAGAATTTCAATTGGAAATCCGGGCTAGCCGTTCTGGCTTCGGAAAATCTCAGCAATGCGATCCTAAATAAGAGCCAAGAGACTTACAAACTAGAATACTTGACAAAAAGTTCAAGGGAAGTAGATCTTGGCAAGGTTATTGTGCAATACAGTATACATTATATATATTTTTCCTTGTTTACTGAACAAGTACATAAATTAACGGAAAAATTATAAGATATTAAAATAAATTGTTTTATGGGATCTTACGTACATGTTATACTTGAATTCGAAATATTTGCTATCTGCAGTCCTTATAAAATATACAACAACCGATTTTGAAACAAAATGTAATTTTATTTAGGACTAGCTTCTGCTCACGACTTCATCCGTGTAGATTTTGTCTTGTTTACCATCACTTTATTTATTCCCTCCGGAACTTTTCTGGGAATATCGTATATCGTCGGTGATAATGCAAAACCGCGTAACTAACACATTTATGATAGAGCAAAATACACCTTACTATTTTATTAAAAAGGTTAATTTTGCTCCTTATCACAAATGTTACTTACGCGGTTGTGCAGTTTCACCGACGATATGTATAGATAGCTGTCTCCATTCCAAATTTCATGAAATCCGTCCAACCATTGCAGCTCGATGGAGTAACAAACTAATTAACATTAACTTTAGCATTTATAATTATTAGTATGATTCAAATTAATCATGAGTCGTGACGTATTAAAAACCCATTAAAAAACTACAAATTACAGTTCGGTTTTATCTGACAGTGGCATCGTTATTTCTGATCATTTATGTAATTATGCAGCGAATTGGCGAAAACAGACAAAAATGATTAATCGGTGGTTAATACTTCGGTAATTAATAGACGACGTGTCATGAATAATGATAATGCATTTATCATAATGTGTCATTTAATGACTCCCATAATTGATGATAACAAAAAAAGAGACGCAAATGAAGCAAGAGATAAAAAAATTGTTTTTACGGTTCCGTACCCAAATGGTAAAAACCGGACCCTATTACTCCGCTGTCCGTCTGTCCGTCGTCTGTCCGTTTGTCCGTCGTCTGTCCGTCTGCCTGTCTGTCTGTCTGTCTGTCACCAGGCTGTATCTCACGAACCGTGATAACCAGACAGTTGAAATTTTCGCAGAAGATGTATTTCTGTTGCCGCTTTAATAACACATACTAAAAATAGAGTAAAATCAATATGTATGGAACCCTTCGTGCGCGAGTCGGACTTGCATTTAACCGGATTTTTCATCCAAGTTTTAAACTACTATCAAATTCCAGAAAACTTTTTAGCTGTTTTTATAGGAAGCCTGAAGAATTGAAAAAATCTGGGCTGAAAAATCTAGTTTAACCATTAATTAAAATACAACGGTCTGTTGGTTGCAAACGTATTTTTATGTTTGAAATATCATTGTTTTTCATTTGAGTCTGCAAAAACCGTTTCGTAGTAAAAAATATGTTTCCTACAGACCTCGGGTTTAGCTTACTTGTAGCCAAAATCAGCTTTTCACCGAGACTAAAGGGCTCCAAAAATCCAAAAAATAACAGTCTGTGGGCCAATATTGTCCTATCCATAAGTTTCTCTCAAGGTTTCGTAAATTTCTTCATAGGTTTTGGACAGTCAAGCGGCCTGTCTGACTTATCACTGCAAACCATTAATTTGTGGTGTCTTTTACAGCAAATTCCACTTTTTTTTTCTATTTAATTGCTGCTTAGATATAATAGCAACGCTTTCTTTAAAAGGAGCTATATGAGATACATAAGGTATTAAAACCTACCCGTTTTACGAGTTTGTTCCTAGTAATGTTATTAATCGAAAATTAACATGTTTTTATTTATTTTTCATTGCGTACCGTTTCAATATTTTTCAGCCTAGTCTGCTGCCGAACATCATTGTCATAGATTAGTAATGTCTATTTATATGTATTTTCTATAAATCATATGGTAATTTGTGCGTATAATAATTGCAAAAGAATAAATTTATGTGATAGTCTCAAGTCAGTGTTCATAAATCATCATGTCAGCCGAAAGACGTCCACTGCTGGACATACGCCTCCCCCAAGGCTCTCCACTCCGACCGGTCAGCCTTTCGCATCCACCGCGTTCCCGCGATCCTTACAAGGTCGTCACTCCATCTTGTTGGAGGCCTACCTACAGCTCGTCTCCCGGTCCGCGGACGCTACTCAAGAATTTTCTGACCTCATCGGCCATCAGTCCTGCGAGCATTGTGCACTGCCACTAAAGTTAAGTTTAGTTCATAGGTATGTCATCAAATTTCAACAACCTCACGAAACTCGAAGCGACTATTCAAACTTGCCACGGAACGGCGCTTGGGGAAGGTCAAATCATCATTGACTGAGTGCAGCAGTAATACAGCCCGTCAGGATCACTACTAGCGATTATTACGCGCAAATGTAATATACATATTCCAATCACCCACATCATAACCAAAGCCATAATCCCGATAAGGTAAGATCATTTACCCACAAATCATAAATTTGAATGAGTCCCTTTCCATTCATACTATTCATTTCTCAAATTGGCGGGACCTGACTGAATAGCGTCAATTGTTCAGTTTCATTTCACAGAAATAATAGGTAATTGGTTAGGAAAGACCCAATGATCCCTTATTACTCCTCAGTAACCTGGACGTTTTAAATCACCATCGTAAAGTGTGCGTACGTTTCAAGGGTCTTTTATGAACTCGCCTTATTCGTTAACTGAATGCCTAATCCCCTGTTTCTCTTAAATAACGACCAAAAAGAACGATGTACTTAGAATCGAGACACAACGTTTCTGTAATTTTGAAAAAGTTAATAGGTTTTAATTTTTTTCTGATACATAGTGATTCTTATATTGTAAGAAACACAAGAAAACCCAGAAACAACTTCTGAATGATTTTTTGTGACATGAACATAGGGAAAAAATATCATTATTTTAGAATTTTCTTTCGACGAAAGTACTAAATTTGCTCAAATTAGCTCTGCTATGTCTCCTTAAAACTGTTGTATCGAATATCCAGTAACCTTGTAAATTGTATATTTTGGTCGGTATATAGCTCTAGTTTGTTCTAATCTGCATTATGTTATTTTACGGATAATTCGGTCACAATTTTAGTCAAATTAAATGGATGTTTCGACGACACGTCAACATAAATAATTACCATCATTGGTGTGATTACTGACCATGATATGAAAGCAATAATATACTGCGAACAATACGAATGCTTTTACGTTCGTAAATGGAATCACAAGGGACGTCTAGAGTAAAATTTAATGTAAAAGTAGGAACTCTATCAATCCATCAGTACATACTTGTGTTGCCAGAGCAAAAGGAAAAGGTTAATTCGGTCGGCTAGAGCGCGAGTGGCATTTTACCTATACGAAACAGAGTTTTCAGTACGAGAAAATGTTACCGTACTTATTATGCTTCAAAACTACGAAAATTTACCTGCGGCAACAAATTAGATTTATTTTAGTATGGTCAAATCTTGTGCAGGGCAGATCTTTACCTATAACCGTCAATAGGCAGTTTTCGTATTGTCGTGTTTCGATGTGGCGATAAGAGAACCGGTGAATCACTGGCATAGAGGCATTCCACCTTGGTTTTATGGGAAGGCAACGCATTTGCAGTTTTACGATTGTAGTATTAAGAATTCAAATGCCTATGAGAAATCCTACTTAAAGGAGGCTTGTATTATCGTTTGCCTTCTCATTGTTTTTTTTTCACTGTGTATATATACGAGGGGTGATCCAAAAGTTTTGATAATTGGTATTAAAAATGGGAGTTATGTAAATCGTTATATTTTAATTGAAATATGCACACTTTCTATATTTGCAATCACTTATTAACGTCATTCAATTGTTTTATTTTACCACTATAAAAATAATTTTACTTTTGGAGGCTAAATTTTATACCTTCACTAAGTCATCACCACCTCGTGATTTTTTTATAGTTGCTTTTGAACATTATTGAATGAGAAGTAGTAGTCGAAAGTTAGGTCTAAATAACGGGGTGAGCGGTTATCAGTTCTCATCTTTGTTCGAAGAGCAGCATCCTTGTCAATTCGAAGGCTCTGAAGCATAATTCCTGCCGCAAATTAGTTTTTTTTTATTTATTGCTTATTTTTAATATTTTCCTATAACTATGATAGAATAATGTTATATAACTCTCTTAGATTATTTGAACTCAATTTCTAAAAGCTAATGTCACAGTATATATTTGTAGGATTCAATAATCCCGGAAAAGGCCGAAAAAACCACCCTAAATTTTTGTGACAGACCTTGAGCTAAAAAATCCAATGCAAAGATAACTTATTTACCATCTAAATCATAATGATAAATCAAGGTTTCATTTTCAATAACTATATTTTTTATTAGTGTACCAGAACTTTCTCCACACCGCTCCAAATTATTACAAAACTAACTCATATTTTTGCCGCCTTGTGAAATTGTTTATACACATGTATTTTGTTTAGCTATCACAGAAAAACAAATGAACAATGTATATATATTATTTATATAATTTAATATTGATTAGTTCAGTAGTACATTCCACATTAAAAGAATATCATTATGAGGATGGTTCATACCTATTCTCAAAACTTTTGGATCACCCCTCGTATACAGGTATTGAACTCTAAAGCAATATGACCAGCCACATCACTCGACTTTCACAGAAATATTATAATAGTTGATTAATTAGAACCCTAAAAACTTAATAATTTCGTAATTTCCCTGGTTGTCTTATGCCTATATTAAAATACACTCGTGGTCAAATAATACGGTTCAGAGTGCGTTTATCATATGATACTAAAAACAAACAAACAAAACAAACATCTTAGCCTTGTTGTGCAAAATGTGGTTATAGAATTATCAACAAGTTTTAAAAGTTGTTGGTAATTCTTTAGCTCTGCCTACCCCACTTTGGGAATGAAGGCGTGAGTTTATGTATGTATGTGTATGTGTATGTACTAAAAAGGCATTTTCGAAGCCTTGGTTCCTCGCCAGGGAATGCTTTTAGTAAAATCTGATCATGGACACCCCGAGCATCGATATAGGACTTCCAGAGTGCATAGGATACCCAACTGATTGAATCTGCGGTTAACGCCGGAATCGAAAAACATCTAATATGGCAATAAAATGTAAGGTAATCCAAATGCTGACCCAAACTCTCTCGCTAAGGTGTTAACTGATAGCGATCAGTTAGCTATCTTAAGCACTTTTGGCCTCTTTTATTAAACCTCGATGTATCCACCATTAAACCTCACTCAAAACCAACCCTGGCCAGAAACCAAGGATTCAAAATAGCCTCGTTTGTATGAAAAACTCACCCTGAAACGTATTATTTGACCGAGAGTGTAAAACAATGCTAACACTGCTGCATAGTTAAAGAAAATTATGGTTTGTAGCAATCCGAACACTGTATAAGATCCTACAACCATTAAAACAATATATTTTCAAAATATACAAGATAATATTTTCGAAATAAGCCTGCATTCAATACGTAATAAATATTCATCAAACCCTTGCTTTCCAATATTTTTCGTAAAAACATTCTCAGAAAACAAAATGGACCGAAAATATTACTTTATCGAAAGCGTGTGAAGTCATGGCAAAAATTTGAATACGAAAATAACCCGCGAAATGTGTTCTTTTGTAAAATGTCAATGAAGCCATTACTTTTGCTTAAAACGAAGGAATCAGAATGAACCACGTATATTTTATGTTTATATGGCAGCAGGAAATCAGTTTTCTGAAACGAAATAAACCCGTAAAGATTTAGTCTTAACAAATGAGTTGTAAGACTCTTCTTAGACATTTGTTAGGGTTCCGTAGTCGAACTCTATTTAACACGGTAAAAACCAAATCGTTTTTGATCTGTTATAGTAGGGTAGGGGGGGGCATGTTGAGCAAGCGGGTAAGTTGAGCAATCGAAATATCTCCAAAACTAAACACCCGACGTAGGGACGTCAAATGGCGGAAAGTGAGGTCTGGGGGAGGGGAACACATTCCGCCATTACCAGTTGCCACGCGGCGTAGGAGTTGGTGACACGCGTCATTTGTTTTTTTTCGAATGAAAAAGTAAAAAAAGTTAACTGTGGTATTTTACTTCTAAAATTGTGAGATCAGATGTCTCAGGCATCAGGTAAGCATTATTACTTAATAAATGTTCGTGTCTTTTGTGTTTTAATAACTTTGTTGTCGTAAGTATTACCAATTTTATTATAACCTAAGATTTGATAAAAAAACGTGGCACGGGGCTAGTTGGTCAGTTTTTGACGGGCCCCTTTAGTGACTATTTATTTGTGCAATATATCTTAGTAAATTTTATTATTTGTTGTAGAATGCGAAACTATAAAAGAAATACCCCTGTAAAGAACGCTTTCGAAGAGGAGCAGACCAAAACAGCTAAGAAGGCCAAGCCAATCCAGAAGGGAAGAATATTGCAATCTAGTTCAGAGGAAGATGATTATAACTGTCTAATATGTTCCGAAGCTTATTCACAAAGTAGTTTCTTGGTAATAAAGAAATATGAGCAATAAATATGATGATTTAATTATTTTTCTTCATGCAATTCTTACCTTGCTCAACTTACCTCATACCCATGCTCAGCTATCGAGGTAAGTTGAGCATGTCTAACTTTGGTCACTTTAAAGCGAATTTCTGCTAAACAATACAAAATATAGAAAATCTGTCTAGATACGTTTATTCCCAGATACATTTCCTAACAATCAAAGCGGATATCATCTTTCTAACGCAAACCATCACGAAAGTACAGGACTACCATTCCAAAGTTGCTCAATGTGCCCCTCCCTACCCTATTATCAACGTTTCGATAACTCTTATTTACTTGACAGTAATCGCGGGCGATTTAAAAACAAAATCACAACAGAGGGGTTATTATGATATAGCAACGCAGTTCTTTTAACACTGAGAGAAAAGGACAGAGCTATATAACTGCAATAGCTCTGTCCTTTGCTCTCAACGTAAAATGAACTGCATAGTTATGTCATAATACCCCTGAGGTCATATTAGATTTCGATTTTACTGCCTAGAATAAAGGCGCTGTTTAAATGACAGTCGCGTTTTAAAACTCGGTCATTGTCTCTGATAAGTGAATGTCGTACGGCAGTTTAAATCAAAATTAGATCGATAAGGTACTTAAGTAGTCACATACTTTCTGTATTTTATACTGATGCCAGTGATCGTGAAGCTATTCAAGTAAGGACTACTGGCATGATGCTGAATGACTCCCTTTTTGACACCGTTAAGCATTTGACTATTAAATAGGTAAGTTCTTTGACCTTTTACGTGTCCAAATATGTGTCAAATAAACTATAATATCTTTTTTCCATTCCCGAAAGGTCCCACGGGATCCAATAAATATGCCTACGCTGTCCTTCCGTCTGTCCGTTGTAATTTTAAACAGCTACCTATCAGACCTATAGTATCAACTCAAAATACAACTGTACTATAAAACCAACTTTAATACAACGTCTATGCTTGAAACAAAACAAACAATGATTTTGAGTTGATACTGTCTCGATCTAGCAGTGCAATTTGTTATAACGGATACTACTAATAATTTTAAGGAAAGTGAAATGAAATAAAGCACCCTGCTGCCCGATTTTTTTTGTATCATAAAAACAGTAAGCTATACAAACATCAATCTGGAATGTTTGAAAAACAAAACTAAAAAATGCTTAAATAGCGGTACGGAACCATCGGTGTCCTAGTCTAACTTTAATTTATTTTTATCTTTAATTTCTGCAAACTCATAACGTATCATTACTTTTACCTGACGTAATAATTCTACTTCTTTATGGTTACGAACTCTCGTTCAATCAATAGGAAATAAAATATTACTTTCCAGCGTATGCCGTAAATGCATGATCGCTTTTCTTATTCCGTGAATAGAATTTAAATTGAATATTCATATTCGCATTGGCATTTTTACCGGGGTGACTCGGGATTATTGCGATTTTGAAATCAGGTCGCTTTCGTTTCTAATACAGCGAGCCTTTTCACGATTCAATTTACATTATGAAGGGTAAAAATATGTACATACATACATACATAAACTCACGCCTTCATTCCCAGAGTGGGGTAGGCAGAGCTAAAGAATTACCAACAAGTCTTAAAACTTCTTGATAATTCTGTAACCACATTTTGCACAAGAAGGCTAAGATGTTTCCCAGTTTATTAGTGACAGGTGGCAAGCCCATCGCATAACAGTACTACAAGCCTTTATTCCCTATAAAAAATATGTTTTAATAAATAATATAAATAAATATCAGGAGACAATGTTACACGAATTGACCTAGTCCCAAACTAAGCTCTAGGCTTGTACCATGGGTACTAGATAACGATATAAATACTTATATAGAGAAATATATACTTAAATACATAGTAAACATCCATGACTCCGGAACAAATATTCGCGCTCATCACACAAATTCTGCCCTTACCGGGATTTGAACACAGGACCTCTAGCTTCGTAGGCAGGGTCACTGCCAACTAGGCCAGAGCGCGTCGTCGAAATGTTTTTATGTTTTTTATGTTTCAAACTTGTTTTTTTCACTTCTGGCAACTCTTAAAAGGGTAATTAACACAAGGGCTATGCAACTCGGTAAATCCATAGTCTTTGACGTATTTTTGTTATGTGTTAAGCTCAGCCCTCTTTACTTTTAAGTTAATAAGAGCTATCAAAAATTTTACTATTCGGAAACAGGTCAAAAGAAATATTGTTTAAGGTTGCAAAATAGAAGACTCTTATTTACTTGGCAGTAATGGTGGCTGAGTTAAAAACACTATAACACGTCAAAGGCAACATGCTTTTACGCAGTAGAATAGACGGCAACTGCAGTGCAGTCGCTCTTTGAAGGAGTATCGGGTTTTATCTTCTTTTTCTCTCTTACTCACATATTTTTGTGCTTTTCAACTTTACCGGGACGGAACCCAAAAGGTTATTTTACAAACTTGTACTTATTTTTAAATCATTACAAAGGGTGTCCTAGTAAATAATAAAAAGAACAAGAAGTGCTTCTTATTTTATTATGAAAATACAAACCAAGAAGGTTTTAATAAAATGAGAAAGGACTAATCCGGGGGACTGTATATTGAAAAAATACAATTATATTATAACATATTAATATCTCTTACAAAACGTGTAGGTATCGTCGGATTTAAAATTTAATAACCTTATTAATGATTAACTACTCGTCCCAGCACAGATGAAATATCAATCTATTAGAAATACTCTCAAAAAATATGGTTAATGGTGAAAATCACATCAAAATTTATTGTAATTTTTGAGGTAAGGCCGAATATAAGCACAAATGTGAGAGACTGATTTAGTATCAAACTTTGAGGTATCAAACTTAAATACCAAGCTACAGCTAACGAAAAAGACGGAGCTATGAGTTATATAACTCTGTCTCTTGCACAGATTACACGACCATATTATGCTACGACGATGGAAATCAAGAGACACCCGCGATATATGACTTCACACAGAAGTCCAAATGTCTATCAGAACTTTAGTAAGGATCAATAGGCTATGGAGAAGTTGAATGATTAAATACATATATCGCGTGAGAACCGTAGAGCGTAACACTTACCTATGCATTTTCTATTTACCTAATATACATCATTGTAACTCGGGACGTCGGTGGCAACGGCGTCATTGTCACGCACTCTATACAAAATTTATGAACGTCTAAAATTGCCGAAGCATTAACTCTTCTATGCCTTAGTACGAAAGGCATCTGGAAAAACGGGACGTACAGCCTAAATCGCTGGATCAAGGGACTTGAAAGTAAGGAATATTCCTTGAAACTCTAGGGTGCACCACAAAAGGTTTTTTTTTAAATAACCCCGCGAAGAAAAGAAGGACGAACGAATTCTACGAGTGCAAAGTCACCGACGTCCGCTTTTGTACCTAAAAAAGATGGAATAAAAGAATCCATGTTTCAACGGATTAGTTTTAAAGATAAAATGTTATCAGATATGTACGCATACTTACTTACTGACTTAAATACTTAATAGAAAAAATTAATAATTATTTATTGTTGGTCAATGCATTCATTTTTATAATAAATTACCTGACGTAGTTCTAAGTTACCCTTCCCAGCACTTAAAAAATATTTGAAAAAGTCGTTAATGTCTAAAGCGTATGCTTGGCCTAAACCCGAAAATTAATCAGTACTTAATATTATTATTTTTTCAATTCAAAGCTTTATCTAGTAGTAGTAGGAAAATATATCAATCTTATGTGGTCGTTGTGGTTGTTTAAGTAGGAGTTCATTTATCCATTTCTCCCTCTATGCCTTTCTTCCACGTAACCTTATCTTGGGCAGTCTCTCTTACCAGTCTTGATTGAAAGCATCAAGCTCATCGCGCCAGCTTCGCCTTGGTCCATTAAGAATGTCCATTTAAAAAAAAACTAGAAAGAAAAAATAAATCTAGAACCACAACCGTGAACCGATTTATAGATAGGTAGATACATAATTAAAAAAACAGTATTTTTTAATGTATTGTGATTTAATTTTTTGTTTTCTTATTCTTTCTTTTCTCGCATTTTACCTTTAATTATATAGTACCTACGCATACTTTATACGTATTATCATATTTCAACATACTCGTAGACCCAAGCACCAAGCTTTTATGTGAAAATATGTAAACTCAACTAGCAGCATGCATGGGCTCGGTTTCAAACCTCATTGCATATTAAAAGTAGCTCGCTATTGAAGTTAAGTAGTAAAACATGAGATTCCAAGTAGTTTTCCGCCCTGAATAAATAGATATACAAGTAACATTAGATGATTCGAACAATTTTGAATGTATTGTATGATTTGGGTCTGTTTTCATTTACCTATTTTACCAACATTTATGTAGTCCTATTTTTATCTTAGTATCAGTTATTACGCTTCCTGATTATTATTTTTTGACGACGATAAATGTTAACTGCTTCTGTTTATGATAATTAATAATTATACAAAAAAGGCAAGCAAATAAAAAAAAAACGGTACTTTAGAAATTACATGTCATACATTTTTTATATTTTGCATTAAATTTTGCTACGGCTTTCAATCCCTTCCATAAAAAAGTCGAACCAACACAAACATAAAAATAATTACAATATTTTTCGAATATTAACTTACAGTTTTATTTCAATAGATTGTCTGTCTATAAAACTTTCATTTATTGTTCCATGTACATTAAAAAAAATACGCACACTGCGAATTTACTTACTTCCGAGCTGGGTAGGAGTTTTTATGAATTATACCCATATAAAAGGCATATCAGTATTACTATACACTTACCGACAGAATCCGTGCACCGAAACAACACTGAAATTCCGTACACAACCAATTGTATTTGCCACTTCATCACTAAGTTTTTAAAACGATACATTTTCCACAAAACAAAGTACTAATTTTTTTACGTCACACTGGCAGTAAATAATTGTAAAGAAAAAAACGGAGGAGCCCGTACATTATTTCAAATCAGTTCTAAGAATAGCATTTTTAAAAGTTTAAATTTTGAATTCGCGATCTTTTTCGGGCGTTCGAAATACAGACCCGGGTTGGCGTTCGAGCGGTAACTGTTCAGTCGTCAACTTGGCAGCCCGCAAGGAGCCATAGCCGCGCATGCGTGAAAGGAGTGAAAAAAGCCTTATTTGCTTTTCAGTCTGTGGATATTCCGAATTCAAAATACGAGTAGTGTTTGCTGTTCAAAACTGTTAACGGATTTAGTTTTGGATGGATGAAAAGTAAACACATAAGTATTTTTATGATCATAATTTTTTGTACTTTACGTTTTAACAGAGAAGGTAAAAAAAAACATTTTTGAAATTGTTTGTTTACATTATACTTGAGTGACGTTCCTCTATTATGACTTTAAAAACAGATTACAGATAGTAAAAAAACGTCTTTCTAAATTTTACACGAAGTTTACCCATTTTTCTATAAAGCTCCGCCATTTTTGCACATTACGAGTAAGTAGGTGGGGTAATTTTTTGTTGATTGTATCTTTATTAAATATATAAAAGGAGAAACTGACTGACTGACTGACTGACTGACATATCAACGCACAGCCTAAACGGCTAAACGTAGGCACTTGAAATTTGGAAGGGACGTAGCTTAGGTACCGTAGAGGTGCACTAAGAAAGGATTTTGATAAATTCTACCCCCAAGGGGATAAAATAGGGGATGAAAGTTTGTATGAAACTTTGTCAATTTTAAACCGATCGGGCTGAGACTTTGCATGCATATAGCTACTATGATATAGGCATCTTTTAAGAAAGGATTTTGATAAATTCCACCCCTAAGGAGATAAAAAGGGGATGAAAGTTTGTATAAATCTTCTTAGATTTTCGACTGATTGAACTGAAATTAATGATTGGACCTACTATGGTAAAGACGTCCGCTTAGATAGGATTTTGATAAATTCTACCCCCAAGGGCATAAAATAGGGGATGAAAGTTTGTATGAAACTTTGTCAATTTTAAACCGATCGGGCTGAGGCTTTGCATGCATATAGCTACTATGATATAGGCATCTTTTAAGAAAGGATTTTGATAAATTCCACCCCTAAGGAGATAAAAAGGGGATGAAAGTTTGTATAAATCTTCTTAGATTTTCGACTGATTGAACTGAAATTAAAGATTGGACCTACTATGGTAAAGACGTCCGCTTAGATAGGATTTTGATAAATTCTACCCCCAAGGGGATAAAATAGGGGATGACAGTTTGTATGAAACTTTGTCAATTATAAACCGATCGGGCTGAGGCTTTGCATGCATATAGCTACTATGATATAGGCATCCTCTAAGAAAGGATTTTGATAAATTCCACCCCTTAGGTTATAAAAAGGGGATGAAAGTTTGTATAAATCTTCTTAGATTTTCGATTGATTGAACTGAAATTAAAGATTGGAGCTACTTTGGTGAAGACGTCCGCTTAAATAGGATTTTGATAAATTCAACCCCCATGGGGATAAAATAAGGGATGATGGAGGATGTAAATGTATTAATTTGAACCTATCAGTACCTAATGGAACGAAAAGGAAGAGAGGAGTGAATGTTGAAGGATGGTCAGGGGTCAAAAAAGAACACGTTCTAGGTAGGGTTTATACTGTTCATACAAACAATACAGAATGCTACCACCTTCGAATGCTTCTACATGAGATCAGAGGCCCAATTTCCTTTGAAGCGTTGAAAGCTGTAGTTGGTCACTTACATCCCACTTTCCAATCCGCGTGCAAGGCTCTAGGTCTACTCGAAGATGATCGTCATTTGGAGTCAGCTCTTGAAGAGGCAGCACTTTGTCAAATACCGCATATGATTCGAGAGCTTTTTGCTATAATTTTATTGTTCTGCCAGGTTTCCGACCCCTTATGTCTTTGGGAAAAATACAAAGAATACCTTTCTGAAGACTTTAAAAAACAACTGGAAAGGCAAGGTGACGTGGATGTAGAGCACCCATCGGACCTGATATTTAACAAATGCCTGTCGGTATTAGAGGATGCCGTATTATCATTAGGCGGCCGTCCTCTTAAAGAGTATGGATTACCTCAGCCAATTCCATCAATACAATTTGGAAATAGAGAGTACATGAAGGAGACCAGTTACAATACAGTGGCCTTAGAAGACGCAGTAAGACAAAATGAAGCATCCTTGAATGACGAGCAACAGGAAGTTTACAGTAAAATTATCACAAGTGTAGACGCAAAGGACGGTCGAATATTCTTCTTAGACGCACCAGGTGGAACTGGTAAAACCTTCCTTATTAATTTACTTTGGCGAAAGTAAGAAGTACTCACGGCATTGCTCTGGCTGTGGCGTCGTCTGGCATAGCTGCTAGCCTGCTACATTACTCGAAGGTGATCGAACTGCTCATGCTACTTTAAGTTACCACTCAATTTAATCACTGCCGAGACTCCCATTTGCAACATCTCCAAACAAAGTAATTTTGGCTGAAGTAAGAGTACAAAAGTAATCGTGTGGGACGAAACAACGATGGCTCATAAAGGTGGTATTGAAGCCTTAAACAGATTACTAAGAGATATAAGGGGTGATACAAAATTAATGGGTGGAGTAACAGTTTTGCTGGCCGGAGACTTTCGGCAGACTCTACCAGTGGTGCCAAAAGGAACCAGAGCTGACGAAGTGAAGTCGTGCATTAACTAATTTGTGGCCCCAGGTTAATATTCTTAAGCTCTCTAATAATATGAGAGCACATTTGGGCGGGGATGAGTCTGCTGGTAGATTTTCAGATCTCCTTCTTAACATCGGTAATGGTGATTTTCCATCGTTTGATGGAATGATGACCATCCCGGAAGAATTGTGCACAGTTACTACGATTCAAGAATTACTGTCTAAAGTTTATCCAGACATTATTCATATACATGACAAGCCTATTGAATGGTTATGTGAGCGTGCCATTCTTACTCCAAAGAACGATCAAGCAGCAGCTATCAACGATATACTGCTCATGTCGTTTGAGGGCGAAGAAAAGGTCTATACTTCGATTGATACTGTGGTTAATACAGATGACGCTACTAATTACCCTGTAGAATTTTTTAATTCATTGAAACCGCCAGGTTTGCCTTATCATAAGCTTATTCTGCGTGTGGGCACTCCAATTATGTTGTTGAGAAATTTAAAACCACCAAAACTTTGTAACGGTACGAGACTGCAAGTGAAAGCGTTACACCGCAATATAGTGGAAGCCACTATATTAACTGGGTGAATTTAAACGATTACAGTTTCCCCTAAAAGTCTACTTTGCCATGACAATAAACAAGTCTCAGGGCCAAACTCTCAAATTTGCGGATATTAACTGAGATTGCTTCTCTCATGGACAGTTTTATGTTGCTCGAGTAAGTTCACCCAGTAGCTTGATTGTTTTAGCGCCTAATGACAGATTAGTTAAGAATATTGTGTACAAAGAAGATTTGAAGGCCCTATTTTTTTACACACGCTAAAAAAAGTAAAGCCGCAAAAACTGTACATAATTAATAATAATACTTCTTAACGCGAACGAAGCCGCAGGCAAAAGCTATGTCGATATAATTCTGGCCAGGGAGGACGTCTAACTATTAAATTACTTTAAACTATGAATGTACTTAACTGCGATAAACGAGTTCTACGCGGACGAAGTCGCGGGCAAAAGCTAGTTATTCTATATAGCAATAGCACTTTTTATCATGAAATGCTTCAAGTTAGAATAAAACTGTAAAAATAATTTTTATTTTTGGTGTATCCCTATTATTTTGTTAGTTTATCAGTGAAATTAGTTGTAATCTTGCAAGCAAATTTTAAATTGGTTTCCGTTTGATATTGAAATAGCCCGAAATTTAAAGTATTATGTACTTGTAACAAATTAAATAAATAAATAAAATTAATATTGAACTAAATAAATTATTGGAGTCTTCCCCGATTTGGATTTTCGTTTGTCCGCATACGCCTCCCAAACTATTAGAGATATCAGGATCAAATTTAGCCCGAAACATTATACAAAATTTAGGCATATCTGAAATCCGCGGGCAAAAGCTACCTATTTTGAATATAGGTTGATTAAAAGCGGCGTTAAAACAAGCCATGTCTAGTTCCAGGAATTTCCGAAACGACGGGGCTTTGAGGACTCACAAAGGAATTGGCTCTTTAGTACTATTCTGATAGGCAGCTGTCCATAGCTCGCTTGAAACTCAATAGCAGCGTTTAAGTGCTGTGTTGATGAATCGTAATAATAAAGGACATACGGGGTCCAAGTACTTTTTATTCATTGCAAAGATATCCGTTTTAATATTATAACTGCGAAAGTTGGTGTGTGTGTTAGTGTGGAACTCCTTTACGCTGCAATGGCTGGACTTTGGATGAAATTTGAAATTAACATAGCTTATACCCTGATTATAGCACCATTACTACTAGGCGACTACTTGTAGTACTATTTATTAGACGATGGGCTTGCCACCTGTCACTAATACACTTGGAAACGTCTTAGCCTACTTGTGCAAAATGTGGTAACAGAATTATCAAGAAGTTTTAAGACTTGTTGGTAATTCTTTAGCTGTGCCTACCCCACTCTGGGAATGAAGGCGTGAGTTTATGTATGTATACCCTGATTATAGTCATAGGCTACCAGGGAATAACCATAATCAAAATCAACGCGGACAAAATCACGGGTGGAAGCTAGTAAGAACAAATGGCGGACCTAGTACCTAATCTCATTCTGGACCAGTCAACCAAATCATCATCATCATCAGCCTATATTACTCCACTGCTGGACATAGGCCTCCCCTAATGAGCGCCATAGCGCCCTGTCTTCAGCTTGCCACATCCAGCATCTGCCTGCAGTCTTTCGCAGATCGCCATCCCACCTGGTTTGAGGGCGCCCTACACTACGTTTGCCGAGACGCGGTCTCAACTCAAGAACACGTTTACACCAGCGGTTGTCGGTTCTTCGCAAAAACAATTGAAGACGTAACCAAATAACCAATCAAAAATTAACAGTCATGACGGCAAGGAACAAACAAAACATGGCAGGAGGTACAGGAAAAAATAATTTTATTTACACCTGGGGCCAACATTTTTATTATTTCTCTCTGATTTTAATTTTAGACATGTTATTAGTCAAATGAGTTTCGAGAAACGGGCCCAAGAAGTAAGACCAAGGATTTTTAACTGTTTTGATGTTAATTGACTAAAAGCTGCAATATGACACAGGATTTTTTCAAAAACTAACTATTTTTTTAAAACGAGAACATCCCGTTCTATTCTTTCCTCGTTTATTTATCGTGTGATTAAAATGAATATGTTTAAAAATAAAAATAAAACTGACATCTACAGTCTTCAATTTCCTTAAACCACTCCTGCTACCACTGTGGCCACCACATCTTCCTTTTCAACTAAATATATTTCAATTAATCAGAAAAGCTGTATAGATTGGCTTGAAGTAACGCTCTGCTATTATTTATCAAACTATCATCCTATCAGAACGACTCCGCTGGTTCATTAATAGCTAATCCTGTCTACTGCTGTACTAACCCAATTTCTCATCGAATCGCGGCACTCAGTGCATCGCTTGAGAGCAATAAAGCTAGCCGGAAATTTCCGGAATATGTGGTCACGTGGTATTTGGTCAGGTGAAAACGGTTGATATTAAATCATCCAAATTGATTTGACAAAATATGACAAAGGGAAGGCAAACAAGCATACAGGCCACTTAATAGTAAATTTGATTTGAGTATTGTCTATTGCATATATTCCCGTTCGATCCGAGATCATTTGAAGTCAATTTGACCAATGCATTGTAAACCTATCGATCTTTCGAAAAACTTTCAAATGTTTACTTGTCCGAAAAAAAAAACTGAATCTATTACCTTTTCAAAATGTTTAAAGATATATACTGACAGAAGCTGTTGGTTAGGTTGGGTTAGTTTTATGATTACAAAGGGTGTAGCAGGATAAGCCTTCAAAAATTGCCCCCAAAGCTTTGAGTTCAAAACTACTATCAGTTGATGCCCCGTCAAATGAAAATAATTCATACCAATTTTTAACCCTCTACTGCCACCTGGAACCCCACGACATTAATTTAACCCTAAAACGTTTTTATTTATTTTCTCAAAAAGTATAAAAAGGAGAATTGTCAAATTTTGCACAAATGTTGATGTTATCAATATAAACTATCAAAAAAAATGAGCTCTACTTATTTTCCTAGAAAAAAACCTAAATTAAAAATTAAAACATCCTGTATAACAATTCAGGCTCGTTGTACTATCACCATTTTTTTACTAAATATTAACCAACTACCTATCTACATAATATGTAAGTTTCATGTAATTAGCAAAGGTGGAACAGTGTGAAAATATAGGTATTGTTCAGTACGTACCATGTATGTAACACGCTTACGGTCGGTGACGACATTAGTAAAAGATATCGGCCCGCCAACCGGGAAGCCATCCGTAATCGATCTTTTTTAATTTGCTACGATTAATGAAACTCATTAATACATATTTGAACAAATGTTTCTGTAATAAATGAAAACAGCGATGAAGTCTAAATATAGGATGTATTTTAGGTTAGTTAGTAGTTAGCTACTTATAATTAGTTTGTTGTCATAAACTCGAATTTATATTACTAAAAATAAATAAACAGAAACACTTGTTCAAATATGTATTAATGAGTTTCTTTCATCTTCCTTAAACATTCGACATAAGCAAATTAAAAAAAGATCGATTACGGATGGCTTCCCGGTTGGCGGGCCGATATCTTTTACTAATGTCGTCACCGTAAGCGTGTTACATACATGGTACGTACTGAACAATACCTATATTTACAATTCAGGCTCGTTGTACTATCACCATTTATTTTACTAAATATTAACCAACTACCTATCTACATAATATGTAAGTTTCATGTAATTAACAAAGGTGGAACAGTGTGAAAATATAGGTATTGTTCAGTACGTACCATGTATGTAACACGCTTACGGGCGGTGACGACATTAGTAAAAGATATCGGCCCGCCAACCTGGAAGCCATCCGTAATCGATCTTTTTTTAATTTGCTAATGTCGAATGTTTAAGGAAGATGAATGAAACTCATTAATACATATTTGAACAAGTGTTTCTGTTTATTTATTTTTAGTAATATAAATTCGAGTTTATGACAACAAATTAATTATAAGTAGCTAACTACTAACTAACCTAAAATACATCCTATATTTAGACTTCATCGCTGTTTTCATTTATGACAGAAACATTTGTTCAAATATGTATTCATGAGTTTCATTAATCGTAGCAAATTACAAAAGATCGAATACGGATGGCTTCCCGGTTGGCGGGCCGATATCTTTTACTAATGTCGTCACCGACCGTAAGCGTGTTACATACATGGTACGTACTGAACAATACCTATATTTTCACACTGTTCCACCTTTGCTAATTACATGAAACTTACATATTATGTAGATAGGTAGTTGGTTAATATTTAGTAAAAAAATGGTGATAGTACAACGAGCCTGAATTGTTATACAGGATGTTTTAATTTTTAATTTAGGTTTTTTTCTAGGAAAATAAGTAGAGCTCATTTTTTTTGATAGTTTATATTGATAACATCAACATTTGTGCAAAATTTGACAATTCTCCTTTTTATACTTTTTGAGAAAATAAATAAAAACGTTTTAGGGTTAAATTAATGTCGTGGGGTTCCAGGTGGCAGTAGATGGTTAAAAATTGGTATGAATTATTTTCATTTGACGGGGCATCAACTGATAGTAGTTTTGAACTCAAAGCTTTGGGGGCAATTTTTGAAGGCTTATCCTGCTACACCCTTTCATGCAAATTTCTACATACATATCTCAGACATATCTATGCAGTTCAGTTTACGGCGAGCGTGAAGGACGGAGCTATTGTAGTGTCTGACCATTTATCATGAAAGTTGGAATGCCAAACGAAACGCAAATTTTGTTGATATCCATATTGAACGTAACCATGGTAACCAAATATCAAATTGATGGATAATACACAATAAAACATAAACACGTAGTTTTTATTGAAACACGTAATTAGGCTCAATTTTTTTTTTATACGTAATTTATTGTTAATAAAAAAAGGCTTATTATACAAATTAGGATGTCAAGTGTTCACTAAATTCAAAAATTCAAAATTCAAAATTATTTATTCAATAAATTGGCCACATCATGTTTTATTATGGATACTGCGAAACTCTCTTCAGCTGCTAATTGTGAATATCGCAGTTGGTGTCCTCATCGCCGGTGTCGCAATGAGAGTTTTGATGGGTTTTTAGGCAAATCTTGGAGACTGGTAGTATTCAGAGACGACGAAGTAATGTTGGAAGACCAGGAGTGTATACTCCGGGAGTTGAAAAAAAGAATACTTCACCAGTTTGCGGAAAATCCAACGTTTACAACAAACACTACCGCCGCACGACTCAACGGATCACAATGTAAAGTGTGGTTTACGATGCATAATGCAGGATTTTACCCATACACTCCGGTGCAAGTTTTTGGGGAAGGAGATGATGCGAAGAGGTTTTCATTCTGTAGATTTATGTTTAATGCTGATTTAAAGGACCCGTCTTTCTTGAACGTCTTCTGACAAGTACAATTTTTTTCAAGATGGGTTAACAAACTACCACAATTAACATTTTTGAAGTGAAAAAGCAATGCGAAGTCCAAATACTAAGAGGTTAACAGCATCGCAACGACGTTTTTCAGTCAATGTTTGAATGGGAATCATTGATAATTTTTTTGTCATATTTTTTACCAAATTATTTAAACTCTGCAGCTTACGAGCTTTTCTTATAAAACAAAATGTTTGGTCTCCAGCTTAAGAGCTTTTCTTATAAAACCAAATGTTCGGTCTTTTGAAAACGTACTCTTAGGTACAAGGAGAAATATGCTTTACCAACACGACGGATGTCCTGCACATTTTACGGTCACTGAAAGACGATGGTTGCATAACCATATTCCCTATTAGTTGGATTGGCAGAGGATGACCCATCCTATGGCCCGCGAGTGTCCGGATCTGATCCCACACATGAAATCCGTAATACAACGTCTCGCCTGTGCCATCTGATGAAGAAATAAAGAAGAGAATTATTAATGAAAAGCTGGTAAATACAGTAACAAATAATATGACTAGTACAGTCGTAAAGTCAGACATGAAAAAAAGAATGCGTCTTTGCGTACGAAATACAGGTAGTCATTTCAAAAATGGTTCATAAATAACCGCGATTTAAAGTTTTTACAATGTTTTTTTTTTTGTTACTTTTATAAATTGTTATTGTTGTTAGTTAATTTTATGAACTGGTTGTAAAAAAATACTTATAGTACATTGTGCATCAAGGGCGGTAAGAAGAGGATTGCTAACGAGAGACTATTAGAAGCCCGACGCCGAAGGCGGAGGGCTTTTAATGACTCGAGTTTGCAATCTCCTTACTGCCCATGATACACACAATGATTTTCATCACATTACCGAGGAAATAAAAAACAAATAGAAAAAAAAACCTTTAATAAAGATGAAAGTAAGTAATTGTACAAATTAAACGAACTCAATTCGCTAAGCTAAAAGAGTTTGATAACTTTTTTTAGTCTTCCACAGGTAATGCTTAGAATTGTTTTTTTTTTAAACTTGACAAATACAGGCCATTCTGCCAGATTGTACAAATTTTCAAAATGAAATTTAATAAAATAATTGCGAATGTCTCTGAAATAATGGTAAAATAGAAATATAATGCAGACAAATGTGCCGTATAAGTTTAATTAAACAGTAAAATTGGTTTGTAGCCAAGTTTTGAATATAGGAAATAAACCTTGGCTGATTTTACACCTCCTTGGTCTGAAATGATGTACAAGTGGATTCTATATTTTAAAACTAAACTCATAACTCCCTAGGGAGTTATGAAAATCTATAACTCCCGCGGGAGCTAAGTCGGCTATAACTGCCCTAAACGCCTGCGTGTTATAAAACCCTTTCCGAGCAAGTGTGATGAAAAAATAATTACGTTTCTGTCTCTTTTTCTTAAACGTGTACATGTATTTCTGGGTTTAATGCTGATGATTAATGACTGTTATGTCAGTGAGTAAAACAAAAGGACAAAATTGATGTTAGTAATTACTTTTTTTTAATAAACTTTTGAAGTTGATCATCGGACTTTTTTTGAAATATCTTAAAAGAGAATTATCTAGAAAATGGTTGACTTTTGCATAATACATTAAGGGTCGAAATTACTGCAAATGACCTCCTATATAACCTCTTAACGGGAACGTATGCAATAACCAATAACCCGGTATATACCTTTGCATTCTCAAGTCTGCAATACTAAGGACCGTATTCATAAACTCATCTTGGCTGAGATACCAGTCATAAGATACTTCAAAGTAAACGTCAAGCCATATAAAGCTGTCACTTTTGACATTCGTTCATTGAATACAAAACGGACACATTCCAAAATCAGTCAGTATTGAATTTTGAAATTAGAAGCTGTTCGTATAAGAATTTCAATGCAAGACAAAATTATTTTGGAATGTGTCCGTCCGTTTTGTATTCAATGAGCGAATATCTTGAGACAAGCATTACAGTCGCGATCAGTTTATTAATACGGCCCTAAGGCCCATATTAATAAACTGATCTTGACTTTGATTTACGTCTCAGGATGAGTCAGAATGATGGCTATGGCTTGACGTTTACATTGACGTATCTTGTGACGGGCATCTCAGTCAAGATAAGATTATTAATACGGCACTATGACCGTTTTTATTCTAGTAATTTCACCAGTTGTCCTATTCCCAAATGAGTGATTGGCGATCCAGATGGACCTGGCAGAAGGTAGACGACCTTCACATTAAATGACCTGGTATTTATTTTGGTACATTGGTTTAAACAGATAGCACTTAAAATTTGTGTGACTCGATTCAGAATAGGCACGACGCTATAACTCCTTAAGCCCTTATTTGCAGCTTCTTTTAATAAAATTATTTTAAAAAGCGTAGATAAACCTGAGAATTCACTTGTACTGAGCATTCCAGCTCTTAATGCCGGGTGCATTAGACAACATTTTTTTTGTTAATGTTTCAGTTTGTTCATGGTCAATTGGATGCTAAGGGTTTTTAATGCTCTAGTGTTATACGTAAAACTTACCTGAACGTTTCCCTCAACCAGGTTACTCGACGCTATTTATATAAAGCAGCGTTATATCAGACTCAAAACCATAATCACCTATCTCCAATTTCAAGACTTACACTTACAACATTACACTTCTAGACATAAAATTGCAAGTTGCATAGCTTCAGTCTGGAGTTATGGTATGTCTTCGAGGTATATTACATTGGAAGGGTTGCGACGTCGACTGATTGATGGCACGAGAGTGCCAACATGGAGCGGTTTGCGCTGATACGGAATACATTACAGAGATGTACAGTGGTTTGATTTCCATAGAAATGATTGACTTTGTCGAGTTTCCTATACATCTACAAGTACTGCTACAAAAATACATTGAGAACGATTTGTGTTGAGATCAAGATGGTAACAGGTTAATGACAAGCACATTATCTGCATTTTTTGTTCAATCCAATTTTTTATTTCAGACATTGTCCATAGTGTAAGTTACAAAATACTTAGCCTATGTTTTAAATTTTATTAGATTGTAAAAAAAATATTTGCTTTGTACGTATTGTTGAGGTCATATTTTTTCACGTGAGATGAAAGTTGAAACCTATAGAATTCTTCGCTATAATTTTTTTTTTTTTTAACGTGAATGTCTAATTGTATTTTTTATTACATGCCACTTAAGGGTTTCCCCTTTATTACCGTTTGGTAACCAACATTTTGATACCACCTATAGAATTAAATTATATTTAAAGCTGGTTACGAAATTTTGGTTACCAAACGGTACTAAAGGACTGAAACTTAATTTTTTCAATTATGTATTTTTAATATCGTAAGCTTATCATAATACAAAATAACACACAATAATGACATAGGTACAATGCCGGACTAATCGCGAATACTGTGAATCCTTAAATACCGGTCAAGCAATAAGCCAATATTTCGCCAATCGACGTCAGATTCCCCAATATTAGCGTATCTGTAGAAATTGATATGTAAGCCGAGGCAGCGTTTGTTTATAAACGTCTCCATCTGTGAGTTTAACAGGATTTTGACGTACATAGTTTGGAACCTGGAAAATGACTTATTTTAGATGATTGCGTAAAAAAGTCGTGTTTCAATTTGTTAACGAGTTATTACTCAGGAAACAGTAGTTTCATCAGTGCATGACATTAAATTTGGGTCTGAGTGGAGAGCCTTGGGGGAGGCCTATGTCCAGCAGTGGACGTCTGACGGCTGACATGATGATGATGATGATAACATTAAATTTAAGTGCATGTGGCCACTTTATCTAACCCTGACCCTAAATTGACAGTTTGTGAATGTTAAAACTACGTAAATTTACTTAGATTAAATTAAAATGAAATATGTTTATTAAATTCCATCCGTTGTTTTTTATTCTTCTCTCAATCGCTCAAAGGTTAACTGGAAGAGATCCCTTATAGGGACAAGTTCGCCTTTGTACATACCTTTCTTGTTTCTGTTTTATTTTTGATCTGTTATTTTCTGTTTGTACAATAAAGAGTTTACATACATACATACATAAATTAAGTTTTGATAGTTTCTGTTAATTTATGCCAAAAAAATTACTGGGGAACTGTCAGACTAGACTATACTCCTAGATAGGTGAGCTGTCAAAGAGAATTGCACTCTAGTCAATATTTAGCCTTATACAAAACCATAGTGAAGTTTGACGAGCCACGTGTAGTGAAGGGTTCCGTTTACAACTTGGTTGGCTACTTTCTATTACAAGTTAACTGAGTTTACCAAGCTGAGTTTTTTTTTACATATCCAAAAATAACGGTTTAGTTGGTGGTGTTTAACTCTAACAAATATTACTGCTTCAAGTAAAATACAAAGCCAGAAAGCAAGAAAGCAAACACGTGTAAAACGTGATAAGCATCCGATGTTAATAACAATCTTTGCTCGTTAGTTTTGTGAGTCGCAACTATTTTATAATAATTTAAATCTGAATATTTTATTTAATTAAAAATAAAAATGTCATAACTGCTAATATTATTTGGCTTACCGTTAGTTCGTTTTATAAGTGTAAGTAACAAGCTTTTGCCAGCCTGCCACTTTAACGCTTCCTTTCCATCAGAGATGTGCTATGCAGCTTTGCTGCGAGGTTGTGAAAGCTACGCATTTCCACAAGTGCTTTGCTATGTGGACCAATAAATATGATTGGTGGGTATCAACACATCCATAGCAGCGTAGCGTTACGTGGCACATCTCCGGTGGAAAGGCATCCTAAGAGTGTGCCCAGCGTTCAGTGGCGCCCTCATTACTAAAATATTATCTTAAAATCAGAGGATGTGTTTTTTATACAAACACACAATTCATAGGAGATTTATCGTATGTGAAATGGATTTAGAACTAAAAATGTATTTATAGACGTCAATAATCAAACGCAATAATTAAAGCTTGCTTTTGTTAAAAATTCTGAAGTTATTATAATTATTAATAACTTAGTAGTCACGTACCAGGCGCTAACGCGGGTCAGCAATCGTCCAGCAAGTAGACCGTGTTTGCTTTGTATTTGTTTACCGGGCTTGTTTACAATGGTCCTCCAATCTTTTGATCGATGACCTAAAATTTGCTTTCAATGCTTTGATGGTCAGAGTCTAATGGTACGAGTAATAGAAGTTCATAGCTTCTATTCACGATATATGGAGAAAACTGCTTCAATTCTCGTATATTAAAAGCACGTGTTTACTAAACGAAATATAGGCGGTAATAAATTCTGCATATTGGGGGCCTATAGTGAGAGGCACTAACCAAGATGCATTCCGCTAACTAGCGTTTCTATTCGTTGCGTTTTTAATTCAATCGCGTCACTGGTAGATCACGTGACTCTTCCTATCACGTCACCTACAACGTGAACGTCACGTGATTGGTTTAAAAACCAAACAAATATAAACGCTAGTGAGCGTAATGCATCTTGCCGAGGACCCCAGGATTCATAACGCTAAGTTAGCGATTTTCAAAAATTAACTAATTCAGTTAATAACGAGTTCAAAATACCCTGTAAATAATAATTAATAGTAAATGAGAGGTCATAAAAAGTAGTTTTTCAAAATTTTTATTTACTCAATTATCTCAACCGACAGATGTCCACTACCTGAACACACTGCTGGAACTTACAACAATTTTTAATGCATGCGGAAAGCAAACGAGCTCACAAACCACAGGCATAAAGGTAAGTGGGATGAGTGACTCATCGACATTCGCATTCTCCAGTCTTAAGACCGATCCTAAGACCGCAATTGCATTGCCAACCCTGAGGACTAAAATGGAATGTTTCTATTGTAGTCATTTCACCAGTTCTAAATACAAAGTCGGCACACTATTCATCGATAAATACTTTTATTTAACTCAGAAAACTATGTCAACATAAAACAAAATAAACACTTTTTTTTTTTAACTTGTACTGTTTCCAATACTAAAAACGACTGTTTATGCAAACGCATCTAAAACAACGCGTTCGGGCCACGCTTACGCATCGCGGAGTAGTTTGCATGTTTTATCCGGCCAGAATAAGTTCGGTGAACCTCGAGATTCACCCTTCCGGGCCTTAGATTTATGGTAATTGCCGAGCAAAGTTATGATTTACTTTCGCTCGAATATTCAACTTCTAATTTGTGACCTTGTTGTAACGTTCGTTCCGCTAAAAATTAATGAGTGGGAGTTTGAGCCGAAGTTGGAACCGCAAACTTAGCGCGTAATGAAATTTTGGCAAAAATGTTTGGGCGTATGAGATTAAGATGAATCATTTGAGAAATGTTTGAAGGAGATATTGTAAAGGTAATTGTGAAGATACATTATGTTTTTGGGAGCAAACAATGTATCAAATCAGATATAAAGGTCATAACTTTATACAGTTTGACAACTATACTAAACCGCACTTAACACCAAAATTAGACTTATTGCGACGCATTTTCATATAAATTGACCTTACATTTGTAATAATTTTATTTTTGCTAGTTTTAAGAATTTATTGTTTACTGAACTTTATTACCTTATTATGACTTAATGTAACTTACTTTTAAGTATAATTATATTTTTATGATTGAAAAAATGACCTGCTGGAGTTTCTTGCGCGGTTCTTCTCCGCGAAGCGCTAGTAGATTCACTGTACATTACCGCCATGTAAAAAAGCCCGCATGTGGCCAATTTACTGAATAAATATTTTGAATTTTGTTTTTTTTTGTTTTACCTACATAATCTGTTATCCTTTATTTGCACATAATACACCATCGGTACACTTAATTACTGACCGAATGTTAATTGCTTTACATACTTAGAAATAGAAACATTTATTGCTTAACAAAAAAAACTCTTATACTTATAGACTTAGAGTATAAAATAAAGCTATTACAGAACAAAGAACTAAAAAGAAAATACGTGGCAAAGGATCGGACTCAGCGTTTGCTAATAGGAGCGCTCCGTTTAGTGAATGTAATAATAAAATCTAGTTATTAAAAATCCAAAATCTAAACTCTTTGTTTTTTCCTTTTATAAATTTGTTATTTATTAAAATGTAAGCTTACATATATTTCAGATAATATTTTTACAATGTCGTCCATCGTGTATGCAATTAATTATAAAGACCAATAACGGTCCGCAATCCAACACCATAAAATTCCAAAACAGGATACCAAAATGAAGACTTTATTGTTTTATTTTTTTCCAAATAAATACATTACATATTCAGAAGCTTATTCACTCCGGATTTATGCTGCGAAGTGGATAACAAAGCAAAATGCATCGGTCGAATTCGGCCATGCACGAAACAATCGAATGTATTTGTTATTCATATTTTACGAGCCGACTGTAGCGCGAGACAGCGCTTTGAAATATTCGGCGGGATTTGTGGATACTATATGCAATATTCCTTTGGTTTTGGGAATTGTTACTTACTAGGTGGTCGTATATATTATCGTAACATTGTTGTTGTGTTCAGTTATAAAAAGATGGAATATTTCACTACATTATTCCAAAGAGTTTATACATGGATTTCCATTTACACTTAAGAGCCATGAAAATGGGTACCTGTTTAACATGCAAACTTAAACTTGATGAGAATTTTATATTTTGTATTATTATAGGAAGGCAAACGAGCGCACACGCCACGTGACGGTAAGTGGAAACTGTGACCCATAGACATTCGCATTCACATGACTGCAAATGCACTGCCAACCCTGAGGACTAAGATGGAATGCCTCTATGCTAGTCATTTCACCGGCTGTCTTATCCCCAAACCGGAACACAACAATGCGAACACTGCTGCTTGGCGGTAGGTTAATGGATAAGATGCTGGTACCAACCCGGACGGACCCTGCACAAGGTCCTCCCACATGTTTGCAGAGACAGCATGTGCACTGTGAAGATAATCAACTTGTTACTTATAATGTATTTACTTTTTGTTTCGCCAATTTCATATTTTAATTTTAATTAACTGACTAAATATTTTGAATTTTAATTAAACTCTAGTGTTTAAAACGAAGCTAACCACGTATAACTTATTAAAATCGGTTTAGTCGTTTAGTAATTACGAGCGGACATTGAGTCGGACATATATACAAGTCAAACACATAATCCTCCTTTTGGGCTTTTCCGCAGTCGGGTAAAAAGTCAGAGAGAAACGTGGACTAAAAGAAAATGTATCTAGTGACTAAGATTGTAAAGGGCATGCTTCGATGGTTCGGTCATTTGGAAAGGATGGAAAGAAAATTGACGAAAGAGATATACAGAGCGAAAGTGAGTGGAAGGGTCGAAAGGGGCCGCCCTAGAAGTACTTTTTCGAATCAAATCGGAGAAATACTGGAAGAGGGCTGAATCTTAAGTACCTGAAACAATGTATGAATGTGGAAGAAGCGAAAGAGATTTGACAGGATCATAGCTGGTGAATAAAAGTGGTATCTGCCTTACCCTCTAGGAAACCGGAGTGATTTAATGTATGTATCATCATCATTCATGTCAGCTAAAAGACGTCCACTGCTGGACATAGGCCTCCCCCTAGGCTCTCCACTCAGACCGGTCTTGTGCTTTTCGCATCCACCGCGTTCCTGCGATCTACACAAGGTCGTCACTCCATCTTGCTAGAGGATTATTCTCTAATATTTATTATAAAAAAACTGTTAATACCATGGAAACGCTCATTATACAATTGTTTTTTCGCGTTATACTATAGGTAGGATTCTGATATCGTTAACGATATCAATATTAGCGGTTTATAGTTCACAAGTACAAAAACATTATTTTAAAATTCTTCCTTAATTGACTAATTGACTGACTAATAACTTACAGCTAAAGTGCTGAACCTAGGCACTTGAAATTTGGAGGGAACATGTATTCATTGGATGACAAGGGAGCACAAAGGAAGTATTTTTTTAAAAATCATCCCCCTTCGGGAAAAAGAGAGAAATAATCGAAACTTATTCTAAGTGTACGAACGGAGTCGTGTACGTCCTCTAGTTACACATGTACTTGTACATTTATAGGAAAAGTAGTGCTAGAAAATGTAAAACAATACTTGTCCTACTTTAACAAAGAGCATCGCTGGTGCTCCTATTTCTTACATCTTAGGAGTAGTAGAATAACGTTAAAGGACTTGCAGCTCTAAGTAAAACAAAGTTGAACAGCTGACAAAATAATCTAATTGCGAGATAAAAGTGCTACCATTTGTTAGGTGATAATTTTGCTAGGAGAGAATTATTTGCTAGGTGAGAATTATGCGGAGTCTTAGCTAATATCTGTTTATATAAAAGTAGTTAATAGTAGGGATGCAACGATACCGATACGATAATCGTATATCGGCAATTATCGTAAACCTTTACGATCATTCGTTATCGTAAATATTACGATACGATATTTTTACGATACATTGTGCCATCTGAAAGACTATTCTCCACAGCAGGACGGTTAGTTCCCGATTCGCCGGATTCTTGTTTCGTCGGATTCTCGATTCGCCGGATTCTTGAGGGAAAAGTTCAGACTGGCACATATTTTATATATGAAATTCCGGCGAATCGAGAATCCGACGAAACAAGAATCCGGCGAATCGGGAACTAACCAGCAGGACTGATACACAGTGATGAAAGAAACTGACTTAAGGGAAAAAAACTTACAAATGTTGTGTTTTCCGAATAAGAATTTGCTAGTAATAAATTACGACTACAATTAGAATTAATTAATAGTCAGTAAATGTAACAAATAGTAACAATTTAAAATATAAGTTAATGATGAAAATTGATAAAATTAATAAATATATTGATTAAAAATGCATAACTTTTTTTATACTTGTATCTTACAATAATAACATGCAAAAAAGCTTCCAATAAATCATATCAATAATAAATAATATATTTCATGGTATTAAAGAAGTATCGTAATGCATTCGTATCATAATTCGTTATCGTGTTTGGCCATTACGATGTATTCGTCATTCGTATTGGTATCGTAATAGCCGTATCGTTGCATCCCTAGTTAATAGTAGGTATGTATTGTTTGATTTGCAAAACTATGTCGCAATTTGAGTGTTTATTGTTTTTTATTTAATAATGCGATTATTAATTAATTAGTTAAAATTATAGTACATATTTCAACAAAAAATTCAATGCCTAGAATTAAATATTAATAAACTATTTACGCTTAAGGCATACTATATCATATAGTTTCTATTAATATTTTGCTTCAATTATGAATAAATGCAGTGTTACCAGTTAAGTTTTTAAACAAGTGCAAGTTGCTGTTTTCTACTGGGACCACATAGCAGGCATTTAAAAAAAAAACAACAAAATCTAACACGACAAACACAAGAATAAACAATTTCTCGGCAGAGAATAAATAACAACATAGACAAAAAGTCCTACCTTCCTAAACTGCCGTACCTTTGAAGAGCGTGTTCTTCTCAACCCTTATTTTATGGCCGGTTTTTTTTAAATACAGAATACGACATTGTTACAACGGCGGATTTCTTAATAATAATAAAAACAATAACCTAACTTTCAGGAAATTTTATAAATTCTAGAATTATAAGGTAAAGCGGTAGATTTGCTTATTTTCCCATACTTACTCTTATTATATTTCGTGTTTTTGTTCAATATCGGTAATATACAGTTCTACATACAAGCTTCAAATGAAGTGTAATTAGTGCAAACCCTTGATGTGCGAGTCCAATTCGCACGTATTGGGATTTACATACCTCGTGTCTCATTTTGTCGTTATTTATTTAAGTAAATAATCTTACAAAATTTATAAAAACTTTTTAAGCGATATTTTACTAAATCGATTATTTTGTAGTGTGACATAATAAGAAATAACTGAAACTGGGAACTCGATTCTAAAATTAAATAATTTTAATAACTTTTGAGTTCTAAAACTCTTCTTGCTGAAAACTTAAACTGTCAAGAATTTTTAAATTAAAAAACTTTACAAATAAATGCTTCATTTCAATTTTTTGGAATTTAGTTTTTCATTATTTTGTTAAAGACTAAAAAATATTGTCAAGTACGACGGTTCCGTGGCGACTCACAATAATAATTAATTTACAAATATTGTTCAATATACAACATACATACCAAAACGTACATCATAAAGAGAAACTCCATAAGCGTAGTTAAAAACAGGATAAAATTGTTCTTTAACACTGCCACGAAGACTAACAGTTTAGTTCTGTAGTCTTAAATTTTGTATAATTAATATTAAGTTCATCTAAATCCAAATTGGCCTAAAAAGAAAATATAAATTTAAAAAGTGCCTAAACAAAATATAGCTTCCAGCTCCTGTCGAACCCTTAGGCAAAACGGAAACAATTTAGGGTCTTAAAAAGAAAAGACACTTTACTCAGGTAAAGTCAGAAAATCTGTACAAACTTTCATTTTATTTTAATGATGAAATATTAGACAAAACCTCAGTATATAAGTTTTTAATTAAAAAGTGAACCAACTCATAGAACTGTCACTGAAAGTACGTAAATTTATTTATTTACTTTTCTCAAACATGCTCGGAAATAACTATTTTCCGATTGAAACACATGGACGGAAAGTGCCTCATTTTACACCAAGGAGTAAAAAAAAACATATGAATATACTTTCCGTCCATGGCCATATATTGTTTTTTAAAAGTGCTCTCTATTGCGTATAAAATCGAAATGACCATGAAAAAAAACACGTACACCCAACTTGAGTGCGTGGAACTATCCTAACTAATACTCGTAGTTTTCAAACAAACATTCTCTCCGAATTTGTTAATGGTTTGTAAAAATACTTATAATCATGTATTTATATCATTACAACGCATTGTTTAAGAAAAGCTTTATATATACCTTGACGGAAACGAGGATTTCCGTCGAGGTATATATAAAGCGTATTTTAGCAGGCCTCACTAATTGCTCGGCTTGCTAACCACCTCGTCAGGAAATCCCTTACTTTCCGCGCTTAGACAATAATGTACTATTACATACCTAGGTAAGGTAAAAATATTCAATAATTTAATTTGTAAAGTTTGAAACTGCGATTTATAAATGATACGTCGATCCCTGCAGAAAAAAACTCGAAAGCATTTAAACGCTATGACATTTAACTGACACTTATTTTCTAATACGAACACTTAAATACGTCGTCGTTGGACGAACACTTAAATATTGCATTCATGTAGTAATGTATCTTCACCATTTCGTGCAAACTGTAATTTAGGTGTACAACAAAACAGTAAGTCGTGGCACTATTAATAGTTGTCAAACGTCACGGCATTCTTCGGAAACATATTAAAACATCAATCAGACGCAGGTAACGTCAGCATTTAGACACGACACGGGCACGGAACGGTATTTCACGACACGTTATATTGGGTCGGCGTTATTGTTGCGTGCGCGTAATTTATATAGACGATGTTCAGGTAAAGTAGACACAAGAACAGCTGGTGCAGTACCCCCAGCTTCTTAATAGAGTTCGGCTGGCTATCGCTATCACCCTTGCACTTGCAACTGACGGTATATCTATCACTCGTGTTTCTTACAAAAACGAAGATTGCCGAACTACATGAAGAAAATAGAAGCACTGTACGTGCTTTTTACTGGACTGCCTGAGAATGAGGGTTATGTTTTTTTAAATGTTTGTTTGTGTGTCTATTTCTTTGGCAACGGCTTGATGAACTTTAACATAATGATAAGGTAGGAGAGTGACTTGAGTGATAATTTATTTAAGTCAAAGTAATGAGAGAGGGGATGTATTTTTCAACAAATTTTAAAGACAATATCAAAAATAGAATCGGATATCTAAAATTTGCCCTTTATTAGACTTATTTCCATGATTTAAAGTCATATCTTCAAAATTTACGAAATACTCAATCTATTAAAATTTAAGTCGCTCAGCATTATGGAAAGGGCAAAGTTGAGAGTTTCTCTGATGGATTTGATTTTTAATGAAGTTATCAAACAGGAAAATAAAGTCATCAACGTAGCATTGAAGTAGCAAGCTGAAGTGGTGGTGAACTTCTTGAGTGGAGACCGTGAATACCATCAGAGACTAGGGTGGAGTGAATATCTTTGAATAAATTATATTCTGGCAATAGTCGCGGATTGACGTCCGTGGCATGCAAAGGGAGAGGCATTACGTCCATCAGTGAACTAGTGTAGGCTGATGAGCCTGATAAGGATAGTGATCAAGTTGACTTTTGTTGTTTTTTTTTTCAAAACAAAACAAAACTGATGTTTTTCTGTCTTCGTATTAATAACGTGTAAAAATTATATTGATGTTAATTTCGCCCACCAACCGCCAATCCAAGATGCAATTGAAGATTCCAGGAAGAAAACGGGCGTAATAGGAATATAAATTACAAATATTTTTTTAGCCAGGGGAATATTAAATAAAAAAATTAAGTTTTTGCTTGTTAATATAAATATGACCTGTTCAATTTAACACCTATATCAACACTAAAGCAACCATTTATATGGACTGGGTAATTAACGACTTATTTCGTCGGTAAAACTGCAAAACCACGTAAGTAACATTTTAAATAAAGAGCAAAATGCACCTTATTAATAAGGCGGTAAGGATTATTTTGATCTATCATAAATTTGTTAGTTACGCGGTTTTGCAGTATCACCGACGATTTACTTTTCGAAAAAAACCTTATCCTCTTCAGATGCCATAATTTATAAAATGTAAAGAGTTAGCAAAAACGAGTCATATATCTGACTCGTATTGCATGGAACTTGTAAGGTTTTGAGATACCAGGGTATTATGACAGCCATGCAGTTCATTTTACGCAGAGAGAAAAGGACAAAGCAATATAATTACTAATAGCTCTGTCCTTTACGCTCATGCAAAGCCATGTCATAATAACCCCTCAAAACAGTCATAATCAGAGATCGGAATATGGGTGTCATTACTCTCAAGAATGTGGACATGACTCTAAAGATTTTAATTAAATAAATTACATACATACATACATTAAATCACGCCTGTTTCCCACAGGGGTAGGCAGACACCACTTCTTTCAACTTGCTACGATCTTGACAAATTTCTTTCGCTTCTTCAACATTCATACATCTTAAAATTCAAATTAAATTACATTCATTGATTACATACCCTAAAAATAATGAGTTGAATATTTAATTTTATTTAATAATATTTTTTCCGTGGTTAGTTTTTTCCTTTTCAACGTTAAAATAAACTTACGAGGTGAAAAGCTTCTTTTGCAATCCACGGATGTTAATGGAGCAAACTTAAGTAGATTAATAATAATGGCCACTCCTCACGTCTTTGTATTATTTATTTATTATTGACCTGTAAAGGATCAAGATAAGGGTTCAGGTAACAAATCAATTAATGTGATTTAATTTGTTTAATTAAAATCTTTGGAGTCATGTCCACATTATTGCGAGTAATGACACCCATTTGTCCGATCTCTGGTCATAATACAGTATCGGTCCCTCTGACAAACCTTGTCTACTGTGAATTTCGTCCCGTTTTCGGAACACATCGCGAGTTTTCCTCCGTCTCGATGTTATTGCCTCGCCATTATTCCGCTACACGCATCATGCCCCGAACCTAACTTGATATGTTATGTCAAAGGGATTTATATTTTACAAGCGCTGTCAGGCGCCGCCATTTTTTATTTATTGGTTCGCGACGTCAACGTCCAATTTAGTGGATGTTTGTGAGATTGCAAGAGTGTTAAAATAATTTGATGAAGTAAGCTTTAACCGTTTTTTTTATTAATTTTACGTTACAATAAAAGATAAAGATAGGTATTTATGTGGGATTGGTGATAACAAATAAAAACGAAATTTTATTTGCTTTGATTGTTTTCAAAAACGTGGCGTCGTTTTGGTTTCAAAGTCTTCTATGACGTTCCAACTTTACTCAAAACAAACAAAAAAGCCGATTAAATAATTAAAAATGAAAACAGAAAAGGAACTCCAGGTTGTGAAAGGAAAAACGCCATTATTTCGTTGAAATGTTAAATAAACAAGTTGAATGGCCAGCTTTTCAAATTTAAACTCACCATTGTATATCGGAATGCGATAATGGTTTAAAAATGTTGCCAGATTGCTTAAACATGATGTTTTACTCGTATTTGCACGGTTTCCCGGTGCGACTACGTCATTATCTACTAAATTTTTTTTTTGTAAATCCTTAATTATAAATTAAATTGTAACGTTTTCCGTTACTGAGTAAATAGTTAACAATAAACATAAATTAGTGGAGAGTTTCCATTAGAATCTCCCAAATTTATAATTCAATTAGAAAATCCGATGATCTCTTATAAATGTCAACCCTGCCTCCATCTGTCAATCCGTGAGATAACCCAGTGATGAATTATATATTTCGTTTGTTTGTTGGAGTCTAAGACTATTTACAAGTGAAAGCACTTGGTAATAATTCCGTTATCACGTTTTTATGACGAAAGACACGCTTTGACGGCCGCGAAGCGATTTCATGATTGAAACTTTGTGACGTTCGGTACCATTTGATGTGGTAATGTTTAAATAAAGAAACAACCGAGTCATCAACATAAATTTATTAGAGTTTGGTCGAGAAGGGTTTTAATTAATAGCCTAGTTCTGGTTCCGCCGTCGTAGGTCGGTACTCCCCTGCAAGGTGGCGGAGGCTGCTAGGTCTTCAGGCAGGCAGCAGTTTGGGAGATGCACCCAGACCGGGAAGCGCCGGCTGGAGTTGGTTGGTGTCTTGTGCTTCAATATTCAGTATACCAGACTTGTAGGGTAAAAGACACCCGAGGTCCGAGATGTCACTTATAAATCATTTATGTGAAACCAAAAATGTTGGCAAAATCACAGTTTTAAAACCGCGAAGATATTATAATTAATTATTCAAGATAATTATATTATTACGAATATTATGGCGGCGCGTATGAGGACACGAAGCTAAGCCGTGAACGCTCCGACATAGGTGTGGGTCGCTGGCGTTTGCAACGGGATTCGTCGCGGCGCAAGCGCTACCCGAAATATTTTAAAATAAAGAGCGACGAGTGAAGTGTAGAACGCTGACTACGTAGATGATTAAATATTATATTAATATTTATTATTTTAGCATAGTTATTTATATTATTATTTGAAATTAGACATTGTTAAGGAAGTTTGCTAAATATAATTATATATTTTAAATAAATATGAACGTGTAAACGTTACAACTTGTGACGCAATGAAAGGTGGTATAAGTTAGACGCGTTCATCCGTTTGATGACCTTGTTTTATAAATAAAAGCCTTGTTTCACTAGCCAACGCCTCTATTCTACATAGTAAAACAATATTGTATTTACCATGTTATCGCATTGTCAACGTTATGATATTTTATTAATTTGACAGTAATGGCGGCCAAGTTGAATTAATACTTTAATGTGTCAAAAGCAAATACAATATTGATCTACCGCGTAGAATATAAAGGTACGGTGGTTGTAAGCTAGGATTAATAAAAGTTGGTTAGGCCTTGTTAAAGTAACCTCATTTCAGCCTTTAAAGTACACGATGTCAGAGGTGTTTATTTATTTAATACTTAAAAAATAATAATACAGAAATTGAAAAAGTTTACGGTTGATAACATAAGACATTAAAAAACGCCAGTGTGCAATAATATAATTAGAATATTTCACACTGGTATTGCTACCCTATGTATTTTTTTCAATTTATTTAAGTAAAGGGAGATACAAACGATGTAAGTCAATTAATGATAAGTTATCACGTCGACCTATAACATCTTAGAAATCGCTAGGTTGTAATTTCCCTTGTACGAATAAAAGGAGACTAAGTTTTTCCTAAGTCTGAAACCCGACGCAAAAAGCTGATGCCATAAAGATGAGGTGCGGGTCTGAAAGGTGGAAAGCAAGTGACTCGGGAAAATCTGCTTTTGCAAGAATGCAGCCTTACAGATAATAAAATGAGATCAGCCTGGCTTGTGGGAAAAAAACGCCATATTAAATTTTGAGAGAGAATATTAATTTTGCGCGAATTTGGTCTTTGTTCTCAAACCATACTGTAGGGAAATGACGAAATTAAAAGTGGTTATCTAACGTTTAATTTTTTTTTGTATAAAAAATAAATGCATGAGTAATACTTCAAGAAATACTACATTTTCCATAGGAAAGTGCTATTAGATAAAAGTTATTACATGCAGTAAGACATTTGAGTAAACACATAAAAGTCGAGACGTATAAAAACGATAATGCTGTTCAAAGACCAAATACTGTTAACAATAGTCAATAGTCGAATAAGTATTGAGACTTAAAAAAAAGTCTTGAATAAATTAATATCAGTTAAAACAAAACATTTAACTAAAATTAACTATTTTGCACATTCCCTTTCTTTTTACTGTGCGTCAAGTAAAAATATCTCTGTGATCTCGCAAAAGCAAAAATAACAAAAAAAATAGACTCAGTTTTCAAATGTTTATCCTACAACATCGGTTGTTGTACTAGCGATAGCAAATATTTGCCGGACTCTTATTGGGTTCTTGATAAACTTGAAAATAATTAAAGCTTCTCTGTTATACACAATTTTAGATCGTTCTAATTTCTTTAAAAAATGATAATTTTTAAATTAATTTGTTGCTGAGTTTCATTTGAGCATACAAATAAAAAAACAGCAGCAAAACACAGTATGTAAACTTAATCATATAATTGTAGAAAAAAAATATTTGAAGATTAAAATAAACTAAAATAATGTTTTGTGTAATTTTCTAGATATATTTACCTACAATACTTAAAGGAAATTACGTAGTTCAAGTGGGGAGGCCTTTGCCCAGTAGTAAGACATATAGGGTAAGTAAAAAAATAAGTTAAACATAGTTCCCAGCCAGAATCAGAAACACTGGTCTGGGGGAGTACTATTTTAACAGTTTCTTATCTGCTATCAGGGATAGAACCGGCAACCCTTTTGTTTGCCGCTGGGCTGATCTCCTAAGTAGTTAAGAACTAACATAGTTACGTTAGCAAAATTGTTACTAACAAACATAGCTTAGTTTAGTTTAGTTTATTTATTCATCATTGTAATATTACTATATAAATTGCATTGCATGTCAAAAAATACGAAATTACATTGAGATCGTCAAAATGCACTTAAAATAACAACAATTAAATATCGAATAATGATGACTCGTCCGATGTCAATACATACATTTCAGCACAATAATAAATTTACATTTCCAGCTCCATATATTCATCCACAGAGTATAATGGATTATCCAAAAAAAGGTTTCTTAGCTGATGTTTAAATGCTTCGTCGAAATGGATCCATGTTGTCTGAAATAAATGATTTATTATTATTATTATTATGAGATAGCAATGCAGTTCAGTTAACAGTGAGAGAAAAGGACAGAGCTATATAATAACTGCCATAGCTCTGTCCTTTACGCTCACCGTAAAATGAACTGCATAGTTATGTCACAATAACCTCCCTGCGCTCCAACACTGGTATCAAGGATATGTATGTCAAGTCCGCTAAACTCAAGTGGGACGGGGTTGGACATGTTGGTCGTACGCTTCCGGAACGGTGCGCCAGACTTGTCTCCGAACGAACCCCACAGGGAGGTCACCAGACAGACCAAGGAGGTGGTGGTTGGATGATTTGGACGTGTTTCAAAGCAACTGGCAATACAATCAGTAAGGAAAATTGGCTTGGCTTTTGCCCTGCAATAGGACTAATAAAGGCTGAAAAAAAATCCGAGGTAAAAGCAATAAATGACTTACAAGCAGATGGAGTCGTGAGCAAAATCCAGCGCTGTATACAGCATTATACTTAAGCAATTCTAATAAGCAAAGTTCTAAATTGAACTTGTTTGTTACGTGCCAGTAGTTCAGTTTAATGTGTCTGTGCTGTAGTAAGCACCGATGAACTTTACGATTCTCAAACTGTTGAGAACAACTTAGCATAAAGCATTATACAGAATTTTAATTGTAACTATGAAATTAGGTTCAAATTACATCATTTTATACATTCTATAATATTTAAATTAAATTAATTAATTAAATTCATATCAGGGGACAATCTCACAGAAATTGACATAGCCTTAAACTAAGCTCTAGACTTGTACTATGGGTACTAGTCAACGATAAACGTATTTATATAGATAAATACATGGTTATATGGTTATGGTGATGGACTCCTTTTTCCGCACTTAGCCCGTGTATGTCGGGCCATTGTGCGTAGGAGCACCAGCTAGTAGTCTAGCCAGCCTAACTCCGACCAGAAGCGCAGGATCCTCCTGGTATCTCCACAGGCTTCTCGGAGTGACCTCGGTGTCTTGAGGATTTCAGTCCGTTGAGCGGCTACACCTACGCATTCCAGGATTACGTGGGGGGCTGTTTCCTCGGCCGACAGGCATCCCCTGCATGCTGCCGGTCATACCTAGAACATACAAATGTTTGTTAAGCGAGCAATGTCCAGTAATGTTTCCTACAATTATTCGTAGGGCATGTCTATCTAGTGATAGGAGACGCTTTGTTAGACGCGCGTCCGGGTGTGGCACAACCTCCCTTGATTGTCTACATGTACTGGTATTTGCCCATTGATTGGCATGTTGTTCGAGTGTTCTGTGACGTAACCATGATCTAAGCTGGTTAAATGCTAATGGAAGCATTGGAGCGGGACCGACCGCTGGGCGGTCCGATCCTCTCCTAGCCAGCTGGTCAGCTGCATCGTTACCTAGAGATCCACTGTGCTCCTTTATCCATTGTAGCGTGAGTTGGTTATTTAAACCTATCACTTCCAATGCTGAGTGGCACTCTAGTATGAGCCCGGATTGTATTATTTTGTTGTCTAGGGCTCGTAGTACCGCAGCGCTGTCGGAAACAATTCGAATTTTTTGGTCTTTGATACCCCGCCTAGCCACTGCCTTGGCAGCCTGTAATATGGCAGTACATTCACATTGGTAGATGGAGCTGTATTCGCCTAAGGCTGTTGATATGTTGATGTTAATTTCGGGTGAGTACACTCCTGCACCTGTTCCCTTTTCCGTCTTTGATCCATCCGTATAGATGCGTAGTTCATGTATACTGGACTGGTCAGTGGGTTCCTCAGCAAGCTGGATGGTGTAGCTTTTGTTGAAGTTGTGTTGTTTGGGTACCTTGTCATTAGGAGCAGCTATCAGAGGTTGGTATGTGATTGCTACCTGAAGGACTTCGGTATGGGTCCCGTTTGTAACACCCCAGAGGTTGAGGGATTTTAATCTGATGGCTGCTACCGCCGCCTCCTGTTGGATGAAAAGGTTTAGGGGCGGTAGACCCAGCAGTATCTCCAGCGCCGCTGTGGGTGTAGTTTTCATGCAACCTGTAATAGCTACGCAAGCTAGTCTTTGAAATTGTTGCAGTTTATTCTTGGCTGTGGTCAGTTTAGTTCTGGGCCACCAGACCACAGCACCATAGGTGATAACAGGTCTGATCACTGCAGTGTATAGCCACATGGCAATTCTTGGGTGTATACCCCAGGTTCTGCCAAGTAACCTTTTACACTGCCAGAATATGACACAGGCCTTTTCTAGTTTGTTATCTAAGTGTTTGTTCCATTGCAGTTTGTCATCCAGGATGACTCCTAAATACTTGACCTCTTTGGAGAGAGTCAAGGTCGTGCCTAGGAGTTTCGGTAAGCTTAGGTTATTAATGACCCGTTTCTTTGTGAAAAGTACTAGTTCGGTTTTTGATGGATTTACTGACAAACCATGTTCGGAGCACCATCGTTCGACGATTTTGAGAGCCCCCTGCATGAGGTCGCATAGGACTGACTTAAACTTTCCCCTTACGAGGATAGCTACATCGTCTGCATAGCCTACAGTGTAGAAGCCAGCCTCGTTTAGTGAGCGGATTAGGTCATCCACCACGAGGTTCCACAGGAGCGGTGAGACGACTCCTCCCTTCGGACAGCCTTTCGATACAATGGCTCGTGTGGTGCTATTGACTGTTACCTGTACCGCCCTTTGTCTAAGCATGTTGTCGATCCATCCCGAGACGGTTTGGTCGGCGCCATGGCTAAGTAGGGCGTGGCTTATGCTGTTGAATTGCGTCTTGTCAAAAGCCCCCTCGATGTCGATGAAGGTTGCAAGAGCTGATGATTGTGTTGATAGTGCATTTTCTATAGGTGAAATGACGCTGTGTAGTGCTGATTCTGTTGATTTACCTGAACAGTAGGCATGCTGTTGGTGATGGAGAGGATAATGCGCCAGAGCCCCGTCTCTGAGATCTCGGTCACAGAGTCGTTCCAGAGTTTTCAGTAGGAATGACGTAAGGCTTATTGGTCTATATGATTTGGGCTGCGTATAATCACTCTTACCTGGTTTGGGTATGAATACCACTTTAACTTCTCTCCATTTTGTGGGGACATAGCGGTGCCAGAGACATGCCTGGTAAATCTTGACTAGGTGGGGTGCCACAGTATCCTAGCACCATTGTAAGAGTCCCGGAAATATGCCATCTAGGCCTGCCGCTTTAAACGTCGAGAAGCTGTTGATTGCCCATGACACTTTCTCTAGTGTTACTATTCTTTGGGCAGTATCGACGGCCTCAACAGCTGGTTGTTCAAAAGTCTGCTGGGTCGTGTCTTCCCTTGTCGAGTCTTCCGTAACTGTACATCCTGGGAAGTGTGTATCAAGCAACAACTCGCACATCTCACTATTTGTGGTTGTGTAGTTGTTGTCCGGTTTTTTCAGTGAGCCTAGGTTCCGATTCGGTTCACTGGATAAGATGGTTTTTATCCTGGCTGCCTGAGTGTTTGATTCAATGTTAGTGCAGAAGGTTCTCCAGCAATCACGTTTCCTCTCACGGATCCGTTTTTTATACTGTAGCTGGATCCGCTTGTAGGCGTCCCAGTCTGTTACCTTCCTTGTGTTGCTCGCTCTGTTAAACAGTTTGCGTAGTTTGCATCGCATTTTCACGAGTTCAGGTCCCCACCAGCCATTACGATTGGTGGCTTTCGTCGAGGGCGTTGTTGGTGAACAAGCTTTCGTAAATGAGTCTATTAGCGTTTCCGTCAGTTTATTTACATGTCTCTCTATGTCTGCAGGCTCTTTGTACCCCATCGGGATTATGCCAGGAGCCAGGTTTGCAGATATCAGTCTGTTGAACTTTGCACGGTCGGTCAGTCTGGGATTTCGCCAAAGTTCTGGCTGTTTAGAGTCCACGTTCAGTTTGAATCTTACCCACCTATGGTCGGAGCATGACAGGTCTTTTGACACATGCCAGTCGGAGATCACCTCCGATACCCTTTCCGTAGCAAGTGTGATGTCGATTATAGTTTGGAATCTGGAGGTAACAAAAGTAGGTTCTGACCCCCTGTTTATAAGCCTGAGATTATTAGAGAATAAAAATTCAACTAGGTCCTCACCACGTTTATTGGAAGATCCGCTGCCCCACAGGGTGTGGTGCGCGTTTGCGTCCGCCGAGATGATCAGCTCAAGCTTGTTGTTTTCGCAGTGCCTGATGAGATTGGCCAGCTCAACCGTCGGTATGTCCACATCGCCCGCCAGGTAGGCCAATGCTATTATAACCTCCGGGATGCTAGGGCAGTTGTTTTGGAGTCTGACCGTAGTCAGGTCTCTGGAACAGAATTCATTCATTAAAACTGCATTGATAGATTTCGGTACATAGATGCATGTGCGTGGATTAGTCACAGTGGTATCGAGTAGAATCTTACCCCCGATGTTGTTTAGACCGCAAATCCTGTCCTTCCTTATCCACGGCTCCTGGATAAGGGCGACGGTCTTGTTGTTGACCTCCAGCATTCTTCGCAGGGTAGATAAATACATACTTAAATACATAAAAATCACCCATGACTCAAAAACAAATACTCGCGGTCATCGCGCAAATATTTGCCCGTACCGAGGATCGAACCCGGGACCGCTAGCTTCATAGGCAGGGTCACTACCCGGTACTTAGGCTACCGCGTCGTCACTACAAATACAATACAATGATACAAATATAATGGTGAAGAATGCAAAAAAAAATGCAATGCCATGAATTGAATATAATAACATCAAAATTAATTGAAACGTACGAAATGAGATAAAAAAAAAAAAAAAAAAAAAACCAAATTCCAAATATTTATTCAGTCAATTGGCCTTAATTAGGGCTCTTTTACTCGTCGGTAATATGGAGTGAATCTACTAGCGCTTCGGACAAGACCATCATTGCGGAGAAGAAGCGCCGCAAGAACCTCCAGCAGAAGGTAATTTTTTGCAATTATTAAGTAATTACTTACTTAAAAGTAAGTTAATTAAGTAATAAATAAAAATATTATAAAAACGTAAACGCATTTGCAGTCTTAGGATTGCGGTCTTGTGAATGCGAATGTCTATGGGTCACAGTTTCCACTTACCATCAGGTGGCCTGTGTGCTCGTTTGCCTACCTATGATATAAAAAAAAAAAAAAAAGTAATAAATAATTATTTTTAAAACTAACACAAATAACATCATTACAAATATCAGGTCAAAAAAATAAAATTAAAAATAATGACTAGGAGAACAACATGACGAGGTCTCTACGTCAGAAAGGATATTTAAAATAACTAAATCGGAAAACAGGTCCTTGCAAGCGTGAACAGACCGACCACACAGACGGCACCCGTTCACGAATATGACGCGTATCTCAGCCATCGCCTCCCTCAACCATGTGTTCGGGAAGGTGGCGACCCGATCAACGACGCCGCCGTAAGCAAAGACCTTTAAGTGAGCAAACTTTGGTTTTTAAAACGAAATATGTTATGGTGTACATTAGGGAATGCAATTTAACCGGTTATTAACCATTTTTGTATGAAAATAACCGGTTAAAACCGGTTATAATCGGTTATTTGCATTCCCTAGTGTACATACATGACAAAAACCTCTACTTAAAAGCATGATTTTTAGCAGAACACCTTTACGAAAAATTCCTATTGTGAATTGTCATTGCGTGTCATTTCATGAGTGTGCCGCTTTCCATAGATTTTCATACGACGCGAATGTAACACCCACACGCCACTGTATAAATAATTCTGACTTTATGCTTATGCTTGAAGGAGTAAATACGAAAGTAAAGCAGTTAAAGTTGCTCCTACAAAACCAAGACTGCGGCGATGTGCAACGCTAAGCGAAACTCCGCTCGTTTGAGGTTCTAATGTCCTCGCGAGCTTGCGATTAACGCCTGTGCTTGCTTTTCCTGGATCTTGTTCAGTTAAACTGGCAATTAAATGGCATTAAACCAGTATAATACTCGTTGGTATCATTAAAACAATAATGCTACCTAATTTTAATGACGCGGTAGTGTAGCTGTAGTAACTCTGCCAGCCAAGCTAACGATCCTGGGTTATCTTTATCTTTATAATACTTGTGTGAAATTAACCAGTATTTGCCCGTGAGGCTTGGATGTTTTATATTTATTTAAGTATGTATTTCTCTAAATAAGTATGTTTATCACTGTCTTGTACCCTTAGTATAAGCGTATGGCTTCGTTTGCGACTACTTCTGTTTCTGAATTAGGCGGCCTTATACGTTTGATCTTATTGAAATAAGCCCTGCCGCCTAATTGAGAATGCATGCGCTTAAATGTGTTTTATGTGCTTTAAGTCGGTAACAGAATTATTGCCGTGTGGTTGCCGGCTTAGAATTGTGCCACTCCATGTCTTCCCGTGGAAGTCGTAAGAGGCGACTAAGGGAATAAAGGCTTGTAGTACTGTTAGGCGATGGGCTTGGTACCTGTCACTAATATACACTGTTAAACATCTTAGCCTAATTGTGCAAATTGTGGTTACAGAGTTATCAACAAGTTTATGGAGTTATTGGTAATTCGGTAGCTCTGCCTACCCCACTCTGGAAATAAAGGCGTGAAGGTATGTATGTATGTAAGTCGGTAACCCTCACAATGTGATCGTTTCAAGTGGTGCAGGCCCAGTCCAAGTGCCAAACCTTGGGGAAGCCTATGTCCAGCAGTGGACGTCTTTCGACTGAAATGATGATGACGATGATGATAATGTTGATGATGATGATGTTGATGATGATGATGATGATGATGATGATGATGATGATGGTGATGGTGATGATGATTATTTAGGGTGTACAAGTAAGACCAACATAAAAGTTCAAAAACATAGGAAAAAAAACTATACAAGAATTAATTAAGACCAAGGTTTGCATGCCAAGAATTCTAGGATTGCAAGCTTTTTATGAGATTTGAATATGGACTGCGATTATTTATTTGTCAATACCAGTACACAAGAATAAGACCAGGGGCGCTATCGGTAATCTTTACATATGGTTACTCCCAATATTCAAATCGTGGACAGATAGCGTTACATTCATTTTCAATTTAAAAAATACCGACTCAACTGATGGAACCGTTACGTGCTCTTGTATGATGTAACCACGGCTCGCGCCAATGCCCTCCATACTGTTGTTGGTTTAATTAACTTCGCCAAAAGATCAGATTCTTCTTATTCTAAGGTAAAAGGTCTTCTTGTGTATCTCCAACAGTAACTGGTTATTATACCTGTATCCTAAAATCCTGTACTAGTAATATAAAAAAAAACTTTTTCATTTAGGGGATTGTACCACAAAATTGTCGATTGATATTATTTTAATTCATATTGCAAGGTCTATCAATTGATAGATGACTAATTGATTGGTGGGTTAGCAGCCTTAGTTCAAAGCAATAATGTTGACCAACTTTTGTCGCTCACTTCGCTTTATTCTTTATTTTTAAATATCAAAATTGACGTATCAAAAAGGTTGCCAACCGTAGACAATATTGTTAGCAAGTCGCTAGGAACTGCGAGATTTTTTACGAAAAGGTATTTTAACAAATACTGAAAATGTATTTCAAATCAAGAATTTTCCGGTATCTCGTGGACGTAATGCTTTGTTGATTTCTTTTCTTTGCGCTCCTGCCGTATTTTATTGTTAGTGGTTTATTTTTATTTACCGGTCCTGGAAATCTTTGTTGGAACGAGAAAGTTGTTTATTTATATAATGTCTCTTTTTTTAGGTTCATAGACATTCCTTTTTATCATAGTTTCGAAATTCTTAGAGATATTCCATTTTACAATTTATTTTTTAGCGTATAGACACAGTACTTTGCTTTTTTTTTACAAAATGGCTGAGTTTGTGATAAATTAATCGTTTTCAACCGTATGTCAAAAACATGAAATACGAACACTTTTGCATATTGGTACTAAGGGTTCTTTCTAAAAATTGCGCATTATAGAGTAATTGTATAAAATACCTTCTTAATATATTTTCTTAATACAGTAATATTTGCACTATGTATATTTAATTATACTTTGTATAATACTGCAGTCTTATCCCAAGTATATAAAAAATAATAGGTCTCAATCCCAAAAAAAAACCTCCGGAATTTCCTCACAACAAAAAAACTTCTGCGTCCAACCCTCAAACGCCCATCCACAAAATAAAAAAGCCACTACCCGTCTAAATGCGCTATCAAACCAAAGAGCCTATCGCAGCACATATTTTTGAGCGCAAACTCCTGAAACAAGAAGCCATCAGAAGTTGCCCCATCTAATCTGTACCTGAGAAGGCTTATCGCGGCATCGTAACGACCGTAATGTATGGTCGTGAACACGGGAGGATGGTTTGTGACTAGACGCTGATAAAAAAAAAGGCAAAGGGAAGGCGCAGAAGCTCCCTGATATGAAGTAAGATCTTAGGGCCGTATTAATAAACTCATATTGGCTGAGATGCCCGTCACAAGATACGTCAAAGTAAAGTCAAGCCATAGATTACTTGATTTACTTGTGGGAGGACCTTGTGCAGGGTCCGTCCGGGTTGGTACCATCATCTTATCCATTAAACTACCGCCAAAAAGCAGTGTTCGCATTGTTGTGTTTCGGTTTGGGGATAAGACAGCCGGTGAAATGACTAGCATAGAGGCATTGCAGTGCATGTGCAGTCTTGTGAATGCGAATGTCTATGGGTCACAGTTTCCACTTACCATCAGGTGGCCTGTGTGCTCGATTGCCTTCCTATGCCATAAAATAAATAAATAGATTACTGTCATTATTGACGCATCTTGAGACAAGCATTATGGTCGAGATCAGTTTATTAATAAGGCCTTTAAACACAATGTAGGTATAATCAAGACTGCAAATGAAGATTTGTTAGATCATTCTCCCGAACGCGATATTACCAGTCGCCTTTTTTCCTGCGGCAGTTTATATTCACAGTCGTGTTTTTCCGCTTGCGAGTTTTATCCAGTCGCTTCTTTTCCTACCACCATATTTTCACGGTCGTGTTTTTCCCGTTCCAATTTGTCGAAGATACAGAGTCGACGGAGCTCCGCGGTATTTCTGGGTGGTTTGGCCCTCCGGGCCTGATGCAAAACTAACATAACCTAAACCTACCTACAAATTACGATGTAAATACTTTTGGGAAAAGTGCGACTGAGATAGAAATTGAACGGGAAAAAAACCGACGACTGGGAAAAAAGTCGAACAACAAAAAAAGCGACTGTAATAAAATCGAATGGTGAAAAATAAAATTAGGTAATATCGCGTTCGAGGAAAAATGCGAACGGAAAATTTAATACAAATAAATAATGAGTTCGGGAAAATGATTTAACAAACCCAAATGAATAACCAATCTTTGGGGCTTAGATAGATTGTGTCTATGTTAACCGTTTCACCGCTTGTCTTATATCCTCACACGCACTGGAACATGATAATGCTATAACAGCTGCATGGCGGTAGTTTAAAGGATTCACTTATGGCAGGGATCCGGAAAGACATTGCATAATGGCCTGCAAACTCAGTCACTGTTATGAATTATGATTCAGAAGTTGGTGTTGGAAATTTAGCTTTTAATCTAGCAACATATTTTATTTATGTAATTTAGATACTTAATTGTACAAAATAAGAATAAAAACAGTAGAATTAAGAGAATAATGTACAAGGGCGTTTTCACTAAAAAGGAACTTTAACTTTGTCAGTTTTGTGACGAAAAATAGCTATATATTGACGGCCGCAATGTATGGCTAATTTTCGTCACAAAACTGACAAAGTTAAAGTTCCTTAATTTCAGTCCTTAATTGGGTACACTTTTTAGTGAAAACGCCCACAAACGTGACCTTATCCCGTTATGGAATCTCTGACAGGCTGTTAATATGGCAACCCTTTAAATATATGTTATCTTCCGATTACACCGCGTTGCATAACAATTTTTTTTTTGATTTCTTAATTTTAAGCGCTCACTACACTCGCAAGCAAGCAGTTATGGCATAAAGAGATGATTAATACTTTAAAGGATTTGTATTAACCTCGTAAGTCCCCGCGTACTTGTACAAGTACAAATTAATGACAGTAGTTCAGACCTGACTACTTACTCACTATCGTATAAAATATTTTGAACTCTAAAGCACTAATTAAAAGACTCTAAAGCATTATTCTTAATATGTACTTGGTAAAGTACATTCGGTACTTAGCACTACCGCTATTAAGAAAACACAGGACTTACGAGGTTAATGTAAATGAAAGTAGGGGTCACCTTATATCAGGGATCTTTATCTAGGTATATTTCTAGTACAAAATAATATCATCTACATACAAAAAAAAAAATTTCAAACCGTTACTAAAATCCAAAGTTAAGTAAGCTAAAGCTTCGTTGTCCTTTGTGTACATAAAAAGTAAATACGTACACTACTCTCTCCAGAAGATATACATAGTCAAACCGTAAAACAGCACAACGTCTAACATAAAACATATTTCGACACACACACACAAAACTACGTCTCATTTCAACGACTCCTAAAACGTTCCTACATTTGACGAATACTGCTTATACCGCCGCGGATTACGACGTAATATCGTCCGATACATTTTCATATTACCACACACGCCTAAAATGCGATAAGCTGATAGGGAGACAGATACCGGGGACACGTTTTCTTTGAATTAACTATAAGGGAACTTGGTAGTATTGGCAAGTCGATGGAACGTGGACGTGTTGGGGAAATATTACCTACCTATATGTGTATAAACTAGGGCGAAAATACTCATCTAAACAGAACCTTGAAGTGAGACTTAGAGAAGTTAGGATCTTTTGTGCTATTATCCTCTTTACATATTTTTTTTGTGTGCATCTTTTTTTTAATTTTTTTTTAATTTTTTTTTATATCATGGCTAGGCAAACGAGCACACAGGCCACCTGATGGTATGTGGATACTGTGACCCATAGACATTCGCATTCACAAGACTGCAAATGCGATGCCTACCCTGAGGACTACGATGGAATGCCTCTATGCTAGTCATTTCACCGGCTGTCTTATCCCCAAACCGGAACACAACGATGCGAACACTGCTGCTTGGCGGTAGGTTAATGGATAAGATGGTGGTACCAACCCGGACGGACCCTGCACAAGGTCCTCCCACAAGTAAAGTCTTTTATCATAATGTTTTACTTTCACCGTAAGAGCATCGGGTAATGCGCTTAAGTTAGAAAAACCCATTCGTACATGGTAACCGCGGGGGTTCGAACTCGCTACCCTGCGATCACGAATCGACCCCCTCAGCCACTAGGCCACCGACGCTCTCGCACAGTGGATAGTTTATTGTTAAATATCGCAAAACATAATATTTGTTTGAAGAACACTGGAAAGCTTTCAAAAACTTTAAAATTACCCTGCTTTAATTACCGCCAACAAACGGAATTAACAAGCACTGTAAAAGAGTACTTGTGCTAGGAAATACAAGTACTCCTTATTTCAAAATTGAAATTATTATTTAGGCATAATTTTGAAGAAGTAAATGTTAACAGCTTAACTTCTAACTTCGTATTTTTTCCTAACTGCTGCAAAAGGTTATGTTTTTATCGAGTGTATGCATGTATGCATGTCTATTTCTTTCGCGTGCTCTACAGCCCTAAATGTCTTTTATGGATTTTAACATATTGAAGTTTTGTTAGATTTACCTTTATAGTGGGAACGAATATAGGCTATCATATTGTTATCTAAGTAATAAGAGGGGGGGAGGACAGTATTAAAAATGGAGTCGGGTTTTAAAGAGGTAGCTGCGAGCGTATAATTCGTCACAGTTATTGTAAAAAATCGATAGTCAAACGTAATGCAATTGTAGTTGTATGCTATCACCCAACTATTCAAAATCTGTGAGTTTTTAAGCCAAGGTCCCTCTGGAAACCAGCGTCGCGGCTAGCCGTGGTACAACGCTGAGTGGGAACGACGTTTTATGTTATTTTGCTTTGGAAACTTTAACTGTGTTTCCATTGTGGGAGCGTAGATTTTATTTATATTTACATTTAGTTTAGTTTAGTTCTCTTCTTGAAAAAGTGTTAGAGTTTTTTGGGTGTAATATAAGTTCTAGCGTAAAAGCGTCTGTAGTTAGGCTTGAGGTATCGACTCGTCATCGCAACAATAAGTTTTTTTAAATGTTTTCAATAAATGTTCAAATGAAGATCTAATAATACAGTAACTTAAGGAGCGGAATGGTCTTCTGCGTCTGTATTCCCGGAATTGTATAACCTTGGTGTTTTCAAGGCAAGAGTGAATACGCTTTTTTCTGGGCAAGGGGGCACCCTCGTCCGCGTCGTCACTTATCATGACTGAGATTAAACGTTAAGCCATCTTGGATAAAAAAACTTCATTCAAATGTTAAGTCTAACTGCCGCACTCAGAGACGTAAATTAAATTAAATTTTAGTCAAGTGACATGTTGTCTTATTCTATTGCCATAGCAAAGAAAGTGACAGCAGCAACTTCATTCAATCATAAAGTTTAATTGACGTCTTTGAGTGCAGCAGTAAGGGTAACATAGCAGAAAATAATCAAGGAACTTATGATATCAGCCAGCCCTAAACCGGCACCACTTAATACCACTTGCGGTTCAAATATCTTAGGTATACACGGCGGAAACAATTCCTCAAACACGGAAGCGACACATTTTCATAACACCTCCACGTCTGACAACAGGTGACTTAATGTCCGGTCATTTGTTTCCTTTATGCCCCGAGAGATAGCGGTACAGTTTACATTGGTAAAATAGTACGGCATAGCATTATAGTTAATAGAACTCCAGGGTAAGGATATGGTAGAAATGTTTAGTATGACATTGTGGACAATCAATATGTCAGTAAGGGGGAAATCTGTACAACAATCTGGACAAGTCTCCCCACAGATGGGGAGACTTGTCCTTAGAAATTCCTAAAGTCGATCAATTTAGAAAATAAAAATTAAGAGATGAATAAACTTAAATGATTTACATTATGGTAGTTGAACCTGATTCATTTTCTTGCAATAAGCGGTTGATATTCACTTTTTCTTTGTTACTTTAAGTTATCTAGTTATTTATGACTTTTTATATCATACATAATATATACGTACATTAAATCGCGCCTGTATCCCAGAGGGGTAGGCAGAGACCACTAATATTGCATAAAAAAAACTATTATGCTTATATTGAAAAACCAATGCCAATTTCGATGCCTGATTGTTACCTTACTGGATTTTGTTTTTATTAAAAAAAAACTTACATATTCGTTTCTCCTCTTCAAAATCAACTACGTTAATCTTTTGGTCCAACTTCGTAATAATTTATATTTCAGACATACCCCTACTTCTTATGATGAATTATTGAAATCAATCATTTTCATCATATTTGCCAAATTTATTTTGATCAATATTAATAATTTGCTGAAAGCTAATGCTAATTTAGTTCGATTTCATCTATAATTTGCCAAATATAAGCATTTTTTTATAAGATCAGTGGAAAATGCGTACATGTTGTTAATAAATCACATTAGATCCCTACCAATGATAAACACTCGTGTTAGGGGAAGTATGTACAAAATGACATATAGTTTTGTTTTTGTATTATAACTTTTAATTGGTAGTTCACTGCACAGCCATAGCTTACATTAATCATCTTTGGTCCTTAAAACTCAGTCATAATCCATTTTGTCCATATGCTTCGGACAAAATGACATATTGCTCATGGACAAAATGACATACAAATAAAAGGTACACAATTATTGGCATAATTCGCAAATGAAACGCTTAGTTCTTCTTGGAACATCGGCACAGGAAGCATGAGCCCTAAGCGAACATTGTAAGCACCGCAACCAGTCTTCTCCGGGCTTAGATATTGAGTAGAGGTCGTTACAATAAATACAAGCACAATCCTCTTCGTCATCATGAGAAACGGTAGGAAAAGCTTCTTCCTCGTCATTGTCTTCGAACAATTTTTTGGTAGCTTTGCGTTTTCTCTTTGCTTTGGGTTCATTTTTGGATTTTACTTCCAACATAGTAAGAGTACTAGTCAACACCAATGAGCTCTGTCGAGTTTTTGGTTTACGTTTACCTTGGCCACTAATAAAACGTCCTTTTGGGACCGGAGATAGCACCTCAATGGGAACAGCAAGAGCAGAAGACAATGAGCGAGCATTGGTAGCATCAGCAGTCAAAGCATCTTCTTGACTGGAGTTTGCTTTTTGAACTTGAGATGAACTTTCAGCTTGTGGTTCGGTCGGTGCTGTTATTTCGGCTTTTTTTTTTTTTTCAGGCAACGTTTCATGGAACCTTGGTTCATCTCGTGGTAATGCAGCCACAGTGACCTGACACGTATTTGTTACAGGAATAGAATCATCTACTTGATGCGAAGATTGTGCCGAAACCTGTCCAGACTCGACAGAGTTCATTAGTGTTGCAGGCTGAGAAGGCTGCTCATTGGGATTGTCTTCCAGCGGTATGTTTGTAGTTTCAGCGGGTTCGTACATATAATCCGGAAATATATCAGGGTTCAGCGGCCAGATACCTGTGCTTTTAAATCCGTGACATACATTTTGCACCGTAGCTGCCTTGCCATATGCTTATATAATAATAAAAAAGCTATGGACAAGTTGGACAAAATGACATACCTATGCCATTTAGTCCGTTATACATGTATGTTGTATTGTCCGTACAGCGTTTTAAAACAATAAAATTTGAAAATAAATACACACAGAGCACTTTTCCTAAAAACAATATATTTATTATAATGATAAATGTTTAAGGAATGAAATAAATGCTAAGTTAATAGGTACAATAACAAAAAACTTACCATTCGAACAAAAACTTTGTCGGTATGAAAAAAACTCGCAACGTGTGAATACCTGTCTTCGCCCATGACACCCAGACGAATGAAAGTGATGCGTTCAAAATATGGCAGGTTATAGAAAACCAATATGGCCGTGATGCGACACTGTCAGTTTCGTGTTAAAGTCCGCCAAATTCAAAATAGACCGCCTGTGTCATTTTGTACATATATGTCATTTTGTACGTACTTCCCCTACTACAACCACAATAACAATGAATACTCTTTCTTCTTTTCTACATACAATTTTAGCAACTAATGTATCATCCGTCGCATTGCTGTCTTACCTTACTACTGTAAAAATCTACCCACTGTTCTCACGCAGCATCGTTACGCGGCCAAGGCATCAAATTACACAAGACTCAGCGTAATTTTTCATTTACGACCTACGAGAAAAGTTCTGTGGTGTTATTCTTTTCTTGTACGCAGTAAATGCAACTCTCAACCAAACTTTCTTCATTTTACCTCTGCACGCCGTATGAGCCTAGTTTGGTGAAGCCTTGGGAAAACCAACTATACACCACGCTTTCGGAAATCTTGAAAGTGAGCTACTTTGTCAACAATCTTAACCTACCATCATAACTTTACCTGCACTCTTGTAGTCTTTAACCTGCAGTTTATGCACACTAACGGGCCAAGAAAGTTTGGCTATCGAAATCATATATTATAATGAAGTTTTCTAACCGTTAGAATTCGATCCAGTCAGAGAATAACCCCAGAAACGACGTTCAAACACAAGTCAGCTGCCTTAATTTTATTTAAGTGTCGCAATTATGTCTTGAGTGGTGTCATGATAGCTCTTCTCAGGCGATTCCCTTGGAAATGTGATCATTAAGTGGGTGTAGGTATAATTTCATTTTTAATTTGTTGACTATTTTTTAAACGTGTTTAAAGCAGTTTATTAATTGAATGTTTTGACTTATTGATTCGCTTAATATACCTAAAATAAATAAACTATCGTTCGAATACCGGATACATACACTTAAGTATTTATTTTGAATCTAAACCATTACTGTAAAGGCACACTGAAGAACTAAAGTGCAGTGTTATTTATTGATTACGTCCTAGGAGAATGCAGTCACAATTAGGGAGAAAAACGTGAGGTAGGTATATGGTATTATGGGTATCGATTAAATCAGAAAGAGTGGTCAAAAACACTAAATTTGCCGCGTTCTAATTCGGCAGCTCAGATTATGTTATAATGAACCAGCAATCCAGCATGCAACTAACGTAAGTATTATAATTAATTTTGGACTTGACCAAACTATATAATATATAGTATGTATATTATTGTTTTAAATCGGAAACAGGTCATTAACTCATTATTATTATAAAAACATTAATGTTTGAAAAATAAAGGGTTTAAATGAGGGTTAATTTATTTAAAAACTAGTATATTGACAAAACGGAAATGAGATATTATTATGATATCGTGCGATATAACCTCAGAAAAGATACTTTAAAAGGGTTTTTGGTTGCACAATGGTTTTGTTTTATAGCAAAGAGAAGGCAAACGAGCATATAGGACTAAGATGGGGATTCCTTTATGCTAATAATTTCACCGGCAGCCTATCCCCAAACTGGAACATAACAATGCGAACACTGCTGTTTGGCGGTTGGATAATGGATAAGATGGTGGTAGCGAACCGGACGGACGCTGCACAAGGCACCACTACCCGCATTGACCTTATCTTGTTCCGAAAAAAAACAAGTAAATGAAAACAGGTACAGACTGCAAAAACGTCATTTAAAAATAATAATACTCAGGGAATACTTGAGAGTTGACGTTTAAATCGTGTTATAGTTGCCTATTATGTATTACCAATGGACCCAAGTCCACAATTTGCTCAAACCAAATAAAACCTAAATTAATCTCTCTCAGTTCTGAATTAATAATCAGCCCAGCATGACCTTTACTATTGATAGACCCGCTCTGAAAATGGAACGGTCTAAAACATGATTAGCAAAAAGTGTATCGTGCTAGGGACAAAGACTGAATATAACAAAGGCCATTGAAATCGGGATAAGTGGGGAAAGGGATATTAGAAGTTGAAGTTTTTACAAGGATACCTAGTGTTTTGAGAGAGGATTAGTTTTTACAATCGTTAAATTGAACAGAAATTGTAAATATAGCGTTAGTTTGTAATGGCTTTGATACAAGTGACAGATTAACTCTCATACTCAGAGATAATTTAGTGACAGTTAATTCGTACATTTTTCATTCGCAAGTTTGAAAATCGTCACTAAAGAACTACTTACTTACCGTCATTAACCTGACTTGACAGGTTTTTATAGGTTTTTTATATCAGAAAGAAGCTTTATTTGTAGTGAGTATATTCTGTAATAGTTTTTTTTTTTTTTTAGAGTATTTTACAGTCTTGACCAATTTATGTTTTTACGTGGTAACGTAAACGTATCTATTTTATTAATTAATTTATACAATATTGTAATTTAATGTATTTCAATTTAATCTGACGTGTAGTTTGACATTAACAATGAAGAAGATATCAGTATCAGTAATAATTCGATGTTACAACAGTTTTACCAATATTTCACCAATTTTTACCAAACTGCCAAAGAAGGAGCGTAGTGATTTTTACTTACTGTGTATACGAAAAGGTTCCAGTTAATATAACGACCATTGGTTGTCTCGTAAAGGCTGAATAGAAATAAAATGGGTAGTTCGATTTAAGTCAATTCGCACCAACGGGGTGCCATAGAACAGTGACCTACAGCCACCATATCTTTACTTAAATACAAATTTGACGCAAATCATAATGTGTCTGTGTTGATTTTAAATTTGGAATGCTAGGTATTTACTTCAAGTTTCAAATCAAACTAAATTTATTTTTGATTTGTGGCGCTTTTGTATTTAAGCAGTGATATCCAAGCAGAGTCCCACAGTTTCACACACGGTGGTAACTTTTAAACACTAGTTCGGCTTCTTTGTACCTCAGGGAGGAAGTTGATTAGACGATTTGCATTTCAGATGCTGAATTTATGCTGGTCGTGCTGCAGACATTCTATTAAATTTTAACAGTATGCAAAAGTTTTTTTCTGATGGCACCCATTACATTAATTTCTCATGTAAATTACTTTCCCCGTGTGGTTGCCGGGTTAGAATAGTACCACTCCATTTCTTCCCGTGGATTTCGTAAGAGGCGACTAAGGGAATAAAGGCTTGTAGTACTGTTTTACATAATATACACTGGTAAACATCTTAGCCTAATTGTGCAAAGTGTGGTTACAGAATTATCAACAAGTTTTAAAAGTTGTTGGTAATTCTTTAGCTCTGCCTACCCCACTTTGGGAATGAAGGCGTGAGTTTATGTATGTGTATGTGTAAATTACTTTTGATTTTTTCTCGGACAAGGTCAAATTGTATGAGATTGCGTCTCGAAATTATTTTATGTTATGTATCGTAATTACAAACAAGCTCGTTAGGCTGCAGCTTTGGAAACAACATCTTTAAGCATTTACAGCAATAAGAAAAACTTTAAAACTCTATTCTTTCTATTTAAAAAAAAATGTGGCTACTAAGTTAACACGAGACTTTAAACCAAATTCAGTAACTTATTCCGCAATTAAACACAACACGGCGAGCTTTTTAAACGAAAAAGCCCCAATTAAGCTCAATTGGCACAGCTTAGCGCTAAACCTACAAAGCTCGGCGCAGGTGCCATCGCTGCCCGTATATTAAACGTAATGTGTAGTCTGAATCATTGCAGGCTAAATTATTGCATAGTTATTTATCATTATTAAGTGAATGTTTCAGAGAATATTAACAGTAACAAGCCCCTGGACATTAATTCATAATTGAGATCGATCAGGATTATACAGACATATTATTAATTATTATCACAGAGGTATGTACGTAGATATGTATATAAATATCATAGAATACCTCTAAACAAATCGACATAGTAATTTACTAAGCTTTGGCCTTGTATTATGTAAAATACATATATATATACATATCTTCACGCCTTCATTCCCAGAGTGGGGTAGGCGGAGCTACAGAATTACCAACAACTCTAAAAACTTGTTGATAACTCTGTAACCACAATTTGCACAATTAGGCTTAGATGTTTAACAGTGTATATTATGTAAAATAATAAACAAAAATACCTAAAAATAATGTTTTTGTCACAAAAATATTTGCTTTCATCGGGATGGAATCCAGGACTACTTACTATTAAATGAGTTCGTCTTTGCACAGTCGAAAGTATTCATATACCTAATTATGGTTACATATCGTCTCACTTTTATATGTATACATTGAAACCGTATTGTTAGTGGTATAGAGGCGTATAGATATTTTTGGCGTCTTGTGAACGTCTTTAATATTATTAATAATGTTTAAAACACAAAAAAGTTAAAAATGGTTCATCAAATCTAGGTCCCGTAGTTTTATTTTTAGTACGTTTAGCCGAACAGGTGGGGACGTATCGCACACTAAAGAACAAAGGACATTTAAATCTGCAACACGATGTAAAATGCAGCATGCAACTCCGTGGCGAGAAATGCAAAATATGAAGCACTATAATTGCACAGTTTTATTTAAAAGCGCTACAAGCTCGTATTAACATGTTTTAATTTGACGTCAATAAAAGCAGTGAAATGTGAATACTATAGAAACCTGTTAAAAACATTGTACGTGGCTATTAATTAAATTATATTTCTAATTGACTGTTAATCTGTTGGTGAAACCAGTTTTAGTGACATTAAAATCTTTCAAATGAAATATTTTGCACGTTAGAAGCTGTTATTTGTTAAATTTAAATATCCAGTTAGTATTTTCAGTAATGTAATTGGTTGGTTCTATTAACGTAGCATTAATTTAAAATATTCATATACATTTGCTGTGAATCACTTCGCAACGTTTAACAATTCGTTAACGCAAAAGGAAAATTAAAATTAAGTACACTTGCACTTATAATTGGCAATTAAGAACTAAAGATTGGTACTTCAGGTGATAAATTAATGCGCTTCCACTACGCTTGTACTGCTTTATGAAGCTGACGAATCAGTGTCGAATTTATAAAACCTGCAGATTTTTTTGCGGAAAGAATTTAGGCTCTAAAAATCGTCAGTTTTTCACGTTTCGACAAAAGCCCGAGCACAAACGGGTGAAACTAAATTATGAAAACGCTCTTTCATCCCACCCCTTTGTTGTTTCCACTAGAACTCACACAGATCATACTTTTTAGATTTTTCACGAGGTTTTGGGTTTCAAGTTTTAAATCGAGTTTAGTTTGTACACACAGTCACGATTCAATCAGCCTGTAAAGTATTTGGTGCTGGATACTACAGTTCCTCTATTCTAGTATCGTATACAAGCTGACACAAATGTCACACTCGTTTGTTTATTGTCTCGAGACGTCACTTAGTGAATGTCTGTCCCACATCATTGATTTTGCTATTCCACACAAAAACGAACCGAATATCAAGACAGTGAGTGAAAAAGATGGCACAGGTAGAGTAGTGTATCAGTTAACTCGATATTAGTGGAACAAAATGCAGACATCGTGGTACATACCTTACCTCATTTTTATGTCCGTCCGCAGCCTAGCTCAGAGAGTTTTAGTACTAGAAAGCTGTAATTTGGCATTAATATACATATTAGGCAAGCCAACAAAGTTGTAAAATTTAGTGTACCTCCCCTACACGTAACGTAGGGATGTATTTTTTTTCTCGTCTACCCCATAGTGTGGAGTGTTGGATAGGTCATTTAAAAAAATTGCGGGTTTGTTAAAACCATTTTACGATTTAAGTATCCGTTTATGAAATATTAAGTTTTAGACCAATAATTTTGCTAGAGTCAAGTGTCCCCACCTAATGCCAAAACTACAAAAGCTAAAAATGAGCTCTCAATGGAAAACTATCACTACTAAGTAATTTTCAGTGGTTCTTGAGTTAAAAACGGTTTAAATGTTAATACTTACCGAAAACTTATTTACGGTGTTGGTAATCTGACCGCGACCTATATAATTACGGGGATAACAACAGATTTCCAACGGTAAAGTTAAGTTCGTCGCGAGGTCAAATTTGTTTGTAGTAACGGTTTCGGAACCCTACACTGAGCATGGTCCGACATGCTCTTGCGCGGTTTTATTTTACGAAATAAGTAACACACACGGTCAAATAATACGGATCAGAGTGCATTTTTCATACTAAAGAGGCTCTTTCGAAGCCTTGATTCCTCGCCAGGGGATGTTTTTAGTGAAATCTGATGATGGACATCCCGAGCATCGATACAGGGCTTCCAGAGTACTTAGAATACCCGACTGATTGAATCTTCGGTTAACGATGGAATTGTGCATGTTCAGAAAACCATCTAAAATGGCAATAAAATGTAAGGAAATCCAAATGCTGACCCAAACTCTCTCAGTGTGGTGTTAACTGATTGTGCGATCAGTTAAGTATCTTTAGCACTAATGACCTTCTCTATTGAACCTCGGAGTATCCACCATTAAACCTCACTCAAAACAACCCTTGGCCAGGAACCATGGCTTCGAAATAGCTTCGTTTGTATGAAAAACGCAGTCTAATCTGTATTATTTGACCAAGAGTGTACTTCCTTTTTGATTAAAACCCGGTACAGCTAGCTTCGTAGGCCGGGTCACTGCAAACTAGACCAAAGCGTCGTATTATTTAATAGTCGTATAAAAAATGACCCTAATGCTATTTTGTAAAATCACTTGGTCTTTGCCAAACATAACCACCTAATATTCCATAATCTGAATCTGATACGGTAAAGTAGCTTCTGCATACCGGAAGGTGCAGTGTTGGCAAATTTCCAACACAGTGGGCCAGTGATGTGATAAGGGTTGCAGGAAACCACTAGATGCCAGCAGCATAGCTGATCGTAAACGAGGTGTTTTACCCCGAAGTGTCTTTGTTGTAAAATGATATTTTTACCGTTTTTCGCTAAAGAAGCAGGCCGGTGGAATAAAAATGCTTTAACACAAATCAGGTTTATCCTTCCACTTTATTCGTACCGATTGAAACTTATTTCTTGCTCTTGAGGTAAGAAACGCAGAAAGGACGTTGCTTTGACTGCATTAGTTGTTTTAAAAAAAACGTAAAGATTTTGCAGAGGTAATTTTTAAACATTTATAAAACTACTTAAATAGAGTAAAATTTGAATAACCATTATGAAAGTTTAGTTTAATGATATATTTTTAACCCTCGGCAAAAAAAGAGTTTTATAAGTTAAGCGTGCGTATCTGTGTATGTTGTATCTGCATATGTTGTATGTGTGAACATGTGTATCTGTGTATCTCAGTATGCGTGTATATGTGTATGTGTGTATCTGTGTATCTGTGTATGAGATGTGTGCATCCGTGTACAGTCAGCGTCAGAGAAACGTGACCCCCTAGATTTTAAAACTACAACTCGCAAGGCAGACAAGCTGAGTTTTACTTTACTCAATCTTGCTAGCCAAGCGGTCAGCCACAACTTACAAAAATATTTTCCTCTTATTCACTACACCATAGACCGGGATCGAACCCCCGACCACTCGGGGACAGCACTTGTATTATATTATTCTGCACCGCTTCCACTGAGCTATCGTGCTCATTATGTATGAGCGAATTTATGAATCACTTGCTAGCAACTACTTGTAAAATATGATTAATATTTCTGCCCATGCGTCCTTGTCTAGCCAGCCTGAAAATAATAGTTTTGTCTTTGTTTATTCAACTACCCATATTTTATTGCAAAATGTGATTTATAACGACCGTGACTAATTACCGTTAAGGTTGATATTAGTATAATTTACTCAATTCATTTAGAAATATGTTTGAGGGTAACTTTTATAATCACCTCTGCAAATCAAACCTGAGTTTTGACGGTTTGCAGTTAGTAACGTTTCCTCAACTCGATTTTTTTTTTTTTTTTTTTTTTTTTTTATATAATAGGAAGGCAAACGAGCACACAGGCCACCTGATGGTAAGTGGAAACTGTGACCCATAGACATTCGCATTCATAAGACCGCAATCCTAAGACTGCAAATGCGTTGCCAACCCTGAGGCCGAAGATGGAATGCCTCTATGCTAGTCATTTCACCGGCTGTCTTATCCCCAAACCGGAACACAACAATGCGAACACTGCTGCTTGGCGGTAGGTTAATGGATAAGATGGTGGTACCAACCCGGACGGACCCTGCACAAGGTCCTCCCACCTCCAAAATCCCCTCACCTTCAAAAACCTCGATTAAGCGATTTACGATTTCCTTACGTCTCAAAAACTTGTGCTGAATTCTAATATGGTTCGACTTACTACTTTTTTGAAAGCCAAAATTGTAGTTCTTTGGGAACAAAACCAGAATATTAAAAAAATTGCAAGAGAAATGAATATAGCAGTAAGTTACCTACCTATAAATACTCAATTTTTCTAATGATATTTTAGTGTTTTATTGGTTATAGGTAGCTCAGTGTTTTATTGTGTATTTATAACTGTATTGAATACATTGTGTTTTAATACATTATGTTGTATTTGCAGAGAAATACAGTTCGCAAATGGATAAGGCGATATCAAGAAACGGGTGAAGTGAATTGTAATCGCCAAGGCCCTCGTCCTACAGCTTATACAGACGAATCCGAGCGGCACCGTAGTATTGTGCAAGTTCACACTGACGCCCCGTTCACGACCACCCGCTCAAGTGCTGAGACATTCGAGGTATCACTTAGCACCGTTCGAAGACATTTACACGCTGCAAAAATACACCATCACAAACCGGCTAGAAAAATAAATCTGTCGAAGGCACATCGCGACGATCGTGTGAGATTCGCCAAGAAATATGAACATTTTGACTGGGAGAACGAAATAGTCATCTTTACCGACGAAAAATGTTTCAAGTCGGATAAAGACGGAAGAAAAGTATTGTGGCGGAGAAGTGGGGAGCGATACAATCCTAAAAATATGCACGACTTGTAACCTGTTTATTATTTCCTCGTATTTATCCTCATATTATTCGAAAAGAATGTTTACAAAATATTATATGGTGTTTTTTTTTTCAGGGTATTGGGGTTGGTTGTCCTCTATGGGTCCAGGTGAGCTCGTGGAAGCAGGGGGCCGTATGAACGGTGAACGATACCGTGAGATACTGCGGGACGTGATGGTGCCATCAATTCGGGTCGCATACCCTGAAGGCCAAATATATTTAGTGCAAGACAATAGTGCGGTGCATCGTTCGCGTATAGTGCAAGAATGGTTATCTGCTCAGGCAGATATTACAGTTATGGATTGGCCTTCTAAAAGTCCTGGCCTGAACCCTATTGAAAATGTATGGGGTCAAATGGTGCTAAACTGGGACCCTACTGAGGTCAAAACAAAAAAAAAATTAGATGCCGAAGTCCATAGAACGTGGGAACTGATGCGGAACAGCAGTGCATGTTCCAACATGGTCTCGAGCATGAGAAGCCGACTGGAGCAAGTAAAAGACGCTGACGGTTACCCTCTGCGTTATTAAAGAAATAAAATAAGTAAATAAATTAATTAATACCCGGCTGCTGTGGCACACTATCTGACCCAATACATTTTCGTTTCTTTGTTTTGTATTTAGTTGTTCCAAATTGTGATGAAAACAAGAGAGATGTAAATTGCTACACTTACTACTTAGTTTAGCATGTTGGTTCTCTCGCAATTTAAAAAAAAAACACGTTTGGAGCAACTGCGATTATATTCCTAGGAATAACCCTATGCTTACCTTTGTTATGAATCAGTAGTAAATTATATAATATTATGTGCTTAGCAATTAGCATAAAGAACTAAGTAAAATAAAAGAAGGCACAATGTTTAATAACATGACTGGATTCTTGAATATTTCGTTTTTAATTACACTATTTAAATATAAATTGTAACAAGAATATTATGTTTATAATTTTGACGAATCTAAAATTAATATTAACACAGTGTTGTTAAATTCCTAGGAATATAATAAAATGAAAATGATCTCTTTAAGTATTTATTTCTCGCTGTTATTTATTATGTTATGAATAAAGGTTACGAATTTGTAATAAAATAAATAAAATTATACCAAAAACATAGTTTTTTTTGTAACATTGTTTATTTAAATATTTATTAAAAATGTTTGATTGTAGTAGAAATAAAAAAACTAAAACTTAATTGTAAAAATGGAAAATACAAAAAGACATCGTATGGGGTTCGAACCTGCGAACTCAGGCTCTCATGCCTTATGAGACAACCACTAAGCCACACCGCTGTTACTGGAACCGTTGAAATTCTTATAGGCTTCAATGTGAATCCAGGGGGGTCACGTTTCTCTGACGCTGACTGTACGTGTGTATCTGTGTATGTGTGTATCTGTGTATGAGATGTGTGTATCTGTGTATGTGTGTATCTGAGTACGTTTGTATATGTGTATGAGATGTGTGCATCTGTGTATGTGTGAGTCTGTGTATGTGTTGTATCTGTGTATGTATCTGTAAATTGAATACCAAGGTTTATCTTAATCTATTTAGGCACCGACATTAAAACATCTAAAATAATGTTAGTAAGATTTGAAGCATCTATTCTACCACGTATTCCTACTTCATAGTTGTTTGTTTACTTTTAAGGAAGCGCTCTGCAAATCCGGTTCTTCTGATCCGGTGCACTTTGCCCGGCAGAATCTCGGGATCGTACCGACAACCAAATTGAATAACCTCTGCCGTCTGCTTTTTGAAAAAGATTTAGTTTTTCCAATTAGATATTTTATGTTGGAGCTTAAGAAATATTCGCAACGGAACATTAGGAAATATCAAATCGGGGGATAATCCACAAATTGACCTATTTATTTAGTACTGAACTAAGCTTTTGTACTATGGACAAACTAGGCAACCATAAACACTATGTAGGGTTGTACACTGATTTATAGTCAATTTTTGTATCGGTTCATAGAAAATGTATATCATATTATTAATTCATAGAATAATCATACATACTTACCTTCACGCCTCCATTCCCAGAGTGGGATAGGCAGAGCTACAGAATTACCAACAACTCTAAAAACTTGTTGATAACTCTGTAACCACAATTTGCACAATTAGGGTAAGATGTTTAACAGTGTATATTATAGTATAGAATAATCAATACGGAGAAAACTTGCTTTGAAGATATCTAAATAATACATTTTTGTAACAAATAAAATTCAACGTTTAGATATTCATATCAAACAATATCAATTCAAATATTCTTGATCCTCATTATTATTGATTATTTAGTAATGAAAAACTTATATCAAAAATAGTACATTTTGATGCAAGTGCGTGTTTTTTGGTAGCAAATCATTTTTAACGGGGTTGCAGTTCTAACCTAAACTAACATACCTTTCTGTTAGCAGCTCATTTCTGTCGGGGTCGCAGTTTTAACCGAAACTTCTTTTCTGATATTCTACCGAACAAGAAATATTCGTTTAAAAATAATACTTCCGTTTGATTAGTTTGTTAAATAAAAAAAACGAGAAATTATAAAATAAATTGAATAATGTTTCTGTAAATTCAAGTAACTAGATAGTCGTTAAAACAATGAAACTGTTAATAAAATTAAAAGGAAACATAATGATATGAAACATTTTCTGCGAAACGAAATTCTATGAAGTTTTTGCCTGCAACACAAGTCAATACCACTATGTAGAAATAAAATATTTTTGAACATGAAAATCCTGAGACTTAGCTCAACCAACTAGGCTTACTGCGTCGATTACCAAAATTTGTACAAAAAAAGCGACGCGCTACAAAATAAACAAAATCATTTAACCTACAAAACCTTTCGCACTCCTTTCAAGATGAATATACTAAACCTTTTCGTAAACTGAACAAAAAGGCCTTTTAACTGAAGCACAGCTGAAGCGTAAATTAATCAATGGAAAAAATCTCTTTCATGCCTATCAAAACTCAAAACGATATTTCAAACTCTTTTTATGTTAAAAAATAAATATAAAATATTAATTAGACACATTAAGGATACGCTATTGGTTTTGAAAACTTTGATTAAAGTATGGTTCTTTAAAAAACGCTTTAAAAACGGACGTTCTCGCTCTACCCTGTCTGGGAGCTCAAAGTCTAAGAGCCTACGACACTAAATCTAGTTCGATAAGACTACCAGATGATATCTATAATTATTAATAAAGAGAGAACTGGAAAGCGCGTCACTCATCAAAACACAGCCAAAACTACTGAAGCTAGAAGCATAAAACTTTTAACAGTATGTATGTTTTTTGACGTAAGCAAGTTATAGGGGTGTATATTTAGGGGTGAAATAGGGGATAAACCATTGTATGAAAGTCCGTAATTTTTAAAGCCACGAACATTAAAGGCATTAAGGCTTATAAATATGAGGCTGCAATAGTGCTAATTTTTTTTTTTAATTTCATTTCTAAAGGATCGAAATACTGGATTAACCCTTAATTTGGCAAAAATATAAAAGTCGGGAATTCAAACCCTTTTTGAATTTGAATCAGCAAAAAAACAAAAAAAACATTCCAAACATTAAAAGTATTAGCATTGCTAAATATCACTTAAGATAAGTAAATTGTGATAATAATAATTATCTTTGTAGTTTTTGTTAGTCAAATGTTTTATCCAGAATAATTTAATATCATGCTCAGTCCAAAAAAAACATCTAAAGTCAATGTAACAGTGACAGCACGGTGTGTACATTTTCGGTACGTTATCTGTGCCGGCTGTCACTGAAGAGGAGATACAAAAGGACGCTGATTGTAAAAAGAATTGTTAGTAAAACAATAAACAGCTACAATTGTCAAGAGTGTGTTTCACTGATATGGTAAAGGGGGATACTTTACAGTCAGAAGTGGGATGTATGGAGTCCGCGAAATCTAACAAGGTAGGTCTTGAAAATAATTTACTATTGAACACGAAGATAGTCGCATTAAAACAGGCACAAATGTGTGAAATTTTGCGTAGTTCTTTAGTTGTGTCGTGTATCCCGTCAAATAACACACGTTTGCGACGATTCATCGCGATAATATATAACTTAGTATATTCCTTAATGAAATCCGAGAACTCGAGGCGACTTTGGCCTTGAACTTGTTGAGTCGGGATCGAAGGCGCCAATTTTGAAATGTTCGATTTGACATTTAGTTTTCGTTCAAAAAAAAAATCACAAATTCAAGCTGTAAAAATATATTGAAATTCATTCAATTATTTTCTGAATTAGTAGAATGGTAACTTCTACACCAGTTTTACAATTATTTGATTGATTTTGGTTGGAATTATGTGATTTGTTGTTTATAATACTAATTGTGTTTATAAGATATGAGAATTGTTTCTGGGCTGACGGCTCAGAGGGATGTTTAGATGGAAATGCCGTGCTGCGCCGATCTTAAATATTTCTTTTGTTTTGTGTGATCTTCCAATATAGGGTCAGTTATGGTAATGGATTGATATACTAATGTTTTTTTTTTTTTGTTCTACCCCTTTTGCCAACCATATCCTGTCCTTATTTACCTTATATGGTATATATGTATTCTCAAAAAATTTATTATATGTTCAATCCTACACAATAAATGACAGAAGGGATACTAATTGTCATGGGTCGGTCAGAAGAGAGTGACGCGAGCGGTGGGCATACGCCTCCGCTGCACTTTGAAAAATCTCGCCATTCGAGGAGCACGCGACGCCAATCTAAGCTTAAGGCTACGCGACGGCGTAGACATAGTTCGTCTTCTACTACAACATCGAGACGGATGTACCGCAAGCGCGAATCATCTTATTCTACAACGAGGCTTTCACACGCACGAACACGCAGTTACCGTTCATCGATTTCCTCCAGATCGTCATCTATTACGGTCTACAGGAGCCGTAGTCGACGCCGTGCTCACCGGCACGGAGGTAATTATGCACATAACCGCGAAAGAGATTATCGGCAGTCACATAAAAAACGCTCACGATCACATGGAAAGCGTTCGAGATCAAAAAGACCTAAATCTGATACACGAAGGAGGTCTAGAATAGAAACTACACAGCATGATAATTCTGAAATGTCGTTATTAAATAAATTCATAGACTTACATACATACATACATACCTTCACGCCTGTAATCCCAGAGTGGGATAGGCAGAGCTACAGAATTACCTACAACTTTAAAAACTTGTTGATAATTCTGTAACCACATTTTGCACAAAAAGGCTAAGATATTTACCAGCGTATTAGTGACAGGTTGCAAGCCCATCGCCTAATAGTACTACAAGCCTTTATTCCCTTAGTCGCCTCTTACGACATCCACGGGAAGACATGGAGTGGAACTATTCTTACCCGGCAACCACATGACTTAATGGCTAATAAAGATCGCGTTAGTAATAATACTTTTGTAGGTGCCCAGAACGTTATACCAACGTTTGACCCGAGCTCCAAGTACCAGACGGCTAAGGATTGGGTCCGCAAAGTCAATGAAATAGCTTTGATATACAACTGGCAAGAAAAACAAATAATTTATCATGCACTACCCAAGTTAACAGGCTTGGCAAAACGTTGGTACGAGGGGCTGTCATCAGTGGATCTGACTTGGAAAGAATGGCAAGAAACAATATTGTGCACTTTTCCGGATGATCGCAACTACGGTGAAAAGCTCGAAGAGATGTTGGAGCGCAAGAGTCGCCGCGAAGAGTCCCTCGAAGAATACTACCATGATAAAATGGCGCTAATACAGAGGTGCTCTATTAATGGTAAGGACGCAGTAGATTGCGTGATTCATGGTATCTTTGACAATAATATTAGGGTAAACGCACAGGGTTCGGGCTTCCAACAACCTCAAGACCTATTAAAATTCTTGCGTAGTGTGACAAACAGGAGTCAACCGAAACGATTGCCATTTAATAGTAAACTTAATTATACAGAAAATGTGAACAAAACCTCGTTGGTAGATTCGAAGAGACAAAACATGAAGTGTTATAATTGTTCTGAAATCGGGCATCCGTCGTTTAAATGCCCAAAACCAGCTAAAAAATGCACCAAGTGCTCTAGACTAGGTCATGACCAAGAAAACTGTCCGGTAGGTAGAAATTTTAATCATAAAACTGACAGTCGCCCTGTGCCCTCTACACAAAAAATACTTAAAATAACTACAAATAAAGAGGAAAATAATAACAAATACTTTAAAACTATCAGTTTAAATGGAGTTGATTTTACCGCCTACATTGACTTCGGCAGTCAATGTTCTTTGATCACTCAAAAGGTAGCTTATAGCCTGAATCTATCAATTACCAAGTCTGACTTACCAGTCATCAAGGGTTTTGCCGCGGGTGGTATTCAGCCGTTGGGAAGGGCAAATATCAACATAAAAGTTGATACAGTGGTCGCAAAAATAGAGGTTTACATAGTAGAGGATAACCTACTAAATACAGATGCACTAGTCGGTCAGACACTTACAGAACTGCCTTCGGTTGTTGTATATAAGACAAACAAGGAGTTAAGGCTATATTCAGAAGAGTCATGTCTTGAAAAAACTAAACTTTACTGTAGTGACGATATAAGTCTAAGCGACACGCAAACCGTCGCAATTTACACTGACCCCTTCATTTCATCACAAGTGTATGTATCCACATCAGTTTGTTTGAAGGACCAGAATGAATATATTATATTGCAAGGTTTATATTCTATTGAGAACGGGCGGGGATATTTAGTAATTACCAACTTATCTGGGAAAGAGATCACATTGCCGAAGGACAAGCTCCTTAGTAGGGCTAATATTATACCATCATCGGAACCTTTAGTATCTTTACCCTACAATAATGTAATGGAGGAAGTAAACCGTATTGACATAGATAAGAACAATGCGTCAGTCTCTTCGCCGGCAGGTATTGAGATGGGTATGGTTAATATAGGGCCTAACGTCAATAAAGAAACAAAAATAAACCTTCTGAATCTACTCAACGAATATCGATCGTGCTTCGCGTTATCACCTGAGGAATTAGGCTTAACACCCATTACTGAAATGCAGATCAAATTGACAGATGATACACCGGTGTCGTACAAACCCTATCGGCTACCATTTGCTGAAAGAAAAGTGGTTCGGGACATGGTTGATGAGCTTCTTGCTAATGATGTCATACAAGAGTCAGTATCTCCTTATGCAAGCCCGATAGTCCTCGTCAAGAAGAAAGACAACCAATATCGTCTTTGTGTGGACTACCGGGCGCTCAACAAAAAGACAGTCAAGGATCACTACCCAATGCCAGTGATAGACGATCAGCTGGATAGGCTAAGCGGGAAGCGGTTTTTCTCCAGCTTGGACCTTGCATCCGGATATCACCAGATACCGGTGGCCGAGGGTTCACGCCATCTAACAGCGTTCATTACCCCGGATGGACACTACGAATATACCAGGATGCCATTTGGGCTCGTCAACGCCCCAGCTGTGTTCCAGCAAATGATCAATAAGGCACTAGGGACCAGGAGATTTGAATTAGCTATTCCTTACTTAGACGATCTTCTAACAGCAGCCACAGATGAAAAAGAAGCGCTGCAAAAACTAGAAGAAATTCTATCCTTATTAAAAAAATCTAACCTGACCTTAAATCTCAAGAAATGCCATTTCCTGCAATCATCAGTTGACTACCTAGGCTATGAAATTTCAGAAAATGCTTTAACACTTAAGTAGTCGCGCCCTAGTTTGTGACACTTACAGTCGCTACTGGGTCCAGCGGACCTAGTTTATTATGTAAAGATAGGGTAAGTACCACTAAAGATAATATTAAGAAACATATTAATTTCTGTAATACAGAAATAAAACAACCATTTTAATTAATTAACAGTTTAATTGGACGGTTTAACGTGAAAAACCGCTAAGTAACAAAAATATCAAAAATATTCATAGTTTTTTTGGCACTTTCACTTGTTAAGCTAATATCATTTTTTTTCATAATAGTTTCTTATGTTTACTATACTATTCTTAATAACTACAATATGCTGATTTAAAATCACAAAAAAATATCAATATTTATAATAGGAAAAAAAAAAAATATGAGCCTCTAAAATCAACTAACCTGTAAACTCAAACAGAACTGAAAAAACTCAAAAAATTTGGTTACTTTACTCTAACATATCAAACCAACGATCACAAATAGGTTTTGTATGTTCTCCACAAATAAAAACATTGCACTTCTTACAGAATTATTACAACCATTTTATATATTCAACAGTTTAATTTGACGGTTTAACGTGAAAAACCGCTAGGTAAAAAAATATTTATATATTTTTTGGCACTTTAATTTGTTAAGCTAATATCTTTATTTTTATTCATAGTTTCTTATCTTTACTATATTTTCTTAACAACTATAATATGCTTATTTAAAATCACAAAAAGAGATCAACATTTATAATAGGAAAAAAATATATGGGCCTCTAAAATCAACTAACCTGTAAACTCAAACAGAACTGAAAAAAACTCAAAAAATTTGGTTATTTTACTCTAACATACCAAAACAATGAACACAAATAGGTTTTGTATGTTCTCCACAAATAAAAACATTGCACTTCTTGCAAAAGACTTTGGTTTTTCTGTCCTTTTTCCAGTTACAAAATCCACATCGTATTTTTCTTCCACTGGCGGATGTTTGCGGCACAGGCGGTTCTTCGATTTTAGGTAGTATGTTGAAAATTCGATTTTTTATTTGAGCTGGTAGATTTGTTATTAGTTGTCTTTCACGAAGTTGTGGTTGGATCAACGATATAGCCAGAGTTTTTAAAAAATCTCTTCTAGTTATATTGTTAGCTGATGTGATATTGGCTTTGTATATGATGTAAGCATTTAGTGCACCTACATTTAGCAGGCCGAAAAAAATGCATAATGGCCAGCGTTTGGTTCGTCTTGATACAGAATATGTTCCGGTCATTTGGTCAACTACGTCTACTCCACATTTGGTGGCATTGTAGTCGGTAATCATCTCCGGTTTATTTTTGTCGCCAGTCTGTGCATCAATCTTGGCATCATGATGCATCGAAGATACTACCAAGACTACTTTTCTAGGTTTAGGTACATAAGAGATCAACGTACAATTCGATTGAAAACCGAAGAAAGTGGAATGTACTGGCCTGTCTTTCACATTGGTGAACTCTACTGGTATTTCCTTCTTATTTTTTCGCAACGTACCCAAGCAGGTAAGCCGAAAGTCATTCAAAAGGTCGTTTACCAATGGAATACTCATAAACCAATTGTCCATAACTATATTACGATGTGATCCTTTTAGGGGTTCGACCAATCGTTTTACCACATCACTCGGACTGTTACTGAGTTGATATGGTCCAGCTTCCTGTTTTCCGGCATATACTTCCAATGTTGATGTGTAATAACTTCTTGCATCACAAACAGCAAATATTTTTAACCCATACTTTGCGGGTTTGCTAGGAAGATACTGCCGAAACGGACATCTTCCTCGAAATGCTAAAAGCATTTCATCAATAGTCACATGGTCTCCATGAGTATAATATTGTTCAAAACTTGCCACTAACTGCTCAAAAATTTCTCGGATTGGTGCTAATTTATCAGTTTCCCTGCGTACCTGTCTTGTTCTTATGTCATCAAACCGTAAACATCTTAGTAAAAAGTGAAACCTACGCTGTGACATAGTTGCAATGCAGATATCACATCCAGTACCGTCGGTAGCCCATAAATCCTTGGTGTTCAAATGAGCTCCTCTCAATTTCCCTATATAATAAAGAACTCCTATCAATGCTCGTATCTCTGTGATATTAGTTAGCTTGCAGTCTCTTTCTCTCTCAAAATTTGGTCTCACTTTGTCTGTTATGTAAATATTAGTGTAATTAACTATACTTTCCAATATTCCATTACAAAAAAATAGTTCTAAAGATTCCTCCGGACTAGTTATATTAGCCGCTTCGCGCCGCGGACCTGGTGCCTCTCGTATAATGTTGTGGCTTCGAGTTCTGGTGCTTTGCGAAGGATGTTGAATATTCCACGAGGTAACTTTATCTTTGCCAATGTAATAACCTTTCCGAAGTATTGATAAAGCAACACAATCTAAGTCTGGACGATGTTCCAGTATATCTCTTTGAAGTGGCAAAACAAGAACTGGCTGATCGACATTTTGAAGTTGCGAATATCCAGTTTCTGATATACCCTGGGATACATTTTGTTGCCAGGCCTCCGGGTTCTCCCTAAATTCCACGACGTCATTAATAATATCTTGCTCACCATCTTGTTCTGAATCAGTATCATGCACACTTTCTTCAACACAATCTTCAATTTCGGAACAGTCTTCATTCTCGATCTCTTCATTAATAAAATCTGCAATCTCTTTGTCTGACAAACCCCGCAAAGTAGCCATTTTCTATGCTAAAAATTAAAAACATATGAATTATAATCACTTAAGTAATTAAATACACAAATTACAAAACTAGTCGCTACACGGTCCAGCAGACCCATGCACAAAATATTAAGGTTTCGTAAATGGTCGCTACCGGGTCTAGCCGACCCATACGCACCTTATACGTCCGTAACACGCGAGCGCGGCGCGCAGACTGATTGTTGGGGTGACGATTCGACGCGCGGAACATTCGTTGGAAGGTACTAAGAACGGCAACGTCGCGGGATGCAAAACGACGAAGTTATTGTTAATAATACACACTACTGGGTCACATGAACCCATTAGCGACTACTTAAGTGTTAAGACCTGGAGCTAGGAAGACACAAGCTGTATCTGCCTTCCCAACACCAACTAACGTTCATCAGGTTCGTCAATTTGTTGGACTGGCAAGTTTCTTTCGCAGATTTGTTCACAATTTCGCGAGTATCGCAAAACCTCTAACAAAATTGACAAAGTGCGACGTTGGTTGGAGTTGGGAAACAGAACAGGACAAAGCATTTAATGAAATCAAGTCGATACTGGTAACCAGACCTGTACTTGCATTGTATAACCCGGAATTCATTACTGAGGTGCATTGCGATGCCAGCAAACACGGTATGGGCGCTATTTTATTACAAAAACCTGATGATAAGTCTCCTCTCCACGCCGTCGCATACTATAGTAGGCAGACAAGCCGTGATGAAGAATTCTTCCATTCATACGAGCTAGAGACAATGGCTGTTGTGTCGGCACTGAAAAGGTTTAGGGTTTATTTAATCGGACTTGAATTTAAGGTAGTAACAGACTGTAACGCACTCCGAGCTACCCTTAGCAAGCGAGATATTTTACCCAGAATAGCTCGGTGGTGGCTCCAGTTACAGGAGTTCGACTTTACGGTTGAATATCGCCCTGGACAAAATATGAAGCACGCCGATGCTCTCAGTCGGAATCCTGTCCCAGTAGCGAGCAATGATCAGGAATCTATAGAGATTATGGGCATTAGAACTGAAGATTGGTTGCATACGGTCCAAATGACTGACCCAAAGTTAAAACACATTAAAAGCATTTTAGAATCTGACGTGAAGGAACTGAAGGATATTACAAGCAATTATGTCTTGAAAAATAATCGCCTGTATAGAAAAGTTGACAAAGACTTGAAATGGGTTGTACCAAATGGCGCTAGGTGGCGTATATGCCAGCTATGCCACGACGAGGCGGGTCACTTCGCGTTAGACAAAACCTACGATAAAATTCAAAGTGAATATTGGTTTCCGAAGATGAAACGTTTTGTCAAAAAATATGTTGCCGCCTGTCTAAATTGTGCCTACAACAAAAAACCGACAGGTCAGAAAACTGGTCACTTACACCCTATACCTAAGTTAAACGAAATTTTCCATACAATTCATATGGACCACCTAGGGCCCTTTGTAAAAAGCAAAAGAGGAAATCTGTATATATTAGGTATAATAGATGGCTTCAGTAAGTTCATATTCGTCAAAGCTGTCCGAAATACACGAAGCCGCACTACGATCAAAGTGTTGGAGGACATATTCGCAAGCTTTGGAAGCCCCAAGGTCATCATATCGGACCAGGGCACATCGTTTACATCGAGAGAGTTCAAGCAGTTTACCAACAGAATAGGATGCAAGCATGTGCTCAATGCTGTGGCAACACCGCGAGCCAACGGCCAAATAGAGCGGTACAATAGGACAATACTAAACTCTCTTGCAGCTTTGAATCACAACCAGCATGAAGCTGATTGGGATTTAAATTTACCGAAGCTGCAATGGAGTCTCAATAATACTTTGAACATGGGTACAGGCAAATCCCCATCAGAAATTGTTTTCGGTCACCGCACAACTAATCCTTCGGAAGGAATAATTAGAGGGGCACTCAAAGATTGTGATGATGATAATATCGGAGATGATATTCAAGTAAATGACGACTCGGAACGACACGATATTTCCTTAAATGATGCACGCGTCAGAGAAATAGAACACGAGGAAACGTTTAACAACAATGTGGATGATACAAATAGGGTATTGATTAGAGAAGAAGCTGATAGAACAATCAAAAGGAAACAAAGCGACATGAAAAAGCGGTTTGATAAAAGGAGGGCACCAACAGTAGTTTTTAAGCTAGGAGACTTAGTTATGATCCCAAACTATAGCCAGGAAAAGGGTAAAAGTACCAAACTAACGCCTAAATTTAAAGGACCATTTAAAATTACAGCTATATTGGATCACGATAGATACGAAGTATCTAATATAGAGGGCCATTCCATGCGTAAATATAAGAACATTTTCCCTGCAGATCATTTAAAACGGTGGGTTACGTTTTGCTCTTCTCCAATTGGATCTGACTCTGACAGTACTGACGATTAGAAGTTGACAAATATAATATGGTAGGTATACCTACCTACCACACATTATCATAGTTTTTCTTTGTTAATATCTTTAATAATACTTATATGTATCTATATTGATTGTATTGATTTGATAGTGATGTGAACAGAAATAGTATTACACATTCGGTCTGTTTAGATCATAGCTGACAATTATCGAGCTGATTTATGTAAATTATATTTTAGTATGAGTATCCTAACATTCCTTGTCCCCTGAACCTAGACCCTAATCCTTAACAGGTCACAAGAGATGTTGGGAGATATCCACTTATCTTGGGCCAGTTGGAGTTGGAGCAGGCCAAGACTCGTTGGAGAAAATGGAGCCTTAAGCGATGCAATAAAGGATAGAAATATGCAAATGGAGGCCGATACCCGGTAGTGGTAAGCGGTGCTGCATGTACTATATTGGAACAGTTGGGAGGAGGCCGAAACCCGATGGGGTAAGCGGTGCCCCACGCCTTGTAATGAAAGTCGGAAAACATGCAAATGGAGGCCGATACCCGGTAGTGGTAAGCGGTGCTGTATGTGTTTTCGGCTAAAAGTAGTAATAAATAAAGTAAGAAGCCAACACCCGGTAGTGGTGGTGGCACATGTTGATTGTGAATGAAAACTGATTATTTTATGTTTCAACTTATATTTGATCTCCAGTTAACAAAGATAAGTCAACTAAAATTGACAGGGCTAATAAAAGAATGGTGGCCTAAGTTAAGTAAGTAAACAATTTATTTATGATTGTGATGTTAAAGTTACTAGTTCATGTTGTATTTGATCTCAAACCACGCAGTTGCATAGTTGTATTAGTCTGTTAGAATTATAAATGTTATAATTATGTACTGTGATTATTTACCATTATTGTCATATAAATACCCACATTATAATATTCCAAATAATTGTGTGTAAATACACTAACTTTGATACAAATAATTCCTTACTTTTAATGTTAATAAATATGTTTAAAAGCTTAATATTATATAAATTTTCAGAAGTTCCAACAGCAACCTTAAATATTTGATTGGTTAAAATAATATATAATAATTATATTATTTATATAGTATATATGTATGAGGACATACTAATTTGGTTAAATGGCCGAAAGGTTTTCATTATAATTAGGAATGAGGACATTCCTATAAAAGGATGGCCGACTATTAGCATTGCTAAATATCACTTAAGATAAGTAAATTGTGATAATAATAATTATCTTTGTAGTTTTTGTTAGTCAAATGTTTTATCCAGAATAATTTAATATCATGCTCAGTCCAAAAAAAACATCTAAAGTCAATGTAACAGTGACAGCACGGTGTGTACATTTTCGGTACGTTATCTGTGCCGGCTGTCACTGAAGAGGAGATACAAAAGGACGCTGATTGTAAAAAGAATTGTTAGTAAAACAATAAACAGCTACAATTGTCAAGAGTGTGTTTCACTGATATGGTAAAGGGGGATACTTTACAAAAGTGAATATTATAGTATGTATACACTGCCAAATTAAGGGTTAAAATGGGAGATACGTCATTTTTGAAGTTAACTTCATAAAGTGTAAACTTCTGTACCAATTAAATAAATAAAATTTTACCGTTAATGGAAATTCAACCCTTAAGGGAATAAAAAAGGGGATGACATTTTTTACGGGATTCCCGATATTTTAAAGCTGCATTTAAATTGATTCAATTTATTTATCCGTTTTTACCCGACCGCAGCTAAAGAAAAGCGAGTGTTATGTTGAAACATTTAATTCATAACAAAGCATTAAAATTTGTATTCAAATCCGATTATTTCAGATAGGAAAAATTCATATCTAGACTTTGTATTTGGAACGTTTTCAGTCTTAGCCGTAGGTAATAAGTTATTGTTAAACATTTCACTTTTATGACAACTTTTTTTTCTAACTGTTCTTTATTATTGCATTGTCAGTGGGTTTACCTTTTGTACCAAATTTCAGCCATATCCTATAACGGGAACTGGTTAAAAATAAACTTCCAAAATTAGATTCCCACATTAAACGATACCTGTGCTAACTCGGGGCACCTATACTAAAGTGATGTAGCAAAATATTTTATCGACAAAAAATATATCGATGTTACTGTTAACATATAAATGTTATTCAACATAAATAAAAAAACGATAAACAAATAAAAACGTATATTTATTTGTTTATTTTAAAATAGTTTTTTTCTATATTCGTCGGTATTAAAGATTGCCGTCTAGGTGAAAATATTCACTTTAAATATCTGAACGTTCTCTCAACGTCCACAGTGTTCTAAACATATTTATAATGTGTCAAAGCCGATTTCTCATTCATGTTGGTTATTGAAATTTCCTCACCTTTGATAAAACTGCTTATTTTTTCATGGTGGCGGAGTCTTTCAACTTTTTGTAAATACTTTTGATTGAAATTACATCCGCATACTTTAGTTATTTTAAAAGGCTCGTTATCAGATATAATATCGTACCTTTTTATAGTAATCGAGAATTTTCAATGAGTATACATGTATATTGACATCTTTTTTATCGATATCGAATCCCTAAAACGTGCCCCTAGTTAGCACAAATATGATTATCACGTACCTACGTGCTACATGCTAACAAAACCAGTTTAATAAAAGATTGTAAAAAGGCGAGAAGTAACAGCAGACAGATTCATCCGAAAGTTCTATTGCTCTTCCTATAAGTAATGACGATGATCCCCTTTGATATAATGATAACTAGGACTAACTATAACCTTGAATGAAGATACTCAACCACACCCGAGCGAATTATGTGCATTAATATGTATGTATATAATTATATAATTAATCACGTCATTGTCTCATAGTCCTACTGAACCAGGGATGTTTTTTATGTATTTAAGTACATGTTTCTCTATATAAGTATTTATATCGATGTCTAGTACCCATAGAACAAAGCCTAGAGCTAAGTTTGGGACTAGGTTAATTGGTGTGACATTGTCCTTTCATAAAGTTAGGTGTGACAGTTCTTCACATACGATTTATTTCGCGAGCGCTCTATTTCTCAAAAATCGACCCGCTGCTGGGCAGGTTATTTTGCAAGCGAGACTTAATACATTAACCGCCAGCCACAGCTCTACGAGTGCTACGCTGTAGCCCGTTTTTGCCGCTACGTAGCAAAAATCTGCTACGAACAATGGACTCGACTATCGGGTCGTTGGCACTGAATGCGGTAAAACTAAAGGGAAATGGGAAAAGCTCGCAAAAATCTTAATACAGAAATATATTTTACATTGCTCCTGTTAATATTTTAAAAGTATAATTAACATTATCTTTTGCAAAGTTTTAATGGATATTTTTTATAATAAAATTCCTGTACAAAAAGCGAACGTGATGAATTCGAGTTTGGTCAGTTCATTGCCGGAGGCCGTTTTACTGACCAACACATGTTAATTAAATAATGAAAATTCTGTTGAAAATCAGTATGGTTTTTTTTTGCCACTTCATGAATAAAAGGTTATTTACATTTCAGGTTTTGGAGATTAATTAAGTCTTATTTATAACGGTTGACTGAAATCTGCAATAACGCTGTGAAAGACAACAGAAAAAAGGACAGACAGAGCTATTTATAGAAGTTATATAGCTCTATACTTTTCTCTCAGCGTTAACTGAACTACAAGGCTTTGTCAAAATAACTCCCAGAAGAAATAGTTTTGCAGAACTTCTGATCTAAAATAACTTATTATCACCCTTCTTGTATATTCATTATTGCCAACCACGAGGTAACTAAAGCCGCTTTGATTAGTAGAAAATGTTTTACACTGATATTACTTTACGACACGTTTAGAGAGAAGAAACCATAGAATATTGAATTCAAAATCTGTCAATTTAATTTGGTTAAGTACAACTAAGCCTCCAATGGTTTTTGAATGACTTTGAAATGTTACGACTGTATGCCAATGACAAATTTATTATAGCTTGATTATTTACTTATTAGAAAATTAATAACCAGCTTTTATTTTACATGCAATGTTTTTAAAATATGTATGTTAGGGTCAAATCTTGCAAGTTAAATTGAACCCACTTCCCGTCAACGAAATGGGTAAAATTGAAGACAATGCAATATTATGGTATCTAAAAGCTGATCTGATGGCGACAGGATCTCCGTTAGTCTTACCGGAGACCCACCGCGTCAGGACTCAAAAGTTTGGTTTTGAAAAGCAAATAAAGATTTCGTAAAAAAAAAGTACAGTCGGCAACAAAAGCTTATCCCAAATATGAAATTTTTGACAGAAGCTTTTTCCTTTTATATTTGCAAATGAAGTAATATAATTATGTTAGGCACATACCTAAACACAATAAAGCATCCCCAAAATGATTCTTCTATTTCCCGGCCCTCCATCGCAGAGGTAATCCATTACCCATTTATTCTATTACCCAAACGTCTAGTCCCGAATTTAGTCCCACTCCGTTATTCTGCGATCGCGTTGCATACATTATGCAGAGAGATTCATCGTCTAATACACGCCACGTACTGAATATATGAGCCGTTTAGGGACACGCTGAGGATTTAAGATATGACGTGCTGACTCTGTCAGAGCAACTGTTTGTGGTTTAGTTCAAGTGTTTGATGATAGATGGCGCTTTGCCAAAAATATTTTTCAAAAAGCACGAAATATAAATAGAACGATTTCAATTTGCTTCTTAAATAAATTGGAGTTCCCAAGTGTTAACAAAAATTATGTTCCATCAACGATAACCGCTATTACGAGTAAATTGGTTTTAATATTGGCTGTTCTAGGCGGTTTACCACCAAAACCAAAGTTTAGTATTTTTAACGTCTACAATTTTGAAGGTTTTTTATTTTCTTCGTCTTATGTTGCCAATTAAAATGGCAATTAGAACACAATCCAATGTGACATACCTACGTGTATATGTAATCGTGAATTACCAGGTAGGGCCGGTTCAGCGACATTGCACTCGAACCAAACAATGCGGTTGCAGTTATCCTGGAATTTAACATTACAAATGAAAACGATATTACGATGTCTGTGCCTCAACCACATATAAATGATTGACCTGGTTTCATTGGATTTTGGCGCTCAGTCCATGTGCAAGAATTTTACTGCAGTTTTTTCGTGAAAATTTGATAGAAACCGAGGAAATAACAATAGAAAAGTTTAACGTAGACAAAGTCCCGATAAAGGGCATGGATTAAATAAATTGTATTTAATTGGTATTTGTATATGTATAAAATAATCGTATAAGATGGGTTTGTAAATTCTAAATATTCATTGTGAAACGATCTACGTAACAATAAGAAAAAGTAACTGTGTTGAAAGATGTGACTTAATAAAAACAAAGTAATTTTCAAATTCTGCATGACTCGATGTATGAATGTGGAAGAAGCGAAATAAATTTATCAAGATCGTAGCAAGTGGAAAGAAGTGGTCTCTGCCTACCCCTCTGGAAAACAGGAGTGATTTAATGTAAGTATGTAAATTCTCAACCACGATACTAACAGATTGGTTGTAAATTATCAGACTATTGTAGCTAGCTTACGCTTACCTTAAGGATTTATAAAAGTACGTCCGAAAGAATTTCTGCTTATTTAAAAGTGTAGCTGGTATAACTTTGTAAATCTCTGCCTGGAATTTATTTAGTTTAAAAGTTGATAATACGATCTTCGATCTTAAAATCTACCCGTACATTCTGCTCCGCAAGATAAATGAGGGTGCTCACCGATACAGCTTTCGCGGCATTTCGAAGGGTTTTGTCGTGATGTTTTCGATAACCTCACGTGTTTACTATATGTTTAGAGGATAGTATATGTATTTGATTTTGGTGGATAGTGCATTGATTTATTGCTTTGTTTGGATTTGAAAATTGCAGGCTCATTTCATGAAAAATATCTTTTTTTTAAATCATAATAATAATAATTCCATAAAGGAACCAGAGAAATTATATTACCCACGTAACAGAGCACGTATTTTCCTTTGAAAACGTAATCCTTTCATCAAGTACTATATAAATCTCATTCATACTAGTTCCGCCCTTTACAAAACTCATTAAAACCCCGCCTTCTATTCACAAACATCAGCTTTACAAACGTGATAGTCCTTCACTGCATATAAAGGCCATAAGTTGCGTTCGCTAAGATAATAACGCATATGTATGTTAGATAATAATAATAACATTGGGAACAGTTGGCAAGCGTGGAGCGACAATACGCTAGTGTTGGTTTTGTATCGCGGCCCCATTTAGGAGTGGCTAGCGGCATTCCTTGCATAGATAAATAAGATCGATTTTTATTATTGCCTACACAGACTACAAGTCCGCCATCAAAGTGGGCCGAAAATCTGCATTCATAGAAATAGAAACCAAAGTCGAAACGGTTTTTTTTCTTCTACAATAACTAACTATCCTCTTTAATTTAATCGAACAGAATTTCAAAATAACCCATGGTTATATTTTATATATTTTTTAAAACAAGACTATTAAATACAAAATTGCAATTGATATGGAATATAAATATTCTTCATTAATATGTCTAATAAATCATCGAAGGTTGTTTTTCTAAAGTGAAAATAAAGAAATAAAGGCCAAAAAACGACTTTAATAGAGTAAAAATGTCAATCTTTGATAACATAAATCTCGATATCAGTGACTTGTAAAAGAAAAATTGAGATGACAGCTAGTATAGAACAACATTTTAAATGCAAATAAGTTTTACTAACAACTGAAAGTTTAGAGCTCCAGATCGAAGATCATCTGCCTATGGTAACCCCTTAATAGTATAATTATTTTATATTGTCTGTCATGGACTCTTCTTTAGAGTACGAGTAGAAAATTACACACCTCAATTGACAAACGTGCAATTAAAAACAGAGATAGTTCTCTTGTCACTTGGACCAACCAAAGCCGTCTGCGAAACGAGCGGGCACCTCATAAAATATAACATGCAAAAACGTCTCTTTCATACACAGCGCTATAATTGTTATGGGATATGTGGAAACTTCCAGAAATTTTTGTTGCTAAAAATTGCTGACAATTTCCTTTAATTTACTGTTAGTGTTGCGTGGCGCTTGCCAAGAGATAGCGAGTGTTTTAATGGCAACGGATTTGATTTTATGTATGCTATTATAGTATAAATTGTTTCATAATAATTGTAAGTAAGTACTACTAATCTAACCACGTCGTCAAAATTGTTATGATGACAGTAACGGGCAAATATTTAAAGTCTAAGATATCTTCTATGAATAAAAATATTGTTTATTTATGTATAAAAGTATGTTTATCTACACTCATATATGACCTATCAGTCCTCTATTATGCGTTGAAAACCCGTAGGAAATGACCAGCATTATTACAACCAATTTTATTATGAGAACTTTCTTGTCTGTGGTAGTAGGTAAAATCTGTACTGTAATGTTATTACAGCTGTCAAAAGTCAAGAGGGTCTCTATTCTAGTATTCATAGATATTTAAGCAGTTATCGACTCGAAAGGTTAATTCAGTTTGTTTTTTTAATATAAACCACATTGTTTGTTCGTTTTTTGTTGTTACGAAAGTAGGATAATAATAAACGTATGGTATGTTTGTGTATATACATACAGTAGTGTATGCAACTGTTCATAATTAGGCCTTAAAACACTTTGTGTGATCCTATTATGAAACTCGGTGATGCTCGTTTCATTAAACCACTCTCGTATTTTTAGGCTTCTCATTATGCTTCAGTTGCATGAACTACTATTATCGTTGTCTAGTTCCCAAAGTAGAAGCTTACAGCTTAGTTTGGGTTAAATTGTGTCCTGTTTTTTTTATGAAGTGAATCTAATCGATATATTTTCTGTAAACTTTACAGTTGTTTCAAAACTTAAAAACACACACTGTAGAACTAAGTGAGGTGATTTAAGCAGCGATTTCTTACATAGAGATGGGAAAATGCAGACAATAATTCCAAATTTGGAAATATTTCAATGGGAAAAGTAAAATATGCAATCATAAGTCTTCAGAATATTTATAACATATCCGGGACCTAATTTGTTAAATCTAGTTATTTGTTTTTTAATACTAACCGCGAGGCGAGGCGGTGCGGATTTGGTAACGGGAGGTTTTTATGAACTGTGACCTTAACATGCTCTTTTTTGCTCTGCCGGGACAACTAAAACTCACTATCTAATAATTCGTCCGTCAAGTTCAAGAAATGTTTAAGAGAACTAACAACCTGTTTGATCTTTGGTTAAGGTATTATGGCCTTTAGTAAACTTCAGAATAATATTCACTATTCATGCATAAGGAAAACTTTGACGCTAGTACTGTGAGCAGGGTAGATCAATTAATATCCTCCTTAAAGCATTAAGGCAAACTTTATCTTATCCATTCAATAGTAGTTTATCCAGAATGAACCTAATAAGGCCGATAGAAAGAGTTATTTGTAACGTCCATTATTTATTCAAACCTAATTGGATAAAACAAAAAGTAGGTATAAAATTGCGGTTTTTATTAACGCCTATAGGAATACTCTAAAAAAAATCCAATGGGCCAAACAGCAACAATTGAATTTAGATTTTTTTTTTTTTTTATTGAAAGGTACACTTACAGCAAGTACAGAAAGCATTCACATCATAGTAACAGGTTAAGGTATTATGTCTAGTGTACAAGCCAATTAAAAGTATACACAGCATTTAATATTAGAACTAATAAGAAACAAAATCCTCTAAATTATGTGAATGAGGTTTTTAAATAAAAGAAACAGCTACATAATTAATAGAAAAATATATACATAATATTATACATATTATAAACCCACACTACCTTAACAGAATGCAGAAACATAAGGAATACCGAACGAAAAAAGGCATAATACTCGTAGTATTTAGTTTTTTTTTTTCCTATATTGAAATTGAAGAATCGATAACATTTTATTTTACATACACAACATATTTGAAAACAGTGAAAATGAAAAAGTAAGGAGGTAACGTTTAAAAACTCTATTATAGTTACGAACTCAATTTTTTAAATATTTCTAAATGAAAATGAAAGCCCGGTCCAAACTTAATTCAAGCGGTCGTTACTTTTTGGATAAATTTTCCTTTTTACAATCTTTAAAGGTATAATAAAAGTAACATAAAGTATAGGTACCGCAATAAAGTTGGTAAGCAATGTCTCTGTGCTGAACTCTTTTCACCCCATGCTATAAAGCAGTCCTGAAGTAGCGGACATGACCTTAAGGTCAAGAAAGGTTGTGAACACACAAGGAGAATTTAAAAAATAATTAATTTCAAAATTACTATGGTATATATCAGCGGACCATGTCATAGCTTGAACTATGGGTACTAGACAACGTTATAAATATACAGAGAAATACATACTTAAATACATAGAAATCCTCCATGACTCAGAAACAAATATTTGCGCTCATCACACAAATCTGACCACACCGGGATTTAAATAAAATTACAAGAGAGTTCTTTTGTCAAGCAATATAATCAAGATATGAGTATTATTGATTTCAAGTATTGTTAAATACTAAATTAAAAAATGTAGTGAAAAGCCACCACTTTTTTTAAGTTGGAGACGTAAACGAGTTAATATCGCTTTGCAGTTTTTAGTCAAACAAACATATAAATTGAATTGATTAATGAAGCACTAGTTTTGAAGCTATTGCATAAAGTTAAATAACATTTTTAAGAAACAAACATTATGAAAGCATGCAATTCACGAATAAAATTGGCAGGTCAAGTTCCAGTTCTGTTAAAAACCAAGTTTTATTTTATCTAATATTTATTTATAGGTGAAACTTTTCGATCGTACACACTTTTATTTCTTTCCGTAAAACATTTTGTAGTTTATTGAGTAATGTAAAATTTTACAACGTCCAAAAAGCACGCGATGATATTATGATGTATATGAATAACCAATTTTGTAATGTAACTATCCAATAATACATACAAATAACCTCACAAAAGTGCATATTAATTTTATTTATCGTATAGCATTAAAAGATTTTTACGAACATGACGGAAAATACTTCTGAAAAAAACTGAACTGTTAGGTCAATTACTTAAATTGAGAGACAACGACGACTATAAAATTATAATAATTAGCTTTTATAATGATTGTGTGTGTCATGGTAGGTATTACGAACTTTAGAAATTAATACTTACGTTGTTTTTTATTTTCTAAAACAAAATGTGCATTTTACTGTTTTTTAAGTACACTTACACCTACGTTTTTAGAAACAGATGAAACAAGGTCTTACAGCAATCTTAGCAATTATTTTGAACCTCTACTTGTAAATTTCTGTAACAAAAAAGAAAACCGCACCGCAAAAAAGAGCAATGCAGCAATAAAGAACTTTAAGGTATTAGCATAAGTAAACTTTTCCTTTGTGGAACTCAAACAGGGTAATCACTTACAAGGCTCCTTCCCCAAAATGTGTATTTACTACCCAAAGTGCCGAATAAAGTGTGATCAAGATCGTAATAAAGTGAACGTAAAGAATACTCGAATATCTAGAGAAATGGGAAAAAACACGTTTTTTTTATTGGGCTTGACAAATGACCGTAAGCCCCTTGTTAAAGTGTTTACGTAACTTTGGTGACGGTAAAATGTTTGAGTTAAATACGTTTCACGACTGTCTACATTGCCTAGCAATCTAGCTTTGCTTTTTTACACCAACTTGATCATGTTAGTTGAAAAACATTGCGTATTAATAATGTACAAATGCCCGTTTTATTTCAATACAATCAAATAGATATTCCTTTAGATATATCGTCGGTGAAACTGCAAAACCGCCTAAGTAACATTTTAAATAAGAAGCAAAATGCACCTTTTTAATAAGACTATAAGGTTTCTTTTGCTCTATCATAAATTTGTTAGTAACGCGGTTTTGCAGTATCACCGACGATATAAGATTGTTGTTGCATGTTGGAAGACAAGTCTATTTGCCCTTCAACTACTGAAATTTGATACCAAAATTAAATTACAAATATAATCTAATATAATTCTGAATGTTGAAACGAACATCAGAAACTGTCGCACAAACACGACACGACACGTCACGTCACGACACGACGCGACGCGACACGTTGGAGTGTGTGTGTGTGTGGGTGTGTGTGTGTGAAATACACTAGCATTATTATTACACAAAGTTGTTTGATTTAAATAGATTCTGACGCTGTGATATTTTAATTAGCACCATAATCCTATTTATTTATTTATTTATTTTATTAAGGTTCACCAACAATTGTTTACATTAATACAACATTATAATTACGTAAGTTATGGCTAGTTCGGTAAATGCAACAATTACTTAAAGGTAAACACCGCATGCTCTATTTATAACAGAAGTAGAATCTAAATACTAAACGTAACTAAATTAGATTAACATTTTAATGGTTATGTACTGTCAAGTTCTAATACACGGTCTCTTATTGACCTGTAAAATTTACCCACAGGCTCTAAGTAAATATCAGTCACATCACTACAGCTATTTACAAGTTTGCAAAGTCTGGCGATAGGAGAATTTGATCCCAAGACAGTTCTTCTGAGGGGCGGGCAAAGAGGAGTGATCGCAGAGCGGGGTACACGCGAAGGTGCGCGAAAGCGCAAATGACCTAACAACGGAGGGCAATTGATCTTATTTCTTATCAGTTTATAGGCAAACAGTAAGTCCAGAGTACATCTACGCGCGGACAAGGGATCCATTTTAAAATGCTGTAGTCTGCGCTTGTATGAGGGAATACTCTTCGCAACGCCACTAAAGAAAGATAAATGCCGCAAGAAACGCTTCTGAATACGTTCCAACCGAAGGGAATGTGTGGCATAATGTGGCCGCCAGACCACGCTACAATATTCCAAAGTACTTCGGACGTAAGTGTTGTAGAGCAATATTTTCGTTTTGACGTTGCGAAAGGTCTTACAGTTTCGAAGCACGAACCCAAGCGTTTTAGAAGCCTTTTTAGCAATGATTTCCATATGAGGTACGAATGTAAGTTTCCTGTCATACCAAACCCCTAGATCACGTATTGTGTTCACTTCCTTTACATTGCAAGAGCCTATGCGGTAGTTCGAAGGTGTAAGATTGTGTTGCCTAGAAAACTTTATATGCGAGCATTTAGTAGGGTTTAAACACATTTTATTGTTGTTACACCATTTTACTAGGTTGTTCAAGTCGTTTTGCAACAGGGTGACATCTTCGTGAGAATTAATGGTACGGGCAAATTTTAAATCATCCGCGTACATGAAAATTTCTGAATTGATGAAACAGTCTGGGATATCATTAATAAAAAAGTTGAACAGAACTGGGCCCAGGTGCGAGCCCTGAGGCACTCCAGATGTGATTGGGTACAGCGATGATTGGAAACCGTTAACGACAACATAAAAAACTCTGGAATTCAAGTAAGAACAAAGCCAGTCCAACAATGAACCAGATACGCCATAGGCTGATAACTTATACGATAATATCGCGTGCGAAACTTTGTCAAAAGCTTTGCTGAAATCTGTGTAAATCACATCAGTTTGTTTACCGGAGTCCATAGAATTGATTACATACTCAGTGAAAGAAACTAAGTTGGTGCAAGTTGATCTCGAGCTTACAAAACCATGTTGGGAGTCGCTCAAATGCAATTTCAAATGATTTTGAATAAGTGGGCAAACTAGGGATTCAAAGATCTTTGCAAGGGATGATAAGATAGATATGGGCCTATAGTTGCCCACAAGGTCATCTACACCATTTTTCAGTATTGGGACCACCTTTGCCTGATACCTGAAGACAGAGACTTATTAAATATTATCCATAAAGGATGCACTAGTTCTGATGCACAAGATACAATAAAAAATGGTGGAATTCCGTCCGGGCCCGCACCTTTGGTACAAACCATACCTTTTAGCATTTTGTATATGGCCTTATGCTCGATAACGGGAGTTGTTAAGTTTTGACTGTCTATTTCCAAAGATTTTAACGATTGAGATCTATACTCCCTGCTATGATTTATATCGTCAGAGGTATAAGCAGAAGAGAAATGATCAGCAAACATCTCGCAAATCTCAACACAATCCGAAGTAACAGATGAACCATTCGACATTGATAGTGGGTACGCACTAGTGCCACCACGTTTAGTTTTCACGTGCGACCAAAATATTTTTGGGTTCCCAACAATTTCGTTCTCCACTTTCTTAATGTAATTATTATAATAAGAAGTGGCCAAACTGTCGCAGCGCTTGCTTAATAATTTAAGTTCAAGAGCATCTCTTGGGTTCCTGTATTTACTGTAGCGAATTCTAATTTTATTCTTTTCGTTTAAGGCTTTTTTCAATTGCCTATCGAACCACGGCGGAAAACGTGACACTTTCAGCCTGCGCATTGGAACGTAATTACTTATGGCGCTTTGAATTATTTCATTAAAAACCTTAAGCATATCGTCTACATTCCCTAAATCCAAAAACAGTTTGTCCCAGTCACATTCTGCCAAGTATTTGCAAATGAGGTCATAGGGAGCTTTGTAAAAATTGGGCTTAAGATTAACATTATTGTAGGGTAATCGTTGTTCATTGGCCGTTGAAATTTCAATATTAATATCAAGAGGAGGATGTAGCTTGTCGACCACGCTAAAAGGAGATAAACATTCGACGACAACACATGAAGGTACATTAGACAGAAAGAGATCAAGTATACGGCCAGATTTGTTCAATATTTTGTTAAACTGAATAAGTTTATTGAAGTTAATAAAATCTACTAATGAGTTGCAAATGCTTGGTGCTACATAATTATCATTCTGATCCTACCAGAGTTGCCAGTCAATATTACCAAGGTTGAAGTCACCGCAAATACCAATAGGTGAATTGGTATCCTCGAGAACTCCATTACAGTGACTCAGAAAAAGTTCCAATGCGGAGCGACTTATCGGAGGAGGTAGGTAAACAGCGCACAGTACAATTTGATTAATCGGACGAGATGTTGAAAAATCCAATGTGACCCAAAGGTCTTCATTACAAATTTCCCGGTGCCAATTAAACTTAGATTTAATTTTTTTGTTAATTGCAATAAGAACTCCTCCCCCTTCTTTACCGCAATGCAAATCGGACTGTTATCTGTCTCTCCGATAAACTACATACCTATCGTCGAACAACTCGCTACTCAGAACAGAACCATTAAGCCAAGTTTCTGTCAATATTATGACGTCGTAGTTATTGCAACATAGATTACGATAGAACATGTGAGTTTTTGATCTTAAGCCACGACTGTTCTGATAATAAATTTTAAGTTTGAATTATAACTTATAAACGGCTAAAAAACATGCATTACATTAGAATACGTACAATTAAACAATTTTATGTAAACTGTCCATACTCTTGATATAAACAAAATCGGAGTCATCACTTTTCCTTGCGTAAATTCGTCCGCCTCTTACCCAGACATATTTATAACCCTTTTCTTTAGCCTTGAGTCTGGCGGCCGCGTGCAGAGCTGTATTGGTCGGAGACAAATGTTCCACGATAAATAGGGGCGATTTTTCTCCAGGAATACCAGCATGAGAGGTGTTTAGCTTATCCGCGGGATTCGACTTATTGAATTTGGCAGTGGCAGCAAGCAGGTGATCGCGCATTCTTGGAGAAGTCAACTGGACGATGACAGACCGAGGTCGGGCGCTATTATGATTATGTTTTGCAATGCGAGTGCAGTTCTGGATATTACATTGACTCAGATCACAACCGACCGCCTTGCCTAAACTTTCAAGAATCGTATAGAGATTTTCCTGTTTATTTTCCGGCAAACATTGAAGTTCGAAATTATTTGAGCGACACTGTTGTTCTATGTAGTTGATTCGCTGGTTAAGCTCCGTGATTGTGGTCTGCATCCGCAAGTTTTCACCTTGCAGTTCCTTCATTGTCTCTTTCGCGGCAGATTGTGCCGATTCAATATCATCGAACCTGGTGCTCATAAAATTCATCGACTCTTGAATTTCGGTCATTCCCTGTTGCCGGCCTCTTGTTGCTCCTCGCGTTAGGAACGGTTCGCACCGGGGTTGCATCCTTTTTCGATGATTTCGGCTCACTAATCAAGCACTCAGGACATGTCCAGTCACTTCGCTTGAGTATTCCAGCGCCCGACTTAGACAAACACGTGAAATGATACGATTGTTTGCATTTAACGCAATCAATAAAGTTTCCGTCTTTAGGCTCGTTCTGACAACATCCCCAGACAGGAGCCATAGCAGCGATGTACTTCAATGCCGTAATGTAATGCGTGCAGCGTTATCAGCGCGCCGCCCGGTATGATTCATGCACCGCTAGCGCAGCGCGAGTTGTCGTAGGTCAGTAACTGGACGGTATGATTAAATTTTTATTAAACGTTTTTCACTGTTACTACCAAACCACTGCGATTTTTTTAACAAACCAAACGGCACCTTATGTGTCCCTTCAACAGCTATACAATGATATATAACACTTGATAGGGTGAGCACTTTAAACATTTATTTACACTTTTAATAACGAGAGACAACTTTAACACAACTTTTAGCGGGTAGAGCGAGTGGAAATTTAATAAAATTATTGGAAACCATATTCCTATTTTTGCGGGTGGTAGGACCTTGTGCAGGGTCCGTCCGGATCGCTACCACCATCTTATCCATTAACCTACCGCCAAACAGCAGTGTTCGCATACTTGTGTTCCGGTTTGGGGATAAGACAGCCGGTGAAATGACTAGCATAGAGGCATTCCATCTTAGTCCTCAGGGTTGGCAACGCATTTGCACAGCAGTCTTAGGATTGCATTGCAGTCTTGTGAATGCGAATGTCTATGGGTCACAGTTTCCACTTACCATCAGGTGGCCTGTGTGCTCGTTTGTCTTCTCTATGCCATAAAAAAAAAAAAAAATCCTTTTGTATGTTGGTCTATTTTATCACCTCTTCTTGGTTTATTCATATAACGGTTTTTTTTTTACTTTTATTTGCCATTATTTATGTTTTATTTGAACTTTTTATAGTTGTTTAATCATTGTACTATCTAGTTTGTTTATGAATATTATTTTAACATTTGGTTAAAATATACAAAACTATTATAATCTATTTGTGTTAATTACTTAACTTCGTAAATTATTACGGCCTATTTTACACTACCTTTTTACAATACTTACCTTCCTAATTAATTCCTCTGTGGTTGGACCCTCGCCAGAACTTTTTTAGCGGGAATTTCTAAGCACCAATCAGCCTGTAAGTAATTAATGATATCTTGTAAATTGAAGAAGTTGTTTACAATATCGAGTTTCATGGAGCTTATTTAGAGGTAAATAAAGATTAGTTAAAAATTGTGATCGTGATATTTGAAGATAAAAAAAGGGAATGCTTCGGTTAGAGGCCAAGTAGGGGCTGCTGGGAATCAGCGCTATATAAGCGGTGGGCTAAGTGGCTGAATTTATAGATCACGGAATTCGACAGACGGAGACGGAGTTTATCAGTTATAATTTACAAAAAGCAAGATAAATAAAGTGTTAAAGGTGACAAAAAAAATGTGCAAAAAAAAAGAACTTTAATGACAGTAATATTATTACGATGAAAAATAAACAAAGAGTAGGGTAGAAGTACCGTTTGTGGCCATTGTACCCTTTTTGGCCACTTAAGGTTTAAATGAGTATCAAAAATACTGTATATTATTTAAAAATAATATTCATAAATGGTTAACACTGATGATTAATATTAAGATTAAAAATAAAAATCGTTTTGTAATTTTCATAATGCTTTAGATATTAGTTAAAATTTAAAGTGGCCGAAAACGGTCTTAAGATGGCCAAAGCCGGTACGTCTACCCTACAAAAGAAACAAGTCGTTAGTTATTAAAATGCTCCATTGTTATTCTTTAAGAATTATGAACAGTTGGCTGATTTAGTATATTACGCATCAATTAGGCACGCATGATTCGTCAAGAACGTGTGTGTGTTCTACAGAAATTATAGGTAGCTCCTTGCTTCAGTTTATACATTTAAGAATTATGTGACAGTGTTGTTGTTTTTATAAACCGACTATCCAAAAAGGAGGGATATGATTTTTTGGGTGTATTAATGTATGTATCCATATTTCTTTGTTACCTTCTGTGGGCCGTGACGTAATTGGTTTTTATAACTTGGTGACACGTATCGTTAGATTGGTATTCACTCCTTTGTTCTTATGCTGCAGGAGTAAGCCAGATTAATAATTTTATGTTTTTTTAGGCTATTAGCTCTCTGATTAATTCAAAAAATACTTAATAAATGACCGAAAACTGTTTTAAAACTAAAAGATTTATGTCGTTGGGTATTTAAAAAATAATTAAGTATATATGTTTTAAGTTGATTTTGAGCTTTTATTAATATACGCAAATATTTAAATGATTACTTAGGTCATTAGCCTGTAGAAATGCATGCTGTATAATAATTGAGCTATTTGTATGCCTAACGCCAAAACACAGTGATCTTAAAAAAGCCGTCGATGCCTCTATGTTCACACCTTTGTTTTACAAATAAAATACTTGAATTCTATTTGAATTTTGAAACATGCTTTAAATGTTAGTACTTTGTAACTTACTTACATAGCACCGCGCCGTGTAGGTACGAGTATGTGATTTTTTTAGATAATTAAAAATAAAATATAATTATTTTGGACCACAAGGTTATCCAAAAGATGTTATTAATGAGTTGGTAAGTAAAGTTAATAAAAAAATTGGGACTGTTTAAAATAAATAATTACAATACAATTTGGGCAAACTAGATAATTGATTGTTGTTGTTACGTATTCCTAAAGACCACGTTAATCCAGTGATTTACCTGCATGATGATTAACCTACGTGAGACCTACTATTGCATACTACAAACAAGGCCATTTTTGGGAAATTTAATCAACTAGCAGGGAAATAAAGTTAAGTTACTTTTGCTTTTAAATACTATTTTGCTCGCAAATTAAATAAGCTTAATGCTCCTGAAATTATACTTTGAATTGCTTTGATAATGTACGAGTACCTAAAGCACGCTGGGTCTCACAAGGCTATACCGACTTTATTTATAAAAAACAAACAAACTACGAAACAAAATAAGCCTAAGATTACCAATCCACTGAATCAATTATCCACCGCAAAAAGGGAAAGACGTGTGAACTTCAAGTTGGCGACTTAAGCAGCGAGCTGATAATCCTTGAACGCCCACACCACTTGCTATAGGAAGGAAACATCGAGTTATGAGCGAGAAGCAATTGGAATTAATCGTGTTTTGTTATGTCCATTGTTTATCAATTTTTGAGGATTATGGTTCAAAAACCACTTAAATAACATACATACATACCTTCACGCCTGTAATCCCAGAGTGGGGTAGGCAGAGCTACAGAATTACAACTTCAAAAAGTTGTTGACTATTCAGTAACCACAATTTGCACAAATAGGCTAAGATGTTCACCACTTAAATAAGTTTTTTAAATTATAATTTAAAATTTAAATGTTTATTTCTATTTTAATCTTATTTTAGTAGCGAGTGCTCAGTTGAGCGAGAAATTTAAGAGAAAAGTGAGTGAGTGAAAATAATGGTTAAGAATGAGATACAAGAATGAAAGTAATGTTGGTTGGCGTAGATAAAAAAAAAGGAATGTGTGATGCCAGATAGTGAGTCAAATCATTTTTACACTTTTTTTGTGCTTGAAATCTTCAGGGCATAGTGACCTATTAATTTGTGTCACAATTAATCACTAAAATGATAAATTAGTTGCTGCCTTACACAATTTGTAGTAATAGGATGCCTTCAAACTAGGGAATGCAAATAACCGGTTATAACCGGTTTTAACCGGTTATTTGCATACAAAATCGGTTAATAACCGGTTAAATTGCATTCCCTACTTCAAACCATGCGGGGTGACGATCTTCGCAAGGCGACGGATCGGTGTCGGGCGTGTCCATGAGGACAACGTTTAGACTGATGATGATGAAACAAAATCTAAAATAGTAAGATTATAATATATTATATAAATAACACCAAAAAGCAAGTTGTATAACCCCGATAGTTGTTGCTAACCGCAAACATAAAGATGATTTTAAAAAACCTATTCAATTCCATTATATTTAAAAAAAAAAATCGTTTTTTGTACAATATAGCGTCTAGTTGCCGCCATATTTAATTTTATTTTTGTCATATCTTTAGTGACTTTAGGTCACAAATCGATAGGCATAAGAGTTATCAAAACCAGTCCACGCGTTTAGTTTCTAGAAGCGCCACAAAGAACTAATAAACATAAATAATAGGCTGATAAACACATTACCCTCCTCCTTTGGCGGTCGGGTAAAAAATAGTGACCTTGCTTCGGTTTAAGTAAGATTTTCTGTAACACATGTACGTAACCGAAATGTATATGTATATGTTACAACCTTTCGAAAAATTCCATACAAATGGTAATCAAATCCGACCCTAAAACCATTGTTTAGAAGAAATTAGCTGCCAAACAGACAAACAGACGTAGATAGCGAATTAGTTTTATACAATATTGGATTAAAAATAACGCAAATGCGAAAAAAGCGTATGATATCACAGCAATAACATTGTTTAAACCGTCAACTGTCCTAAATACTACGTTAGTGTTTAAGGATTATTTGTATTTGGAATTTATTATTACCGTCCTTTGTTTGATATTTCATTATGTATGTTCAACGGGTTATTGTCATTTTATTTCATAAGATGTACCTACCAAATAATATGAAACAATGAGAAAATTTGACACAGGTATCCTTTTTCAACTTGCACCGCCTCTCAAAGGTAACCGTAGTCCATTAAGAGCTCCTCAAAATCCTTTTGTGGCTGGATTAGTCAACTCTCCGAAGGATCTACCCGTAACTTGGGCTGTACGTGACTCATTGTCGTGTAAGGGCAACAAATAGGATGGATATAGCGCTTTATACAATACGACATGAACTTGTCAATAATGGCTTGTATAAGCCAATTAGGGTAGAAGTGCCGATTTGGCCATCTCTACACCGTTTTTGGTCACTCGAAATTTTTACTAATATCTAAAGCATTATGACAGTTTTTTTTTATATTTTGCTTTTAAATGAATCGGTAATCTTTACTATTTATGAATATTATTTTTAATTTTCATATCAATTCGGAGAAATACTGGAAAAGGGCCGAATCTTAAGGACCCGAAACCGACGTGCGTGCATGACTCGTTGAAGAAGCGAAAGAAAGTCAAGATCGTAGCAAGTGGAAAGAAGCGGTCTCTGCCTACCCCTCTGGGAAACAGGCGTGATTTAATGTATGTATGTATGTATTTTTAATTGTACAGTATTTTTGATGTTCATTTCAACCTTAAATGGCCAAAAAGGGAACAGTGGCCTCAAACAGAATTGAGAAAATTATTATTCCGTTGTAGAGGAATAACTCCCTTATTACATTGGGGAAGTTTAAGACACCAGCATACCCTTTTCTCAAAGGCCGGAAAGCAGCAATTCCTCTCTGGTATTGTTGGTGTCCATGGGCAGTGTTGATCACTTAACATCAGGTGGATCGATAGCTCGTTTGCCTCATCTAACCTCCTAAGACCTACCATACAACGAAATTTGCCAGTGGAAAATAAGCTTATTGCGATTGCAATAAAATCTATTTTCTAATTTAATTGCCAGTCATAAACGAAATACATTCTACTTTATCTTCTTTACTATTGATATTTTATTGCAATGACCGTATTTTGCACATTTTTTTATACGCGGGGACTTAGGAGGCTAATGTAAAGAAAAAAAAACCCTACATATGTATGACTTTCCTAAGTTTTGTTTATTGATTTTTGCAGCATTAAAGCTTATTTATTTTCATAATAAAAAAAGCGATCGTTTTCTTTGGGTATATTTCTATATAGACGATTGGTGAATTTCCAGCTAACTAAAGATACTTGTTTTATTTTTTTTTGTTTAATACTTAATTAGTTATTTAATTGCAGGGGTCTTCCGCATTGCTACAATCTAATCCTTTCACCTACCGCCAAGCTGCAGTGTTTGCATTGCAGTGTTCCAGTGCGGTATCGGGGTAAGATAACCGTTGAAATGAATACTACATTAGAGGAATTGCATCGTAGTCATCACTGCCATCAGGTTACGCAAACAGAGTTTGCTGTCTCGGGACTACAATCGTAACATTGTTGTCTTGAGATGATGATGTCTCGATTTCATTTATAAAGCTTTAAATCGGACCCAATGCAGCAATATTCCAAAAAATGCAATCACGAGGAGGTAAAGGACTACCTCAACTTTTACTTACGGCCTATATTATACTTATTGCTTATTTTTTAAATAGACCTACAAAAAATAAAGTCTAACCCTCTGCGACTGACGTGAAGTCTATCAGACGTCGCCAAAAAAAAAACGACGTATATCGTGATATAATAGCTCTGTATCGTTCAGTACCTTCTTCTAACGACTCGCGGCATTGTAAGTTAATCTTTGTGAAAAATACCAGATTTTTTTACCTAATTCAAATAAATTACATATTTTTTTGTTTAAAAGCTCATATACATGTTTATTATTAATTCCGCATCAAAATTAAATAATCATGCTATGCACTTAATAAACAATACTTATCATTGAACCATTAGTATTTTTTCTATATTTTATCAAAAATAACGTCTGACAGACTCCACCCCAGTAGAATGTTTCTAAAAAAGTCATCACAGTTGCAGAGGGCTAAAGAAACTGTGGGAACCAAATTTTAGACCTAAAATACTAACAGAGGCATATAATATATACAAGTAAATATCAAAACAATTATATAATTACATGTAATATTTATAGATAAATCGAACTTTATAATATATTTACATTATCATCACTACATAGTATAAAACAAAGTCGCTTGCGCTGTCTGTCCCTATGTATGCTTAAATCTTTAAAACTACGCAACGGATTTTGATGCGTTTTTTTTAAATAGATAGAGTGATTCTTAAGGAAGGTTTATATGTATAATACATTCCACGCGGGCGAAGCCGCGGGCGGGTCGCTAGTATTATAATAAAACAAAGGACAGTACATTATAAGGAGTCAAGCCAGTATGTCCTCAATTTTCCAATCAGATGGCAGCCGGTTCCATAGTCAGACAGAGTGCACCGAGAAAAAATTGGAGTAGGTTTAAATAGTAATTTAAAGGTCACGTTATCTTCCGGTGAAATACATTACCTAAGTACATAACCTCTGAAAGTAATTGGCCGTCGGATAACACCCGCGAGGCGTAAGTAGAAACTCCAAAACTTTGGGGTAGTAAATACACAAAGCTTAGAATGTAGGAAATCTTGCCAAACTCACGCCGGATTGGTAAACAATCGATTTATTTGTAATTGAATATTGAATTAAGTGGTTTACTGGAGCGTTAGCGAGGTTAACAGCAAAGTTTTCAATACTTGATCGGAGTACACGACTTATTAAAAAACTAGAAGTTTTTGCCTTGCTGCGCTTGGTGACGGACTTTGAATGGTCGAAAAAGTATTTGCAGAAGAAAACTCTGAGGAACGGTACAAATAAACTTTAACTTCGAACCGTAGTACCTATTATAAAAAGATTTGAGAAAAATTGCTTGTTTTTGAGCAAGTCAAAGAAAATTACAAAAAATAAAAATGTTAGTGGAAAATTACACACAAATTCACCTCGTCCCAAACTAACCTCAACTATGGATACCTACTAGATTACAATAAACATAGTTAACTATATAGGGAAATACATACTTAAATACTATATTACTTGTGGGAGGATCTTGTGCAGGGTCCGTCCGGATCTTATCCATTAACCTACCGCCAAGCAGCAGTGTTTGCATTGTTGTGTTTCGGTTTGAGGATACAGCCGGTGAAATGACTAGCATAGAGGCATTCCATCTTAGTCCTCAGGGTTGGCAACGCATTTGCAGTCTTAGGATTGCGGTCTTGTGAATGCGAATGTCTATGGGTCACAGTTTCCACTTACCATCAGGTGGCCTGTGTGCTCGTTTGCCTTCCTATGCCATAATATATATATATATATATAGAACATCCAAGATTAAAGAAGGAATACTCGTGCTCATCACACAATATTTGCCTATACCGCCCTAAAAAACGAACCCTAATAGTAATTGGAATGTAAGGAATCAAATGGAATGAAGTACATAGTAATCACAAAAAAAGTTACAATAGTCCGACAGTTGCTCTATTTAAAAAAAAAACAAATCCAACCGCACAAGCGCGTTCTCACATTTATAATATAAGTAAGAATTGCTTCCGGTTGACCCTCGAAAACGGCTCCCAGTGACTTCCCTTTTTATAGCGATTATATTTCCGTCTTGTAACAAAGGTATTTGCATATTTTGCCCTCACCACATCGTACAAAACAAAGACCATGGCTTCCTTTGCCAGAGCTTTAATTGCTCGCCGGATAATAAATTAGACAGGCTTTGGTCACAGGATGTCCACGTAATGTGGACTTATGGCTTTCCATTTACCGTATTCTGAATAATATTTGAGTCCTTTCATAAAATACTTACGGCCGCCAGTGTTTGAGCCAAATTACTTTACCTGGCGACTTTAATACTTGTTCACAAAGGAAAAGAGCATACATTTGCTCTTTATTTATGACAACTTATACCGTTTCTTTGTCAGTTAGCTGTCTTTTATCTTCAAAATAGTTAATAACCACTTAGCACACGATGTCACAGCTTTTAGCTACTAAACGCTTATTATAGTCATTATTATTATGGTCGCAAGAGAATGAACACTGTATTTATATTAATTTGAACGTAACAAAGCGTTTTTGTCGCGTCTATCATATATGCTTTTATCTATAAGTGTACAATCATGTCTACATCCACTATGAAAATTAACTAACTGATATTGAGTGGGATATCAGTTTTAAGACACGTAAAAGTAAATTCCAAGTTATAGAAAACTCATTTGTAACGCCAGAAACGAGAAAGATTAAATTACTTGTAAAACATTTTTGTGGATATCTTTTATTGGCTTACTGTTTTGTATCATGTTGAACTTGTATTTATAAAATGTATTGCTGTTGATACATAAAAAAAAAAAGAAACCCTTCTTAGGACCTCAGTGTTTTACAAAACGTTCAATAGCATTTTTTATGACTTAAGATTTACTTAACACTGTGATAAACAATGTTCTAAGACTAACTTTAATAAAATCAGAGACCTCGTTGTATTGTTCTCCTTGTCATTATTTTTAGTTTCCTGTATTTTACCTTACATTTGCAATGTTTTTCTAATCATTAATATTAGTTACTTTATTACCTTGTAATGTAACTTACTTCTAAGGTATTACTGTATTATGAATGAAAAAATTACCTTCTGCTGGAGTTTCATGCGGTGCTTCTTCTCCGAAAAGATGGTCTTGTTCGAAGCGCTATTAGCTTCATTACTGACGTGTAAAAGAGCCAGTGTTTGACAAATCATTCAATACCATTTTTCTAACGTAACGTAACGTAACATGTACTTAAACACGGTGATAAACAATATTCTAAAAGTAAGTTTAATATAATAAGAGACCTCGTGTGTAGTTCTCTTAGTCATTATTTTTAGGTTCTTAATTAAGTACCTATACTAAAGTGCCTCCAATCTACAAATACTCAATTATTTTACATGAAACGAAGTGGTAGGGCAATAATGCGCCATCTAAATCTATTTTTGAAAAAACCTTTTTTATTTTGGTAACAATCGAAATAAAATCAAACAGGATAAAAATAAACTTGTTTTTCCTTACACGAATTTTCGCTACTCGATAATTCATGATTTTTATTACAATAGAAAAGGGCCGTGGGATTTTAGCTGCCTTTCGTCTGGAGATACAATATCACACGACAAGGAATATAAGTATATTAGTCGCGTATATGTATACGGATTTCACATGAATGACTCAAATCTAAAGAGTTGCGGTATACATATTACTTGTGGGAGGATCTTGTGCAGGGTCCGTCCGGATCTTATCCATTAACCTACCGCCAAGCAGCAGTGTTTGCATTGTTGTGTTCCGGTTTGGGGATAAGACAGGCGGTGAAATGACTAGCATAGAGGTATTCCATCTTAGTCCTCAGGGTTGGCAACGCATTTGCAGTCTTGTGAATGCAATTGTCTATGGGTCACAGTTTCCACTTACCATCAGGTAGCTGTGTGCTCATTTGCCTTACCATGCAATAAAAAAAAAAATGGTGTAATGATAAAGACAGCGATTCATCAATGTGCCAGGGCCTCTATTTTACAACAAACAATATCGCTTTTTGACCTTTTATCGTATTGTCGAAGTTTTGAAAGTCCTTATTACCTTCATGAGTGAACGCGTAGTGTCACACAGAGAGAGATGGAGAACCCTCGCAATGGCCGCAACCAACCTCCAGACGGTCCATGACCACGACCTCTCCACTAGGAGTATATGACTAAGAAGAAGAAGAAGATTACTTACTTGACAATAATGGTCAAATGCAATATTATTTAACGTCGTAGAATTGAGGCCCTATTAGGTGATAAATAACAATAGTGAGTCTCACGACTTTGCTATTTTTACACGCTTAACATACATACGTACTTTACGTACCTTTTCTTTGATCCGAGGATAATGCCTATGCACACCGGCCTCACTGGGGCTTGGACAAATTATATCTAACTTGCACGGATTAAAAAACCCCCGCAATTTGCTATGAGACGAGACTTCGGGACTACTTTAATGCGAAAACGAAGCCTCACGTTTCTGTCTTTACCTACTAACTAAAGGCTAAAAGCAATAAAAGGGCCTCTAAAAATGGGCGGTAAAAACCAAATCATACTGGACCTTCAAACTGCTATCAAAACGTTGTCAATACGATATTAGGTTAAAGACGATATGGTTTTAACCTCCCAGAAAAGAAGGCCTGAAGATATTTTTTAAAACAGAATTATGTCTAGTATGTGCAATAGATATTTTATGAAACTTTGATAATTTTGTCAATGATAGCATCATCATGATTTTTGTATGACTGTCTGTTTGTCCACTGTCCTATTAAACTTCACAACCGATTTTGATGCTGTGTTACCAACATTAAGAGGATGTCTTCTGAAAGTTTTGTGAATAATACACGTATATCCTACCCAGAAGTAGGTCATTAGCAATTAAAACATTGGCGTTAATTTTGAACTCAAATACTATTGTTTATTTAATCATAAATTCAACGCAATTTACTATATTTCTATTAGTTTTATTTTGTTTAAACTCGTTCACTATTTTAATATTAATAACACGTAGTATACGTTCATTCATAAACCAATTTCCTGAGGTAATAACTGGGGCGTGTTTGCCTACACATAATTGGGTAGTTCTCACGAAATCTCGAAATTCGATTCTGACGATAAAATTAAAAATAGTATGATGATTTAGATATTTTTTATATGGATTTTATAGTAGTCATAATATAAAATTTTGGTTAAGTAGTGGTCCCCAGAATAAGAGTTTTTTTTAAGAAGTATAAGGCTTCTTAAAAAAGATAAAGTGAGGGAATGATGATGATGATTTTTATAAGCAATGATGAACATTTTTAAATAAAAATGGTCAATTATTTTGTTAAATATTTTGTATTGAAATATGAAATATATTATTTAACATTATTAGGAACTATAGTCCAGAAAATCACAATTTCTTTGCAGTCTGAGGCTGATTTCAGGTCAGATTTCATTTTTTCCCTTCGCTTCCTATCATATTCCTTCTTTTTTAATTTAGCTTCATCTTTACTGATTTTCTTTTTTTTTTCCATTATTGTGCCCTAAAACAAAATGTTAGAGTAAAATTCAAGGGCTTGCTACATATATATGAGGGAATGGCGATGAGGGAATGACGAAACAAAACATAACCCTAAAAAACTAGTGACACGGCCATGCTTTAAACAAGGTTATTTGCGGAAGTAAACTGCTCCCAAAACCCTACCTCATCACGCAATTAATTATTGTTAAAGTACTTCCCTTCCTTTTTTTTAGGACGTGATGTAATGACGAACACAAATGTAATTTTAAGAAATTTTGTATTCTAACTTTTTTCAACAAAACCTCGAACGCGTACACAATGAATTCGCCATATTGGCAAAATGTCAGTGCTGCCAGCTATTAAAAACAAACAGTAGCGTTCACTTTTGATTGAAACAGCGTTCAAAAATTAACTGTTCGTAATGTCATGAGGGAATGATTTAATTTCATTGGACACGTAGTTTTAATTTTTTTTTCAATTAATTTTTATTTTGTTTATCCTAATAAAGAATACATTCATAATTTCATTGTTTTTAGAATAGGTTAATGAAATTTTCATCGGTTTTAATTTATCATTTTTTTAATAAAAAAATTAAAAGTAATTGTAAGTGGATGTTGGGACATAGTGAGGGAATGATTTTAACGGCATTACATACACTATGTTTTTTTTATTTACACATATGACTCAGAAATTTTAACTAAAACGCATACCGACGGTGATGTTTATTGCAGGGAAATTACACTTGCCGCTATATATTTACTATTTTTTTGTGAAAACCTGAAGGACAATAATTTCGAAATTTCGTGAGAACTACCCAATTATTATCTAACACACTCCTGTTCACATTCATTTAGTTAACAAACCCATCACGCATCCCATTTGTATAAAATAATACAAGAAAATGTAAAATTCCCCTACACGTTCAACAGAGACGTGTATTCAAATTATATATTTTTAACAAACGTAAGCATTAAGAGCATATGGAACTGAAAATTTAAAACGCGATTCTGTTGAAAGCTGAAATTCCTACAGTAAATGAACGCTCGCTGATACACATCCACACTACAAGCCCCAAAATTGAACCAAAACCACAGACTATAGCAATCTGCTCGAAAATTATTTTGATCTGTTGTTTTTCCTCCATTTCTCTTTGAGGAAAATTTATCTGTGGCGTTCGCATTCCACGTGGCATCAAGTAATGTACTTCCACCGTAATCGTATCATATCGTCGTTTCTTCTCGATTAAGCCCACAAATGAGGTGAACGGAGAGTACCGTGAGAGAAAAGGACGAAAAGGGAATGAAAAGTCAGCGAGACAAAACGCCTGTCGACGACGGATTTATTATTAAGAATCCTGCGATTGCGGAGGCACTTATGATACTGGAAAATAATGCGATGTGTGAGAGGATTTTGGAGATGAAATGTAATGGTATGAACTGAGCGTGGCGTGGATGTTAAATGGAATGATTGTACGGATTATAATTTGCTGAATTTTATATTTACACTCTTTGATTAACAATGTGATTGGAGATGCTTAACCGTGCCTTCTTAAGCAGCACTCCGTTTTTCAAAGAGGATATTTCGATTCCAGTCTGGCCCAAGGATGACAATGTGTACCGCTGCAAATAATTACCCATATATTAATAATGTGGGTATAATTTATAACAATGGCTGCTATTTACAGATGAAACCACCAATAAGCTGATTACAACAAAGGCCCTAGATAAAATAGTGTTTAGTAAAGAGCACTTTTTATTGTAAGATATTCAGCGGTAATGCAGTATATCAATCAATGTCTAAAATATCGAACATGAATGCATTTTTCTTGTATATATGGCTCTCGTTATATAAAGTGGAGCTTAGTTTTATAATAAGAAGTTTGAATGATGCTGCTTAATAATATACTAAGGTAGATAAATGCAATTATGAAAGTATGTATTCGTTATATTTAAGGTACTTACTGTGAGAATTCCTTTCCTTTGCAGCGAGACTCTTTCCTTTGTCTTTGCGAGGTTCTGTCTTCGCGTGATCAATGGGTGCACCTGTGACTGATCAATGCGACCTCTAGCGGCCCTACCACGAACTATGAACTTATGCCGTTACGTAGTTATTCGCCTGTTAAGTCTAAAAAGTTATAATTTTTAAACTTTTGGGAAGGATTTGTTGTAACGGTACAACAAATCCTTGTGATTCGAAATTCAAAATTCAAAGTATTTATTCAGTAAATTGGCCACATGAGGGCTCTTTTACACGTCGGTAATATGGACTGAATCTACTAGCGCTGCAGACAAGACCATCATTACGGAGAAGAAGCGCCGCAAGAAACTCCAGCAGAAGGTCATTTTTTCAATTGCCTTTCGATGCCTATCATTTTGTGAGTGAGACTTCGAATCTACCCGCAAGGAAGTAAAGTTCAGTTATCTTTGCCATTAAATGGCATTTTCAAATAAGACATACTGCCTAACCTCAGATACTCTGAAGTGTTTTAATACATCCTCTTTCAAAGACGTACAATTTTGTTTTTTTACGTATTAACATTTTTGCAGCTATGCTTTCGAGTAAAAATCCAATGGTAGGGTTTGAGTTGCAATCGTCCGCAAGTCAGCGCGTCGTATTTATGGCCGCGATCTGAAAGAGCTGAATCTGTGTCCCACGGAGTCAGGAAAATGTATTACTGGGAGGTAACGTCATACATGCTCGAATTTCTACATTAAAAAAACTCAAAGATTAGAGCAAAAGTAGAAACGATGCTGTAGTGTGAAGTCAAATAGGAGTCAAGACGGCATGTGCTGCAGCCGAATCCACAGCACTAGTTTTAGTGTTCATTTACTGAACCTTAGTGTGCATTTATGAACAAAGAAAAAGCAGAACATCACTAAATTAAATTACACATCATGCGCGACGATCTCTAATAGACCTTTTTAAGCTTAAATTTAATCACAAGGCTAAACTACTCGTAGATCAAGATTTGGTAATATAACAAAAAAACTTATAAAATAATTAAAGAGCTGAGTTCCTAGACAAGATGCATACTCGTGACAGCGCCGTCGTAAACGATTTCGATAACTGACAGAATTTGAATAGCTGTGTAGTCGGACTCGCGCACGAAGGGTTCCGTGCCATCATCTAAACAAATTTAGAAAAAACGGGAAAAAAACCGGTTTGCCGTGTTTTAATTTTTTTTCTGTTTTTAATATGTGTTGTTATAGCGGCAACAGAAATAAGTCTTCTGTGAAAATTTCAACTGTCTAGCTATCACGGTTCGAGAGATACAGCCTGGTGACAGACAGACGGACAGACGGACAGTGGAGTCTTAGTAATAGGGTCCCGTTTTTACCCTTTGATCCTAAAGAGTTGACGTGTGTCTAAAAGAGCCAATCTGTACAAGATAAAGTAAGAAAAGACAGAGACTTAGATGTACAAGTTTTAAATACCTACAAAAAAAATATTTTTCCAGTCGAAAAAAAGATGAGAGTTTAAGTAGTGTTAAAACACTACGAGTATTTTTCTTTCATTGAAAAAAAAAACAATTTAAACACCAATTAAAAGTTTGCGAACGCATTTCTTATTCATTTTTGCAAGTTTACTATTTAGCTTTTTATTCCGTGTTCTAATAGGAATTGTTATTTAAATTAATAACCTTGTAATAAAAGTAATGAAATACTTTTACGTTGCCAGCATTTTGAAATGAATAAACAGTCCTAAAATGAATGCACGAGCTTGATATTTTTATTTAGCAGTTTTTGGTCAGACATTTGTTTGCTCCGTTTTTCTGTGCTTTGTGTTAGTTTATTGCCAATATTTGCGGAACGACAATTTCACATTTTCAATTTTAAATTTCAGTCCTACTACAATTTAAAACCACTTTTATGTATTTAATAGTTTTTGTTTGTTTAGTAGTTACACATATTATTAATTTGACTAGCGGCCTATAATTTTGTTAGAATGGATTTAGTCTTCAATTTTGTGTTTTGGACTTAGTGCGAATGCAGTACAGACATTGTTTCTGGCATTATTTCAAAAGTGTTAGTACGAGTACGCATTAATTATTTAATTACAATTTGCACCCCGATTATAAAAACAGTGATTAAATGAATATTCATCAGCAAACAGCTAAACCAAGAGCCAATAAACTAACAGAGTTTATAAAGATCAATACTTTTTACCGACAGTTGGGTGTGCCAGCCTGCACAACTGCAATTGCCTCTTTGTGGTATGGCCAGGACATAGACGTCCGCGTTTATTGCTTAAGTGTACATTCATTTAAAAAAAAAAAGATTCTGCGTGTGATTGGTCCCTCTTTTTATGAACGTCTGCCTTTTGAACTCGGACGTGAAACATTCAAAACCTATTTGAACGCCGGCTCAAAATACTTAATTATACTTACTAAATAATTATGGGGTCAGAAGGTTCTTGAGTGGCGTCCGCGGACCGGGACATGAGGCTGTGAGGCTGTGGTAGGCCTCCAACAAGATGGAGTGACGACCTTGTAAGGATCGCGGGAAAGCGGGGGATGCGAAAAGCACAAGACCGGTCTGAGTGGGGAGCCTTGGGGGAGGCCTATGTCCAGCAGTTGACGTTTTTCGGCTGACATGATGATGATGATGACTAAATAATATGGACTTCAAGCTGTAACTAATAAATGATTCAATAATGTAATCTTGTTTTCATTTCCAAACTTTATGATGAAGTTTAGTAACAAAAATAAAACAGCCTGTATGCACGTTTGTGTTGACGATAAGTTCGCTTTTGTAATGCTTTTATTTCTGTAATCTTAATAATTATGTGTATGATGTATTTTTTTTGTTTGTAGCCAAATCTGAAGAAAACAAAAACTAGTGCTAATTTGATTTTCAATTTCTCAAGTATGAGATATGCCCTTATATGACTTTCTGTGATGTTTAGAGCACAATGCCCCTTACAAAAATTGGTTAGATACATTAGTTTTTAGTTAGATTGGATGGTATTTATTATAGCATAAGAAGGCAAACGAGCGCACAGGCCACCTGTTGGTAAGTGGAAACTGGGACCCACAGACATTCGCATTCACAATACTGCAAATGCACTGCCAACCCTAAGGACTAAGATGGAATGCCTCTATGCTAGTCATTTCACCGGCTGTCTTATCCGTAAACCGGACCACAACAATGCAAACTCTGCTGCTTGGCGGTAGGTTAAGGTACCAATTTCATGTTATGGTCGCTTTTGCCACGAATATAAGTTTATAAGTCGCTGCAAGTTCTTGTTTGCACCCCAGTTAGTATTCACAACAAGCGATACCGCAAGTTTTTTTTTCACCCATCCGTTACTCTGCCAAACTGCATGCTGGAACCACCAAACTGCGGAAAAATGAATAGGAAGTGGGACGATCGAGTCGTTGGCGTGACGTGGCGTTAAAATCTGCGCATTAACCTACTTTACTGTAGCTATTGTTTTGATAGTTTTTGTGGGCTCAGTTTGGAATGCTTGGTGCCCGGCTTTATGATGTGAAGTGGGCTCGAGTGCTGGACGATATGCAAAACAAAATTGGCAAAGTTTAATTTGATCATCTAGGGCCGTAGACAAGATGCTTAATGTTATGTAAATAATTTTCGAAAATGATGAAAATATATTACTGACGTGAGCGTGGGACGCGAACGTCTGGTAGCTTACGTTAAACCTATACACTTTTGACAAATGTAACGTTCGCCGAATTCATTTTGTATTTTGCATTTTATTTTGTTTTGATCTATTTGTGTTTGGAATTATAGCGCGGAGCCGAATGGACTGATTATTTATGTTTTTTTTTTGTTATACAGTGTGTTACTGTGTAGAGCAGTACGAGTGAAAACTGTCAGTAATGTGTTGTAATAAGCACTTGTTTGCAAGTTTTAAATATTAATCACAACGAAGTAAGTAATAATAGGTGCATAATTAAATTTCTTCATTATTAAGTTTTCAATAAATGTCTAACTTAACATTATTTTTGATTGACATGTGAAATAATGGGTGGTTCCTTCATTATGTCCAGTGATAATAAGATCAAACGATTGTTAGGGTAACAAAAGGTTTCATGTTGTGAAATTAGAATGTCAACCGTAATAGCAAAAATAACATAAATTTATTTTGTGTCTGATGTTGTAAGTTACTTTGCTATAAATTGCCTGTGATGGAGCGTGAAATCTGAGGTTTTTTCGCTAAAATAAATTGAAGTCATGCCTAGGTCAAAAAATAACCCTTTAGCACCGCATAAAATGGTTGAACTGGCGTTTACACTGTAATACTTTGAGGTGGCTCAAACAAGTTTTCATTGTGTCATCATCATCATGTCAGCCGAAAGACGTCCACTGCTGGGCATAGGCCTCCCCCAAGGCTCTCCACCCAGACCGTTCCTGTGCTTTTCGCATCCACCGCCTTCCCGCGATCCTTATAAGGTCGTCACTCCATCTTGTTGGAGGCCTACCTACAGCTCGTCTCCCGGTCCGCGGACGCCACTCAAGAACCTTCCGACCCCATCGGCCATCAGTCCTGCGTGCGATGTGCCCCGCCCACTGCCACTTCAGTTAAGCTATTCGGGCTATGTCGGTAACCTTAGTTCTGCTTCGGATATCATCATTTCTGATTCTATCACGCAGAGAAACCCCGAGCATAGCCCTCTCCATACCCCTCTGAGTGATCTTGAGCTTTCTTATGAGGCCCATTGTTAGCGCCCACATCATTGTGTATATTGGTGATAATACAATTAAAAATTAACCCTCTTTCAGCAATCAGACTTGTCTTATTTAGAATTTTATAAATAAAACTATATGTTTCTCAAATCAGCGCAGTAAATTTAATCCAGTCTGGATTTTAATATTGAAAGGTAGAGTAATATGAGATTTTAATAAATAATATTTTCTTTGACGCTAGTAAGATAAAATACCAGTTTTTCAAAAGAGGTTTTTGTTATTCCGTTTATCATGCTGCTATTAAAATAAATAATCTCGAAGTCTTTCCTACGGTTTTATGTTTTTAAGCGGCTTTACGTAAGAATTGGCACTTCTTAGTCTGTTAAATAAAAATGGACTAAACATTCGGATACCTTACAAGAAATTTCAGAAAACCTTTAAATTCGTTATAAAATTTTACTAAATGTCATATTATTACAGCCAAATCTTTTATCCGTTAAAAGTCGATATTTGAACCGAAATCGATGCAAAAAAAAAAGATTAAGTACCTATATTGGAAAACCATCCCGCTTCATACGAGTATATTGTGTTAAACACATACGTATCTTCACGCCAGTAATCTCAGAGCGGAGTAGGCAGAGCCTCAGAATAACCTACAACTTCAAAAAGTGGTTGATAATTCAGCAACCACACTTTGCACAAATAGGCTAAGATGTTAACCAGCGTATTAGTGACAGGTTGCAAGCCCATCGCCTAACAGTACTACAAGCCTTTATTGCTTTAGTCGCCTCTTACGACATCCACAGGAACACATGGAGTGGCACTATTCTAACCCGGCAACCACACGAAACTTGTTCAATGGTCTTAACAAAAGAACACATCGTAGGGTGATGGAACCAGTAATGGACAAGGCACCAATAATGGACACTTGATTCTCATTTTAAAGATAATAAGGGTTATCATTTATTTCACAACAATCAATTTACTATCGTATGAAATTTGAATTTCGAGTTAAGTGTCCATTACTGGTGCCTGTCAGTTGAAAGTGTACATAATTGGTACCGTCACACTAGTGTCAATCAGCCCTTATTATCTACAGCGGTCAGGTTTAAGGCTCACATAATAACGTGAATTAATATTGTTAAACAATATTATTGTAAAATTATGAATCAACGCACGTTTCGCCCCATTCCAGGATAATCTTGCTAAAGCTATTCATAGACATTTCCGTTCCGATGCCAAAACAATATTATCATATCTCGACACTCGCACACGCTCATGAGATTCAATTCAGAATCACCCCCTTAATCCCTTTGACTCGTATTTTACGAGTTAACAATGCCCTGGAAATGAGGTACTTGGAAGTTTTGAACGCAGATAAGTTTAGTTAAACGGAGTAAAGTTAATTCAATTTGGCGTTAAAACTGCTGATACTAATGCTGTCTGTGTTGAAACTTTATCTATTGAATTCCATGCTGAAGTTTGATTAAAAACTATTTAATATGAACTTGGAGCAAAATTTTTTTTTTTTATACTTGTTTTAATTATTTAAGAATAAGTAGGTATAGTCGAGTTAATTTATATTTATACACTTTAGTACCTTGTCACTTAAATCGCAGTGACGATTCATGTATGGCAAAAAACCGACATTAAATAGAAAAGGTACTAAAGTGTTTATGAATTCGACTGTCACAATCAAGAAGGAACAAAAATGCTTTATACAAAAAAAGTTTGTTTTGAGTTTTTACATTTTGTAACATTTTGTTTAGAAATGAATCAATATCGAAGTAAAATAATGAGGAACCTACAAAAAAATTGTAATAGTAATAAACGTAAGTTTAAACGTCGTTTTAAATGATTCGTTTATCATAGGAAAAACTTAAAAAATATCAAAACACGACAAAATTACCGAGGTTTATTTCTTTACTCACAAAATTATCAACTTCTTACAAAATAACAATGTAATTATTCGAACAGTAATTATTCCCGCAGGAAGCTTTTCCGGGACATTAATTAAGGGTTTGAGTGAAATTTAATATAATTTAAATTAATTTCGACAGACTTAATTCTTATGATCTCATTATATAACTGCGAATATCATTATACTTATGCGGGGTTCATTGCATTTAAATTCATTGAAATGTTAAGAATCTTTTATACTATATTTTTAGCTCGAATATTATGTGTTTATACGTTTTTAGGGATCCGTACAAAAAATACACTTGAGACTTCGTTGTCTGTGTGTCTGCCTGTGTATCACATCAGATTTTTTTAGGTATGCTTGAACTTAGAAAAAAAATAGTTAATTGTTTTTTTCATTATTTTATTGAATTTGAGGTTAAAAAATGAAAGCAACTTGATTATTAGCAAATGGAATCTCAAATAAAATACATTTTTTTTGTTATAATAAAAGTAAACTTCATGGTTATAAATATTATAAAACTATTCAAAAATCTATACATTATTATCTATCTTCTATATATTATTAGCTCTGTCTACCCCACTCTGGGAATGAAGGCGTGAAGGTATGTATGTATGTATGTATTCAAAAATCCGTTAATTTGAAGTTGAATGCGCCACGTACAAAACTAAGACCCCTTTTGTTTTTCATTAATATTTCAAAGATTATCTTCTTTATCTTTTTCTTAACATGGAATAATTAAAATCACTTTCCACTTCTGTCTGTGTGTCTCTCTGTCTGTTCATCCGCTAACACCTTCTAAACTTTGCAACGGTTTTTGACGGAATATATATTTCACGGAAGGTTTTTATGTATATAGGTTTCTGCTTAATATATTCTGCTTAATATATTGTTTGTTACAGAAAATCCACATAAAACTAAGCGAGGCGAAGGTGTGTCGCTAGTAGATTATATTTATATGTCCTGAAATGGTTTTTTTTTCTGATGATGATGATTGGTGATGAAACACAAAGAAACACTACTTTTTGTGGTTCCATACTGTAAAGGAAAAACTCTGAACCCTTATACTTAACGTAACTTTGTAAACCGTTTTGTCCATTCGTTTTTACCGGCTTTTCTTAGAAACAAGTAAAGGAGTCAGAAGATGTAAGAATTCAACCAATCATAAGGCCCGATTCAGACCAAGCAAAAGAACAAGAATTCTATGCAATATCTCTTAAGATTTATTTGTAAAAATAAAGACAAATCATGTTTTAGAGCACTCCTTTGCTGGGTCTTAACGCACCTTAAGACGTAGCCATTTATGCGTCATTTTATTTTGATACTTGTTAAGTTGGGTACTCGTCGAAACTCTGGGGGCAGGGAAACAAGCTTACTCAAATATGTAGGTATCAAGAATCATCAGCAACATGCTTCGTCAAGAGTTTACAATAGTTAATCAGCAACGTCAACAGTGTACATAAAGCAAACAGCGAAGCTCAAAGGTTTCAAAAAATTCTGGTTGCACTGAGGTTTTGGTTTTTGCTTACAATTGTTATTCTATTTGAGAGCGAGTAGCAGTATATTGGTGTTTTATTTTTAAATGTAAGTACTTTTATATTTAATAAACGTTATAGATTAAAATTAAGCGTTTGATTTAATAAATCATATTTTATGCTGAATGTAAATCTACTCGATTTCACGACTGACGAAGTGTTATCTATAATATATTTTAAATTCACGAATATTTTATCAAATTAAATCAAATAAGTGCAAATAGTTTATACAATACAATGCACAAAAAAGTAAATTTTCGAGAAATTACTTATACTGTCTAAGCTCATATTCAAATTTTAGCTTCTAAACGAGATTAAAGCAGATTGCAACGTCTTAAAGTCAATAAGAATTATTTGAACAATTGATTACCTCAGGGATTTTTTAACCCTCGTAGAAATTGTATGAAGCGATTCTTTTCAATCGAATTAGTAAACGAGTATTTATACAGAATTGAGACTTGATTCGGATTTCCATTCATGTCGGTTTCGAGGTCCGAACAAGATCGGAATAAGCAAGTTGGATTATCATTTATGTTTTATTGAAGCCTGGAGAGCGGACATTATTAAAATGTATTCAATTGCCCTCACATTTAATTAATTATGTTTTACGTGTAAATTTGCATTCTTGAAATGTTACAACACAAAATGCTCACAATTTATGAGCATTAAATCAAATACGAGCATTCTGAGAATAAATGAAAAATTACATTATTCAAAATTATATTACAGTTTTTCAATACAAAACTACTAATTAAAAGAAACTCTATAATAGTAGAATACCCAAACCTAAATTAATGTTAAATATTTATAATTTAAATATTAACTAAAATAATTTTCCCGGCCGACTTCTACCATGCTGACTGACTACTTAAATAAAATTATTAACTTAATATATATTTAATATAAGACGTTATTATCGGGTTGGAACCCATTTCAGAATATCAATGACTGAATTAATTAAAACCCAATTTAGATACGGCAATATTGGCTTTCTTATCGAGTTCGCATCGACAAATCTTATCGACAGTAGCGGAAATGAATCCTTCTTGACAATCGTAATGTAGTTTATTGACCTATACAGATACACCTAAATTGTATACTTTTAAACTGAAATATAACAAAAAAATGTAATCCATGATAATTATAATAATCATTCGTTAGTTCTAACTACGTCCCATACGGTTTGCGTGCAATGTGGAATTTGACTATATTACAAATTGAAAATGCAATTTCAACGAATAATAGGGTTTGGTTGTTGAAATGGACCTGATTTTACAGTAATCAAAGTGGAAAATCTCATTATTACTCATTAACAAACATGAATATACTACCCGATAATAATCTTGTTAATTACCTCCTTATGGCTTTGAACATTATTTTAAAACGTGCTCGATAAGTGCACTTAGTAAGACCTAGTGCACGTTTTACCGGCTTATTCGTCTCGGTGGTATTCATTTATCACAATTTCCTCGTAAACTATCCAATTTGTCACAGCCATTGTCACTCTAACGCTTTCAAACTAACACTGTTGCTCTGTATCTTATTTAAGTGAAAGAATGCCATATACAGCGGAATTGTCCAATTTATAGAATGCTTACGATTTTTTTGCATACCTATCTGATAATATTTATATTTACCTTGTTTCTTCTTCAACTGTTAAAATTGAAGCCAAAAGAGGCCGTTAGGGAGATAGGTCTTTCTAGTTCATCAAGTAGACCAGTTCTGTTCTTTTGTTTTTATTTGATAAAGCATATATGTTTCTAAGAGTGTATAATAAATACCTGAAGTAGTAAAAATGGTAACATTTCAATACTTGTTAAAGCGAGTGCTTACCCAGGAAAATGCGGACCATATTTCTTAAACTTAATCCGGCGGTAATAAATTGCAGATTCTGGCGAAGTATGAAAATAATTTATGCGCCAAACTGCAATCTCATATTACAAACATTAAAGAAAAATTTCGTCGACACGGCCAAGAATTTGGAGGGTTATTCGGAAACACTCGTAAAATTGTATGCGACTTTTTTGTGACTTTCTTTCAAGGAACGACGCAACGTTATAAGTAAATCTTGAGACATTTAGTAGTTAAAAAGCAGGTACACGTATGATTTTTTTTAAACAAATAACCTGATTATTACAAACAATTTAGATTTTTTAATACTATTAAAAAATCTAAATAACTTTTCTCAAATATGACCGGAAAAGCTGACATTACTAACTCCATACTGAGACGCGAAGTACATAGTTAACAGACAGTTCCCAAATTAAAAAAAAAAAACATTGCGTTCTCGCTACACAAGCCCGCAATGTTGCATACAAATTTCATTGTTACCTAGTTTGTAACTTTAAAAAAAGTGAAAACGGCCATAATAAAAAGGGCACAAGTCTTATACATCCATATTTTATTCGAAATGTAACTTTTTTATCTGTGTCTGGAATAGCTTGAGTTTTTTTTTTCTAAAAAAAGCTTGCGTTTCTCCTTGTCATAAAAATAAATGCGGTAAAGAGTGATGTTATTTCACGTGAAGTTTCTGTTTATATGCGATTTGTATCTTTAGATTTTTGAGAAAAGCACTATATATGCCTCGGCAGGAACGGCAATTGCGGGCCTCGTATTTTTAAACGGACTCGCAAGCTCGTCCGTTTAAACCAATTCTCGGCCTGCAATTGCCTGCTTCACTGCCTAGGCAATAATGTACTATTGTTGACATAAAACGACTAACATGGACATAGCTAGTTAAATAATTTCATATCAAACTGTTTACGCGTGAAAAAAAGCAAGCTCTTTTTCAAGAAAGTTGAAGACTAATAATCAAAACGTACCTTTGTCCCAATTAAATACCTGATTTTTATGTCTTTGACCAAGAGGACGAGCGCACCGGCCACTTAATAGTAAGTAGGATCATAGGTCATCTGGGTAATAAGTGCAAAATTTCAAGATTTGGGTTACCAACCCCGCACTGCTAGCACAAGTTGCGCACGACTTGGGTGTCACTCCGATCTCCTTTTCTATCTAGTCAGTAACGATAGAGACGCACTGATTGACAAGCGTCACAAATACAACTAGTGCTTATTATGTTTATTAATGTTTTTTTTTTTCGACTTACGGTTGTCTTCCTCTACATCGAAGCAGATTAGCAAAATACCAAAATTAGTTTACACGATTCAGTTTATGTATGTCCTTGCTTCTAAAACAATGCTCCACACACACGGGACTTAGTAGTTATAATTATTGCGAGCATTGTCTGAACTTTGGTGCAAGTGCAGAAGCTTGACATTCCAACTATACCAAATTATAATGAAAGCTAAGTTCTTGTGTTGGCTCTGGCTGAGTTGAAAGACAAAGGGAAGAGACGCAAACAATTAGTGCATTTAATGACAGGTTTCACAAATTTATTTTTCGATAACCTTCAGAATAGCCCCCTTCAACTGCAGCGACACGTATGATGCATGCCTACTTTATGAGCTTTTTTAAATGTCACCATTCTTGCTCTAGTCTGGGTTTTAATAATGTAATTTAGGCACTCGATTCTTTTTAAAAATTGTTTCTTGAAGCATATTAGCGTCTAGCGGTGCACAATTACAATATTCTTTTAACTTACTACAGTCGAGGAATTTTATTGTTTAGCAGTTTGTCGTAGTACATCAACTTGCCGGGTTATACACTTTAAACGTGTCATAAGTCGAGTCACGCTAGGAAATGTATAAAACACTCTAAGAAATGAGAAAATTTGAAACGATCTGTGAATGGATGGATTTTAATCAAATTTGATAGATTATGTATTGATTTTAATCCGGGAAAACCAAAAACGTAGTTGAATAAAGTATCATGCAATATGACTTAACCATTAGAACTACATGATAAAGATCTTTTTCTACTCGCGTAATATGAACAGCTAATATTGATATTATTATAAAACCAATAAATGGTATCAGAAAACCAACTATTGCATAACCGAGGCGCGAAGACCATTCTATAATGAGCGTTGCCATGGTAATAAAAGTTCTATAATAATTACTATAGCATTGTTATTACCATGGTTACGGTCATTCCGGATATCAGTCTTGACGTTAACGTCTGGTTCCTATATTCAATCCGCGGACAGATAGGCTTACTTCGGATTAAAATTTGACACATTTTGTATGGGCAAATGTCAAATTTTAACCCGAGGTAAGCCTTATCTATCCTCGGATTGAATATAGGAACCCGACATAAGTGAACACTTGATCTTTACACCAATTTTATTTACGCATATTAAAAACTAAATTAATTCTGAGACTAATTATGTGTTTAAAATAACATATTCAATTAGTTACTAAAAATAGATGATTAATATCCATCAATTTATTATTTGGTTACCATGGTTACGTTCAATATGGATATCAACATAATGGCGTTTCAGTTGGCATTCCAAGATTTATGATAAATTGTCAGAACTGTTTTAATAACTATTAAAAACTTTGCTGACAATTAAGTAATTCGTTAACAGAAAAATCGAGGAAAGTAGTCAGGACACAGTTAACGATTGTTTACTTTTGTCATTATCATTTTAAGCTTGTAGAATAAATTATGTAAGCAACCGTACATAATTAGCTCTTAAGGTACTCATGCCAGTAATTAGAGCGCTCGCAAGCTCGCGTTCTCACCTCAGCACTCGTACCTTAAGAAGTTTCATTATGTACCAGTTACAAAATTATGCTTGAATTGGTCCAAATAGCTTGTACACGTTAGATATCAATTATTTTTCATCGTAACTCTAGGTAAAGTTTATATTTCTATGATACCAATCCTCCTATTGATAAAAAGGCTCTCTCTCACATTCAAAAATATATTGGCGATTCTAGGATCTGAAAAGTTTTGCCAACTTATGCGAAATTTGTAGTTGTGTGCTAGTTCTTACGGGAAGTAGGTCAGAGATTAGGGCCTCTATTGAACACGTTAAAAACCATATCGTGTTTGGGCCGTTATCGTAGTGTCACCGTTTTAATAGCTCTTATTTACTTGACATTAGTGGCGGATGACGTCATAATAATAACATAACAGGTTAACTACGATATTATTTTAACCGCCTAGAATACCGGCCTTGGAAGGCGATATCAATTGGAACAGAGTGCAAACGGTCCTGCCACCTCATCATGTCAGCCGAAAGACGTCCACTGCTGGACATAGGCCTCCCCCAAGGCTCTCCACTCAGACCGGTCTTGGGTTTTTCGCATCCACCGCGTTCCCGCAATCCTTACAAGGTCATCAGTCCATCTTGTTAGAGGCCTACCTACAGGCTCGTCTCCCGGTCTGCCACCTACTCAAAAGTAATTCTACAAAATATGACTCCCTAAAAATACTCAAAACAACAGGTTGTTAATACTACCTGAAATTTCATTAAACGCCGCGCGGCCCAATATCGACGCGGTCTGATAACAGTGATTATTAGAATTACTCGAATACGCGGCAGTCGTGTCTAATTGGACAAATTCTGTTGTGTTGCTACATGTCGAGGAATGTTGTAAGGTATAAAGGTCCTTTGTTGACGCCGCGGTTCGTTTGCTTTGTTGTTAAATTGAACCTTATCAACTAAAGATTACTTAGTTTAGTTTATTTATTCATCAATGTAATATTACAATAAATTGCATTGCATGTCAAAAAATACGAAATTACATTGAGATCGTCAAAACATAAATACTAAAAATCAAAAAATACAAGAATAATTAAGTAAAACAACAACAATTAAATATCGAATAATGGTCACTCGTCCGATGTCAATACATACAATGATTAATAAATATCAACACAATAATAAATTAACATTTCCAGCTCCATATATTCATCCACGGAGTATGATGGATTATCCAATAAAAGGTTTCTTAGCTAATGTTTAAATGCTTCTTCGGATTGTACATTTTTAAGTTTAGCACCTAGTCTAAATGGAGCGAAGCTGCTACAGATTTCTCATCATGTCTGTAACTAAAGCTAAAGATGAAGCTTCAAAAAGGTTACGAGGGAAAAGCGCCGCTTAAAATTGAAGCTTCGACACTTTTCCCAGTTTTCCTATTGAATGTCTATGGGAACAGATTTTTGAGGGTAATTCCGCGGTATGTCCGATTTTCAATTGTATTTTTCTGAACCATCTATTGCTAGATGTTGTATTACGGGCTAAATTGGATTCTGATATCTTTAATAGTCTGGGAGGAGTATGCAGCCAAATGAAAATCCGAATTGAGGAAGAATGGAGCGAAGAGAACGAAGTGAGCCCCAGGGGGGTTATTATGACCTAGCTTTGCAGTTCATTTTACGGCGAGCGTAAAGGTCAGAGCTATGGAAGTTATATAGCCCTGTCCTTTTTTCTTAGCGTAAACTGAGCTGCAAAACTACGTCATAATAACCTCCATGGCTGAGTTTCTAAACGTTAAAAGTTATTGTTTTTGACGTAATTCCGTATTGTCAATGTTTTGGTAGCTCTTATTTACTTGACAGTAATGGCGACTGAGTTAAAAACTATACCATAACAGGTCAAAGGCAATGTGGTTAAACGGAGATCAATAGAGGAATTGCTTTTCTACGACTCTCAAACAACGTACTCAAACACAATTCCCTTTTTAAATAGATGTTTCTAATATTCGATTTTATGTATTAAATATTCAACTTTCATTAAACCCCAACGGTTTAAAAATATAAATTCCCCAAACTACTGAATTTTAAAAATAAATACTGCTCCAGCTAACTGTCGTCGTCGGTCCAACTGCACTGAACAAACAGTTAAAATGTTACTCTTTACCTTTCAACTGAAACTTTAATTGCATCGGGCTATTTGCAACAACTGTGAAGTTTAAAGTCCATTAAATATGTAATTAGGACTGCAAACTGGCTGCATAAAAGTGCGTTTATATTAGACGACAACCGCTGCAACACAGTATCTGCCGACCACAATCACACTACAGCTGGGTCTCTATTCTACACTGTAAAACAATATTACTTTTGACTTGTTATGGTATTGTTAACGTTTTGATAGCTCTTATTTGACCACACGTTAGAAGTTCTAGAGCGGCGGCCGCAGACCGGTGGGTGAAGTGTTAGCAGGTGTATGAGGTAGACCGACAAACTGGCTATTATATACCGTAAAACCCCCTAACTTCGCTTGGGATACCTATCATCGCCTGTTTTTATAAAAGTGGAGTGCGACGTATAAACATAACTTAAGTACAAAATAATAATACCATAAGAAAGAGCATTAGTTGTAGACTATAACACAAGAAAAAGCTTACCTTTATCTCTTGTTTCGCACTATTTATACCGAAGTCAAGGTAAAAATAAACACGTGCTGTCACTTGTACGAAAAGACGGCACTGATCGTAAACGGCATGAAGTTAGCCACAATTGATGCGAGAATATTGACATGCATAAAAAACACTTTCTATTTAGTAGTTTTGTGTGGAACCTGCCCTGAAAACTAGGCGGGAATTTCCATTTTTATAAAAACAGGCGATGATAGGTATCCCGGGCGAAGTCTGGGGGTTTTACGGTACTTGACAGTAATACCAGTTGAATAAAAAATAATACGGTAATAAGTCCGATGCAATATTTTTTAACGTCGTAGAAGATAAGGCTGCCTTAGACAAACAATCTCAATCGAAAACTTGATTTAAAAAAATCTACGCGTTTCATAATAACATTTAAATATACATACCTACATACATAAATACACGCCTTCATTACCAAAGTTGGGTAGTAGCTCAAGAAAATTAATTAAAATAGGGGAAATAATTCGTGTAGTTTTGAAAATTGGTACATTTATACCTTGCAGTATCCAGATGAACATAATAAAAGTCCTCATGTGTAGGGGGTGTGCTGAGGGTGTAGGGGGGGGTTGAAGGTACCTTTTTTCAGATTTTTGCTCATATCTCTAATACCTGTACGAATAGCATTATGATTACTTCTGACAAAAGTTTCTACATAAAATTTCCTACAAATTTGGTCATATTTATTTTTGCTCTACGACCAATACTTTAGGAGCTACAGGGTGTGTAAGTTTTAACAGAGAGATAAAAATAGAGGATTTAAGAAAACGGCGTCATTTTTTCGTCATTGTTCATCATCACTTTCATTTTTAGTTTAGAATAAGCCAGCTTAGTCATCTGCCGACCGACCGACTGACATAAAAACGGCTGCGATGACACAAAAAACAGTACAAAAGCATCAGAACAAAGCAACGAAAACGTCTGTTGACATAAATTTTAATCTTGGTATGAAAGTCACTGTTCAACAAGAGCATTTCCTATCAAATGCGAAAAACAAGTCCCGACTCATTGAACTTCTCACAGAAAAAATGCAGGCTGAGGGAATCGAAACACGAGTGGCTCCTAGAGATGCTGACTGTATAATTATAAGAACTGCCATTGAGAAAGCAGCAAACCATCCCGTAGTTGCTGTTGTTGGGGAAGATGTGGATTTAGTAGTTCTTCTAATGACTCTATCACCACCAGAGAAACAAATATTTTTTGTCAAGCCAGGAAAAGGAAAAGTGGAAACCAAGATATTTTCGTCACAAAAACTCCAAAAACTCTCCTTTTGTTGTGCTGTTCTTTTCCTACATAGTTTTAGCGGCTGCGACACAACCTCAGCAATTTACAGGATAGGCAAACTGTCAATTGTAAAGCTGTTTGAGAAAAAACCAATAATCAAGGATATATCAGCCATTTTCTATGACCCAACATCAACATCGGAAGCCATAACAAAATCAGGAGAAACGATGTTTTTGACGATATATCGTGCGCCCACTACTCAGCTTGATTTTAACAGCCACAGATACTCGCTTTTTGTTAAATCCAGCACCAAGTCCAAAGCTGATCTCTCCTCTCTCCCCCCTACTAAAGGGTCAGCAAAATATCACGCATTACGAGTATTCCACCAAGTACAAGAGTGGCTGGGTAACGAAATGCCTCCTGAAATGTGGGGTTGGAAGCGAAGAGCTGATGGAACCCTCGAACCAATTACTACCACTGATCCTCCAGCTCCTGACACCGTGCTGACTTCAATTTTTTGTCGCTGCAAAAGTGGTTGCACTGGAAAATGCGGATGTCGAAAAGCCGGTATTTCATGCAGTCGAGTATGCTTCGGCTGCATGGGTTCATGTACAAACGGTGTACCTGTAGATATCATCGATGGAGAAGACGAAGATGTCGATTTAGAAGATGATGAGTGACATAATTAAGAGAAACTGATTTGCTTTTTCTATTTTTAATAAACAATTTCACACTTATTTCGTTTTTACTTCTTAAATCGTCTATATTTTAGCTCCGTGTTAACTTAAACATCCTGTAGCTCCTAAAATACTGATCGTGCAGCAAAAATAAATATAACCAAATTTGTAGGAAATTTTATGTAGAAACTTTTGTCAGAAGTAATCATAATGCTATTCGTACAGGTATTAGAGATATGAGCAAAAATCTGAAAAAAGGTACCTCCAACCCCCCCCTACACCCTCAGCACACCCCCTACCCATGAGGACTTTTAGTATGTTCATCTGGATACCGCAAGGTATAAATGTACCAATTTTCAAAACTACACGAATTATTTCCCCTATTTGCCCATATTTGGCTCAATTTGATCAGGCTATAGGCAGAGCTAAAGAATTACCAACAACTTTTAAAGCTTGTTGATAATTCTGTAACCACACTTTGCACATTAACATTAAATATTTCTTTAATAATCTTCTTCTTCTAATATATAAAATTTCCATGTCACAATGTTAGTTACCGTACTCCTCCGAAACGGCTTGACCGATTCTTATGAAATTTTATATGCATATTCAGTAGATCTGAGAATCGCCTACTATCTATTTTTCATTTCTTATTTATAAGGCAAAACAACGTTTGCCGGGTCAGCTAGTTTTAATATAAAATCAATCTGAATTGTGATCATTAATTGATCACGGATCGCGATTGAGTATTAACTGGATGCTTAGACGCGCGGATAAGCTCAAATGCTCTAAGCGGTTAAAACCTTGTCGTCTTTGATCTGTTATGGTATTATCAACGTTCACTTGACAGTGATGGCGGCTAATTGAAGAACAGTACCATAGCATGGTATCAAACCTTTTATAGTTCTTCTCTCTTTATCTAAATAAGAGGGCAAAGAGCTGGTCTATTGGGGTTATTACAAACGGTCTGCATTTAAACTTTATTTTTTGTGTAGTTAGCATGACCACATCGAAACTGCAAATTGACTGTGCGGTCCGCTTGTAGTCAGCATGCAGTGCTAACGATTGCATCTTGGTTGCATAGTTGGTGGTTGGTCTAACTTGTAATGCTAAGAGCTCAAAAAATATTTACTACAGACACTTGAGTGACAACTGCTTTCATTAGCAATTGTCACTCAGGTGTGTATCATATTTGGGTGGATCAACTTTTTGTTGTTGTTATTCTGTCCCGTAAGCCAGGAGACAACAGTGATAGAGTTTCTTAGAAAAATGATATAATATTATACTTCCAGCACAGTCAGGAGAAAGGCCATAAAAGAATGGGTGTGTAATTGCCAATAAAACAGTTTTTTGGTGGACTCATATCCTTTGAAATCATAGTTTTAAAGAGTGACCCAGGAGACGTCACCATGGCAACGAGCTACAAAGAAAAGTTGATTGACCCATTTATAACCTTATGTACCTGTACTCACTTACCTTATTTGTTACTTACTTAGCTAAATAGAGACTCCTGCCTGCAGACAAACTGTAAAAACAGTTTTGCGGGAATATTGTTATATATTTACTTTTGTACCGTAATAAATTACTTAAATAAAAAAAAAAAAAAAAAAAAAAAAAAAAAAAAAACTTTATCTAAACTGAAATTTTGCAGCTTCTGTAATAGTTACAGCGCCCTTTCCTCGGCATTGCAGTCACGGTGCAGTTGCGCTGTTACTTTTATAATCCGCAAAGCTGCTGCTTAGAAACCCAATGTCAGAGCTCTCTGATGTATAAATATGGATGGCTGGTCAGAGGTAAGGTAAATGAAAAATAATAGTACATTGTGTATTAAGGTCGGTAAGTAAGGAATTACGATCGAGGCTCTAGTAGAAGCCCGAAGTCGAAGACTGAGGGCTTTCTGAGTCGAGGTACGTAATTCCTGTACCGACCGTGAAACATACAATGTTTTTCATCACATTTGCGAGTAAATAAATAAAATTATAGGACAGAAAAAACTTATATCTTATAACTTTTTTTAAGCGGATGACGGGCGGACTCCACAGATTATACAAATGTTTCGTTCAGAAACGTTAAGGGCAAATACTTACGTAGGTATACATACAGCCCTGAAGGAGTGTAAAAAAAAACGACGTTTTGATACAGAAAACTATTAAAATCGATTATTAAGAACATTAATTGAGTATTTAAGTAACATGTAGCGAGATTGCAATGAAATTCCTGTTTAAATAACATTTTAAGACAATTTTTCAATTGCGTGTAAACTCTTTGCTTGAACTTGCATGACATGTGTGCTGTGCTATAAATTAAAAAAAAATTACTTACCGACCTTGGGTTTCATGGTAAATAAAAAGGTCGAGGGTTTTATATGGGGCATTGCGGCCAAGTTAACCTGTATGTTTAGATACTGCTTACGTGCAAGTGAGATGAAAACGTTCTTACGAGTATTTTGAATTGCAGTTCAACTTTTATATAAGGTAAGTTAAAGTTGGCGCAGGTTTGCAATAAGTTTGGCGTAAGTATGCTCGGCTATACCTCAACTTTTAAAATCTTATATAGTATTTCCCAAGCTAATATAAAAGTAAATAAATCCGCTCCACTCTATTATGCTTGATAAAACCGTATTGATTCAAGGGAACTATCTGTAACTTCTGCATTCCCTTTAAACTTAAGGGGAAGATTTATAAAACAATGTTTAGATATGCTGCCCTGTGTCAGAACGATGGGCCACGAAAGGGAAATGAAAATTAATTGCATGCAGCTGAAATGAGAATGCTAAGTATGGTGTTACTCAAATGGATAAAAAAACCATTGACTGAAAAGTTGTGTGGAAATTAGTTGTTATGGTATGGACATGTGATGCAACAAATGAGGTAAATATTGTCAGAAAAGTTTTGAGTATGAATATGGATGGCTATACGAGTAGGGGAAGACCAAAGAAACGATGGATGGACTGCGTGAAGGATGTCATGGCTGGAAAGGGAGTGACTACTGAGATGACGACTAATAGGGAAGTATGGAAGAACAATACATGTTTCGCCGACCCGAAATAAGTTGGGATAAGGTTAGAGGAATAATGAGCGTATTATTTTCAACTCAGCCGTCATTACTGTCAAGTAAATAAGAGTCATGAAATCATTGACAATACGATAACACGTCAAAAGCAGTATGGTTTTACCGAGTGAAATAGAGCTCCTGATAATACCTACTCACTGTATGTACCCCAACGAAAATGTGAAGCACTTTAGTGCTTCGCTATGGTAAACGTCAAATAGAACATCAAATGACACATATGCAATGATAATGACATTCGCATTGATAAGGTTCTAAATATGCTCAATATTTTTATAATTTTACCGACGTGCGTGCATGACTCGATGTATGAATGTTGAAGAAGCGAAAGAAATTTGTCAAGATCGTAGCAAGTGGAAAGAAGTGGTCTCTGCCTACCCCTCTGGGAAACAGGCGTGATTTAATGTATGTATGTATGTATTTTTGTAATCATATTATTACATCATAAGCTTAACTGCCGTCACTTAAAAACGTATCACATATCGTCTATGACTTATTTTTACGTATCTTTGCCTCTGCAATTATGTTTTAACATATAACAAAGGTTTTACGTTGGCGTGGGCTAAACAACGACGTAAACATCACAAATTACTTAAAACGGGACGCAACCTAAGCTTTCTTCTCTCTTGCTCATCCGAGCTACCGAACGCACCGTTCCAAGTCTCCTATAAGTTTTCATACAAGTTTCAACAAACAAATTCTGTTTCCCACAAGTCACTATTTAATAAGTAAGTACAATATACAGAAGTGTACAAATCTGCATCTGCATCTTATTTCCAACCACCTTCCTATAATAGTTTATTTTTGGCGTTAAGCATCTTGTCTATAGTTTAGAGCCCCCGTTCCTTAATACATACATACATACATACCTTCACGCCTTCATTTCCAGAGTTGGGTAGACAGAGCTACAGAATTACCAACAACTCTAAAATTAGTAATAGCTATCGGAAATATTCGTTTTTCTATAACAAAGTGCTGTCTTGTGAACGCGAATGTCTATGGGTCACAGTTTCCTTTTACCATCAGGTGGCCTGTGTGCTCGTTTGCCTTATCTATGCCATAAAAAAATGCTGCCCGTTTCAAGTGCTAGTGTGATAGCGCTAGTCAGCCAAACGCTATTAGGAATCTAGTAGTACTGGGGTACTAGAAAAAATCTATAATGCAATTGTAAACGTTTTTCGAAAACTGTCGAAATGTATGGAATAAACATGCACGCTCCACGCAACCGTCCGGCAATAAACCTCAATCCTTTGCATTTTCTATAACGATTTCGTGATTGCAGAATACATATTTTCTAGGGTCACCGAACACTTAAAACAATACACGTTTTTGGAATAGATAAAATAAAGTTTACTCGTATGGCAATGTAAATTGTTTACGACGTAACTGCAACTTTATTTCCCGAGTACAAAACATTAAACAAACTACCTCCCGTTTCACCTAAATTATACAGTTATATTAACTACAAAACTTCCCGTTTGAATTACCTGAACGTGTCTGCGACTTTTAACTGTCTCTTTTAAAGTCACACGTAGGAGAGGGAGGCAAGTATTTAATTCAAAACAGCTCGCGGCGCTCATTAAAGAAGCCGAAACAAAGGAAAAAACTGTCAAGTTGCGCCAAGTTTAATTGCCTTAATAAATCTGACGAGCGAATTAGGGTGCGGCCGCGGAATGGGCGAGAACGGATCAAAAGTCAAGTTAAACTGAGGCCCCTCAATTATTCAAACGATTTAGGGCCATCTTATGCTACTTTTTTACTCCCGAGGCAAACGAGACGGAGGTTTAACGAGTATATTTGTTTCTTTGTACGTCTGTATGCTTGCGTATACATGTGGTTGTCTGTTGCATCATAGTCTAGTTATAGATAAACCGAAGCGAATGAGATTTTTTAAATGAAAGCTAGTTCAATATTCTTCTAGGTTTCATAATCCCCTGTTACCAATACCTCTAGATACATACATACAAAAACTCACGCCTTCATTCCCAGAGAGGGGTAGGCAGAGCTACAGAACTACCAACAACTCTAAAAAATTGTTGATAATTATGTAACCACATTTTGCATAAACAGGCTAAGATGTTTACCAGCGTATTAGTGACAGCTTGCAAGCCCATCGCCTGACAGTACTCCAAGCCTTTATTCCCTTAGTCGCCTCTTACGACATCCACGGGAAGACATGGAGTGGCACTATTCTAACCCGGCAACCACACCTCTAGATCCCAAAACGATTTTGTATTATAATCCAAAATACTAAATCCCTAATATGTTTTTTTTTATACCTTAATACCAAAATGACCTAATCCCAAAACAACTGACATTTGAACAATTTTACTAAGCTCCTTCCATTACTGCTACACTATCCTGTATTTTTTTATTTATTTGACTTATTAAAATAATATTTTACTTCCTTTCAAAAGTTATGTAAGATTAATTCGTGTAAGAATTCAGGTATTTTGGGAATCAGATGTTCTGTATCAAGTTATGAAATTTCGGGTATTTCAGGAATGAGGTAATTTGAAATTTTGAACAATACGAGACTTAATCAATTCGGGATTTAGTCCTATTAAATATCAATGCATTATAAAATGCGGGTGCCGCATAGCCTAGCTCAGAGACTCTTAGTACTAGAAAGCTGTTATGTGGTATAAATATACAATGACATATTACATAGTCACGCCAACATAGTGGTAAGTAATTTTAGTGGACCTCCCCTACAAGTTACTTGGGGTTTTTTTTTTCTTCTCGTCTACCCCATAGTTTAACGGCTTCGGAACCCTACACTGAGCATGATCCGACATGCTCTTGCCCGGTTTTTCTTAGATAATTTGTATGAAATCCAGTCGTTTAAGGGATATCAGCTTCGAAATTAGACTTTACATATTCAATTGTTTGAGAATTTTGAGTATAGCGATCGTACCTACGCATTTCTACAGTTAAGAAAGTGAAGCATTAACTATTCAGCGCTCAGTAAAGCGATACAAAAACGTCATTACATTCAGGCATTTGCGAGACTAGACAGTTTAATTTGTGTCTATTTTTCAAGCAGCAATTGAACATTTTAGTCAACCACTTAGACAGTAGGTATATTAAACAAAAATCTGCTTAGAAACTTTGTTTATACCAATATTTGTAACTAGCGTTCAAATTAGATTTTGATTGTCATTTATGTATCAAAATTTGGCTGTTCATTTAATATTATGTTACAGAAATCACAATTAGCAATTAATGTAAATGGAATTTAACAGAATTAATATACAACAAAAATCTGCTTAGAAATTTTATTCACATCAATATTCGTAATGAGCGTTCAAATTAGATTTGATTGTAATTTATGTAAAAAAAATGTCTGTTTATTTAATATCATGTTACAGAAAGCACAATTAACAAATTTTAATGTAAATTAACAAAAATAAAATAATCATTTTAGCAGTTCTGCAACGTTCGGTCGAATAAATAAATAAGTCTTTTACCAGGTTAAATGTTTTATCTTTGAAACCATTGTTTATGAATTAGTGGCAAATAAATGTTTTTGGTTAAAAAAAAAGAGTTAAAAAAAAAAAAACATTGACGCTGACTCCAGGGCTCAACGGTACAAGTCTGACCGAGTTGGGATGCAAATGAAACTCTTTGTAGCGAATCTTAGGGGATTTATTCGTAAAAAACGCCCGAAAAGCCTCAACGCGACAAAAGAAAATAAATTGGCCCACAAACTTTTGTTTAAAAAAACGTTAGAATTAGTGATATACAAAGTTATAAAGTTTAACTTTTGAGTTATTATGTGACGCTTGTAAAAAAAACTCTAAAAAACGTTTTACATTCATACATGACTTTACACCTGTCTCTTAATAGGATAGACATAGACAATGAAACGGCAGATGCACCGGAACATATCTCTTTCACTCCCTCTACTTTCATCAACCCCTACATTGACGTACGTCGTTTTCGGGTGCTTCTAATTTGGCCCTTATTCAGGTACATCGCGAATTTGATCACTGTGTGTGCATCTCAGACCCCTAACAACATATCCACTCATTCTCGCTTGCTAAACCATCAAAAATAATGCCATATTTTCTTTAAGATGATAACAGATATATAAATAGAACACTTCCCTCCTTTTTTATAAAACTAGATCTGAAAACACGTGCAAAGGGATTGTCTCTGTATTTTAACTTCACATTACGCGGGGAATCTTCCAAGTAATTGCTTGTAAGCACGTCGCTATCACCACTAACTAAATTCAAAGTTTCATCTTTTTACCATCAAAATTTCCTTACTTGCCTGTTTGTCTTATTTACCAACCAATAGCAGATATAGATATAGTTTTAACGAGACGAAAGACAAGTTTCCATAACGCTGTGATAAGAAAAAAAAACTTTTTATTTTACCGAAGCGAATACAAACAATTAAGTTATTGGATTTACTATGTAAACAACTGTTAAATTGTTTACTCGTGTTGCTGCTAAAGTAAACTCAATCACTGAATACATTAATAGATATTCAAAAGATCCGGGCCTCTTCATCTTTGTCTTTACCACTAACAAACTTATTGTTAACGATTACGGCAGCCTTTACCTTGACATTAAAAGCTCTCATAACCTTAGCAATACTTAAGGAAAAGCGTTAATAGTAGTTTATGCAACAGTTGTATAAGAGAGGTCAAAAAAGACGAGTGGTGTGGTTACGATGTGAGCCGCAGGCGAACATCGTAAAGCAAGACGCCACGAGTATTTTTTGACTTAGTTATACACCGTTGCATACAATACTTTTTCTACGACTAGGTTTCAAATAAAATGCAAAATTAAATTAACAAAATTTTATTAATATACCTAGCTTAGAATACGAACGAACGAAGCACAGAACAACAAACGAGCGGGAAACATTCGAAAACAACAAAATATGTGTCTATGGTTAACTTTGTTTTTAAATTGATGTGCACTTGCCAGGTTTCATATTTTAAAAAAAAGTTGCACAATCGATTTAACTTGTGAAATAGGGACTAAAAAACACCTAATGATTTGAGAAATGAATTCTTTTACCTGATTGGTCGATTTTAATACAGCTGCGTTCTGGTTGGTTGATACCAAATAAAATGTTTTTTTTAAAGAGTTAAATTAGTAAAAGAGTTTACATACCAAAAAGAACCTAACGTTCCGATTGACAGTCAATGTGTATTGTGATTGGTGGTTTAATTTGGTGAAGTATTTTGATTGGTCAAATTAACCTAGGTGTAAGCTTTGGCAGCTAGGCATATCGTTTTGGCTCAAAAAAGCACAAGTGCTGTTAAGGGGAATAGACTAGATAGACTTTTCTACGGAATGTTCTGCGGACATATTATCTATATTCTTATATTAGTGTTCGTGACTATATAAATGACAGATAAAAGTACAGGAGAAGGAAAAGACAATTAAAAAATAGAGGCCCTTATCTAAAAAAACCTATAACAATCCCTAATTTACCCTTAATTGCGACAAAGTACATTAATAAAGATCTTCATAAGCAAAATTTAGAAGCAAACAACATTTATCAACCTTCAAACCCTTAATTAAAAAAAGCTGATTACGTAGCGAGGGGCCATTCAGGCAAGGGATGGATCCAAAACAAGCCGCCTCGTTATGTATCCACTTAGTCTTGATTAAATTTAACTCTGAACCTGAATTTAGGATGAATTTTGCGTTTGCGATTCAAAGGTCCGCGAAATCAAGGACCGACATTGTTGAAGAAACTGCCAAATTAAGTTGAAATGGAATATCCTAAACGGACCGTACTGTGAAAATATCTTGGAAATGTTTCTTTGAGGATAAACAAGACGATGAAATACATAAAAGAAAATAAAAGCAATGCAGTGCCACTGTACACATGTAGTCACCTAATAAAAATCTTGAGCATACTTAGACCCTTGTCATTGTGAATATCATTGGCATTGTCATTTGTGTCATTTGATTTAATGTTAGAAGCTTACTATGACTACGCACTAAAGTGCTTAACATTTTCGTTGGGGCACTGTACAATCTTTAAGGACTCTGGTTGTAAAAATAGTAGTAAGTAAGTACTTATATTATGGAATCCTTAGCATGCAAATAACAAAAAATATTTCCTACCTGCCTTCTCTAGTAATAGATAATAATTACCGTTTACATGTAGTTGCTGGTTATCAATTCAAGTCGTCAATATAAAAATGCATTGTATAAAGAACTAAATGTTGAAACTTATGGTATTTAAATGGCAACAAAACAAATAACACAATGCACTAATTGTTGAAATTAGACTGTCTGTTTAGTTCTGCATCATACAAACATTGTGCACTAATTTTATACCAACAACTAACGCGCAAGTTACGATTGCAAATTAAAATTCATCATACATAGCTCGCTACTTGAGAATTCATCGCGCGCTTACTACACAACTCAATAAAACGTGTTTACGAGCGAGCAGCGTTGTAAAGCGTGTATGAATTACTAACGCGATCAACTGGCGTATTATATTGAACGTTGGAGGTAAAGCGCTTTGTACGATGTACGTTTTGTGAAAAGGCTGAGCTATGTTTGAGCTGAACAATATAATACCGCATGCGAAAGCAGCTTTACTAGGGAAATAAGTTGTACAGAGGTAAAACATATTTTTTCTATGAGCTTGGTATAGATATGTGCCAAATACTACAAACACGAATTTTATAGATAAACCACCGTGTATACCGCCCTGTTAGGGCCCCAGTTTGTTACGATTTGTAATCTGAATAAAAAATACAAAAAAAGGTAGGTTGACGGTACCAATGTTGGACACTTTAATCCGAAGGCACCAGACACTTAACTCTTAATTCAAAGATGATAAGATAATAAATGGATTGTCTCAAAATAAATGAATAACCCTTAATATCTTCTATACCGTAAGAATCAAGTGTCATTATTGGTCCTTGTTCATTACTGGTTCCATTACCCTAAGCTAGTTTACCCTAAGCTTGTTGTTCAATTTATTATCCAAGTTATATGGCTTTTGACGTAGAGACCTCGTTGTGTCGTTCTCATAGTCATTATTTTATTTTAAGGTTTATTGACCTTACATTTGTAATAATTTTATTTTTGCTTGTTTTAAGAATTTATTGTTTATTACTTTATTACCTTAATATTACTTAATGTAACTTACTTTTAAGTATAATTATGTTTTTATGATTGAAAAAATGACCTTCTGCTGGAGTTTCTTGCGGCGCTTCTTCTCCGCAATGATGGTCTTGTCCGAAGCGCTGGTAGATTCACTGTACATTTCCGACGTGTAAAAGAGCCCGCATGTGGCCAATTTACTGAATAAATATTTTGTATTTTGTATTTTGTATTTTGCTAAAAAAAAACATGCCCATCATTCCATTCCATTTTATCACAAGATTAACATGACATTGAATTTACACAATCAATTATGTATACCGAGTCAATAACAGTCTACATATCAGAATAAAATTTACCACACCATTAGCATTTAAACGCCAATTTTGTAACTTTAATATAATATGTTTAGTCCAATTTACAAAGCAAGCTTATAAACATGCTTTTAGCAACTAAAGCAACGCTTAAATAATAAGCCAATTTCTCGAATACGTGTAACTGTTGCCGTTAGGTAAATTAATTAACTAAACCAACAGAACCTCCGCCGCGAATGAATATTTCATCAGACAAGATGGCTGTCTAATGACATTTTAAAGTGTTGCCCAGACTGCACTATCGATTTTGAACTACGTGATTAGACCGGTCGACAGCATGTTGTCGAAATTGGGAAAATAATCGATTCACGCAGCGCGCAGCTTCTAAATCATTGTTACGAGTATGTTTCAAAATATGTTTGAATAAAGCGTGATTTGTGACAAGTATTACAAATGTTTGCACACTTAAATTCTTTGAACGTTATTTATTTATTTATTGGAAAACAAACAGCTTAAATATTACAAAAACTATAAAATAATAGGGATAATGTATGAGCCAAAACAGTTTTCACTACTAGATAGCATTTTTAAATGGCCAAAAAATTAATCTTATACAGACTGAACCTTTCCGTTTCGTCACTCTTAAAAAAAACCCATTGTTACTCCATATTCATGTACTGTTGATGTAAAAACACGGTCATATTATTTATTTTTACACTTATTATTGTCTTCATATCCATTTTGAGGTAGTGATTTTAATATAGCCTATCATGGCTCTAGGGGTTAAGAACAATCTAACGACTTATAATTTATTAAAATCCGTTTAGCTGTTTAGTAGTTACGAGCGGACATTGAGTCGAACATATATACAAGTCAAACACATAACACTCCCTTTGGGCTTTGCCGCAGTCGGGTAAAAGTAACAAAGGATTAAAACAACGAATAATACGAAACCTTGACAGTGTTTTACTATTTAAAGTAGCTTAATGGCATATAAATATATGCCAGGTTAGAATAGTGCCACTCCATGTCTTCCTGTGGATGTCGTAAGTGGTGACTAAGGAAATAAAGGCTTGTAGTACTGTTAGGCGATGGGCTAGCCACATGTCACTAATACACTGGGAAACATCTTAGCCTACTTGTGCAAAATGTGGTTACAGAACTATCAAGAAGTTTAAAGAGTTGTTGGTAATTCTTTAGCTCTGCCTATCCCACTCTGGGAATGAAGGCGTGAGTTTATGTATGTATGTATGTAGTTAAATAGATTTCCTCTCTTGACAGTTTGTTCGATTGCTCTCTTTTTTGTCTTTGCCCCTTACAATTTTCTTTTAATTCCTATAAACGCCATAAAACGCTGTTGCCTTTTTATGCTTCTTCTAACATTTCCGGGTAATTTTTCATAGAAATTAATTTATACGAGTATTATGTAGGCCTAAGTTCTTATCTTAAGCGCTATCCCAGTTCGCTCCCAACCCGTCACTGATATGGGAAAAAGAAATGAAAATGTCTAACTTACCTACTTTAGTTTAACAAATTAGACTACAGCAGCTCAGCTGTTGGCCTTTCAAGCCAATTAAAGATGAAAAAATAATTACCTAGATCTTGACCTATTAAGTTTTACTAACATAATCTACCACGCGTCATTTTTGATCATAAAAGTGAGAATATTTTTCTTGTGTCTCATTTTTACCAATCATGAATAGTATCTATTGAAATCAACGATATTAAAATCTGTTTATGACGGCGTACCTACATAATTATGAAATGTAAAATTAAATATTCGTTTTGTGACATTGACGTTGATATTACAATTTTACCAAAATGCTGTTTGCTGTGGTTATAATTATCCCGATTGAAATGTTTTTCCTCGGTACTATGTTAACTATTCGAGATGGTTAAAGTGATACCTACATAGGACGAAACCACAGTTTTCGTTTTAAGTTTTTTTTAAATATTCTTAACATTTTCGTCTATTTTCACTTTAGTCGCAGGATACATCAAACAAACAGCTCGACCAAAATACAATGTAAGGTTAGGGAAACTGGAAGCCGTTGGGTAAAACATCTAATAACTGACCTCTAAAATACTAGTTAGTGGCACTTAGTGATTGTTGAATTATCGTATCTATTACCCTATGTTAAAGTCCATGGGTCAAGTAATCGGCAGGGGGCCAACAATAGGTCAGTTTACCCTACCTTTTTCGTTCTTGCCACAATATAAATAAGACATAAAAAGGTATTTATTTCTGTTACCCTCACTGTTTTTAATCTGCCACGTAAGGCTATGCGCCCTGAGCTGACATAGGCTTGGTGGTTATTAATTCGTGTACAAATTGGGCAGTGTTTTGTTTAAAAAACACCCTTTTGCTTCATCGAAATCTCTTAGCTGTTACATAATTATTATCTATTCACCCATTCGGAAGTAATTCGATTGTTTGACCGTATGCACCGTGAAACCACTACTTACATTAAAACTGCACGAGAGCTAAAAACCCGAGACCGCACAGATAAAACGACATGTTTGATTTCATTATATTAAAAAAAAAACACAAATTTCTTGGGATTGAATTAACTATTTTAATTATTGTTGGAAAAAAAATTCGTTATGAGTAGAGTGGTCATTTATTTTTAATAAGTATTAATGACCACTTAACTCTGTTACTGAACGGTTACAGACAGTAGCTAAGTCAGAATATTTTTATTTACATAAATGACTGCTCATAGTTTCGTCTAAAATATGAGAGAGAAAATGAAAGTATAGTTATATATCAAAAATATTTTTAATCTTGTTTTTTTTGGGGCCGCCTGTGTTGGAACATTTGCGGCTTTAGTTAGGTCTGCAACTGTGTTCGTTCCGTTGCACGTTGCATTATTTGGCTTCAAATATAAATTGAAACTTTTACAAAACCCAGAGAGGTCTGTGCTCTCTGTCCATGTCTGTACATTCGAGTTAAAAACCTCTTGAGCTGCATTACGCGCCATTAGAGAACTGTGCGCGAAAGTACCGCGATATACGCGCGGCATAAGTGTACGCGAGCGTACTGGCTGGCTAGACAGCGGGTTAGGGCAGGGTGCCAAAACTTAATGATGGTTGATTGAGATAACTTCATTCTTACTTAAATTAAGTTTTTTTTAACAAACTCCTATTCATACCTTCACGCCTGTCTCCCTATGGGGTAAGCAGAGATTATACAACTTTCGCTTCCTCTACATTTAACATACCTCTTGCTCATCATTCGCTCGCATACCTCTTTGGTAATTCATCTTTCATCCATCCTTTCGAAATGACTCAACCATCATAGCTTTTCGGTCTTTGTCTCTTCATCTTTATTCAATCCACATCGTTCTTGTATCTCGCTATCTAAAACTCTATCTATCATCCGAACCACATACTTTTCAAAACTCTCATTTCCAAAGCATTAATAACTACTGTTTTTAATTTTTCTGCCATACCTGTGATTAACTACCATACACCATGTTGGTGTCAATACTCTGTTACAATGGCAAGGCGAGCTTTGCTTTTTAACGTCAAAGTATAATTCCAATGTTTGCAATGGCGAACGGGTCGCACGACCCAGTGATTAGTTTGAATTAATTATAAAGTGCTGACAAATCCAAGCATGCTGCGACGTTGCTCGACTGGGTAGTGGGAAGAAAAGGGGAATAAAGGGAAACATTTGTTTCACGTACAAAGTCGCGTCATCCACATAATGTTGCAAAGAATTATGTTAGAATAACTCATAACTACTCTGCACATATCTACGTAGAAGTAACACTGAATAGAAAAGTAACTTCTCAAATTGTGAAAGTTTCTCGGAAGATACCGGAGAGACTCTCGGAAACTACTAAGAATATTCTTAAATTTAGTATGAAAAGAGAACATTCTCAACGCTTGTAATTAATTTTTTGAGAAGATTTCTTAACTTTTGAGAATGTTCTGCGACTTGTACATTGCTACGTAGAAGTAACCTCGTATGTAAGCACGAAAAAGAAACTGCATTTTATACGTTCTCAACTTTTTAAAAAGATATTTACTTAAAGTGCCAAAACTTTTCATATTAAAGATGTTACCTAATCTTTGTTTACTAGCTACGGCAGAATCTTAGAAATTTTGCCACTCATAGTTTAGGGAGTTAAAAAGTTTAAATATGAATAAGAATTGTTAACGTAAAACGTATAGCATTGTTTTACCAATATTTAGTTATTATAAATTTAGGTTTTTATTACATTGACATAAAACCTACTTCTGGTTAAGAATAGTTGACTACAAAGACATTTATCCACTTTTGGACCTTATTAAAATGTAGTAAAGTGAAAAAGTGGATACGTCTTTTCGTAGTTGACTGTACCTAATCACTAACAATCGCAAAAGAATACCGCATCATAAGCGCGTTCATTATTTTTAATACATACATACATAAACTCACGCCCTCATTCCCAGAGTGGGATAGGCAGAGCTACAGAATTACCAACAACTCCAAAAACATGCTGATAATTCTGTAACCACATTTTGCACAATTAGGCTAAGATGTTTACCAGCGTATTAGTGACAGTTTGCAAGCCCATCGCCTTACAATACTACAAGCCTTTATTCCCTTAGTCGCCCCTTACGACATCCACGGGAAGACGAGGAGTGGCACTATTCTAACCCGGCAACCACACGATATAAATTATTTTTAATAAACTCTGTAATATACGAGTGAATAGAGATTCCACCTCAGTAGTCAATCTAGATTAAATATCGTAGAATTTATTCAGTGCAACAAACAAAGTTTTGTATAAGTTTATCAATTCAACAAAAAATATTAGAAATAAAAGGTGGACAGAAGTATTATGCTAGAATTTAAATTCAACCAATCGCGTTCGCCTATGCTGCATACGTGATCGCTGCGTCAAATTTGCCGGAAGCCTCGCCAGCCAACCGCGAGCTTCAGAACGCGTTTTAAAAAATGTGGCAAGAGCTCAGCATGATTTGTACCAACTTGAGCTATAAATAGGTAGTTGTCTGTTTCTACAGAAAGTTAAAGATGATACATATAATTATAGTGACAATTTTGCTAATGACGTCACTTGTAAAATATTTTTCCGTCTACGTAGATGTCATGTCTGAGTATTGTTGGTGTATTCTAGATAGATAGATAGATAAAACGTTTATTTGCGTACTAATAAACACACATACAATTGACAGAATAAAATAAGCACAGTGAGACAAACATTACACATAAGTTGCCAATAGAATGTGTGCGTTGCAGCAGGGCAAAAGCGTAATGCTCAGCGTATAACAACAACACTGATATTCGGCCATAACAACGAAGACCGACAGAGAAATAACACAAATAAAAACATTACAGAACATGCGTTTGGGTGTGATATATATTTGTACTTATCACTGGTGTAGATTGGGTCAATATCACTAGTCACGTTACGTCATGTTCTCTTCGTCCTCGTCTCAGAAGTTTATATTACGTTTCTCTAATTAACAAGCTACACTTTTTGAAGTGATAACTTCGTATGGGAGGGTAAACCACTTCGTTACGTAACGCGTTACGGCGCCAGTCTGTTTGGCTTCCCTTTCCCTCACGCACACGACAGCCGTAGGCAGGCTTACTTAATGAAAATTATTATAAAATTACGTTAATTTGAACCAAAGATTTTGATGTTTGCAGCTGATTGAGATAAAAATTTAGTATCGTTCCTACAATCAAAATTAGAATTAAAAATGATTAATGAGCCAGAAGAAGCTACAAATAAGTCATGGAACTGTACTTGATGCAGTCTTTGCAAGATTTTTGGATACCATACAATATAAACATTTCGTTGCTTATTATAGCTACCATGAACCCATTCTTACTTTTATAGGATTATATAATGATACCAATAATATACAATACACCAAATCATAATGTACATGTTCAAGAAATGTAGACTAAGAATTAAAAAAATTAAAAAATATTATATAAATTAATAACCTTTCCTTACATCAGCTTTTCTCAAGTTAAACAATTTCAATATTAAATAGTTCAACTTCGATTAGTTTAAGTTATCACTTCTGTCGGGCGGCGTCCCGAGACACACACTTTTGTTTATAATTTGGCATATAATAAGTCCATATTCTAATTTAAAACAAAGGTTTATTTATTTTATACAAAATTGAAGTTCCCTTGGTTACACGGACTACGTGGACGAAGTCGCGGATTAACGCTAGTTCCTTTATGAAATCTTGAAGAGGCAGCTACGCCCGACAACCGACTAAGGCTGTGTAAATATCAAGCTCTCTCAACAAGCATAAAACAAACTCAATCTCAAACTTCGATTCAGTTCGCGCGGTTCTAGTTCCAGATTTAATTGGGCGCAAAGGTGAAGTTTTCGCCCCTTTCTTACTATGTAGATTGTTAGACACTCAACAAGTCCAAGTAAACTAAAACCTTAAAACGTGCTCATAGAGTTTACTTTTTGTTGGTCGATTCTTTGAGGATTTCACCAGGGAATGGGACTGTAAAATGACTTACATTATTAAATTTTCATTATTTTATTAAGAGATGGGGCAAAGTTTTCTAGTACAAGTACCGTTTAGGATTTGATGTCAAGTTTTTTAAGTACTTAATTAAATTCAAATATTACTGATGTTTTTGAAAACATGAATAAATTTTAAACTAAATACTGATGCCAATATTTTTTTGCTTAACATTGTGTAAGCCAAAACTAATAACTCCTTAAGCTATATAAATTAATGACCGAATCATTATTTAAATTTAGGTATATATCTTAAGTATCCGAAACCGACGTGCGTGCATGACTCAATGTATGAATGTTGAAGAAGCGAAAGAAATTTGTCAAGATCGTAGCAAGTGGAAATAAGTGGTCTCCGCCTACCCCTATGGGAAACAAGCGTGATTTAATGTATGTATGTATGTAAGTATTTATCTATTTTTTTTAATTCGTTCTGGCAAAGCGAAGTCCCTAATATTTTAGCAATTTTGCGGCCGCCAGCTACTCGTAGTTGACACCGCAAAAGTTTGAAATATACTGTTATGTGGTAGTCTGTACTAAACGAAAATTTAGATACATGGTACCAAAATATGCTACAAAGGGATTAAATAGGTACTCATGCTTATCGAGATTTGAACCCGAAACTGCTAGTTTAGTAGACACAATTAACTAGGTTACTCACGTCGTCAAAGGAAGTGGCTGGCAGTGACAAAATTTGTGAGAATATCGTTATATCATCATCGTACACAAACAAGTAATTAGTATCCCGTATAGATAACATATATACCTAAAAGTGGTGCCTGAGAATACAGTGTCGATTTTGGGTGCTGTAATTAAATAAATATATAAGGTAGGTTTGTTTTAAAACCGCAAACGTAAATATTTAGAAGTTCCATACTAAAACGCCTCGGCCACGTTTGTAAGGATGCTCTGCAACACGCCACCACTACTGCCACCAGTGCGTTTGCATCAATGTAACATCAACTATCGCAAATAATTTAAGATCTCCGTCTCACTCTAGATTAAGGTACCAAGGCGATTAAGAAATATAGTAGTGATGCCATGGTTTTATTAACTTTGGGAAGTCGGTTGATGACGGAGTAATAAACACGACACTATAATATAATATGCGCATATTTTGTCTGTCGGTATTTGTTTATGACTCGATTGACCTTCTTGAGTGTAATAAAATATGTGTGATAGGCTGGAAATATTTATATGGTGATTCTACGTTCGAAATTTGTAAAGTATGTTCTGAAACTTTAAGTGTAAGTATTTGCACATTGTTTTTTTTATTCTGCCGTAACTCTTCATGTTCTCCTCGTGTTATTGCCACCCTAGTACAGTCTACGTCAAAGATAAGGTTATACTTTAGTACCTTGTCATTTGATCCGCTATGACAATTTCATATGGCAGTTTAAACATGACGTTAAAAAGGTACTAAAGTGTAAACATATTTATGACGTCACCTGTACATTCATACACGGGGAGGTTTGTGGCAGCTCTAATTTGGTCTGCCCATCCCATTGGGCATCTACCGCGTGCGCTGGTTTCCTCAAATTTGGAAATAGCGATAAGGAAGCACCGTATAATGGTGACAGGTTTTAAAACGAAATCTGTCTGGATGACGGTCTCAGTCTTACTCATTTACCTGCCGCTAAGGCAATGCAAACATGCATTGTGGTTTTCCGGTGTGGTGGTAAGACTACAATGAAACAATGTTTCGGTTATCAACGCATATGCAGTCTCAATATTGCATTTGTTTGCTTACTGGTGTGGAGAACTAGTTGACAACTGGGTTTTTTTTTTGTAAACTTTCGTTAAAAACTTGTAAGTGTAATTTTACACGTCAAAAATCTATGTAGGTAGTTCGAAATATAGAGCGTGGTTTTTGGAATTCATAGTTATTTGTATACCTCTATGTAATGCCAGTTTATTATAGATGGGCCATGAAAATTCAGCAAGGGAGGTGATAAATTCGTATTGCGGTGGTCGTATACTTTATGATTGTTTTATCATAACCAATCCACAACTTGTAAGAAAATACGAAATATTTTATTCGCAGGAATATGCTGCAAGTTTTACGAGCTTCGTAATAAAAGCGATAAACGTAAGCTTTCACTTTTATTACATTTGTTTGTTGCGTTTTATATGTAGAGTTTGAGAAGTGCCGTTATATAGTATTGATGGTTATTTATGGTACTAAGGTATCTGCCGATAATTACGCTTCCGATCTTTAGATTTTCGCAGTCTTTACTAAATAATAAAAGCCAATTTGTTGAAAGCCATATTGTAACAGGAAAAAAAAAGGTTTAAAATTATTATTTTTTACTTACAGGAACAGGAACATTTCTGTACCCAAAGGGTAAAAACGGGACCCTATTACTAAGACTCCGCTGTCGGTCTGCCCGTCTGTTTGTCACCAGGCTGTATCTCACGAACCGAGATAGCTAGACAGCCGAAATTTTCACAAATGATGTATTTTTGTTGGCGCTATAATAAAAACTACTAAAAACAGAATGGTCTATTCCGACTAGTTACATTGTTAGTTCCATTGATGTAACTAGATGGAATTTTTTTTCCTAGTAGTTACATTGAACGAAGATGGTTTCCGTAATGGAACTACATGGACTTTTTTTTCCGAGTAGTTACATTAATAATATGATAATAATATTATTAATGTAACTACTCGGAAAAAAAAGTCCATGTAGTTACATCAATGATACTAACAATGTAACTAGTCGGAATAGACCAACAGAATAAAATAAATATTTAATGGGGGCTTCCATTACAAATAACGTGATTTTTTATAGATAATGGTACGGAACCCTTCGTGCGCGAGTCTGACTCGGACTTGGCCGGTTTTTATTTTCATTGTATTACTTACCCTTATGACCGGTATGTTAAGAGTCAACATCACTTTAGAAGAGCGGTGTTCTCTTAAATAAGTACATTTTTTACTTACATACATACATACATTAAATCACGCCTGTTTCCCAGAGGGGTAGGCAGAGACCACTTCTTTCCACTTGCTACGACCTTGACAAATTTCTTTCGCTTCTTCAACATTCATACATCGGGTCATGCACGCACGTCGGTTTCGGGTACTTAAGATTCGGCCCTTTTCCAGTATTGCGGTTACGAAATAAATAACGGTTTTTTTATTATTTACAAAGCCAACAATCAATCAACTCAAAACCATGAAATAATATTGACAAATATGTTACTAACATATTTTTTCTATGAAATTCAGAGCCGGATTCGTTGTAATGGATGATTATTACGAAGCACCATATTTTAAACTTGGATGTCTCATTTTTTTTTTGCAATTGGATACTAAAAGCCGAGCCAGGATAGCCTTAATTTGTGAGGGCGTAGTCCAATTTTTTTGTAAATTATAAATGGAATCCGATAATCTGACTAACAATAAGTAGCACGAAATGGGACAATGGGAGAGGCCTGATAACGTACTAGAATGTGATGGGTATTTCAAAATAATAGGCATATGGTTTTTTTTACTCAGACTTGATTATTATCATACCTAAATATCCTGAGGCAGCATCTGGCACAGTTCGAATTTATTGTTCATTTTTTGTAACCCAAATCCAGTGTAAAATTAAACCAACGAATATAAATTGGAAGCCACTCTATGCCGATTCGCAATCAAAATCCGATCGCAAATCACAAAGTATAATCTACAATGGAGACCGTGTTGGATTTAATATTCTGCATATTTGAATAAGCGTTGGCCCAATATGCAAATGTCCGTCAATATACGAAAACGTGTTGGCCAATGTTTGGCCAAAATGCGACAACGTTGGGTAGGGGGGATGTGAAATATGGTTCAGGAGTGTAAAAGGGTATTCGTGAGCAGTCAGTTGTGCTCGCGATATTTTATGTATGCAATGAGTTTGCAGTAGCAACAAAGGCAATTTACAAAATTAAATAGCAGTGCAACCAAGCGTTTACTTCCAAGACGTGAAAATTACAGGTGCTCCATTTAAATTGCTTCTTTCATGCTTTGTAACCTTCGACACAAGACAAGAGAAGAGTGTTATTATAATGTTTTAAGATCCGAAAAGGAGACGACGTTCACCCAGCTGTTTATTAGAGATTTTTTTTATATGAAATTTAATATGGTTATTAATATGTGGAGAATAGTTTTCATGAAAAAAATCAGTCTAGTAGGAATATAATAATAAAAAAAAAAACTTTTATTTTAAATTGAAATTGCTTGGTTATTAGTAAAAAAAACATTATACTGAAAAATTTCAGCTAACCTATATCATTCGCCAAAATACTTTTTATCGAATAAACCACTGGGTGAAGTCCGTTCCCTATTCGGGTCCCCTACTACAAGGTTGACGCCTACGAAAAAGGCGATTTTATTATAAGTGGCTTAAAAACGACTAAGAAAAAAGAACTAGGACTTGTTTTCCCTTAAATCCTAAAAAACCTAGGTACGTATGTTTAAAATACTTTACAATAAGAAATTTGACAAGACCGTAGCAAGTGGAAAGAAGTGGTCTCTGCCTACCCCTCTGGGAAACAGGCGTGATTTAATGTATGTATGTATGTACAATAAGATCGTATAGTTCTTTTACGAACAAATAGATAAGATGTCCATTGAAGTAACATTCTTAAGCTATTTTGACGAATAGTAGATTTTTTTTGGAACATGCTTTATTTGCGTACTGTACTTATATTAGCTTATTTTTCATCTGCTTATCAAGACAAAATTATTGAGTCCCAACACCGTGGGTCTACTCCATCATCAGGTCACCTATTAGATAGGTACTATAATATTTCACTGTCACCGGGTTTACATAAGTGCTTCAAAATTCAGTCCATTCCGTTAATACAACGTACATACATATGTACATTGCATCTATATAATAAAAATGAATCGCTTAAATGTGTTGCTAAGCGCAAAGCTCGAGAACGGCTGAACCGATTTGGCTGATTTCTTTTTTGTTAGGGCAAGGTTAATATGAAAGAAAATAATTGAAAATTTCGGGAAAGTCAGAAATTTGCAGCGGGGCGAAGCCGCTGGTGGGCCGCTAGTGTTAAAGAAAAGCTTGTAAAAAGAACGGACACAATGACACCCTTTGAACAAGAAAACTACTTTATATGTCATTGTCATCGGGTTAACATAAGTGGTCCAAAATTCAGCCCATTCCGTTAATACAACATACATACATACATTGCATGTCAAATAAAAGCTTGTAAAAAAAATTGACACAATGACACCCTTTAAACATGAAAACTACTTTTTCTCAAAAATGCTATGTAATCTTGTCATGAAATAGGAGCCAGTAGGTTAAAGTTCCTGGAGCACTCTCAAAAGTGTCCAGTAAGTAGAGTGATTTTGAATTAGGAAACCAAAAAGTGTCCAGTAAGTAAGTATGGAAAATCCATATCATACCATATTATTTGAATTTGGAACTATCTGTACAGACCTGTGACAGCCTTCAAACAGACCACAGAGGTAAGCAAGAAAAGGTCACATGACACAAAAAAAATGAAGTTGTAAACAATTTTGACGCCATTAAGATATCTCTGCATAAGTACCAAGGCATCATAAACCAAAAGCGTTATCTCCTCCAGAGCAGACATCGCGCGATTTCTCTTTACTGACAAGAACGTCACTCGCACCATCTCAGTTTTATGCGCGCCTAGTACTTACATCGAAAGTGAATCGTTTAAATTAATTTAAAAAACCGGCCAAGCGTGAGTTGGACTAGCGCTCTGAGGGTTGTGCACATGTAGTCATCAATATTATAAAACTTTAATTTATTTAACTTTTTTTTAATCATTATATTTGTTTTATTTTTGAGAAAAGCACTATACACGCTTCGCCCATTAAGAGCCATCCTGGACTCGTATCTATAAAAGGCCTCACTTAACTCCTACTCGTCCAGGAAGGCTCACTAAGGGTGCGGCTCCACTGAGGCGGAGACGAGAGGAGCGGAGCGGAGCTGTGCCAATATTAACCAATAAAAGGCGCATGCGGTCACGTCGAGCGCGCCTTGCGCAGATTCCATTGGTTAATATTGGCACAGCTCCGCTCCGCTCCTCTCGTCTCCGCCTCAGTGGAGCCGCACCCTTACTGGTCTTTGCAGTAATGTACTATTAAATCAATGGTGGAAATAAAAGAGCTTCACACTTCGAAATTTAAAATAGCAGTAACTAAAAATGCAACAGCATTGCACTAGCGGTATCGGCTATTCCGTTCCTAATCTAGGGTATTTACGAGTATCTATCTTCATTACAAATTCTATCCAAAATCCGTTTAGACGTTGCAGTGTAATGGAGTATCAAACTAATAAAGTAACTTTCGCATTTATAAATATTAATTGGATTGTATACAATTAAATTTAAATTCAGCTTGTGAGCAATTAGACGGTGCTTCGGGTTTGTACTTCTCTCTCACTCGCTCTTAATAAGAATTAGCTTATGAAAGCGAGCGAGACACAAGTAGAGCTATTGCGCTGTATTTTTGCTTTGTGGCGTTTAATACCTGATATTACCAATAAAAAAAAAGTGACTCTTACTCTCAAGTTATGAATAAAATTGACTTTCAGAGAGAGATTTCAGAAGCTAAAAGCAGGCAATTGACAGTTAGCCGAGCAAGAGCAAGTTAGTAATGACAATTTCATAACCCGGTTGGCTGAAAGAGAATCAGAAATACCATTTAACTGCCGTGCTTAAATTCAGAAAAGAAAAATCTATTACAGAATGTCAAAAGTTTTTTTATAAACGTTTTCCGCGTCTCATTTTTAATATTCCAACCTAAAGTCTTCAACGCATACGCAAGCGATTACGTCTAATTTATGTACATAATTTGTAAAACAAACGAGGGAGTTGCAAACCAGGTAATTAATTACCCGGGTATTTTTCCTCAAAACCCGGGTATTCGCGGGCTTACCCGGATGAAGCGTAATACCCTAGTTATTGGCGAATTGCAAATTGATTCAGATGGATTTGGGGATTGGTTTTCTTGTAACACGTTGAGGTTTCACGAAATTACTGATTTAGACTCTGAATACCTATATCATTTTTCGTGTTGTAGGGTAAAGTCACCAGTAGACAGCCAGAGACCTGTAGTCGGCCTCTGCCTATACTTTGTATGAGGGGGAAGACTACGAAAGATATATTTTCCACTCTTTGCACTCACATAAGGACGACTAGATAATGGTCTCTGGCTGAGTACTGGTGACTTTACCCTATAACGGTGTTATTAAAATTGAATCTGACGATAAACTTGGTTTTAGGTTCCCGTACAAAAATGAAAAAACAGAACCCTTATAGGATCACTTGTGCGTCTGTCTGTCTGTCCGTCCGTCACAGCCAATTTGCTCCGAAACTACTGAACCGATTAAGTTGAAATTTGGTAAACATAATGTGAATTGATGACTCAATCACTGATGCTCAAAGGTTTTTTTTTTAAATAATAAAACTAATGTCGATAAATAATAAAACTAGTTCATACATCATATCAACACGTTATATAAAAACGAGACAACTTTAATAAAAGCCATCCTAAACATCAAGTCTATTTTTTTGTTTATCCGCCCGTTTGCGAGAATCTGGACGGTAAAAAAAGCAAACTCTGTTCTATTTCTGTTTTATTTGGTTCCAATTTCGTACACAATGTATAAATTGGAGCTTTGTTCTGGACCTATTGACCAGAATCGGATAAGCGATGTATTCTCGTAATTAAAATTTCTATATATGGGAGATACCGGCAGCCCTACAAAAATAATGAAACTAAAATAAAAATTAGTAGAAAAGGAGCTTTTATTTCATAATTATCAGGGAGAAATAAGGGAGTAATTATTTAAACTGACACGTATTTTCATTCGGGAAGTGGATCATTCGGGTTTTAATGAAGTTACAACGAAAATCTGTCAATTTTAAAAATCATTTTTGGAATTTTTAATCAATGTACGTTGGTCCGGTAGTCAAAGTAAAACAAAACTAGGGCATCATAATTTTCCAAACCACTGTTGGGAAAAGTTATAATTCTTCATTACAAATATTTACAGTGTTAAAAAGTAGTGCATGTCAAATCACTTATGTATATATAATTTGTTTAATATTCATATGTATTCATTGTTTAAATAACGCAAGGCAAAAAAACGTTTCACATATTGCATTGTTTGTTGATACAATAGTGTTTGTCAAATAAAACGTTTACATGCATTGACGGGAAATCATGTTTTACGCTGTATAAAACGTTAATTTCAAAATAATCGTTGTTTAATAAAATACTTTGTTTATACACAATGTAAAACAATCACCTGTTATGGTATTGTTTATATAACTTGGCCGCCATTATTGTCAAGTAAGAAGTCGTGAATAGAGGTCCAGGTCATATATATTCCAACTGTTTGAAAGTTAAAGAAGAACTTCTTGACTTTGTTATCAAGACCCGGGACTGTTGGAACAAATGTATAAACCAAACAGTTTATAGAGTCATCTAAGTTCACCAATCGCCATCAGATGGCGCTACTATGTTTACCCTCTCTTCTTGGTCGTGTATTCATAACGTCAACACTCCTAACCTGTTTCTCTGTAATAAATCTTTCTTTATAATTACAATCCTGGCTTATTTTACTCATAATCCTTCAGGGACAGATCAATTTAGAAACTTTATTGTTTACGTAACATAAATAAGATCAACCACCGATATAATTGCGAACGCTACTTAAAGATTTAATAACTATTAAACAACCGCACCGATTTCATCTAATTAAGTAAAGAACCAGCCAAGTAAAACTGTTTATTTATTTAAAAAACTGAGTCTGAGACGAAAGAGAGCTGTGGAGTCGACATAACCATAAAAAAACAATTCTTACTCATACTCATACTCATTTAATTATTATATTGCAAAATTTAATTTAATTTTAAATACGGATGATAGCTTTTATTTTTAATATTAGAACATTATGGGATTAATATTAAATAACATGAAAGTATTTTGTTTATAATTGACAACAATTCATTTTGTGAAAGGGTAGTAAAAAAAAATACCGTTTCTAGATTTTATACTGCTGATTACAGTAAAAATATCTTTGGATTTTTTTATGCAGTACTTTTTTTTATATTTAGGAAAAACAGTAAAAAAAGTTGGATTGTGAATTTTAGGAATACACGTATAGTGCCCTTAGTCCATTTATTACCAAAGGATTTAAAAAAATATACAATACAACTGTCATGTTAATTTTTTTATCTGTCTGGCGGATTACTTGATGTTAACGACACGCTTTCGGTTCTTGTTTTGTAATACCTATTGATTGTTTTGGTATACGCTATTTGAAATGAAAGTGACTGACGGATTTGTAAAAGCGGATAGCCGCAATCTACCCAAAGTCGACGACTTTATGTTGTTACAGTTCATGCGGGAAAATGACTGTTTCAATGTGGCGGCAATTCGAGGAGCGAAGGTTCTTATGTCCTCTAGACAGGAATATTTTGAAACATGTGTGGGATATGTCGAAGTGCGACGTGAAAATTCACTTTGCTACGTTCAAAGCAAAGTTGTGCCTGAACATAGAGTTCGTAAAAAAATGTACACTGTGTTGGCTACTATAAACGAAGAACAAGATGTTATAGAGAGTGCGAAATGTGCCGACTGTACAGCCAGTGAAGGTGGCTGCAAACATGCTATTTGTTGTATAATGTGGCTTAAAAAGCGAACAGAAGAACCATCGGTAACCTCAGTAGCTTGCTATTGGGCACAACCTAAATTATCTGTTGCTATGACAAAAGAAAAAACTATCTTAGCTAAAGATATTGGGAAAAAGGTGAAACGATCGGCTGTTATTACACCCAATTTGGATTCATTTTTAGACGAGTGCAAAAGAAGAAAAATTAATAATTCATTACTTTTAAATTATAATCAGCCAAAACAAACACTGGACCAATATAGTGTATTTGATATTTTACTAAAATACAAATCAAACAACTGCACCAATGATGTTGATTGGGACGATTTTAAATCTTTTGCTAATAGCTTATTATCAGATGATATCAAGTATGCCATTGAATCAGAAACCAGACAGCAAGCTAACTGTGTATTGTGGCATACCCTTCGGCAGGGAAGAATAACTGCCTCGAGAATTTACGAAGCTACAAGGTGTTCAGTTGATGGTGTCTTAGTCCAAACAATTCTCGGAGGCTATAAAGTACCAGATACTAAAGCTATTACAAGAGGAAAACGCTTAGAAAAACATGTGATAAAAAAAATTGGAGACAATCTGAAAGTAAAAATAAGAGAGTGTGGTTTTAAACTAATATCGCCGTTTGTTGGAGCCACACCAGATGGTGTTTGTAATGATTTCTGTGTAGAAGTGAAGTGTCCAATGAGTACGAAAACACTTAAAAATTATATAAATGGTAACACAATACAACCAAAATTTAAAGCTCAAGTACAATTACAAATGCATGCTACAGGAAAAAGTAAGTCATTATTTTGTGTGGCTGATCCCAGTTATGAGACAACAAAAGTAATCAAGCATTATTGGCTTTCATATGATCAATCATATGTGAAGGATTTGTTAACTGGTGCAGAAGATTTTTGGAAAAAATTTATACTACATAAAATGTGTGACTCTACAACATTATAAAAGTGTTACTTTTATATAAATTAACTTTATTCAACAAACAATAATAAACCATATATAACAACATTAAAATTAATTAACCCACAAATTCCAGTTCTTTTATTACAATTACTCCAAGTCATTAACCCTTATGAGTATAATTATTATCATAGCTAGAGAAAATTATCCTGTAGGTACCTGTACTGTATTGCACAAAGACCATTGAAATATATTATTACATTTAGAAGACAAAGCCGGGTCACATTATATTATTTTCGTAAATCATAACAGTACACTATTTTAGTTGAGTATTTCCCATAGTTACCTGTTAGTATGTTTACAGGATAGTTTTGTTTACTACATTTTCAAGGATTTTTCTATAATTTTCACTTGGTCAACTAGGTAGGTATAGTCTTTATTATTTGAACTGAGCTGATCTTCTACACAAAGGCCATTGTTTGTAAATAATACTATTATCTTTCTTTGTGTCCATAACCCCAAGCCGATTGATTACATACAAAAAAGAACTACATTGAATGTACATTGAATTATCAACCCTATCCTCTTAGTCAGTAGGTTTAAAATTTAAAGTGTCAGGATACAGATACGTCTTTATTATTTGAATTGAGCTTATTCTTTACACAATAGTATCATCTACACAAGACTTATATCTGTATCCTGACACTTTACATTTTAAACCTACTGACTAAGAGGATAGGGTTGATAATTCAATGTACATTCAATGTAGTTCTTTTATGTATGTAATCAATCAGCTTGCGGTTATGGACACAAAGAAAGATAATAGTATTGTACACAAACAATGGCTTTTGTGTAGAAGATCGGCTCAGTAGAAATAATAAAGACTATACTAGTAGTTAACTGTAACTTTTAAAGCTTACTTAGCAGTGATACTATTTTTCTTTTATATTCACCTGTAGTTTACTAGAAGCTCTTGGATTGATTCACCTGGGTGAATCAAATATACGATTAGTAGCCTTTATTCGCTTTGTGCACTCATCAGCGGACATGGGTGCATTAAGTTTTTGGTGTACTCTAATGTATATTGATTCCAAGTGGTATGGTGCATACGGTTTTAAAGTTAAACAATACCACTGCACGAGCATGTTGGGATTTAGACCTACTCGATTTGCCTTCAAGTCCCTCGGATGTCACGCCACCGTCGCCGCTGCCGTTGCCGCCACCGCCGCCGCTCATTCCTTCGACTGCGTCACCTGCGTCGTCGAACGCCGCACATGGCTCCGTGGCCGACACCAGGCCACCGTCACCACCGCTGGACACCCGAGCTGAGGGGACAACACCATCGTTGCCTAGCTCGCCTTTGTCACCGTTCATGTCTCGACAAAATCCAAATTATTACTACAGGGGGGAGAGAGAAGTGACAGCCAGACCATCAGATTTGCCTGAGTACCAGGCTCCGTCGGCTGGAAGCTCAGATGATGACAATTTTCAAGAAGCCATTGACGAGGCCCCAGAGGGAGATAAACGCAATGACGAACTTTCTATAGTGCCACCCAAAATCACGTTGCGAAAACGTGCGAAAGTTAATTATAAGGTGTAAGAATTTTAGGATATAGTTGTAAGCCAGGGGGAGGAGATGTTGCGTATGTGTGTGTGGCTGCGCCCACACCAGTGTCTGTTTAATAAAGCAGTGCGAATAGAGGAGCTCGTAGTTTCACTCGCGTCCCTACTTGTCAGTTCGGTTAGTCAGTGGTATACTTCAACTTTGAAATAGGTAGGTCTAAATGATAAATAAAGTATGTGTTAATAATAATATTTATATTTTATTTGGTTACAATTCAGTTTTTTATTCTTCAATTTAGGAAAAATTTTGGCAAATTACAATGCAAAAATAAAACATTAAATAACTTAAATTAAATTAAATAACAAAAAAGTAAACTTAGTACAGATATAGTGAATAATCCTTTCCCGTCGTTTTTTTGTCGGATAAGTTCGTATTTAGCTTGCTTTGTCAATTAGCTTTAGTATCCATCAATAAGCCAACTGAGAAAGCAAGATAAATACGAACGTATACGACAAAAAACGATGGGAAAGGATTATTCACTACATCTGTAATAAAATAAAATAAACGTAGTTTTGTGAGAAAACATGTCTGACAAAATAAAATATATTTTTAAAACAAATACAATATGAAAGTTTAAAGGTCTAATGTTTTCTTACATAACTTGTTTGAGTTGGCCTCATTCACCCTACCAACCTGCAATTTTTTTTGCAAATTGAAGTCGTGAATGAAATGTACAAACTTTTTTAGAAATCCTCATTCAGTGTTTTTACTCGATGCAATTCATTAATTGTGATGTTAAAAATTCAGCACTTGTAAGGTTTTACGTTTGGTTAGCTGTCAAATATCACTTAAGCTGCCTTCAAATGTCAATACTCTTTCTTCACTTGTGGATAAAAAGCGATTTTCTCAATAGATATGAAACGAACAAAAAGGGCTTTCCGAGCTAGTGAGATGAAAAAGTTATTACAGGTATTTTAATGGCACTTTATTATAGGTGACTGTAAATTAATAAGTCCACATGCTACAACCACAGCATCATCTAGTGAACTAATAAGCTTATTATTAACTACAGAGTGTGGTTTCAGCATTCTGAACAACCGAACCCTTCTAATAACCCTTTCAATGTGAATTCTAAGGCTGGCTACAACTTTAGTTCTGATAACTTCAGATTTTGTTTGTTTTTTGTCTTTTGAGGCACTAGGTGGCCGCAAAACATTAGCATTTTTTTTACTTTTTCTTAGTAATGCTTCTAAATGTTTAAATCCTCTGTCTGCTAAAATAGTGCACTTGTCTGGTATAATGTTCAAAAAACCACTTTTTTCTAAAATGCACATATCAGATGTGCGGCCACCAAACCCTTTTGAAATAAAATTGATAAAACCATCAGGGGTTGCTCCTATTAAATATTTGATGGTGTTACAGTGCTTATATTCTGACCATGTAAGTGCCTGATGTGCAGGATTTCTAGGTTTTTCTATTTCCACTTCAAAACAATCAATGATAGTTTGCACACTAGAAATTTCTTCATTAGTTCGGAATGGTAATGGTAAATTTGTCTTAATGTGCAGCTGATCAGGTAGGTATATCAAAATGTTGCAGAATGCTTTCAAACAATCTAATGTTTTATAAAACATTCGCCAAACAGTAGACAATGAAACTTGAAAAATGTCACTAATTCTTAAAAAGGTCTCATTGTTTTTAATTTTGTACAGTGTTATGATAATATGCAAGGAAGGGATTTTACAATGTTTTTTTAGATATTCAATCATCCAATAGTACTGCTTACATATTCCAATATAGCTTAAAGGTTTTCTCTCAATCAGACTTAACCAATAGTTTCTGCCAAAAAGATTCTTGGGTTTCCGTATCGAAGTTGACTCTGATTCGCTGGGAGTTTCAGACCCTATTATACACTCAGTGGTGCTACCATCAACAGAAGCATATTCAGATTCTGACAATGGCATCACAAGATAATCTTTATCATGCCTACTGTATTTTTTTGTAGACACTGCACGGTCAACTGTTGTTGGTTGAGCCTGGACATACTTTTCATACATCTCCGGTATGCACATGATGCTTTTTGTATTTTTTTCACTGTTTGGTGGTACAGGCACAGGACTTATTGTTGTTTGTTCATTATGTAACAAAACCATATTTTTGAAATGGTCAGGCACTCTAGGCTTAAGTCTCCCTCCGACATTATCAAATTTCCATGCGTAAAAGTTCTGTAAATCATCTTCAAGCTAAAAAAGAAAAAAATACATTAAAATTATGTACAAGTAAAAGATTTAAAAATGTTTAATAAATAATTTACGACGACTTTAAAGAACATCTTACGTACTTACATTTAAATGATCTTCACATATATAGACTGCACTTTTCGGAACCTTTTTATTTAGGATCGAACACCATTCCAATCGACATGCACGAGGAATATGAAAAAAGTGCTTATCTTTTTCTATTGACGCCGTGTTTTTGCAACTTGGGACGAAACAAATTATAAAAGGATCTTGCTTTCTTCCGGTCGTCATTATATAGAAAGAAACTCAAAGCAGATGCAAAGCAGTAAACGCAAAATAGTTTATTTGTTTTAATGGCGTCTACAAATTACCTACGTAATTAATTAAATTACGCAAAATAACAAATATGTGAACGAACGGCAGCGAATGATTGACAAGTGAGTGACATGACATGACAGTCAGTTCTGTTTATGTTTAAAGTTACTTTATTTTTATTTTATATCAGGCTAAGATCACGACATCAGTATTCCTAATTTTATATATACGGTCTTTTTAATGACTATTTCTTTAATAAATTATTAACGACGAATTTAAGTAAAATAAAGAAAAACTGAGAAATACGGGTAGTCTAATTTTTAACCAGCTATAATAAACGCGAAAAATAAATAACGCTTTTTTTTTTGAAATGTTGTCAATTGTAATATTTCGTTACTTAGCTTAGCAGCTTTAAGTTCAGGGCGAATATAAAGGCATTTTGGAATTAAATATACAAATGAGTATGAGTTTTTGGAGTTGTTGGTAATTCTGTAGCTCTGCCTACCCCACTCTGGGAATGAAGGCGTGAAGGTATGTATGTTTGTATGTGTATGAGTAAGAATTGAATTTAATGTTAACGTCGACTGCACAGCTTTCATTAGTCTTACCGTGCTATGAAAACTCCGAACCCTGATTACTATTATGAATTAGTAAAATAACTTAACTGTTTTCTTTTGTTGGTAAAACAAGATCAGTTAGATATTTTGGTTTCAAACGTTGAGGTCAACAAAAAAAATGTTTTTAGTGAAACTTCATTTGTAGTTACACCGGTGTAAGCCAGAAACTTTTAAGAAAATTGTTTCAATTGAGACTGTAAGTCTAGATTGGCAATGGCTGTCGCGCAAAGCTTTTGTTTTATTAGAAACATTTCAAAACGTTGTTAGGATGTTCTGTAACATTTTAACAATGCAATTTAATCAACGTTTTCATTATTAGCTGTTTAATATTAAGCTCAGTATAAAAATAATCACCATCAAGAGTCTATTTTACTGCAGTTCACTGTTTGGAATTAATAATAATAATGAACGTTTTGTCACTTTATTAAATTAAATTGGTCTATAGGGTCTCTACGTGTTGGTTTCGCCTATTTGTACGCCTTCCAAAGGCCTGGGACTCCTAAAATTTTAACCGATTTTAACTACAGTTAGAGATTACTTAGAGGTTTTAACTAACTAAATTGAACAGCTTTATCTTCATTTCACATCGTTTTTATAGAGGATGAACTCTCTTAGTAGGTATATACTCGTAGAGTAATTTGGATTGTATTTTCTTATTTCGTAAACCGTAATTTATAAACGCCAAATCTTGCTAGACTACAATCGAGTGTAAAATTAGAGAACACGGTCCGAATTAACCACATAATTTATTTAAACTTGATGAGTTTTGCCTTTTTATAGACGATATACTCGTGGCATTAATCATTACCAAATCAATTCGCGGTAAAAATATTGAAAACGACATAATTGAGTTTAAAGATAAGACACTATGGTCAATTCGGACTGTTTTCTCTGAATTTAAATATCTGTAACCCTAAAGCTATAAACGTCAAACTATTCTTATTAGACTAGAATCTAGTTTGACGTTAGTAAAATTAGGATGACTGATTTAGTAAAATTATTTTCGAGAATATAATAAGAGAATAAAATAAGAATTGGACCAACTGGCCACCATGCTTTCAGATTTTTTAAAACGAAGATGCGTACCGTCACCCTTGTTTTAATGGCAAACAGTAAATAACTTAGCCTTAATTGGTAACCCACCTATTGGTAAGTACCTAAATCGCCATTTTCTTTGCCCATTGTGTGTCACAGCGAAAGAAGTTTTTAATAGCGTTGTGTCAAGTCACCCTCAGAGTTAATTAAGCACTGCGGGGTGTCCCATCACGGCAACACGACACCCTATTTGAAATCTTAAGAGGCTAACAATTAAGTCCAAAGTCTCCTGAAATAGATATGATAAGCGTGAATAGCAATTAGTTCTATTAATTATGATGTTAAGGTTCCGTACGTAGAAAATATTTATTTAAGTGTAGCTGTAAAGTTATAGCGTCGATGTCGAATATTTTATCTGCATTTGGGAAGTAAGAAAGGATGTTTTTGAAGAAAAGCCTTAACAAGAATATAGAAAATACTGAAATTTGTTACTCCAGTCCACATAACGATTGGCTTCTGGAAGAAACGTCAGCGTTTCGAGGTGACGTGTCCGGTATGTTAACACCTAGGGGCATGCCATGGTGACGTGGGCTGTTGTTTCCGCTGCGGTCATACAGGCTCTGCACAGAGGGCTGTCTGGAACATCTAGTGTGAACAAGTTTTGGTCAAACAAAGCATGACCGGTTATAGTTCCAGTCCAGTAGGTTCATAATACAGCGAGCTTACGAGCGCAAGCATCAAAATAAAGGAGTAAAATACATTGTAATAGTGAAATTTGTTACTCCAGTCCGCAAAACGATTGGCTTCTGGAAGAAACCTCAGCGTTTCGAGGTGAAGTGTCCGGTATGTTAACACCTAGGGGCATGCCATGGTGACGTGGGCTGCTTCCTCTGCCGTCATGCAGGCTCTGCAAAAGGGGGTGTCTGGAACATTCAGTGTGAACAAGTGTTTGTCAAACAAAGCATGACCGGTTATGGCTTCAGTCCAGTAGGTTCATAATACAGTGAGCTTACGAGCGCAAGCATCAAAATAAAGAAGTAAAATACAGTGTAATAGTGAAATTTGTTACTCCGCATAACGATTGGCTTCTGGAAGAAACCTCAGCGTTTCGAGGTGACTTGTCCGGTATATTGCCACCTAGGCGCATCCTATGCTAACGTGGGCTGTTGTTTCCTCTGCCGTCAGACAGGCTCTGCACAGAGGGCTGTCTGGAACATCTAGTGTGAACAAGTTTTTGACAAACAAAGCATGACCGGTTATGGCTCCAGTCCAGTAGGTTCATTATACAGTGAGTTTACGAGCGCAAGCATCAAAATTAAGAAGTAAAATACAGTGTTATAGTAAAATTTGTTACTCCAGCCCGCATTACGATTGGCTTCTGTAAGAAACCTCAGCGTTTCGAGGTGACGTGACGATGCCATGGTAACGTGGGCTGCTTCCTCTGCCGTCATACAGGCTCTGCACAGGGGGCTATCTGGAACATTCAGTGAGAACAAGTATTTGTCAAACAAAGCATGACCGGTTATGGCTTCAGTCCAGTAGGTTCATAATACAGTGAGCTTACGAGTGAAGGATCACATCATTAACACAAATATTTGATAGTTACAGAAGAACAAAGAATAACGGCCAAAGTTGCGGGTAAAACAATATCAAATATACAATGTAGATAAAGTCGTTTGACTTTTGATAAACAACAAGTTCATATCGTTATAAAGAATAAAATGGCGACTTTATTGAGTTAAATCCCGAAATGCTTGATAATCCCAAAGGCAAAAGAACTACAATACGTCAAGTGCGACTTACTCTTGACCTCCTACAGTCTTTGAGCGACTTTCAAATGAAATATGATCGGCGACACAAAAGAACTGGTGCCACACAATCATTCAATAAAACTTGAACAAAGAATTTCCAGATTTTTTCCCTTCAATTTTATTTTGCCGAAAGGTACCAAAGAAATTTCCAACAGTCAGAATCAATAATTTTAGAGTGTCACAAAAACATCTCGGGGCTTCTTTTATAATTCAATTTATTTTAAGGATGACCCTTTTAAGAACCCTTACTAATAATATTAAAAACTGACTGAGTAGTTAGTTAGGTTTGAAGAGGCTTCTGAAAGTTATTATGGGTTTCTTGTTATTTTATTAAATATAATTAATCTACCCCGTGTAGTTACCGGGATAGAGTAGTGCCACTCCATTTCTTCCCGTGGATGTCGTAAGAGGCGACTAAGGGAATATAGGCTTGTAGTACTGTTAGGCGATGGGCTTGCAACCTGTCACTAATACGCTGGTAAACATCTTGGCCTGATTTTGCAAAATGTGGTTACAGAATTATCAACAACTTATTAGGTTGTTGGTAATTCTGTAGCTCTGCCTACCCCACTCTGGGAATGAAGGCGTGAGTTTATGTATGTGTATGTATGTATGTAATTAATCTAGAACACGAAAAATTTTGATAAAGTTTTGTTATTCTGGTCGTGGAAATCGACGTTAACTGTGGCAATCGTCAAAAGATTCTTACTTAAGTTGTTTCAGTGCCTTATCTATTTTTTATGCATAAAAGGCAGAAGCAAAACAAGAGCAGGACTTATAATAATATGAATCCCATTAGTCCTACTTCAATTAACTTGTTCTTTATTGATGCCTAAATCAACTTCTAATTAAACTTCTAATTTAAATTAATGGCTTAAATCAACTTGTTAACATTGCAATGTTTACTGAATTGTCACCTGTCATTTGTCATCGTCAGGACGGTAAATGGGATTTATGGTAAACAGTCACCATTGCCCATAAACCTCAGTAATGCCAAAGACACGGCCAAGTTGCTGCCAGTCAGAGAAGCCGCGTTTACAGGAGGGCATGCCATAGTGCTTAGGAAGCACCGCTGAGGGAAGTGATGATGATGATGATCGGAGCGAAGTGATGGAGTGGAGTTCGGTGCACGGAGTGAAGATTGGTGTATACTAACAAACCAGATACAAATATGAATTGCAATTTACTGACATACTCTTCTTGTGCAAAGAAACAGAAAGTACATAATTGCTTTGCCAACAAAATATAGACATCACGTAATTTCATGTAGTAAATACATAAAGAGGAATCCTTTCCTCGACCTCCATGCCGGAAGTCGGGCACGCGTGTTTTTGTTTCGGACATAAGTAATGGATGTTTTCTCTGCCGCGAGCAATCATATATTTATGATGGAATATGTTCGTATTCGCACTATAAGGAACGGGAAAATTGAAGATTATATTTTTGTTTTTTATGTAAATATGAATGTCATTCAATGTTTATCCGGCTCCCAAAGTAGGAGGGTATTTTTTTTTGACATAAATATAAAATTATACGTATTATGTACATATGTGTGGTTCTTTGTTACCTCGTAGAGGCTGAACAGATCGTCCTATTTCAAAAATATAGGTTTCATTACTTTCGCCTCATCGTCGCAAGTGTCACTGGTTACTTACATTATAAAAAATGCCTAATTTCAAAGTAAATAAAACATGAGCATGTTAGATAGATAGACAAAACGTTTATTTGCGTACTTACAAAACAAATTGACATAAATAAAAAAATAAAAATAAGCAGGGTGACAGTAACATTTCACACAAATTGCCAAAAGAATCTATGCGCTGCAGCAGGCAAAAAGGTAATGTCTCAGCGTATAACTTTGCTCATCGAGAGCAAAACACTGGTATTCTGCCACAACCCTGAGGAGCGACTAAATGTCTTCTTTTTTAACACTTAATATTTGTAGAGCGTGCATTTATACTACTTTGAAACTCATTGTTTTAAACTTGTTGTTTTAACATCAGCTAAAAGTTTATGATCAAAATGTCGTTGGTAAATTAGTAAATTAATATATTAAGCTACTACTGGCCTATTGCCGTAAAACGTACTCGCAATCGCAATCGACTTCAAAGTCAATTGTCTTCGTTTTGTACGCTGACAAGCCTTTGATTTTCAAAATGAAAACGATTGCAAGTGCATCAGGCAAAAGCCCCTCAGGTAGGCCTTTTAACCGCCATATAATTTGCAATTGATCTCAACCCCTAACCGGTATCATGATCGCAAAATAAAATAAGTATCTTAAACTGAAATATTCTGAGTTACTTGAGGATACTTTTTAAAATTAAACTGATTTTATTGAGTATATGGGAGTTAACTGGATTTACAACAAAAATTATATAAAATTCAACAGCATTACTTAATTATTATTGATAACGACTTTTTTACAATAATGCCTTGTTCTTCTTTTTTTTGTTTCGTAGAAAAGCTACAAGTAAAGTGCCTGACACTGGCAAACTGTGTAAGTTTTTTTTTTTACATTCAACCTTATGGGCTATTGTGTAACGCACTCGCAATCGCAATTGGCTTCAAAGTATTTTCATTTTGTATGCAAAAGAGCCTTCGATTTCTAAAATGAAAACGATTGTTATTGCAAGTGCGTTAAGCCATAGCCCCTTAGTATTGCACCACATTTAAAGCAAAATAAAGCAGACTTTAAGTTTGACTTTGACTTTGCAAGCATTAAGACGATATAGGAAAAGTATAATTATCTAATATAACCTCAGTTCTACTGAGTTCTACTGCAGCTGTCTTAATTACAATACTACCTATTAACACTGTTCAAAGAACTTGAAAACGCATGGAGTTAATCCCAAGTACTTTTGTTTAGTCTACAAGAGTAAATACTTTTTATTAACATAACAATTAATTGTCTTCGCGTGTGATATCCATGGCCTTGTTTCTTTAATAGATCTAAGATCTGAAAATTTACATTGGGGAAATACACCTACTTTAAACAAGTAGGGAATGCCAATAATTAAAAATAAAAACACAATTTAAGTTGCCTTCGGCTCGGACTACAAGCGTCCAGAATCCGGTCCGAAAAAAACCGATTTTAGCGTGTTATCAACTATATGCAGTTCGTTTAAATCCGGCGAGTTTACTCAGTCGACCGGTAGCACCTGCGTCATATTAATCTGGTTTTTGCAATACATTTTGTTTGCAACATAAACGTTCACTTAATTGAGATTTTCTGCTCAGCCATTGCATTGTTCGAAAGGGAAAAGAAAAGAAAGAAAGAAATAAGAAATCTCAAATACAATCGATTTAAAACCATAATTTTCCACTGATTGGTTGAGAAAGGCTTCTACTCCTTGAATGAATATTTAATAACGAAAAATTAACGTGTACTTAATTTAATTTATTTCCCATTTTAATGATTTAATTTTCAATATATGTTATAGAACCTTTGTAAATTGTTAGTTTTAATGGTCATGTTTTGCATGCTGTCACCGACGGTTAAATGTGTCGGAATATGTTTTAAATTTAGAGCATTTATAGCACGTTTATTGCAAATGAAGAATCTGAAACTGAATCTGAAATAAAAGTCAAAAGATACTGAAGGTAAATTTTTTGTAACCTAAACCGCTTATCGGAAGTTATATTTAACAAGTCTCAGGCTAAGTTTTTGCATTACATTTACATGACGAATTTTAGAAGTGAATTATTTTGATGAACTGAATGCTGGTTGTTCGTTTGTTAGAATTTTGCAGAATCTACTGAAACGATTTCAATAAAACTCGGTACAAGGAAAGGGACATATAATAAAAAAAAATACACACGGTTAATGAGCTCTAGGGGAATAAAATTGCGGACAAATGCTAGTTTTTAAAACAGTCAAAGAATTGCGTTGGTATCAAAAAATTATCAATATAGTAATTTTTCTGGCTGCAAAGGCGTCTCTTTAAACTAAATAAAAGACTAATGCCAAGTGTGTCACTGCAATAAATAGCTAGATACAAACTAAAGTAACCCTCGTATACCATTTCACCTGTGTTCAGACACTTACCACAAGTTACAATTTACCATACTCGCTAGCGAGTCGAATGCTCTGTCCCCCTCACTCTATAACAATACTGCGACGTCTGCGAGGGACAGAACATTCAACTCGCGGTTGAAAAAGTTAATGGTAACTCATGGTTAGGGTACAGTTATTGTTATTACTAAACTTCGGCGTTTGCCAGTCTCACGTCTTGGATCGTTTTTCCAGGTCGCTTCACAGTACGTGACCGAACATTGCTCGGTCTTATCCCAGAGACAACGCAAGTACCTTTGCCTGCAACCTCTGGCGGTCTTGTTTGGCAAACCTCCAAAACTTCTAACTCTTAGTTAGATGTAGGAAGCGTTTCATTTGCTGCCGATTGTACTAAGGGTAGTGTTTTGGTGTTGCGTCAGAAATGATGTTATTTTAGTGTTGTTTTCAATAATTTGTGTAAGTATGCGAGAGTTTCAGAAGCAATTTTAAAAAGATATCCTGCGGCCAGGTCCAAAAGGAGCATTATGAGTTTGACTTGTATATATGTCCGAATCAAAGTCCGCTCGTAACTTCTAAACGGCTAAACCAATTCTACTAAATTATATGTGGTTATATTTGTCTTAACCACTAGAGTGTCATGGGCTATATTAAAATTATTTGAATATGAAATTGACAGAATAAAAAATATATATGATAAATAACATTACTTTGACGACATTATCCAAACAACAGTTGGGTTAAGACTTGTTTTATAATTTATAACTAGCTGACTTGGCAGTCTATTTTTTTGTAGAAAAACAACATATTTTTTAAAACCTTTTCTCGGACTATACGAATTACATAATATGTCAAAAATATAGCCAATCGCTTTTTCATATACAATATTAACAATATTTGAGTAGTTAGTTTCGGGAATATTATTGTGTTGATTTCACTTATAAACTGTTTGTCATCTTCAATCACAAGACTATTTGGTATTTCTCTGGAAGTGGTATACACGGAACCAAACCTAACACGCAAAGGGGATACAACTCTTATTAAGTTATGTATCCAGGCAGAGTTAATCAAATCTTTATTTTACATTATAAGAAAGATACAATTAATAATACAATAGCTTAAATAACTTGTCAAAAACTTCACCTAACTTCCACAAATCTACTTTCTCGTACCTATTTTGTGTTCATCCGCAATCAGTATTGTAACCACGGTGAAGTTCTTATTCATTAAGCTTCGACATTGCAATGAAAAAGCTACTGAATTCAATGGGAACCAATCTATAGCAAGTTTTCCGGTTTTAATTTGTGCGATTGTAACAATTAATTTAAATATTTTTATTGTTTTAAAAGCCAGAACTGCTAACATGAGTTCGCCATTTGTACTTTATGTATGTATCTATACAATAGCACAAAATAAAGGGGAAAACAGATGAAAATAAAAGGTACATCATGTACCAAGTCAAACTTATCCTTTGAAGGGATTTCTTCCAGCTTACTTTTTTTACTGTGCAATATTGTTCAAATATAAAAATATATCCTAAGATTGCTTTTCCATGTTTATAAATAATTAACCACCCTTGAATAAAAATAATTCCATCTCATATGTATGTAGGTGTACAAAATTTCTTATTCTCGGCAACAAAGAATGTTCTCACATAGCGATGAAGAAAAGCTTTCAAATCAAATAAGGCTTTCAGTAAACTCTTTTACTCACCGAGGTCTCTTAAAAATCCATTTAAGTTAACACGGCACCTTCAATTGAATTTAGAAGAGAGAACGTAGAAGCTATTTTTAAAACCTAGTATAATAAATGTGATTGGGTGTTGTTAGTGTTACTTAACATCGTTACGGAGGAAAGGATTAACGTTATAACGTTTTCGCATTGTTACCGGTGTTTTAATGAAACGTTTCGCTAAAAAACTGGATTAAACGAAATGAAAATGCACGTTTTTTTTAAACATAGAACATCTGACCCGTATTTCACCATCCTGTCAATATCCCGTGACCTTGTTTTTTAAATTATTTAGATAACGTACAGTTATATTCGAATTCGATATAGAAGGACGTTGTATTAAACAGTATAATTATCAAAAAGAAGGTTCATTAATGAATACACATAATAAAAAATGCCCAAGTTTAAACTAACAATAGAAATGAAGTGAAGAATCATTAAATATGACAATATAAGATACCTAAGTAAACAGGATATAATATATAAATAAATAATATAAATAAAAAATGTTGTTTCGTCACAAAAAATAAAACATTAACACAGTTAAAATGTGAACACTTTCATCATCATCATCATCATCATGTCAGCCGAAAGACGTCCACTGCTGGACATAGGCCTCCCCCAAGGCTCTCCACTCAGACCGGTCATGTGCTTTTCGCATCCACTGCTTTCCCGCGATCCTTACAAGGTCGTCACTCCATCTTGTTGGAGGCCTACCCACAGCTCGTGTCCCGGTCCGCGGACGCCACTCAAGAACCTTCTGACCCCAACGGCCATCAGTCCTGCGTGCGATGTGCCCCGCCCACTGCCACTTCACACAACACACAAACACACACACACAACACACACGAGCACGCTTGAACACTTTAAGGTAGGGATATACATTTTTGTGACAACAGGCTCAGGTCTCAGCGTATGCGTATGCTGCTGGGTCAGCTGCACAGCGCTGGTTTTCAGCCTGCACCTAGCTCTCGGCTACATTTCAGCAAGTTACAAGGGAACATTACGCTACGCTGTAACTACCTTTATCTAATAAAGACCGAACAAATTCAATATAATTAGACGTAACTATAATATATTCTATAATAATATATCGTCGGCTTACTGCAAGAAGTCACTAATGGCATAAAGTCACTAAGTACAGGTACAGACGCAGGCGGACTCGCCACGACTTACTCTTTCTAACGCACGAACCGATTTTTTCTTACGTTTAGTAATTTCGATGTTACAGCCGTGACATGAAGTCATTAACTTAACTTTTTGCTTTTTTGATTTGATTTAATTGGTTTTTGACCATAAGTAACTTTAAACAAAACAAATTTATAGTTTTTACTCTTTTTATATTGTTTAAATATTCACTTATGTTACTTATTAACTTTTAAATATTAAACAATATGAATAGCGCTTTTAAAGTATTTGAGCTAGAATTCATTATATGCATGTAATTACTTTTAGCAAACAGTAAAACGAAAAAAAAATGTTTTTATCATGCTTTAATGATTTTTAACAAAATTAGGATTGGATGCACATTACCAGTTTTAACTTAGTATAAAATAACTTAAGTACTTTATAAAGTTTAAAAACACTAGGAGACAGCATTAATGTCAATCCGAATGATTTATTAAAGTAATCAATGATAGTTATCGATTTTTGTAATGTAAAATGGCATGTAAATCACGTTATTAAACTATGGTTAGTGACTTTAGACAAATAAGTTATATGAATTTAAACACCTTTAGTGAAATATTCTTGCAAAACATTTCATATTTCAACTCATTTCTACCTACGAGTACGTCTTGTTCTCGGGGTTAACTGGGGGAGGGGGGCGCGGGCGAGAGGCCCGCCATTTTCGGCCACCGCAATCGAAGTCATACCGTTGCGGCTGCGACCAGGGATGGATGTTGTGCGTGAAGTTGGTGATTTCTTACAAAATGAAGGGTAATAATATTACGTTTAAGGCAGGACGAGGATCTTTGATGTTAGAAAAGATTCTAAATAAAGAAAATGAAGGTCACAGCGTAAGTACCTACTTATTGTCATTTAATTACTTATAATAAGATATGTGCAAATTGCTTATGCCGTTAAGTTGTAGGTATTATGTAACCGCGATTAGTTTGGGATTGGAATAGCTGTCAATTCATATGCACTTTGACGTAAGTACATTGTAAAACTGTTACCCCCTAATCCCTTTCTAATCGCGGCTAGATAATAAGTAAGTACTTCATCATGACATCATCATGTCAGCCGAAAGACGTCCACTGCTGGACATAGGCCTCCCCCAAGGCTCTTCACTGCTGGAGGCCTACCCACAGCTCGTGTCCCGGTCCGCGGACGCCACTCAAGAACCTTCTGACCCCATCGGCCATCAGTCCTGCGTGCGATGTGCCCCGCCCACTGCCACTTCAGTTTAGCTATTCTTCGGGCTATGTCGGTAACCTTAGTTCTCCTGCGGATATCATCATTTCTGATTCTATCACGCAGAGAAACCCCGAGCATAGCCCTCTCCATAGCCCTCTGAATGACCTTGAGCTTTCTTATGAGGCCCATCGTTAGCGCCCACGTCTCGGATCCGTAAGTCATCACTGGCAACACACACTGGTCAAAGACTTTTGACTTCAAACACTGCGGTAATTTGGACCAAAAAGGTGCTGCGAAGCTTCCCGAACGCTGCCCAGCCGAGTCGGATTCGACGAGTGACCTCTTTCTCAAAGTTGGACCTACCTAACTGGACCGTTTGTCCCAGGTAAATATAGTCGTCAACAACTTCGAGCGCAGAGCCTCCGACTATCACGGGAGTTGGCGCGACATGGACGTTGGACATGACTTTCGCCTTGTCCATGTTCATTCTCAAGCCAACTCGGTCGGAAACTCTACTGAGGTCAGCGAGCATTGCACTGAGGTCCTCCATGGTCTCAGCCATGACTACGATATCGTCAGCGAATCGAAGGTGAGTGATGTGATGTACTCACCATTTATGTTGATGCCTCGTCCTTTCCAGTCCAGAACCTTAAAAGCATCCTCCAATGCAGCGGTGAACAGCTTCGGAGAGATCACATCTCCTTGTCTGACTCCCCGCTGCAGGGGATTAGGCTTCGTGCTCCGGTCCTGTAGTCGGACGGACATAGTGGCGTTTTCGTACAGACACTTCAACACTTCGATATATCGGTAGTCAACTTGGCACCGCTGGAGAGACTGCACAGCCCATGTCTCGATCGAATCGAAGGCTTTCTCGTAGTCCACAAATGCAAGGCAAAGGGGGCGGTTATACTCTTCGGTCTTCTGTATAACCTGCCGCAACGCATGTATGTGGTCTACGGTACTATAGCCTTTTCGGAAACCGGCTTGTTCGGGAGGCTGGAAATCGTCAAACCTGCGCGCGAGACGATTTGTGATGACCCTCGAAAACAGCTTGTAAACATGGCTCAGAAGTGAGATGGGTCTATAGTTCTTCAACAAAGATTTGTCACCTTTCTTGAAGAAGAGAACCACCACACCTCTGTTCCATGCTCTCGGCGTTCTCCCTTCGTGGAGGACGGAGCTGAACAGCGTCTGAAGGCCTCTAAGGATGGGTTTACCACCCGCCTTCAGGAGTTCGGCTGTAATTCCATCCTCACCTGGGGCTTTGCCATTCTTAAGCTGTTTGAGGGCCATACTAATCTCGTACAGGCTGACGTCGGGGAGATCTTCGGTATAGTGTCGGGTTAATCTAGCCCTCGGATCTTTAGCTAGATTTTCGACGGGTGTTCGGGTTGTCGTGTACAGCTGTCCATAAAACTTCTCAACTTCCGCCAATACCTCAGGTTTGGATGAAATGACTCTGCCGTCGTCGGTTTTCAGCTTCATAAATTGGCTTTGGCCAACAGACAGATCCCTGGCAAACACCTTAGAGCCTCTGTTGCGCTCAATAGCCTCTTCAATACTTTTAGTATTGAATCGGCGTATATCACGCTTCAGAGATCTGTCTGTTGAGCTGCCGATAGCGACTAGCGTCAGCAGAGGACTGCAGAATCATTTCGCGCCTCACCTCCATGAGCCTAAGGGTGGAGTCCGAGAGCTTCCTGGTTTTTGTACGGCGGATCTTGAAGAACTTAGACCCGACCGTTTGGACAGCTTCCACAAACCCGTCGTTGTAATCGTCCACGTCGCTACCAAGGCACTCGAAACGGTTTTGAAGTTCGAGCTGAAAGCTCTCGGGGTTTTGGAGCTGAGCGGGTGCCGGGTGGAGCGTAGACTTCATCAGTCGAGACCTTTCAAGCTTGAACTGAATATTCAATGAGCCTCGTACCATACGATGATCACTCCCGGTTTTAACCGCACTGATCACGGAGACATCATTGAATATGTGCTTTTTCGTCGACATGATAAAGTCTATCTCATTCCTCGTTACACCATCAGGGTTCATCCAGGTCCACCTCCTATGCTCACGTTTTCTGAAGAAGGAGTTCATCATATAGAGTCCCTCCTTCTCCATAAAACTGGTCAGTAGGTGGCCCCGGTGATTCCTATGCCCCACTCCAAACTTCCCCACTCTCTGCTCTTCACGGTCTCGTTTGCCCAGCTTTGCGTTGAAGTCCCCCATAACAACCGTGAAGTGAGTTTTGGAGCTATGCATGACTCAGGAAATATACCCATACTTAGCCTCCACCTCATCGTCGGAGTGTGTCGAGGTCGGAGCATATACCTGTATGACCTTCAACGAATATCGTTGGGTCATTTTGAGTACAAGGCACGCTACCCTGCTCGACACGCTCTCAATCTTCACCACGTTGTTCACGACGGACTTGTGGACGATAAACCCGACACCTCCCTGGGACTGGTGGTTACCCTCCCGGAAATAGAGCAAGTTACCGGACTTCAGGGTTATCATGTCCTCTCCCTCTCTACGGACTTCTGACAACCCTATGATTCCCCATCGTAACCTGCTCAATTCCTCCTCCAGCTCCAGCAGCTTTTCGTCGGTCCACAATGTTCGGCAGTTGTATGTTGCCAGGGCCAAAGGTCGTCGTTTCTGGTAGCCGGGTCTCTGCCGGAGATTACCTGAAGCACCCCCTGCCCCGCCGTTACCATGGCCGCTACCGGAGCCAGGAATAGCGGGGCCGCCGGGTACTAGGGGTTGTACTGTTGTTGTACATTCATCATCATGTTGGTTTGATCTAGAACCGTTGGGGGGAAACATGCCGTAGTCGCCACGCTTGGCAGGCGGGTTGGCGACCGCAGTTATACCATGTAGTCCGCGGAGGACGCTGCTGCCCATCCTCCGGTTTATCCCTTAGTCGCCTCTTACGACACCCACGGGAAGAGATGGGGTGGTGCTATTCTCGGCCGGCACCCACGCGGCGCGTAGTACTGAAGTTGAATTTTTAAAACTGTTTATTCGTTGTTAATTAATAAATAATGTTCATAAAGTTTCTAAGGTAATAATTAAGACTGATGAAACCAAATTTTTCGTTTAAGACTATGTTTCTTGATTTAATTATGACAAAATAAAAAAATAACTAATTGTTAGTTCCCTTAAAGCGAGAATGACAAAAAGTCACTAACTACATATTTAGGCTTTTAAAAAAGGTATTTGAAATTATCGTACAAAGATTTTAATTGGATTTGATAGTAAATATATAAAGCTAACCATTTTTGTTTAATTTTTAAAAATATAACCGACCCTTTAACAATAATGTTCATTTGACTAAGTCAAAACTTTGGGCCCGTTTTTCTCGGACTTCAGTTTTTGTGGGTTAATGACTTCTTGCAATAAGCCGACGATATATAATCGTGCAGCAGAGCATTCTGCGGGTGAGGGTTTCTATTATCATTCACTTTGTTGTTTATTGAATAAAACTTTTTGGAAGCTTATTTTGAAGGTTGGTTGCGACATATTATTAGTACTTAGGGGGGGGTGGCAAATCATTCCAGATTTTCGATGCTGCATAACGAAAACTTCCTCTAAATAAAGTATTATAATATATATAGTCTAGTGCCGTGTGGTTGCCGGTGCCGTGTGGTTGCCGGCTTTGAATTGTGCCACTCCATGTCTTCCCGTGGAAGTCGTAAGAGGCGACTAAGGGAATAAAGGCTTGTAGTACTGTTAGGCGATGGGCTTGCAACCTGTCACTAATATACACAGTTAAACATCTTAGCCTAATTTTGCAAATTGTGGTTATAGAGTTATCAACAAGTTTTTACAGGCGTTGGTAATTCTGTAGCTGTGCCTACCCCACTCTGGGAATGAAGGCGTGAAGGTATATATGTATGTAGTCTTAAGAACATCTTCCTCATTCATGATTACGAAAATGCATTTTATTACATTCACTGTGAAATATAAAACAACCAAAAATACAGTCAATGAAATAACTAGACACGGCCAAATTGGGTGAAATTGCAGAACACACCCGAACGAGGCGAATGGCGAGGCTTGTAATTTCGTATGTTTAACGAATTTCCCAATCGTCCGTGTCCAATGTCCGATAAAAAATACTCCTCTGATTTAAAAGGTGACCTAACGCAACTTTGTTTTAGTAATGACAATGGTTGTAATACTTAACTGTAATTTATGTATTAATTTTTGTAGTAGAAGGAGGAAACATTATTTCACTAACCTAACATGCAGTAGTATTTTTTTAATTCAAATTGAAATTTGCCACGTACAGTGAAACTGTGGAACGAACTCTCTTCGGGGGTATTTCCCACCAGTTGTAACATGGATGCCTTCAAGAAAAGAGCTTACATTTCCCTAATTGGCCGTCAACGTAATGACAACTCTTCTTGAGTTGCTGGTGTTTAATAAACTCAAGAAAAGTGGTCAGTGGATTAATTAATTCCGTTATATCTATTTCTCTTTCGTTTTCTTATCTTTTTGTAATATTATTTGAACTACCGGAGAAAACGTACTAAATCAATTTGTTCTTTTAAAATAATGGGCAAGACAAGAATGTGCTTTTATATAGGATATTTTTGTTTTTGATTTATTATTTACTTACTTGTAGTTTAGCTATCGAGCGAACTATCATTGGATACTATAAGATAAAAAAATAACAACAAAAAAAAAAAATGCCAAATTACAGCTTTGTATTTAGTACTAAAACTCTCTGAGCTAGACCGCGAACAGGCAGATAGACGGACATGGTGAAACTATTAAGGGTTCCTTGTTTGACTTCAGAACCGTAAAGAGTTATAATAAAACTAGTAAATACGTTGATTTAACATTCGGTTATAAATCAAGATGTAGCAATGTTTTTGTTCTAACCTTAATTCTGGTAACCTCTTATCTCCAAACCACTAACAATGTACTTCTGCTCAAGTTTCTAAAATCAATTTCCGCCGGGTACAGAAATTTGACAACACTTCCCACCTTGTTCGGCTCTTGTCTCAGTAATGGAGATTTGATATTCGTCTGTGTAACGCTAATGTGCTTAAATACATTAGATTATGGATTGCACAGAATTGTGTACAGCTAACCTCATGGGCTTCTGATAAGTCTTTTACTGAAAAAATATATTTGCGTGTGATATCCGTGGACTTACTACATACATACATTAAATCACGCCTGTTTCCCAGAGGGGTAGGCAGCGACCACTTCTTTCCACTTGCTACGATCTTGACAATTTTATTTCGCTTCTTCCACATTCATACATCATATTTCATTTTGCTGAGCCAGTGTCTATTTCACTGCCGTTCACCTTCATTATTTTCTTTTGACGACGCGGTCGCTTAGTTGTTAGTGATCCTGCCTACTAAGCTAGCGGTCCTGTGTTCAAATCTGTGGTAAGGACAGATACTTGCAAGATGAGTGCGAATAATTGTTCCTGAGTCATGGATGTTTTTTATATATTTAAGTATATATTTCTCTACATAATTATTAATATCGTTGTATAGTACCCATAGTACAAGCCTAGAGCTTAGTTTGGGACTTGGTCAATTAGTGTGTGTTTTATTATGTTATGTAGTATTTCTTTTTCATCATCTGTATAGTTTCAGTTTTATTTTTTATTACAAAAAAAGGTTTTAGAAACGATGCGTCGATAATTCTTTTGTATTTTAGGTTGGTTTGATTTGGCATTATTTTTGAAGTACAATGCTTACTGGACTGGTGCACAAAGATGATATTATTTTCAAATAGCTCTTTGTCAAACGGCTCATCGAGCAAGCGAAATCCTACTCTTACTTTGACAAGTAAACGTATCTAATGCACGCACTAAAATTTTGTTTGTTTGTTCTGGTGGAACAATTTAAATTCACTCGTTACTAACATCTATCGAGTCGTTTATGAAAATCATCTATGAACTACTACAAAAGCACGTCATGATCACCGGTTGCGACATCACATTAATGGTACATTTATGAATTAATATCTTCGTCTTCTAAGTATTGTGTGGCGCATCACTACAAGTTGCGCACATCACTACTCCATAACCAGTCCCGCGGGGGAGCGACGTCCGGGAGTGGTTATGGAGTAGTGATGCGCCACACACACAATAAGGTTATAGCATCTAAAATAAATCTTTTTGCATTGTACTTTTTATACGATACGTCTCATTTGCTTTTAATTATTTAAATTTAAAAGCAGATGAATCGATAGACCAGCGACTTCATTGTTTTGTATAGTTTCAGGAATCGCTTGGGAGCCAGCGCAGAGTGCGCATCAATGGTACTCTCGTAAATTATATTATGAAACAGTGAATAATAGTATATTTAAAAGTAGCAGTATTAGATATATTTTTTTTATGCCATAGGAAGGCAAACGAGCACACAGGCCACCTGATGGTAAGTGGAAACTGTGACCCATAGACATTCGCATTCACAAGACTGCAAATGAGTTGCCAACCCTGAGGACTAAGATGGAATGCCTTTATGCTAGTCATTTCATCGGCTGTCTTATCCCCAAACTGGAACACAACAATGCAAACACTGCTGCTTGGCGGTAGGTTAATGGATAAGATGGTGGTAAAACCCCATATTTATTAAAGTACCTAAACAAACAAAGAAACTAAAGCCTTCATTGACCAGAATCAAACTAACACACACACAAACTCACGCCCTCATTCCCAGAGTGGGGTAGGCAGAGCTACAGAATTACCAAGCATTCTTAAATAAGTTGTTGATAATTCTGTAACCACGTTTTGCACAATCAGGCTAAGATGTTTACCAGTGTATTAGTGACAGGTTGCAAGCCCATCGCTTAAGAGTACTAGAAGCCTTTATTATTCCTGTAAATGTAAATAATAGAAGTAACAAGAGCCCTCATTCTCGACTGTCCTACCTCACGTAATCCTTTCGTCCTAGTCACACAAACGCGAAAGGGCAACCTCCCTAAGCCTTCGGACGGCTCAAGCTAAGCACGCTAATTGACGTCCCCCTTTCATCGATTACCTGTTAAGTAACTGAGAGATGTTAAGTAAGATACGAAGGATTCTCGAAACTTTTGTGTTGCTTTTGCATAATTTTGTGCTTTTCGCTTTTGGGATTGCCTTTAAAATCAAGGTTTGAGAATTTAATTTAATCGCGAACTTGGACTTTTTTTGAAATAATTTTTGTAGGCTTTTAAACCTAAGGCTTTTAACAAATTATACGTTTAAGTATATGATGAAAAATTTAAAGAGATTCTAAAGAACAATTAAAAGTCTTGAATTGTGTTTATTTGGATATTTCTAGCGTAAATAATATTATATAATATTATTGCCGTGTGGTTACCGGCTTAGAATTGTGCCACTCCATGTCTTCCCGTGGAAGTCGTAAGAGGCGACTAAGGGAATAAAGGCTTGTAGTACTGTTAGGCGATGGGCTTGCTACCTGTCACTAATGTACACTGTTAAACATCTTAACCTTATTGTGCAAATTGTAGTTACAGAGTTATCAACAAGTTTTTAGAGTTGTTGGTAATTCTGTCGCTCTGCCTACCCCACTCTGGGAATGAAGGCGTGAAGGTATGTATGTATGTATGTAATAATATTATATTGGCTATTGCTTTATTATACATATCATGTCTAAGATATAATTAATTGTAATGCATAACGTATTTAAAATATTAAAACAAAAAGTGTCCCATTTTTTTTTCAAATAATAGTTTCAAATAATTATAAGAATACACAGGCTTACCTTATGTTACAGATGGGCCCTCTCAGATACACTTCGACCCCTTTACGATTTTTGTCCAATCACCCACTTACGCACTCAGCTGTTCGGATATACTATCAGCCCAATGGAACCGTGACCCACCATAGAACGGTGTCATAGTGATATTATAATACAATTTGTTTTACTCTTCTCACGACTTGAATCATAAAGTCACCATGACACAGTTCAATGGTGGGTCAGGGTCTGATGGTACGCGTTTCCTTACAACGATTTTCCTTTACCGTAAGAGCATCGGGTAATGTACTTAACTTAGAGAAACTCATTGGTACAGCAACAGCATAAATAAGTACATAAATATGTACCTTGTCGCTTTCAATCGTTTCACAATTTTGTACAGCATTACAAACACAACTTTAAAGTGACAAGGTACCTAAATGATCACTTATTTATGCTGTTGACTGTACATGGTGACCGCTGGGGTACCTTACGTTCTCAAGTCTACCCCGTAAGCCACTTTAGGCCACTGATGCTCACAGCTGCTGCATGCTGTGTTTATGAACAGCCTAATAGCATTTTTTTTTAAATTGTTTTTTTGGCCTATTACATACAATGTTTTTTTTTTTTCATTGCATATGTTTGAGAAAAGCACTATACATACCTCGACTCGGCCGGCAACCCCCTACTTCCCGGCTTCTGTAGTAATGTACTATTTTTGAGCGTTCGTGAATTAGAGGTCAAATGTTTATTTGGTCCATAAACAACTACTCTCTATTCAACTTTTCAGGTGAAACTCCTCCCTAAACACCACTAAGCATTGCCTTAACAAATAAAAACCAGACAAAATACGAAGCGCGCGCAATACTCCATTGTAATCCGTTGCTAACAGAAATCGGTAAAACAAAAGCAATAGCAAAGATAAATTTGCAGAACTGACCACATTTGCAATATTACAATTTCCTTCACTTTTAAAAATAAAGTTCTTTATGGGAAGGAGATATGAATGTTTTTGGATTGTGTTGACTGCATATAATTTAAAGGTGCTTGGCATTGTTCCAGTGTTAGGTAGCCAATAGGGCGTAGGCATATTGAGGTGGAACGGTTGTTAGGCCGTGTTTACACTGTTGGCGATGCCAATATTGGTTGTGAGTGGCAGACAGTTAAGTGGCTTTAAATTTGTGGGCAAGACGTGACGGGCTTGCAATACGGTTAGTCTCCGGAGATCGAGTTAAGTTGATGTTTAAACGGATTTAGACGGAGTAACAGGAAGTAGTACTAAATTTAAATAAGCAGAAAGGAAAAAAGGTCAGACAGAAAAAGAGAGAGTAGAAACGATAGCAAACGAATAGTAAATCAAGTGGACATCACTAAGACTGGAAAGGGATAAAGAGACAATTTGAGGAAGACTGTCACTTAGCCGTGGCTGGTTGATGAATGCAAAAAGAAATACCGTCGGATGAATACACAAAATAAAATTAGTAACACTTGTCATTCCGCGTTAAATCTAAATGAGAATACAGTATTAGCATTACAAACACCGCAAAATCTGTTGTTGCACATAGTGGCGATGGTAGTAAACCCACACTTTACAATATCCACAATTCTATACTGGTTGTGACCTCTATACCGCACTTCTAGATCAAGACACTATCAACTCAAAATAATTGTTAGTTTTGTTTCAAGCTCATAGACGTTGTATGAAAGTTTATTTTAAAATACAGTTGTATTTTGAGTTCATACATTTTTGATCTGGCAGTGCGATATAAATAGAGGTCAAGCAATATTGCTGATGTGTCCACTAATTGCAGTCCTGCAACCGAAAGTGTAAGCTTTGGTTTTAGCTGAATTCAAATTCTACTAATTTGCACATGAAACTTAATTTTATGTTTGAATCTCTATTTGTTATATTATTTTTAGCAAGAGCAATTTTTTTCAATTTTTTATTCGGATAAACCTAACTCGTTTTAAGTACAAAGGCACGAACAACGGAGGCCAAATAAGATGTGACGTCCTCAGACGATAATAAGCCTAGAATGGCGAAAACTAATTTAAAAAACCTATAATTTTTGAAAAATTTGGCTTCATAAGACAAAAACCGATATATTCAACCAATTGGGATAGATTTAAAAAATAAGAACTCACGGTTTTTACATTTTTTTTTTTTTTTTTTTTTTTTTTTTTTTTTTTTTTTTTTTTATTTTTTTTTTTTTTTAGCCTATTTTGGTGTCCCACTGCTGGGCAAAGGCCTCCCCTCCTTTTCTCCATTCGTCCCTGTTGAGTGCATTATTTGTACATTCTAATTCGAAAAAAATAGGTTATTTTTAGAAACCAATTTCATTAAGTTGTATTTGACCCAATAGTTTTGGTTTAATATCTTTACTTATTTAGCCGACATTTTGTGGATGACATGATTATCTTAAATTTTTGTTGGCATTTTCTAACAAATTTAATGATATTTAATGATAAAAAGTGAGTGTAATAGTGTATTAAAACATACTATTTGAAGCGATTTTTGCGGAACCCGTAAGATGGAGGGCTTCAAGCCGAAAACGAAAGTCAAACAAAGATTAAATATATTTTTGTCAAAATATCCGAAATACATTAATATTTAAAAAACTTAAAAATGCAGTACGACTTTAAAACCGTATTCCTCGAAATGGTTTTCGAGTTAGAGTAATTGTAAAAATATGAAAATTCCCATTAATAAGTCATTTATGTAATAAGCCTAACACAACAATATTTATAAACACGGCATAGAGTATTTATACAAGATAAGCATGAATCCCAAAATGTATGTATTGTCTTATTGAACAGCAGCTATCAACGCGCAACGTTTCGATGATGCACAGTCAAAGCCTGATCAGTTATGATAGTCGTGGTGTTAATAAAACGTCACACACTGGTACAACAAAGACATTTATACATGAAAATATTCTGAGAATTACTTAAACAATAAAGACCAGACCAAAGAAAGTTTTTGGTATGAACTGCCAAGTAGCTCAAAAATAAAAAGGCCTTTGGAGAATCCTCTTTAATCGCCTACACTCATTTCATAAAAAATGTAACGAATCGCCGAATATTAATTTCATCGCAAGCTAATTTCTTCTGAAACCTTATTGTTTTTACGTTATCTTAAACATGAATTACATAGGTAAGGTTAGGTATCACCAATATCCACCAAAAAAATTACAATGTCTGTCAATGAAATGAAAATTAAGTGAAGTAAAACATTTTATGAAAAGAGTGTCGGTGATTAAGGGGTTAACCAACACGACCGGTTTCTCTTTTTTGTTCTACTACTAGTATCATCTAGAATTTAGACTACATTAATAGAGAACAAACTAGATCAAATGTTTTAATTACACATATCAAGTTTCACTTTATCCAAAAATAAAAACTCGTATATGTAATAGACAGCCGAATAGCGTAATAAAATGGTTGGATTACGTCCAATTTGTTTAAAAATTGAGTCGGCAATAGTCCCACGGGCGTGTTTTGCCGGGGGGCGATTCTGTAACTAATTCACGGCGGTTTTCACTGCCGTTGTATCGTAAACGTGGTTTATGGCGAACAGTCGACTATGCTCACGCTTCCTAATGGGCTGACGAGAAGGGCTGGGGTGCAGTTGTTTTTTTTTTTTTTTTTTTTTTTTAATACTTACTCTCACATCTTAGCTGCCTGCATGGCTTTTTTTTATCCATAACGGGTTTGCGTTTGACCTCAGTCTCACCTGATGTTAAGTGAAGACGAGGTCGAAGGTGGTACATGCTTACCCAGAACATGCTTATTCACTCTTGCCTTGAAATCACCAAGGTTATATGATTCCGGGAATATAGACGCAGGGAGAGCGTTCCACGAACAAACCGCTGCGTGCGAACCATTGGGTATTCTACTACATGTGGACTGAAGCTCTCTCGGCGTCTAGTAAACCGATGTGAAAAAGTGGAAGGTGGAATGAGGTCATGCAGTAACAAGAACTGTTTTTGAGCACATTCTCCATAATCCTGTTAAATACCGAGAGACAAGCGACTTTACGCCGATGCTCCAAACTCTGAAGCTTGGTATTGGCGAGTGAGTCGATACCGATGAGTCTCCTAACTCGTGAACCGTCGCTTTACAATTAATTTGATAATTTCAATTGGTTTTATCAGCCGTTATTTACTTGGTACGTGCTTTGTGTCCTCAATACTTTGCAGTCTTGTTTTAAAATTTTATACCATTTTGAAAGTTTTACTTACGTGTAGGTCGTACCCATTGTAATATTGTAATTAACGTTTTCTTAGCAAAAAATATAACAATTCCTTTTGTCTATGACTATATTTTACATGACGTGTAAAATATAGTGATAGAGAAAGATACTGTCGTCACTTATAGGCACAGTGCCCCCCCTTTCTTCACTCATTTTGAAAAACTGAAGAAATCTATAAATTTCTGTGTTCCCCGAAAATTAAATTAAGATTAATTTTAATTAAAAGAATGATAACAAAAAAAAGCACCCTGATCTCCGTGGCACTTAAATTTCAACTAAAATGGATAATATTTTAAGATAATCGATGAGTAAAATAAATGCACAAGTGTATGCGCGTACGTACATGCTCGGCACTGAATGCTCCTAGGTACCATTAGTAACATAGTTGCAGACCATTTGTGAATCTTATCTCCTTAAAATAAGGCTCAGTTAAAAGTGATGTTTCATGTACCAATCGTTGAGGCCATCTTTAGGGAAGTCTTAGGTCCAGCAGTTCTAAATAATTTTATATATATCCTATCATAATAACATTTAACTCCACGTCGATTTTAGTCTGTCAATACATAAATGTATAAAAAAGTGCGGCATGTTCACTATTGCCGTAGATATCAGAGGGTTAGACCGAAAGCTCTTGATAAATATTATGCACCCTGTACAACCCGGGCTCTCGAACAGTCGTTCCACAGCGCGGGTTTACGGCGCCACTTGAATATTTCAGCGGATGAAGTGATAAAAAAAATTTAACTTTTCGATTGCTCGCTAACTGCCGACGGCTTGATTAAACTAACTAAAGCCCGGTGTGTTAGTTTTTTGGCAACCATGTGTATTTGTTATACTTTTGTGGTGAGCTTATAGCATATTGGATGTTTTATAGGGTGATTATAATTTGTTTTTTTTTGAAGTGATTGCTACCTATTATTTTACCACAGATTACCAATAATTGGTAATTATTTCAACTTTAACGAACATAAGATTCATAAAAAGTAGGTACTAAGGATATCATAGGTACGAGAGTGTTGACATACATACCATTATAATGGTTACGTCGTATTTAAATAAATAAATAAATGATAAATAAATATCAGGGGACAATGTCACACCAATTGACCTAGTCCCAAACTAAGCTGTAGGCTTGTACTATGGGTACTAGACAACGATATAAATACTTATATAGAGAAATAAATACTTAAATAGATAGAAAACATCCATGACTCAGGAACAAATTCAGGAACAGGTTAACTGGAAGAGATCCCTTAAAGGGATAAGTTCGCCATTGTACATGTTAATCTTAAGTTTATGTACGAATGTACTTGTAATTGTTTTTTTTTATTTTTTGTGCAATAAAGAGTTTACATACATACATACATACAAATATTCGCGCTCATCACACAAATATCTGCCCTTACCGGGATTTGAACCCAGGACCGCTCGCTTCGTAGGCAGGGTCACTACCAACTAGGCCAGCGCGGCGGCGTAAATTTTGCCGATATTCTTAGAAAACTCTGTTTTCTTTTGTTTTACATTCAAGGTATACTACTCTAAACAACGGTATATTCTTCATAGAAAATAACTGTTTTTGGAGAAGGATTATTATTACAAATTTTAACCTGTATTTTTTAATTTAGTATCATTCGAAAGCTGCCATGTTCAACTTACAAGCTAGGTTTTTAATTTTTTGTCAATAGTTTTGTTTTTACCATGCGTGTGGTTTTTTAAATCAATTTTCAAATTTCATACAAAATAAGCAAAATAATGCTTTTTTTTTAATAACTACACGCACGGTAGTAGTAACAAAAATACAGGTTAAAATTTGTAATAATAATCCTTCTCCAAAAACAGTTATTTTCTATGCAGAATATACCGTGGCCCCTATTTTGTTTTGAGTAGTATAAATTATTTATAAAAAGCAGCGAAGTGAAATCGTCTATAAATTTCGTTTGTGAATGTCGAAGGTACAGAAATGTCATATCAGAAATCGCATTTGAAACTGAAAATAGGGCTCAGCGCTGATTCTTACCTACGGCGATACACCCAAAGTAAATAGAGTTGGGAACTGTGTGTACAGTTCCGTTACACAACTGTTTACTTAAAATAATGATTAATACTTGAATAAAACTTTATCAAAGTATTTGTGGCATGATGGTAGGAGATGGATTATGTGTTTCCTCATTAAACGTAACAAACATATTATAATATTTTTGTAATTGTAAGTACCTTCTATAATCGTTAATTTATAATATATAATTAAAGGCTAAAATATGCATAGGTATGTATAAAAAAATGTTTTTAGGTAAGCATAATATACCTGCAGAAAGTGTTAAAGCAGTCAAATTGAAGAGGATAACATCTTGTCAGGTCAGATAATATCAAATTAAAAAAAACTGGACCGAAATGCAATCCAGCCACAAGCACGCGTTACTACCCAAATCTGCCACACTATGCTATCAAGTAGACTAACCGCGTCATCGTGGTTGATGATTATTTTGCTGGAAACAATACCAACCCGAATTGTGTTTAGTTTCCTTATCCCTTTTTCTTATAAATCATCACTTCTGCACGCTACAGTACCCACATCCTTTGAGCCGATTACGTCGCCGCTCGGCGGCAAACACCCGCCCCGGCAATCCTATATTTTATTGCGTGTATCTCTAATACTAAATAAAGAAAAACTTTTCTCAGATAATCCTCTTTGGCACGAATATTCTTAATTGGATTGAACGAATATTTTGATTGACTGTATTAATCCTGATAAGAATATTACAACAATAAAACTAAAAAAAAATGAAAACTAGACTGGGCTGAGATTCTACGTGGTTAAAACCATGTCGTCAACATTTTGATAGCTCTTAATTCCAAAAAAGGTCAAAGATGATTTGGTTTTTACCGCCCTGAATATAGGCCCTGCTTTAGTAAAATATGCGTGTTGACCTCTTCTGGTGTCAAAAGCAACGTTGGAATTTGAAATTTTGTGCAAAAGTTACTATTTAACTCTTAAACCTGAGAAAGGTGTTGGTTGACCGGCAGAGAATGCCTTAAGGCATTATGTCCGCCATTTGTACTTTTATTTTATTGTGCAATAAAGATTAACTAAATAAATAAATAAGTAATAAACGTCGATGACCAAGTGACTCGAGGTGTCGACTTTATGATCGTAAGGTTACGGTTTTTATAAGTTTAGTAAACTACCTGATGTTTTTACGGTGAAGGAAATGCATTGTGAAGAAACTGCCCGTTTTGCTCAAAGGATAAAAAAATAGATAAAGTGAATAAGCAAATTTCTTGTCCATCACAATTGTCCAAAAAGGGTCCCAAAATAATTTCTTCCAAAGATTTTTCCTGTTCGCCGTTGGGAAATAATATTAGCATAAATGAGCGAAAATGTAACAAAGGCCGAATATTTTATTCTGTTAAAGTAAAAACTTTTGTTATTGCTTTTAAATCTGGGAAAGTTATTTTTTCTTTTAATTTTTCTTTTGAGCAGTTTTTGACAGTTGGATAACAAGGACTTAGAACGATAGAAAAGAAAATTTCATGTAACTTGTTAGATAACGTTTGGCATAATTACCTTCTGAGAATTTCATATCTTTAAGACTTTTGTAACGGTAATTCATTTTTAAATGAGCAAGAGCTTGCAACGAGATATGTTTATTAACTGTTTCACATTTGGTCAGATTTATCCGGTCAAAGACATCGAGAAAAGACAGGGAGACAGAAATATATACAGAGATACAATGAGGGAGAGAGAGAGAGAGAGAGTATTTATTTAAAAATATATACATAGTATAAAAGCTTTTTTAAGGCTCTGTCATTCCGGCTCATAGGCACCTCCCGAGATCTTAGAGCTGGTGCTTACTTCTCCCAAAGGATTGGGCTAGCTATTCAGAGAGGTAATGCATTCAGTATCATAGGGACCATGCCGCGAGGGGACCTGCTAGAGGGGGTGTTCATTTTATAGTGGTGATTATTATTTACATCTTTAATATGTAGTGTGTATTGATATATATAGATATGTATAATTATTAATAAGGCTTGATGTTGATGGGATGGGCAGTCTGTAAGAAGCTTTGCTATAATAAACACGTATTATCCGAGTGCGCCTTTCATTTGGTGATCCCATCCGTACATGGCGACCTTGCCATACCGGGCGTCGCGGCGGGCGCGAGTGATGTTAAATTTTACCAGTATGGACTAGGTTTCGATTGCAGTTTTAATATGTGCGCTACAGACAGTACCAAATTAGACCAGTTCTCGGACTCTTTGTATACTGGTGCAACGGTATTCTTGTGCGTGGTCTTCAGTCTAATAGCACTTGTTGTTTTGTTTAAACTGTGCTCGCGTTGGTGCCGAGAAGAAAAACCTTAAAGCTACGTGATGGGCTCGACTACGTCTACAGAGAAAGAAGAATTCATAATAGCCCAAACTGCGTCTGGTGGTAATAATAATGCGCATATGGAAGAAGTTAAATTTCATCTTTCAACAACAAACATATTGTTAACAGTGCTACTGTTAATTGCATTGTTGGTGCTACTTTATGGTATTTTTAAGATATACCGCAATTGCCATAAAAAAATGATCCAGCGAGAAGTGAACCACATAATTATTTCCCGGAGGGCTACAAACAAAGCAGCAGAGCCGGCGTTGGAGGTCGTATAAGGCAGCGGTGAAACTACGCGACGCGGGTGAGATGTGTTGTGCCGTGAGTGATTTAATAATTATTATTTAACAAAAGTCGCGAACTAACAACAGATTAAGAGACACTATGAACAATTAACGTAACATTTTGAAATGGTCAAGGAATTAATAGAAATTTTCGATAACATAAAAAAGTTACAGGAAAATCTTTTTAAATTAGCAACTAATAAAAGGACAGATACAGCTTTAGAAAATTACCTTTCTAAAGGAACAGAAATATACGAATTATATCTAGCTTGTTCCAATAGATTAGATACCAAAATAACTAATAGCGAAATTAAGGGTAGCGATATAATTACCATTAAAGAGTTATGTTTAAGAATTGAAAATTTGTATCGCAAAATAGAGGAATTTTGTAAAAGGCCAGGTACTGAAAGTAAACACACCATGGAGAAGTTTGACCTCAAGACAGCGGTGTCTTTGTTACCCGTAATAAGCAACGGTGATGAAGGCAGCGTCAAAAAATTGGTGGACGCGATAGAACTATACAGCGAGATGATAGATACCGAGAGCCAGGCACTATTAATAAAGTTCGTACTGAAAACGCGCCTCTCAGAGAGTGCAAAGTTACGACTGTCGAATACATATTCAGCTTGCAAAGAGCTCGTTGCTGACATAAAAAAGCACCTTTTAACAAAAAAGTCAGCTACCGCTCTACACTCTCGTCTTATCAGGGAGAGCCAGGGTACCAGCACTATAGATCAGTACGGCGAAAGAATAGAAAAAATATTTGTGGATCTAACTATATCGCAAGCCGACGGTGACAGTAGCACTTATAATGTTCTAAAGCCAATTAATGAAAATTTAGCTATCAAGTGCTTCGCTGACGGCTTGAGATTACAAAATCTAAGTATAATTTTAGCAGCGCGAAATTATACGTCTTTAAAGGACGCTATAAGGGCCGCCAAGGACGAAGAACTGTCAGCTTCGCGCGGCCAGCCTCAGGATCCGGTATTTACAGGATATATAGCAGGGTCAAACCCATACTCACAGCAACGCGCTTTCACAGGTCGCGGGGGAAATAATTGGATTAATAATGGTAGGGGTCAATCATACTCCTATTCACAAGCGCTACAGCAAAATCGTGGACAAGAAACTGTAGCGGCGAATAGTTGGGGCAGCCGAGGGCGCTCACTCTACCGAGGACGCGCGTATCAAGGTAACCGGTACCCACGTAGGCCTTACCGGGGTAATTACAGTCGACCCATTATAAATACTATGCAGGATAATGCGGTACCTGACGCCGTAGAGCCGTCAGACATACCCCCAACAGACAATGCCGCAGAATTTTTTCGTTCGTAAATGTATTTTTGCGTGCCATGATAGTAATTATATACAAGTACCAATTAGTAACACAAATTATAAATGGCTACTAGACACAGGCGCAACCATATCCGCGGTGAAATACGAAACAATTATTCAACTAGGTATACCGATCACCAAAGATAGCATTCGCATAAATGGCATCGGAGGCCACCTCAATACCGAGGGATATGTTTATATTAACTTACCTATAAATGGATTGGAATTTATACACAAATTTTATGTTCTGAGAAATTTAACGTGCCGGACTGACGGAATAATTGGCCAAGATTTTCTTAGAAAATACAATGCCAATTTAGACTTCGAATTCAACAAGATAACTTTAACTAGTATAAAATCAAACACAACCATAACATTACCAATAGAAATAAGACACACAAAACCGGAAAATTACTTAACTGTACCGCCACGATGCGAAAAAATATTTTATGTAGCAACACGTTTTGAAAAAGACTGTATGATATGTTCCAGACAGTTGTGTCAGGGGGTATTCCTAGCGGGAGGCATTAGTCGGCCGAGAAATGGGAAAATACCAATTCAAATATTAAATACACGAGAAGAAACTGTCAGGCTCAGTTATTTTAATCCCGAAATTGAAGATATAGATGACTACACAGTGTGCAATTATGAACGAAATGACAATATAGACACTACACGCGCTCGCGAAATGTTCTCATTACTAAACTTAGCCCATCTAAATAAAGAAGAAAGGCATTCAATTCAAAATATTTGCGCTAAATTTTCAGATATATTTCACCTACCAAATGACAAATTAACAGTTTCTAATATATATGAACCGAAAATAACATTAAAACCGAATGCATCCCCAGTTAATATTAAACCTTATCGGTTACCACGAACACATAGAGAAGAAATACACAGAAACGTACAAAAAATGATAGCAGACAATATTATAGAACCATCTTGTAGTGAATGGTCTAGCCCCGTACTATTAGTTCCAAAAAAAATTATTAATGGTGAAAAAAAAATGCGTTTAGTGATTGACTTTAGAAAATTAAATGATACAATAGTAGATGACAAATTTCCATTACCCAATATTACTGACATCCTTGATTCACTCTCAGGAGCTATATATTTTACACATTTAGACCTAAATCAAGGATATTATCAACTAAATCTAGAGCCCAACAGCAGAAAGTATACTGCGTTTACGACGCATACGGGACATTATCAGTTGACTAGGTTACCTATGGGGTTAAAAACAAGTCCCAGTTGTTTCTCCAGAGCTATGACAATAGCAATGGCTGGTCTTAACCACGAAAAATGTCTAGTCTATTTAGACGATCTAATTTGTTTCGGCCGGAATTTAGAGACACACAATAAAAACCTATTAGATATATTTACGAGATTACGACAAGTTAATCTAAAGTTAAATTCAAATAAATGCAACTTTTTAAAGAAAGAACTCTTATATTTAGGCCATTTAGTTTCCGCGGAAGGGATAAAACCGGACCCAGAAAAAACCAGAGCTATAGAAACGTACGCCACCCCACAGAACTCAGACGAGGTTCGTAGGTTTGTCGCGTTTGCGAACTATTATCGAAAGTTTATCCCGTCGTTCGCCAACATAACATTACCATTAAATAAATTAAGCCGTAAAAATGTACAGTTCAATTGGACGACTGAATGTGAAACGGGTTTTAAAGAAATTAAGCGTCTCTTGTGTAATCCGCCAATACTACAATACCCCAATTTTGACGAGGAAAATACATTCATTTTGACAACCGATGCCAGCGGACATTCTATAGGAGCCGTATTGAGCAATGGAGATCATAGACCAGTAGCTTATACCAGCCGTACCCTTAATAAGGCTGAGGTTAACTACCCCACCATCGAAAAAGAACTATTAGCTATTGTGTGGGCGGTTAAATACTTTCGACCCTATCTTTACGGTAAAAAATTCAAAATCGAAACCGACCATAAACCACTCGTATATTTATTTAATATGACGAACCCATCTACCCGTTTAATGAAATTTCGATTGACATTAGAAGAGTACAATTATGAGGTAGAATACATAAAAGGAGCAGATAATGCCGCCGCAGATGCATTGTCTCGAATGCGTGTAAGTAGTACAGAGTTGCAAGGGATGCATGAAAATATTATTGCTGTATTAACGAGAGCCCAAAGTAGGCGGTTACGGAGCGAAAGTAACAGTAGCGCCATAACGGATCACGTGCCTAGTGACGACCGGGCCGAGCGTCCGAGAGTCGTAGACATGCTGAAAGTGCCAAATTCTTTTACAGAATTACTGTTTTTAAATGAAGAGGAATGGAATAAAGTAAGGACACAGGAAAGAATAGAAGGTGAGGAATTTGTTTTTATGGAGCATAAATCAATAATTTGCGTCAAACCAACAAGCCAATCGCAATGCGCACGAGCTGCCTTTGCTAAGGCGTTGAGTTTGTTTTGTAGTAATATAAATAAGAAAGACGTGTTTGTCATAAAAAATGAAATAAATGAGCAAAATATTAAAACGCTAGCACGTACAATTAACAAGTTACCGCGATGGACAGGACCATATCTACACATTCTCAGAGGCGTTAAACGAATTAATGATAGAGATACTATAAGATTAATTTTAAACGACTACCACATGCTACCCACGAGTGGTCATGCAGGCATAAGGCGTATGTTAAATAACTTAAAGCGACGTTATTTTTGGCAAGGAATGGGAAAGGATGTGACTGACTTCGTCACAAAATGTGACTCGTGTCAACGCCAAAAACATAGCAAATATACTAAAGAACCCATGATAATAACAGACACGGGTGACTCAGCCTTTAGTAGAGTATTTTTAGATATAGTCGGCCCATTAGTAACAGACAGCAACAATTATAAGTATATATTAACCTTACAATGCGACCTAACCAAATTTGTTGAGACTTATCCTCTTACAACAAAAGACACGACATCCGTAGCAATAGCCTTGGTCAACAATTTCATTTTGCGTTATGGAATACCCACTAACATAATAACTGATAGAGGAGCCGAATTTATTTCAGCAACGATGCAAAAAGTATGCAGCCTTTTAAAAATTAATCATTTGACATCCACAGCGTATCATCATCAAACTATTGGATCTCTCGAAAATAGCCACAAAAATCTAATTTAATTTTTACGTATCCAATCTGAAAACGCGTCAAATAACTGGAGCACATGGCTACCCTATTGGTGTTTTGCTTTCAATACAACTGTACACACAGAAACAAAATATACCCCTTATGAATTGGTTTTCGGAAAGCTATGTAACTTACCCACTAACTTAAGAGAAACATTAGATCCGTTGTATAACTATAATGACTACCCATATGAAATGAAATACAGATTACAAAAGTCGCAATTAGACGCAAAAACTAATTTATTAGCGAGTAAGCAGATTAGGAAAGAGCGTTATGACTCATATGTAAACACTGTTAAGTATAGTGAGGGAGATTTAGTTTTAGTTAAAAATGAGGCTTGCTCTAACAAGCTGGACCATTTGTATTTGGGTCCATTTAAAGTAGTGAAAGATGTAGAACCAAATGTAATCATTTTAGATAGTAACAACAAAGAAAGATTGTTGCATAAGAATAGAACTAAAATGTACTTATAAAAAAAAAAAAAAAAAAAAAAAAAAAAAAAAATGTATTTTTTTTTATATAAAAAAAAGGGGTGGCGTGTAGTGTGTATTGATATATATAGATATGTATAATTATTAATAAGGCTTGATGTTGATGGGATGGGCAGTCTGTAAGAAGCTTTGCTATAATAAACACGTATTATCCGAGTGCGCCTTTCATTTGGTGATCCCATCCGTACAAATATTTGAGTACCTTAGTTTTATTTTAATTTGAGTAGCTTAGTTTAATTTTAATTTTTATAAGTTTAGTTTTAACTTTTAATTAATAAAAAAGTTAACCGCCAGTCAGAGCATGTTTAATGAACGCGTAAGAACTTATCGGAGGGATTAAAGTTATTACTAAGATAAATAATTTCTTAGTTTTCGGTGAATGGGAGAAATATAACGTTTTCCTGTCAAGTGCATCGAACCGAGCAATGCGAAACGCGCCATATTTCCCACTTCGCGATGCTTTCCTTGGCGATTTTCCAAAACATTTAGGTATCAGCCGCGAATTCTAACGAATAGCGAACGTACGAGACACACATAATTGAAAGTTAACTTACAATTTTCTGTTTCAATCAAAGTGTTAAGTACCATTCTAAAAAAGGAGATTGTAATTATTGACACAATTACCATTTTCTGCTGCATTTTTTAGAGGTGGTTGGTTGGTCTTCGTATTAAAAATAGTAAAATAATGAACCGTTTTATTAAACCCTGTTATTTTTAATTACATTTATGTCATTAATATTTACTTTTTTGTAAAAAACTTTAAAACAGCCTGATAATGCAAAATGTGGTGACAGAATTTATCAACAAGTTTTTAAAGTTGTAAGTAATTCTGTAGCTGCCTACACTACTCTGGGATTACAGGCGTGAAATTATGTATGTATTTATTCATGTTCTTTGAAACTTATAATTAAGAAAGTTATATATTAGGTAACAGAAACCCATAAAGATACTATCATTGAAAAAAATGAGATGAAAGATTATCAAGATTATTATGAAGAAATAGGTCTTTTTGGCTTTTAAAATCTCACTTTACCGGAAATTTTAAAATTCTCTATTTCTACAGTCAACATGCTTGTGCACTGAGTATGGCAGTTTGTCACGGCAACACGTGACGACAACTTTATCTAGACTGTAATGGCGTGACAATGCATTGGGCGACTGTGGGAACATAGTCACGTTGAAGTTAGGAATAGGATTTTATAAATATTACTGAATTTACCTGATACACGTAGAGACCTCGTCGTATTGTCCTACGAGTCGTTAATATTTCATAATAATATATTTTACCTTACGTGTGCAATGTAATATTTGTGCTAGTTTTAATAATTATTTTTATTACTTTATTACCATTTAAGTATTGATGAACTTACTTATAAGTATCGCTATATTTAACTATTGAAAATTTATCTTTAGCTGAAGTTAATTCCGGAGCTTTTTCTCTGCAATGTTAGTCTTATCTGAAGACCTAGTAGATTTGTCTGAAGATCTATTGTAAAAAAATGCCCTCATGTGCCACAATCACTGAATGAATATTGTAAATTATGAAATTTGAATATTAAATTTTGATGTTTTTATTGGTTTATCTTAAAGAGCATTTGTGAAAGCAAAACAAAGTTTTTTTGTATAAATAGGTCGGGATTTTTGATAGATTTTTGTAAGAAAATTTATGACAGTGGTAAATTTGTATGTTAACCAATTTTCAAAAGTCTTCAGTAAGTAGGTAGTTTTTGTAAAAATGTGACATACAGAGCGACAGACGATTATGGCAAAGCTGTAAAAGGATTCCTAGTTTATTTTAAGGAACGTTAACGATAATATTCTCGGTTTCATTATAAATTGCCTTTTAATTTTCTATTTAAAACATTGAGATTTTCATTCCTGCTCTCCCTATAATCCGCAAAAACAATGCGCTTATGCGGATTCGGGACTAAGGAACGGAACGGTCCATATTTACATAATTACACCGAGGAGTGGGGCAGCAATACGTAAAAATGTTCCACAGTATGTTAAAAACAGCAAGAGAACATAATTTATGTACTCATATCAATAAATTGTTCGTCTGCAGAATACAATATTACGCAGACTGCCCAATATTTTGTGTAAGAAATGTGTTCACCTCACACTCCTTACAAACAGCATCTTTGAAAATTGATTGCATGTGTTTTGACCAGAACTGAACAAATACCTTTTAGGATAGGCTTTTTAGCAATGACTAATCGTAAATAATGCATTACAGTCATGTCTCTATCACTGCTTGAAATGCATAAAATAATAAATATTTAAATGGCCTTATGTATCTCAACTCTTTATTGCACAAAATTATAAATAAATAAAGAATACATGTGACAGACAAGATTTTTATTAAGGCTTTACTGAAACATGTCTTAGAGATTCGCAAGCTTATTCAATTTCTATTTATATTTCCATGACGCATCAGTTTTTTCACTAGATGGCGCCTATGGGAAGTAAGGTATTTTTGATAGTTGATAATACGTAAAAAATATAAATTGAAATAATTTTGTACCTAAATATTTGAAATGTGTATATATCAAGTGAAAAAGTAAATTGTCACTAGTTTGGTTTTCTTCTAGGCATATATTTTAACATCAACTGTCAAAAAGACCGGATTTCACAGGCGCCATCTAGTGAAAAAACTGATGCGGAAACCCTCAATAAAACGTATTGGAAATATTTTTATTAGAAACCAAAAATGCACCACTGTTAGCCTTTTGATTGTGATGCCACACATTTATACTGTAACGGTCGTTGGCCGCAGCCGTGCGCGATCATCGCTGAATTATGTGCGCACCTTACAAAAACAACTTTTGCTCACAAGAGGTTATTTTTCACATTTAAATTCCCGATCGCACATATATTAGGGGAGTTCCTCAGGGCATTAATCTCGGGCATGATAGTTTCTTGTAAAGTATTTTTGGGTTGACTAAACTTTAAAAACAAGGAAAACTGAATTGTTAAAATAAAAAATATTTTTTCCCGGTCAGTTTTATAGTTTTTGCCATGATGTCTGATAAAACAAACAAATTTAAACATAAAAAATCAAAAACGATGATTTAAAGTCAGTAACGACACCCAATCCCACCATTAATTATCAAAACCGTTTTTTACCACATGGTTAAAGTAGGTATGGTATATTGTATAGATAGATGAGGTACAAAGTATTAGTTTTTTTTAGTTTTTAGCTTTAACATAAATTTATATCTAAAATTAAACTTATATTTTCATACCTCTGTTCCATTGGAAACGATAAATATAAAAATGTGATTCTTAGACGAAAATAAAACACCTACATTGAAATATTTTATGAAATTAAAGAATCAAAACCGATTTAAATCTGAAACACTCCATGATTTTGTATAATGATCGTAGGTGACCTATAAGTAATGTTTTATATTGAATCAACCTATTTCTGTTTCATCAATGAGCGATTCAATAAGGTTTTTATATTGAAATATTTTGCCCACCTCGAAGCCCTGTAGGGTAGATGTCATCCTTTGATAAATTACTAATCAATTAATGTTTAAGTATTAAAGTAGCGTGGCCTCCGACAAGATGAACTGACGACTTGGTTAAGGTTGCGGGAAACCATTAGATTCAAGCGGCGCAGAACTGGTCCTTATTATGGCAAACCTTATTATAGCAGAGCAGTGTGCGTCTTTCCGCTGAAATTAAGATGATCATGATGATGATGATAAAAATAAGTGAACATTTATAATGTTACATAAAAAAGATCCACAGAAGTGACTGTTCTAATGATGATGATGGTGATAAATTCTCGAAAAACTTGACCATTGTCACAATTATATAATTATATTTAAGGTTGGTCTCATCCATCTTTACTCCAAAGGTTGCTTTCGTGTTTCGTTTCCCAGCTTTTAAACATTTTACAGGACAAAAAGGTAATAAAATTCACGAAACGAAAAAAAATATACAAAAATGATCTGCTTGACTTTCTTGCAAGGAGTTAATAATGATAACGGTCTCAGACGAAGTGCTAGTAAACCTACCGGATTCTACATAAGCGTAAAATAACTTTTAAGTAGGTAGCTCAATTAGTAAATAAACAAACAAAAACCACAACAAACATCTTAGCTTGATTGTGCAAAATGTGGTTACAGAATTATTCACAAGTTATTAGAGTTGTTGGTAATTCTGTAGCTCTGCCTACATTACTCTGGGAATTAAGGCATGAGTTTATGTTTGTATGTATGCAATAAGAAAATAATAAACTTGACTAAAATAAAATAAAAGTTGAACTCCCATGAAACGACTCGTACCTAATAATCATAAACCTCAGGTAAATGTCGATTGCCTTCGCAAACACGATATAGGGCCTATTTCCATCAACCCTTCGGATCGATAAGACCCTATGCCCCTCAACATTAATTCAGTTACAAAGTTCTTTCACGCCTGGCTGCTCTCTGATCAAATATTCGATACAGGATCTCGTGTAAGGCCAGGAAAGTCGCGGACTTTGTAACGTGAATAGAAAAAACTGGGATTTGCCGCATCGTATAAGTTGCTGAAGCCTTTTGATAGGCGCTTTGAAGAAATACCAAGTTTAAATTTATATGATACTAAATCTTTTAAATAGGTATTTAAATTACAAGATATTAGTAACTTAATTTATCCATAGTAAAGATTCCAATGCTCTGTAAATTATGAGAAGCAGCGAAGAGGTTGCCACAAGGATTTAACAGAGTCATAGAAAAATAAACTTAGTAGTCATATTTGCGGAATCAGTGCTTATTAATGCTTTTAATAAGCACTGATTCCGCTATAATAATTTATTTCTATCGGGCATGTTTCAAAATGTGTTTTAAGTTTTTTACTATTTATATTCATTTATTCAGTTAGCAAATACATTTATTTAATATCATATACCTACGTACTACAACTAAACGTAAAAACTAAACTTATTTAAAGTAAAAAAACCTACGATGGTCAAATATTAAAAATGTTAAAAATATTCACTTCTATAAAAACACCCCCTTAAGCAGCTCCACTCGTAGCATGGTCCCTATGACACTGGCTGGATTATCTCTCTGGAAGTTTTTTCTTCTATTTTATTTAAATCACTGAAAAAAACTTACATTGTGCAAACCTAAGCCAAACTATTTTCTTTATAATTAATAATTCCTTTTTTTTCATTTTAAAGCCTTTGAAAGTTTTTTAATGTTTTTTTTTAAATATTTAAATCTTGGTACAAGGCAAACCACTATAGGTAGACTCAACTCATAATATTAGATTTTTTAAAGCCAAACAATGACCATTCAACTCCTTTGACTTCCACCATAGACTGATGTCCTTTGTTTCTGTTAATGTGTACGACCTAAAAACAGTTCGCTAATTCTGGACCTTTATCTACCCATCCGTAAAAAGAAACGAAGCTTAGCTAAATTCAATAAAAAGGTAATGAAATAAAGAGATATGTAAACCTAAATCCTTTAGCAACGCTCTCAAAGCATTGTCCGACTAAATTTGCTCGCTCACTTCAAAGCTTCGTCCAAAGGTATTCCATGCAAACTTTATCCGACTTGACATCCCACCAGATCAATTCTGCTGACCAAATTATCGCACCTCAACCTTATACCTTTAAAGTTAATATCGAAATTGCTTTGCGTTCATCTTTGAGAACAGCAAGTTAATCAATGTCGCAAATTTATTCCTGCACGCGTACAGTACCCGTTTACTCTTTATTCACTTGTGATAAGGGCTAAATGTAGGTGTTTATGAGTATTTTGATTGCAGAGTTATGTTTGTGGGGCTGACTGCACAAGGTTCACTTGGGCCACGTAATCTGATTCCTCGCGGGACGATGACAATAACACAGATATTGGAAAAGTTACTTTGGGAAGTTGGTCTTGTCTACCTTACCCGGGGGGATAGTTTGGTCCACTTGACAGACGTTAGTAAACATTATTTGGAGCTCCAGTGCATATGTACATTAAATAGTAATTGGGATAGACCAAAAAATATAACTCATGGATTTTACATTCTAATTCGAGAGTATAGATAATTTTAAGAGACCTATTTCATTAATCCGCCGGTGGTTGCCGGGTTAGAATAGTGCCACTCCATGTTTTCCCGTGGATGTCGTAAGAGGCGACTAAGGGAATAAAGGCTTGTAGTACTGTTAGGCGATGGGCTTGCTACCTGTCACTAATATACACTGTTAAACATCTTAGCCTAATTGTGCAAATTGTGGTTACAGAGTTATCAACAAGTTATTTTGGAGTTGTTAGTGATTCTGTAGCTCTGCCTACCCCACTCTGGGAATGAAGGCGTGAGGGTATGTATGTATGTATTTCATTAATTTTGTATTTGACGCAATAGGTTCGTTTTAATATCTTTATTTATTTAGCAGACAATGACATGATTATTTTAAAATTGAGATGGCATTTTCAAATAAATTACAACAATTAAATGATATCTAATGATAAAAAGTGATTGTAATAGTGTATTATAACATACTATTTCCAGCGGTTTTCACCTAACCCGTAAGATACACCTACGGGGGCTTCAAGCCGAAAATGAAAGTCAAACATAGGTAAAATATACTTTTGACAAAATATCCGAAATAAATAAATATTCAAAAAACTTAATAATGCAGAACGGCTTTAAAACCTTATTCCTCGAAATGGTTTTCGAATTAGAGTAATTGTAATACAAATATGAACAATCCCAATTATGAGTAGTATGCTTATTTAGATGACACTGTTTTTTGTTTCAATGTTATTTTCCGCACCTACCTTAGTTCATTATTCCTGTTCGGCCTACTGATTCACTGATAGAGAATGCCATTGAAGTCCCCCATTTTTTACTTTATTGTGTTAAGTGCTATTAGGTTAAAATAAATAAGTAACAAATAAAGTTATGAATGAAAATTATAATACATGTAATTATATATGGAATATGCATAACAATGCATCAGAGTGTTGGAGTTGGAGATTGTTTTGAACAACAATAATTAATGAATACGGGTACACACTGTTACGGCTAAGTTTACGTTAGGCGAGACTAGTTTCCTATGCTCCTGAGTATACTTAGCACTTGGCAGGATTTTGTTGGCTTAAAATAAATCTTATTCAAAATCACACACAAAATTTCAAAAATATCAAGTATGAACTAATTCTCTACTTATCTTAAGTTATTTGATGCTGTCTTGGGTGATTTTAGTAAGTATTAACACTTTATTCGCCTGTATCTGAATTATCAATCAAGCCTTCTCAGTAGTGATAGTTTTCTATTAAAATTAGCTATAATGTGATTTCAGGTTTCAGATTTTTTGTATTTGTAGTTATGGCTATTCACTTGACTCCTAGCAGAAATTTGCGCTTCAAAGCTTAATATTTCATAAATTAATCCAAAAATTAATTATCAAGAAGTTTTCAGACTTGTTGGTTATTCTTTAGCTCTGCCTACCCCACTCTGGGAATCAAGGCGTGAGTTTATGTATGTATGTATGTAATCCAAAAATTGTTTCCACAAATCCGCAATCTTTTGAAAGACCCATCCAACGACACCCTACATTATGGGGTAGACGAAAAAAAAAAAAAATCCCCACGTTACGTGTTGGGGAGGTACATTTTTTTTATCCTTAAACCTTAAAACGGCTTTGCCGTATGCCGTTGGCGTATAAGCCTTGTTACCATAAAACTTACTTGTTCGTTGCTTAATTTCCAAACATAGTCAACCCTTAGTAAAAAATTCACAATACTAGTCATAAATATTTCCGTGTACCCGTAATATGAATATAATCAATAATAATGTCCAGCCATGTCATAATATTACAATGAAATCATACAATTATACTAAATATGCCCACAGGCGTGATGACGCAGGCTTTTACAATTCAGCATATTCATTGCCTAACTAAAGCTTCCCACTGATGTGCAGTAGGTATGCCATCATGACGAGCGTAGTCGTTCAACGGTTATCCGTTGTATAGGTACAGTAATTTGATTTCTAGTTCACTTTGGACTTTGTTAAATTGACGTTGTCAACCAAAACGTGAGAGATTTCCTATGATTTTGTTTACAACGTCCTGTTGACAAAGTCCATAGTGGACTAGAAATAAAATTGGTTGACCACATGGACTAAAAACTAAAATATAGTGTTGTTAATAATGACGTTGACGGTCGACGATGACGTCGATTTGCATGTAGGATAATTAAAAATGAAAATCTTCTACTGAAAGGTAGAAGTTTGGTCCGAGTGACACAGATGCGGTTCTTCATAAAACCTTTTTAACCGACTTCAAAAAAGGAGATAGCTCTTAGAAACTGCTTTGATTTGTACTTGTCTCTCACTCGCTCTTATTCGCTCTTATTAAGATCGAGTAAGAGAGAAGTACAGACCCGAAGCACCTTTGAAGTGCTTACAGATTGTAAAGCTTTATCAAAAATTATACTTTGTTCAAATAGTTGGGTAAAAGAGCAATTTTTAGACCAACACGGCATAATATTGCAGACGCGAACAAAATATATGGAGATTACCTATACGATTTGCTTTACAGCTTCAAGGAAGAAAGAAAGTAATAGATGCGTCACTTTTATTTTTAACGCTTTGATTTAATGATGTAACTGATAAGTGATAACAGTCGAAATATTAAATCGGTTCCGAACGAGGACCAGTTTAATTAAGGAACATTGCGGAATTTAGGTAAATGATTCATTAATTTCATTAGGCTTTCTAAGATTCAATCAAAAATATGTGAAAAATGTGTCATGTTTGAAACATTAAACTATCGAAGTTTTTGTTTTTAATAGCGGTTGCACATTAATTAATTTTGAAGTAAAATTATCAAGTTAAATAAAATCTAAAGAACAGACAGAGTGGTGGAACCAGTAATGGACAAGAACCCAATGATGGACACGATTCTTATTTTACAGAAGGTAAGCATTATTCATTTGTTTTGCAACAATCAATTTAGGACTGTATGAAATTTGAAATAAGAGTGAAGTGTCCGTTACTGGTGCCTGTCAGCTAAAAGTGTCCATAATTAATGCCGTGGCCCTAGGCGTTATGGTAATTGAGAGTCAGATCGCTCAACAATACCAACTTAAGCATTTTATTTGTGTAAATAATATTTCCCGTGTGGTTGCCGGGTTAGAATAGTGCCAATCCATGTCATCCCGTGGATGTCGTTAGAGGCAACTAAGGGAATAAAGGCTTGTAGTACTATTAGGCGATGGGCTTGCAACCTGTCACTAATACGCTGGTAAACATCTTAGCCTATTAGTGCAAAATGTGGTAACAGAATTATCAACAATTTTTTAAAGTTGTAGGTAATTCTGTAGCTCTGCCTACCCCACTCTGGGATTACAGGCGTGAAGATATGTATGTGTGTATGTATGTAAATAATACAATAATAATAAAATAATAAAACTAAAGATTTTAATATTAACATAAAAAAACGACTTAAATAAAATAATGTAAAAATAATAATCAGAAAACTTTGAAAAAAAAATTGAAAAAGGTGAAATGTTTGTAAGATAAAACACATTTTTTAATATTTTTTCCCACTGCACTTTTTATTATTAAATAAATGTTATTTTAGTTTGACGTACATTAGACGTGGCAACGTTCATTTTTGTAACGGGATGCGCCGTATTGAATTGAAAATACCACACTGACTTCGCTGTTTCTAGATAGTCTATGGCAAGTTCCCTGGGATCGTATCACATGTATAAGGAGTAGTCAAAACATGTATAGCGGATTGTTTTGCGTATACTTGGTAAGTTTGTACACTTCCAATATTTATTTGAATTATGAATAGTATTTACTTTTACTGTTACCTTATGACGAGTACAAAATAAATAATCAATAAATATCAGTATTACACTAATTGGCCAAGACCTAAACTAAGCTATATAGGCTTTTACTATAGGTACTAGACGACAATAAAATAACATATTTAGAGAAATACGTACTTTAATACAAAGAAAACATTCAAGACTCTAGAACAAAATGTGCTCATCACACAAATATCTGCCCTTACTGGGATTTGAATCCGGAACCGCTAATATCGTAGGCAGGGTCACTACCGACAAGGTTGAAGTGACTTCAACAATGCTTACTCGGACATAATACTTATTGTCAGTTTAACTTTGAAACTTCGCGTTTTACACATACGTTTTTTTTTATATATTGTGTTTGACATGGACGATAAACGGATGTATAGACTGTGTGAAAGATGATACGGCTAGGAGTGACTGAAGTATGGAAGAAAAATACATGTTGCGCCGACCCCAAAATGGGTTAGGATTAGTGCAGGAGAATAATTAATGATATAGTACTTGACGCGGGAGGCAAACGAGCTATAGGATCACCTGGGGTAAAGATATAATTTGCAATACTAGGAGAGGAATCGCGGAAGCGTCACCGGCTTTGAGAAAAAGAGAAGTTTTGATCATAATCGAGGGGTCACGGGCTATTTGTATTAAGCTACATTTTTGGAACTTTACAAGAGAGCATATCAAAGTTTCATTTTTCGAAAAAAAAACATAACAAAAAAGGTATCAATATTTTTACAAAAAAGTGGCCTAGGTTATTTTCCTTATCTAAATCCGCGCAATTTAGCCTAGTTGTCATTTTTTTAAAGTGGTTTATACCAAAAATAATGGTTGCTTAATACAAAATGATCTCGAATCACTTTTATTTAGAAACAGGCTAATTGATTGAAGCGCCATAAACTGAACATTTTAGGTTCAGGAAAAAGGATTTAAGCGATACTATGGTGTTGTGCTTGTGTAAAGCTGAATGTTAACAACCATCGCGATATTAAAATAGAATCAGGATAGTCCGCTTAAGCATCTGAAGTATAATAAAGTAGATGCACTAAAAGTAAACTGTTTGAAGTGACAGTAAAACTGTGTGTATAATAAAGATTGGCGGCTAGAACAAAATTATTTTGCAGGATTTTAAAATCATTTGTCATTTTTTTAAAGTTGTTTTTACTAAAAATAAAGGTTGCTTGATACAAAATGACCTCGAATCACTTTTATTTAGAAACAGGCTAAATGTTTGAAGCGACATCAAGGACGGATTTCAGGATGCAGGCATAACGATTTAAACGCCCTATAATACGTTGTGTATGTCAGGAAAAACCGCTTAAGTCAAAATCACGAAATATCTTGTCGGTATGAAGTCCATCTTTTCTATAAATGAATAAAATTTGTGTCGCATCAATCACATCAGACTCAAACTAGACCTTAATTTACTCATGTTTCAAGCGACAAAAAAGTGCTCAGATCGCCACGAAACCGGGCTCAAACGACGCAGAAAAATCTGGCGATTCCAAATATGTATATAACTCAATATCGGCCAGAATGTCGCTCAATACAAATAGCCCGTGAACCCTCGATATGGTGACCAAGAAAGTAACCGATCTGCATATCTGAATTATAATTTGTACGTATTGTATGACTATGAATATGTGAAACCCTTAACACATTCATCGCCAGTCACTGCTACAAGTGCTACGCCGTAGCCAGTAGCGGCATTTTTCCGCTATGTAGGGAAAGTCTGCTACGAACATTATACTCGACTATCGGGTAGTTGACGCTGAATGTGGTCAGGCCAAACACATAAGTACGGTTATTGCACGGTATAGCTTTATATTAAGCACGATGCGTGACGTGATACGATATAATGACACCGCGGAAATCGTCGATACGATGCCGAATCGTAGGACGACGTCGAGTCGCGGGGATTTTCATACGGTTGACAAAGAACTTCATAGGGAATATACATGAATTTTTAAATCGAATTTCTCAACAAAATATCAAAAAAACGTAAAAGGAATCACCAAATGTGAAATTAAAATTAAAATCGATCCAGAAATATGGACGATACAAGCATTTTCTGCAAGCATTTTCTAGGGAAACTCGATTGATTTTACTACTCGCGCGTCACTGCGTGACAATGTGCGCTCTCAGTATAAATATAATTTAATATTACCACGAGTTAAAAATAAAACTTTCTATAATAGTGCTTTTATAAGCGCGATCAGAGTGTATAACAATCTTCCCGAGAATATTAAATTATTAGATGGTCTTAAATTCAAGCGCCACTTAAAGACCTGGCTAATCAATAAAGTGTTTTATAATCTTAAGGAGTTTTTCGACTTTAAAGATAAGCAAACATAGTGCAAGAGTTAATTTTATTTTAAGTTCATATTGTACACCCAGAGCGGGTCACCGTTGGAACTATTATGTACCTAATTTATCCACCTTTATGTTACATGGTGTTGCAATAAATTTATTCTTATTCTTATTCTTATTTTAAAGTGTTTATTGATTGATTAGACAGAGATCCGATATGCACTGTGACGTCATGTAACCGGTCAGCCACATAAACTCCATGTTCAATCATTGGGATAGACCAAAAAAAAACTGACGGTTTTTACATTCTTTTTCGAAAGAATAGGTTATTTTAAGTAGACCAATAGTTTTGTTTTAATATTTTTATTTATTTAGCAGACATTGTATGGATGACTTGATTATTTTAAATTTGGGTTGGCATTTTCTAATACATTACAACAATTAAATGATATCTAATGATAAAAAGTGATTGTAATACTGTAATAAAACATACTATTTCAAGCGGTTTTCGACGAACCCGTAAGATACACTTAGGAGGGCTTCAAGCCAAAAACGAAAGTCAAACAAAGGTCAAACATACCTTTGTCAAAATGTCGTTTGTAGAACGGCTTTAAAACCCTGTTCTTCGAAATGGTTTTAAAAGTAGAGTAATTTAAAAAATATGAACAATCCCAATTCTGTTTTGCTGGAAAGATAGAGGTACTAATATTTTTTGGCTTAGGTATAATAATATCTTGTTTATTTTTATAAACATTAAAAAAATTGTTTTTTCAACTATTTGTTTCATGAATCAGCTATTTAGGCTATGAAAAAAGGCATAAATATTCCTTAATGAATGAAACCTAACAGACCTGTTCTGACATGTTTCAGACTCGTTAGCAGTCCTTCTTGAAGGGATTGATCACGCGGATCTGCCGAATCCCCCAGGTATTTGAGTGTACTTAGATTCCTAAAGAGTTCTGAACAAGTTGAGCCGTTTATATAACCGTGTAAAAAATACAATTCGACTTTTGAGAAATCACTAATGTGACATAAGAACCTCTTAAGATCTCATATGATCAATTTAAAACAGAATTTGTGAATGTATTTTAATTATAAGAATGATTTCACGTTTACAAATTCATTTCTATGTTTTTTGCTCTACCCACCCCATCCAGGGAATAAACGCATGAGTGTATGTATGTATACAGGGTGGAATCCCGGTGTAACTAGGCAATTATTCCATAAATATAACGTGTATAAGAGGCTTTGAAGTTAATATTTGGGATATTTCTGGTTTTATTAAACATAAGTTATTTTTGTGATTTTTCTTATTTTGTAACGTACTTTCGATATCAGTTTAAGTTTTCTGATATCTGTTATATTTACGGAATAATCGACTGGCTACACTTTACTAGTTCCTGTATAGGTACTTATTATTCTAGACAGAAGAGGTTCATAAATTTAATTTTATTTACATATAATGTATAATGATATCTTTAAAATGGCGCGTATATACTTTTTCGGATCCATCCGTAAATTTACCTTATAATAATTTGTTATATTGCCTATATTCAAGTTCAGTATTTCCACTATATTGAACTTAATATAAATAGATTTAACAAATATCTAGGAACAATGTCACACTAATAGACCTAGTTCCAAAATGAGTTCTAAGCCTGTACTATGAGTACTAGACAACCATAAACTTACTTATGTGGAGAAATACATGATTATTATATTTTATATTACATATAAAATATCCAAGACTCCATGCCACCATCTTACTAAAAATAAAGTTACTATGAATCGACTGCACGCTCCAACTTTAATATCAATCTCGGCGTTAACGTAATAGTTATGAAACGTGAGTATATTGATTACGTCGTCTAGGCAAATAGATTATATTCTATTAACATTCCATGTAAATAACATGTTGTTACAAGATTACCGTCAGACAGAGAACACCGTAATATGCGTTGGAAATTTGAAATTATATCACAGGTTGTGTTTCTCTAACTTGCCTTCGCGTATCTGAACTAAGTGCACTAATTGTGACTTTGCGACGTACCTTTGATCTCTGACGTCATGGTTAATAAGATTGAGTCAATTTATTCATAATAATGCAGTCAGAGTTAGTGTAAAGTAATATTTTAATAAAGTTTCATACACAGAGTTAGAGTTATTGCTGTCGACGGCTAGTACTTGTCAAGTTTTACCAGTCCAAATACAATGACTTGAAAAAAAAGGAAAGAGAGGTTCTTGTAGGGATTTTAAACTTAACAAAAAATCAAAATTAATAACTTTAATAAAAAGCTTAAAAAGACCTGACTGCTGTTGCTGACCGTTATAAATCTTAAATAATCATTCAAAATGCAAAATGATGAAAGAAACCTAAACATGATTTTTAATTACCTATTCAACAATATCCCAGATGTCAAATTTCATCAATTTTTATATTCTTTTTTACAACATGGCGTCTCGTTGCCGCCATATTGAATGAAGATTACTGTCATATCTTTAGTGACACTTACAAAATTAAGACAAATCGATTGAAATAAAAATCATTGAAATCGGTCTACGCAGTTAGTTTCTAGAGCGCCACAAGGGGACCAACATACATAATATAGGCTGATGAACACATTACCCTCCTCCTTCGGTAACTTAGTAGGGTAAAAGCAAATTCCAGGCACGATTACGATACGCGCATGCAAAATGCAAGTATTTTTTAAACGTGTCAATATTTAAGCACTTAAAGAAAAATAATGACACTGTTGTTTATTTTTAAACTCGTGAAACCACATCCAAATCAATAAAGATCCCAGCGTTTGGACAAGGCCCAATATGCATTATATTTTTACGATCGGGTTCTGTATGCGGAAAAATACAAACATTTTCCGGCAGCCTTGCTTCCCGTTACCATCTAACTTCGTTTGTATAAAGCACACATTCGCTCGTTTCTGCATTTTTATCAAGTTTGTAAGATTTCGGCCTAGTTTCCATGGCTTTTGTTTTAAAATTCCCTGGCCGCGCCTGCCAAATCTTTGGTGTTATTCTGTACTTAATCTAACTATTGTGAAAGTTCCACTCTAGACTTTTAGTTAATTTTAAGGTGTTAAAATATTTTGATTCGTTTAATATAATTTTATTTTCAGAGTTTAATTTTACGATTAAACTAGGCGAAGAAACTCGACGATTACTCTAATTTTATACGCCATACTATGACAACCGATTTCCACACAAATTTTCAGTCACCGGTGTCAGAATGATCTCCTGACATCCCTAATCTAATATGCTAGCTATTTGCATGCCTTATGGCTAAACATAGTGCACAAAATCTTACTGTCTATAGCATTTTATTTACAACTTATGTTTATACAAATAAATTTGATTTGAAGTTTGATCACGTTTTCCGTGTCGTCTTGTTAATAAGTTTTCCTGCGATCTTACCGACTGGTTGCTGTTTCCGATTCAATAATGACTTTGCCGTCGCCTATTTTGAGGGTTTTCCAGTTTGAAAAACTATAAAGAATTAGGTTAAACTTACAAAATTCCGAACTACCTTTCGCTTAGCTTGGGAACTACCTTTAAAACTAACAAAGTTCAAGTAATCCGCTAAGCGGAGCTCCTATTTCAGAGTTGTTTAGCAATCCTGACTGTAAGCTAACGTATCCTAAATCTTATTCTCTCTCCGCCGTGTCCAACTAAGTCATGTTTGATGTCATGCTTGTAAAAAAAAAACGAGAAAGAATTTGTATTTATATTTTTATATTTTACTTATTTTTTACAATTTAATTAAAGAGCAAGTGAATGGTCAACTGGAACAAGTGGAGGAATATGTATACTTGGGGCAGATGATACGAATGGGCCGCGACTCATTGAAGACCGAAATAGACCGCAGAATACAGCTCAGTTGGGGTGCGTTTGGAAAACTGAACCATGTGTTTAAGGCTAACATCCCACAGACACTGAAAACGAGAGTGTTCGACCAATGTGTTCTGCCGGTAATGACGCATGGGTGTGAAACATGGCATCTGACCATAGGTCTAATACAAAGGCTCAAAGTTACCCAGCGGAAAATGGAACGCAAGATGCTCGGAATATCCCTACGAGATAAGGTCAGGAACGAGACCATAAGAGCACGCACTAAAATCACTGACGTGGGGCACCGTGTTGCCAAACTCAAATGGACATGGGCAGGTCACCTATTTCGTAGGGATGACAATAGATGGAGTAAATGCGTTGCAGTCTGGAGGCCCTGGGTGGGAAGGAGAAGTGTTGGCAGGCCACCAGCTCGATGGTCTGATGACATTAGAGAGAATGCTGGCCCTCTATGGACCAGACTAACTCAAAATAGGGCAAAATGGAAAATAATTGGAGAGGCATATACCCAACAGTGGGCATCTAAATAAATGCTGTGGAAGAAGAAGAAGAGAAGAAGTGAATGGTTATTATTTAAGTAAATAAAATAAATACTATTTAGTTGTAGCAAAGGATTTTTGTCAAATGATGGTATAATCTCTGCAATAGCGCACCAACAGGTCAAATTTTATAAGTCAGAGTAATAACTTCTTGAGAGATGAATGCAGCTTCAAAAGGAGATGTTTAGGAAAATAACCTCCAAAACTCATCGTCGACTTAGCATGAAACGTGGTTAACATTAACCCCACTCGCACGGATCGGGGTCGAGCACTGTAGACCCGCCCAAAAGAAAAAGGCACTATAACAATCTGAAATCCATATGCGGCTTGTGCATACTGTCTTTTTGCTTTGTGGCACTCGTTCATAAGGTTCCCTTTGCATGGAGTCCATTCCCGGTGCGAATGTTCTTGACGCGGCGCCAGTAGCAACGCGAAACGAGATTATTAACAATGCCGCTTTTATGACTTTGGGAAAAAATGGGGGATTTTTAAAGGATATCGTAATTTTAAACTTTAAAAGAACGACGCAACTGTTTATTTGGATGATGTTTTTTAAACTTTTTAATAAAACTACCGGTAAAATATGACGTTTATACATCCCCGTGCCTTTAATATTGTACTCCTACTTAATTGGTTTTAGTATGAAACCTGTCAGTAATTTTTCTGCTTTTCAATTTTTCTTATGCGATGACGATGGTATTCCTTTTGACAATATTTTTGCGCTTCGGCTGATAATATACAATACGAAAAATCTGCAAACAGTTTAATGTACATACGTAAAATCTACATCATGATAAACGTACAGTACACAAAATGTACTTACGCTGGAAGCACATAACGCAAAATGTGTAAAAAGAACAATCACAAATTCAAATCATTTCGCGAATTGTTCAAATAATTCACAATGTTTATTAACATTAACGAAATGTCATAACCATTTTCATTTATATGATAGATATGATAGACAACATAAGTTCACACAGTCTGATTTGATTTCCAATGACGCCAATCTTGTCGAATTGTGCATGGAATTGGATAACACGGACGAACCCCAATAAGGCTTATTGTATTGAAAGTGATGAATAGTGGGACGGTTAAGTAAATATGAAAAAGAAACAGTCGCTGTTAAGTTTTAATATAACAACTTTAATTCAAACGTCTTTAGTAAAAACTGGTCGTAAAAGTGTATTTCGACGATGCAATACCCATTTCAAACAGTTTTGCTTGCAAAAATAGCCAAAGTTTTTTATTAGCTTTGGACTGCGATTTTATCCGTATTCACTCCCTTTTTTCCCTTTTACCTTAGAGATTAAATTAAAAAAAATGACCGTTGCTGCTTTAACAATATCATGTTTCAAAACGGAGGCCACTGTATTCGCAAATCCCAAGCTACCCTCTCTGTATTTTATATGTGCGTGCGCAAACGATTGATTCCTTTTTCGGCACATTCCTTTTTGGACATAATCCGTTTTCGGCATATTATTATTTCGGTCCGGTACATTTTAGTAAATAAATTATACTATGAAATACTTGTGACTTTGCTTGCGTAGTAAAATAAATTATTATTTATTAGTAAAATATTATATTTTAGTCAATAAAAATAAAAGACAAAAATTAAACAGTACCTACACTGATTACTTAAAATAATTGGGCAACTAACTAATGGTCTCTAAATTCATATGCTAATATTATATTTTATGTCTTGAAAATAAAAATAATTATACCTAGGATTCATTTCATTTGTTGTACATAATGATTTCTGCCGAAAACGGAATGTGCCGAAAAAGGAATTAATCGCGCAAACCACTACGTTTGTAAGTCCTTAACTGTAGACGTCCCGTTTAGCCTAGTTGTCAGGGTCCGGGTTCGAGTTCCGGTATAGGCAAATGTTTGTGTGATGAGCGGGAGTATTTCTTTCTGATTTTTCTATATATTATTTATCTATGTATTACTCTAGAAAATTATATTTATCGTTTCCTAGTCTAGAGCTAAATTTAGGACTGTATAAATTTGTATGAGATTGTCCTTTCAAATATTCATTTATTTATTCTTTCTCTTACTTTTATTATAAATAGTATCTAATCCTTGCTTTCTAATATTAATAAATGCAAAAGTCTGTTGGTTTTTCTGTTCCGTCTTCATAGCCTCAATCGATCGATGTTTAATTTGGTAGATATAGTTTACAAGTATATTTAGTTTGCTCTATTTTCCGTGGAAAATAGTCGGTGCCTAAAGCAATAGCAATAAACAAACCCACTAAAAATATAGTTTCGCAATAACGCTGCAAAACTAATCAAACAAAGTAAAAACGCAATGAAAATGCACACAATATTTCATTCCATTAATGAATGACAAAAATTAAAACTATTCCATAACTCGCTTCTCGGGAGCCTGATTCTGTAAACTTTTGTACTCGCCATATAATTTACTTGCAGCATCAATTCTCATTAACGCGCCAAGAATACCTCCTGGGAACTATATATTAATTAAAATCTATCGCGCCCTCTGCGGGTAAACGCGCCTAAGTTGGACCTCTAAGCCCCGTTACTCTGAAAGGGTAGATTAGGGCAACTTTTATTAAGACTTTCTGTTCCGAGGTTTAACGAACTTGCATCGAGTTAATCTTAGTTTTAGTACGTAATTGCGTTAAAAGCTAACTTGTAGGTTTTGGGAATGGGAAGTATAGAAATAAATAAAAAGCGAAGTTTAAATGTTCCATAATGTTGTTTAAGTAAAAAACAATTCAAATATACATTTTTGTTTTAATTTACAAAATGAACAATAAAATTACTAAGCCCATCTGTACGTCTGTCAGTCTGTCCTTCCATTCGTCTGTCCATCCATTGGTTGGCCAGTCCATGCGTCCTTCCGTCTGTCCGTCCGTCCATCCATTAGTGGGCTGTATCTAATGAAAGTAGAAAGTTGAAATTTTCACGGTGTTATTTCTGTAGCTGCTACAAGAAATAATAATAAAAAAAAGGATTAAAAGTAAAGTGAGCTCCCATAAAAGAAAGGTTATACTTTAGCGTTCGTTGCTCATTAAAAGTAAATGCATTTAAAAAAAAACAGGTATCCTCCAAGCATAAACGGTACGAAACCCTATATGTCTCTCAGTTTTTTACTCTAATTTTCTTATTCAAAATATGGTGAAGAAAGTTTTCTTCTTGCTCAACTAACTCTAGTTTATTCTGCCCTCCTAAGCAAATAAGCAGGATCCGAAAATCAATAACCAAAGGAGTTTTAGTTCTCTTTTCTTAGTAATAATTTAATTTGTAATTTTAATTTTTATGGCATGGGCAGGCAAACGAGCACACAGGCCACCTGATGGTAAGTGGAAACTGTGACCCATAGACATTCGCATTCACAAGACTGCTAATGCGTTGCCAACCCTGAGGCCTAAGATTGAATTCCTCTATGCTAGTTATTTCACCGGCTGTCATATCCCCAAACCGGAACACAACAATGCGAACACTGCTGCTTGGCGGTAGGTTAATGGATAAGATGGTGGTACCAACCCGGATGGACCCTGCACAAGATCCTCCCACAAGTAAATCAATAAGGTTCATATTTCTACAGGAGTTTTATCTGACTTACTGCGTATTAGCTTAGGAGGACATCATTACACTTATATAATTTCCCACTCATCTATTTTCACACTGATAAACAGAATCTCAAGTTTCAAGCGTACGAGTATGTGTAGTTTAATACGAGATGTTAATTAAATGTTCTTTAACACTGTCGGCTTAATTAAAAATTTAGCGACGAGTATTTTAAAAGAAAATCTGATTCAATGATGTGTATGAGCTAATTAGTTACCGGATCAGATTACATCATAAAGAGAAGAAGCGGATGTTCACTAATAATAATAACAATAATTATTCTAAAAAGTTAATTAAATAATTATTTGAACCCATCAAAACAGTTGTGTGAAACAGGCCAAGATTAGGGACAAGATGACCGTAAAAAGGTGATATCTCATATGATGGGTCCAAGTTCGAGTTTATGTACTAAGGAGACCGTGGCTTTAACTTCGCATAACTTCTCACATAAAAGACGTAGAAACTTGAAATTAGAAGAGCAAAATGATTTTATTTAGGACACTGACATTTACCCCTGCTTACATGAGGTATAATACTTTTAAACGTTATTTCTTTAGATAAGAAACCTCGTGCAAACGTGGGACTTCCAAATTTAATGAGGTTTTAGTAATATTGCCAGCCTATACTCCTGATTAGTTAAATCTAATCAGGAATAGCAAACCTTATCAAAATGTTACAAGGCAAAATAACGCCAAGTTTCATTAGTAACAATGGAAAAGGGTTCTTAGCAGTATGGCGGATATTAGAATTACCTTTATAATGTGAATTATAATTATTTTTATCTATCTATACATAATATTATAAATGAGAAAGTGTGTCTGTCTTTCTGTCTGTCTGTCTGTCTGTTACCTCTTCACGCTTCAACCGCTGAACTGATTTAGAATCTGAGAATTCTAGGAAAGGACAAAAAATAGTTTTTTTTCCGAAATTTATCCCCAAAGGGGATGAAATGGGGGGTTAAAATTTGTCTCGAGATACATAAACCGCTGAGCCGATTTAGATGAAATTTGCTATAGGGATATTTATATGTGGTGTAGTTACGAGGTTGCGATAATTTTTATTCCGAAAATCATAAATCCTTACTAGTGAGTGATGGGTGGAGGGGGGAGGGTTAATTTTTTTTTATGGTCTATCATTTTCTTTTATTGTTTAAAAGTAAGCAATGATAAAAAATCAGTTTGATAAAAAATAAGCTACCCAAATTACTAATTCCTCGCAGATGAAGTCGCGGGTAAAAGCTAGTTTTCTATAATCTCCTAAAATGCAGGTATCTTCTTATGTGTTATTTGATATTTTGTAAAATTTCAAATTTCCCGAAACATACAGCATTCTACGCGAGAATGAAATTAATTTTTGTCCATGGCTTCGTAACTTGAGGTAGAAAAATATAATTAATTGGTTGAACGTTCCCGAGAAGACTTCATTTTATATTTTAACGCAGTTATCGAACAGCTATTAAGCGTTTTGTAATGCGTATTTACAACTGTTTCTTGGTATCTCTGTTTCAATGCTGGTAAAGTCCAAAAGTAACGAGCCTTTTTTTCCTCAACTGTACTCTATGAACCGATAATTGGTGCAGTTATCGAATTTTTGAGTGGAGACCGCGAATCAGCAAACGTAGTGTAGGACGCCCTCAGACTAGGTGGAGCGACGATCTTCGCAAGGTGGATGGGAAGAGCTGGATGAGAGTGCCCACGAATTGTGCTTTTTGGCGTGCAATGGAAGAGGCCTATGTCCAGCAGTGGACTAAAATAGGCTGACGATGGACCTGATTCTACGTGCACATCGCTTAAATAGCCTAAAACGAAATTGTTTAATTTTTAGACATAGTTTAGACGGCATACTTAACCAGTGCTATTCTAGAATGTCAAGCTGACAATGTATAACACCGCCTAAAATAAGAAGCGTCAGATTCAAATAAGCGCTGTCATGGCACTGTCATTTGATTATGACAGCTGCTCATACAATAGCAAAGTGTTTTAGCGACACCTAAATAAAATTAGGAAGTTTAGAAGCCACTAAAGAATCGGATCCGATGATACCCTATGATATCAATATTATGAATTTTCAAAACCTTGACAACATTAACGAATTTTAAACGAAACATATCGTACTGGTCAGTATAAAAAGCAATTTACGACTCAAAGTATCAATCAAAGCGTACCAGCACAACTTGACGTTGCCACTCCCACGCTCGCGAGCGTTGAAATTACAAATCAACACAGCGTTTGATCGCAATGAATAATTAATTTCTTAATTTAACGCACGCAAATCGTTGTATGTACCAATAAGCGAATGGCAAAACACAAATCAAGCGGATAAACCAAGGTAATCAGGTCAAAACAACATTATTTTGAACAGCTTGTTTTAATTGATTTTTTTGTAGTTAAGCAATTAAGTGGTTGTGTCTTTGATTGTAACTGCATAAGTCAACAAAATAATGATACAGATTTAAATTCTTGGAAACACTAATTGAGAATGCATGCCCTAAAAATATGTTTTGTACGCTCAGACTCGACAACTTAAACTCGCCGGTTAATATTATCATGTCGAGTTGGAAAGTTATACGCTTCAAAGTTGGCGCTTAAAAGTACCCTATTATCCCCTCCACGCCGGCTGTCTAAATTTAGCACGCTGAATTTAGCCGAGTGTAAAGCGGGCTTAAGGTTAGCGCAGAGATTAACCGCTCGTCACCCGATCGGCTCAATGAAAAATATGGATAAGTGAAAGTTTGATCTGTATTAGCACGATACATTTGTTAAAGTGAAAACAAAAACCGGGCGCGGTGCTCGCGTCGTCCACTGAAAATGCCGTGCTCAATTAAGACAGCCGGCGTGGAGAGGATAAGAGCGTCCTCTTTACACCTGATCTTTTTCACGAGCTAAATCACTATGGACGAAAAGTCGAGCGCAGTGGACGTATTCAATGGCGCATCAAAGAAGAGAGCTCGCCACGGCATTGGTGGCGTCGAACTCTATTTTAAATATTTCTAAAAGGACTCTATTGCCTTCATTGTGGAAATCCTTGTTTGTCGTCCTTATGGTTATTATCCCACAAAAAAGGCATTTCCGTATATAAATCTATAAGCTTAACATGGCTTAACCTCTCTTTCTTTAGTTGCCATAGTGCAGCCTATCGCGCTCACTCTACACGTAGGTATACACTCCGTCGCGCGCGACGAGCAACTGAGAGTGTCCATTGTCGAAATCGCGTTACACGATGCTAAATTCAGTGTGCTGACTAATTTAGACTGGCAGTGTTGGGTTTCGCTGTCTAAATAGCTTAACAAACATTCTAACTGCCTTTACACTTGTCTTTTTTTATCAGCACACTGAATCTAGCCAAATCTGAAGCGGGCTTTAAGACCCTCCCGCGTAGTAATATGTCAAAGTATCAGAATGACCAGATAGAACAACGTCAAAATCTTAGAATTTCATACTACGTTGACCTTGACGTTGTACTACCTTGACGATGTACGACCTTGACGATGTACGACCTTGACGATGTACGACCTTGACGTTGTAAGACCTTGACATTACACGACTAGGACGTTTCATGATTTTGACGTTGTCCTTTCGTTGGCATTTCAAGACTTCGACTTTAAATGCCGGAGGGCTTTAAGATCCAGTTGCAGTGCTCCCAGCACTTTAATAGCGAACGGCTGGTATCGCTATCACACTTGCACTAACGACTCTTACAAGTAAAACTGACAGTATATTTAGTAACTCGTGTTTCATAGCAATTCAAATATAGTTAATAATTAATAAGCAACTGGTAATACTAAAAGTTTATCTTCACATGCTTACCCATTATCGTTTAAGCGAGTATGAAGGCCTTAAGCGATAACTAAAGCCCTACTTTGAAAATCAAAGTCTACGTTAGTTGTCTCCATCCTCTTCTCTCGATTTAGTCACGGTTCAGGAGTAAACGGGATAGGACAAGTTTCCGAATTTAATTCTTGAACCATTTTGCCACGATTATCCTTCAGTTATATGTGAGCGGGTGGAGATGACACCTTATCAACTTGGCGACACGTCGATAGAAGACAGTTTCGCGATTATTAAACGAAAGCCATATAATTACCCTGTCTTCATCACTGCATAAGCTTCATAAAATTTTAATGTTTTTAACAATGTAAGTACCTAAGAAATATTTATCCGTGCGACATAGATTTAATGAAAAAAAAAATATATTACGCTTGCATCTTTTTATAGGCAAGTACATGATGTTGCATAATCTAGTTTTGTAAATAAAAGGCTGCATAAATCGTGGAAAGCGAGAGTGCGTTTTTACACTTTTGACTGTGGCGTGAAGCATACAGAAGCACTTTTGGTTTGCAATTTCATCAACAGATAAATAGGTAGATTAAAGGCATTCATATATATATATACGGCCACCGCGTCAAAAATATGTATAAATATACCTTATTTATCAGTGGCATAAGAGTTTTTAGATACTTTAAAACTCACAAACGAAATATGACAACCTGATTTAGGTTGATTGAACATTCACCCAATTTCAGACAAAATGTCTGTAATATCATATTCTTAAATACATAGAAAACATCCAAGATTCATAAACAAATATTCGTGTTCTACACACGAATATCTAACGTTACCAGGATTTTAACCCAGGACCGCTAGCTTTGTAGGCAGGGTCACTACCAACTAGGTTAGCGTGTCGTCAAAACATTATTATGGTAGAGTCAATTATCAATTGATTTCAAATTAATAGGGATATTTACAGTTGTACAAATTGATTATTTTACATTTAAATAGGTACATCAATAAAATACCATGTCCTTGAATTAACAAAAAAACATACAAAATTTAGATTCTCACGGGGGTTCTCACGTTCGTCATAACCTTATCTCACCGTCATCATACCTTGCTTTTTACTTACCAAGCTTGAAACTTCATAAACAGTAGCTGATTTGACCTGTCAATCGATATGCCTTTTGCACTAGTTAGTTAAGACGCTCCCGTTCACATAGTAAATCGTAAATATACATTCTATTATATTTCGTAGCCTCATCCCAAAGTTAGTCACGGCTATCAATCTTGTCTCACAGTACGTCAAACGGCACAGTTGGTTATCAAAGCTTGCTGAGATGACTTCATTAAACTGTTAACATACAATATCAATTAATCTGACTTTCGTAATTATATTTACAACTGTTACATAATTCAAAACTATCTGAGACTTTAGACTTAGACACGATGTTTAACGCTATCGAAAACGAATTTCGAAAACTGTCAAAGTGTATGGAATTGACATAAAAGCGCTTGACACGACCATCCAGCAGCTAACGTCAATCCTATACATTTTTGATGACGATACGATCTCGCAATGCATCTTGTCTACGGCCACTGATGAGAAAATATTGAAAAGCTTGCGTGACATTAAACAACTCAAACATGGCTTCAGAAAATTACATTTTATTCTTAACATAAAAAAGACAAGAACATAATAAAAAGAAAACTGTTGCTAACCAAGTTTAAATCGTTATAAATCCTAAATGATCACTCAAAATGAAAAATGATAAGTAAACCCAAAGATGTTCTGTACGGTCTGGAAGCCGCTATATATTTTTTATTACTGTCGTATCTTTAGTGACACTCACAAGATTAAGATGAATCGATTGATTTTGATTGTAAGCTCCATATATAGGCTGATAAAAACATAACCCTCGGCAGTCAAGTAATAAAAAACACACATCTGAATGAAATAATCGTTGAAAACAAAAATAAATATACCGCAATGTATTCAAAGTACTCGCCACACTTGGCATATTGTGAAACTCCTTGAACCTCTCGACCGCACCGCAGCCCGTAACGGAGGCATCAGTAAAAAACCAACAACGCCTCTGCAATAAACTACAAGTGTTTGCATAATGGAATGTTCCAGAATTTCCACTCAACAAATCATTCCCGGTAAACGATCCAAAGGGTCCATGCTTATGTATGAAGGGTGGGCTGAGAAACGGAAATCGGAGTGTTTTTTACTCGGGGTCAGAATTCTGCCGTTCGAAGCAAAAGGCAGTATGAATAGGGTCATCATAATCTTATAGTGCCTTGTTCCTTTGAAGAGGACGAAGTGATTTATAGGAAACCGAGGGCGTTTCAAGATATAGATGTCGGTATTGTTTGGCTGTCACACCTGCTTGCTCGCCATCTATTAACATTGGAGATCGCGATTATAGCTAAATGGGAACGGTACTTGGATTTTCCGAGTTAAACTATTAACTTTAATGTGAATATAGAGTTGTTGTAATCAAATCCATCATGATACAATTAAATAGAAATAAAACAACCTTCTCGACCAGATCATACACAAGGTAAGTTCACGATGGTAGTACTTTTATTTCTGTAATTTTTATATATATTATTACTCTGTTTAAATATACATAGGTTACATGTTTATTTACAAACATACATTACTTTTTCTTTACTTGTTGAATCTTAAAATAATTTTGTGGTTGGCCTTTGAGGAAAAAGATAAAAAAGGGGCGCGCAAAATCATGGCTCTCATGCTTCTTGTTTCCCTGATATTATGTCGTTGTTGTCTTTTGTTTTAACTATAATAACGGTTTAATATTATGTCTCGATTTATTTTTTTATCGACGCTATGCACAATTCTCGTACCAAACAAACTTCGACTAACGATCAAACGTACGAATTGAATAATACTCGGATCCAACAAATACTTCAACTCAACTAATTCAATCGCCATAGACCATATCCGAGAAACCAATTTCCTCTTCATTCACGGCCTGATTGATCCGAGAATAACTTCGTTAGCGGCGGCAATAATCCGAGAACTCCGGCAGAAGGCACAACTTTTTAATTTCGCGCCCGTATTACCGTGGAAAAGTTCGCCGTTATGGCACACTTTCCAATTAAGTGCAAGGCTTAATATGTTTACTTAGTTGGTTGATCGAACGTGCGAGACATTCTGAGTTTGCTTTTGGAATTATCTGTCAATACTCATTATTATCATTATTATATGGTAAGGCTGCCGAGTTAGAATAGTACCACTCCATTTCTTCCCGTGGATGTCGTAAGGGGCGACTAAGGGAATAAAGGCTTGTAGTACTGTTAGGCGATGGGCTTTCAACCTGTCACTATTACGCTGGTAAACATCTTAGCCTAATTGTGCAAAGCGTGGTTATAGAATTAACAACAAGTTTTAAAAGTTGTTGGTAATTCTGTACCTCTACCCACCCCACTTTGGGAATGAAGGCGTGAGTTTATGTGTATGTACTCATTATTTTGTAATTCCCGACGAAACAAGTGAATAATTATAAGTTTAACAATGTCTTTCTGTGGCATCGTAGTTCTTAAATAGATGGACCGATTCAGTTTGTCAAAACTGTTTCATACCTAGGTATCCTAAAAAAAATTGTTAGGCCGTTACAGAAATTGTCTTCAGAGTAGAGGGTCGCCATTATATCGGAAGTTTTTAACTTTAAAGGGTCAAGTTCTCCTACTACAACATAATTATTTATTACTTTATCGCTCCGTTAACATTTAGCAAGTGTTTAAACAAACCGCGTTTTTCCGGTGTTCACCAACCGTCTCTAACGAACTTGTAACTAACCAAGCGATTTTGAATGAATGAGTCAAATGACCGAACGTTTTAATATTACTACGAGTATGTTAAAATGACGATGCATTTAAGTACTTATATAAAGAGCAATACCCGTGTTTACATGGAAAAGCAGCCCATTCACCAATTAAATGTTTACTGTATTTTTTTTGATGAAAGCCATGATATATATTATTTCCTGTAAGTTTCAGCTTCCTATCTTTTTTTATTTTCTAGGATATGTTTTTTTTTTACTTTTTATAAAAATGTGTTTCGTCCACATTGGCTAATGCAATTTACGTAAACTTTTGGTACAGTAATCTGTATATAGAGACTCATATATTCTTTAAATAATATTTAATATGGTCAAAAAAAATCTTGGATAAATGTAGGAAATAGAATTTCAGTTTTTTTTTCTTGCTTTCTAGAAGAGCGACACCGACAAGTTCTTTGTTTAGTGATTGCTTATATTTTATAAAGGCTAGCAATATATATTTTTTTCGAAATAATCCAGTTTGTACTTCATACAAGAAAATTAAAAAATTTATGATACGGTATACCCGCAAACGAATTACACAATAAATAGATGAATGACAGATGATTTAGACACAAAGAGATTATGCACATTATAACCTCTAAAACGTTGACAAAACGATAACAGGTTTACTTGTGGGAGGACCTTGCGCAGGGTCTTTCCAGGTTGGTACCACTATCTTATCCATTAGCCTACCGCCAAGCAGCAGTGATTTCATTGTTGTGCTCTGGTTTAGGGATAAGACAGCCGGTGAAATGACTAGCATAGTGGCATTCCATCTTAGTCCTCAGGGTTGGCAACGCATTTGCAGTCTTAGGATTGCGGTCTTGTGAATGCGAATGTCTATGGGTCACAGTTTCCACTTACCATCAGGTGGCCTGTGTGCTCGTTTGCCTTCCTATGCCATAAAAAAAAGGTTAAAGACTATATAATAGAGGCCCGTTACTCTATTAGACACGATGCATTCGGCGATCGTAATCGTTATCGAGAATGAATAGGATGACGTACGTTGTCAGGCGGTTGCGTCCAACGCTTACATAAATTCCATACATTTGAACAGAATACCTACGTTAATTACTGTTTTTTTTTCTTTCATACCTATTTATTTATTTATATAACCAAACATGAAACCAATACCTTGCATTTCCCACTGGGTTTTAAATAATAGCACGAAATAAAACCCACTAAATATTGCACGAAGACAATTGGCCGTAATAGCCGGCCGTCAAACGGGGAATTTCCGTCTCTAGGGGATAGACCAGAAAGTTCCGGGAATTTATGTTCCATTGCCGGCCCGACGAGGCGGACAAGTAGCATGTTGACAGGCTCTAAGTTATTGGAGTGGTCGAACTAAGTCGAAACGGGTGATTATTTGGGAATATTTGAGTAGGATAGTTTTAGGCGTGACCATCTTTGTTTAGGCTTAGGCATTTCCTCTTACGCAAACGCAGATAGCGTGCACGCATACATTAATTAGGCACTATGATGGCCAAGAAACTTCTAACATTTGCTTTGTGAACTGTGGTGAGTGAAATTGCAAAATGTACCGTCATGAAATATATGCTAGCGGTGCCGTAAGTCGTGGTTACAATTTGTGTTTTATTGTTCTATTTATTAAAATCCAAAATAAATTTTAATAATAAAACAAGTCAGCCTTTAATGGGTAATCTGCTTATCATTTTCCACGCAGTCACAGCGTTTAATTGTATTGATTTTATTAGCTGTATGTTGAATGTATACCACGCTACAAATGTACGCTGGGTAGCCGAAATTGAACTGCCAATAATTACTTTATTTGTCAACAGGCGTTGGTTCTACGTTGGCTCGATGAAAGGTTTATTAGTAAACAATATTTTAAAGAACATGTGACGTTTAGCGTAGTTATAATTAAAGAAAGTAGGTAAAAACAAGAATACAGTCAGTACAATTTATAAGGAGAAGATAGAATTAATATTTACAACAAAGAAAACGACTAGGTCGCGGGTTTTTACAGAATTGAGCTTAACTAGAATATATCCCTAATAAGGTTACACTTCCCTGTACACGACGTAGCTCCGGTCGCAGTCCAGGATTGGATTGATTTCAGCGGAGCAAGTTTTGACCAAAATTCCCAGGGTTGGGAATTTTAAGCGGGGCAGCTTCGTACCAATATTCCCAGGATTTGGAAACCTCTACATCGTCTGGCGTGAGGACTGAAGTGTCATATCACGTTCAAACTTGTTCCCTGTGAATCCCGGGTAAAAAAAACCATTCACTATGTTGTTAGATTACTATGTGTTTGTGACTGCGACATTAAGAATAAGCGTTAGACAGGTTGGGAGGAAACCCAAGAACTAGTTAATATGGGTCAGAAACGAAAGGTTAAATATAATACAAAATAATAGATTATAAAAATTTGCAACACTCACCCGATTCCGGGGAAAAGTACACAACAAAATAAAATAGAACTCGTAGGAGTTAGTAAATAGAATATTTTAATCTTCATAATGTATAAATTATTTTTCCGTCATCCTTCAGCTTTTTTTTACACAACGACAGTCTAAAAGCAAGATAGCGATCAAAGAGGTTCAATGTTTGACCAAAAAATTATTGATAAATGGTCATTTGACAAACAACGTTTCACCAAATGATAATTTGGCAAACGAGACATTTGACAAAAGTATCATCTTACAAAAACTCACTTAGCAATTGATCATTTAGCAATTAGTTTACCTATTTCTGGGCAGAAAAAAAAACAACCTCGAAGCCTTGCCTTCTAACCTAACCTATCCGAGTCGGTTATGCCCTGATTCGTCTTCCTCGTAAAATGTAAATTTAACTGTTGATCATTTGGAAAAGTAAGTCATTTGTAAAATGACTAGTAGTAAAATGATCAATTGACTTAACATTTTTTTGCAAAACGTGGTTTGTCAAGTGTAATTTTGCCAAATGAGTTTTGGTCAAACGGCAGGACACCGATCAAAGAGTATCAAAACTCACAACCGTTTAAAACAGATTTTAAAATTATCATTTTTTAGTTGAACAAAAATCAGCCAGATAATCTTTGAAAAAAGTAAAACCCCACAGAACAAAAAGACGATTTAAAATACGACATTATTAGGCTTCATAAAATTAAAAACAGCAGTAAATATTCCTACAAATAAAGCTGATAACATAATTCGTATCTGCGGCGTCAGTAAATCGCCTCAGTATTTATGGCTGGCAGACGGAATCTGTAATAACACAGGGCAATCAATTACGTTATTTATACGCACCTATTGATGCGGGACGGTTGGCTTAGCCCACGGCAAAAAAGAGGAACATAATACAGTCTTTAAATATTTGAGGAGTATGTTGTATCAAGGATAAAAATACAAAAATAAAATTATCTGTCATCGGACACTGTCGCATAACTTGAGAAAGTTTCAAACTACGCTAGCTAAAACTAAGCCTAGGCTTGCATGGGTTCTATACAATGATGAACATAGGTACTTACATAACTATAAACTATAATTATGACGAGTGTTGATATTTTATGTAATAAGTTCGAGTATATTGCGGTGATTACTTATCATCTGATCCTCTTAATCATCTGCCTTTTTTATTCATTTTAGAAGTAAACCTGTATTTACCGCGAGTGACCATTAGGTGATCTTATTAAGTGTGTGCACAACAGGCTGATCCTAATCCTTATTCTTTTCTTACGTCTAATATAGAACCATATCTAAGTGATGTTATAAAACATTAAATGTTTTATAACATCACTTAGATATGGTTCTACGCTGCTTTTATACAATACTGCTACAACTCAAAAAATGATGACGTTTTAAAGAAAACTTTAAGTAGGAAGTGTTCTGAATTTAAATGCAACAGCCACTTATTTTGAGTTGTAGCAGTATTGTATAAAAGCAGCATTGACACTTCTTACGACTTTAATCACAGCGTTACTGTGACATAGTTCTATGGTTAGTCAGGGTTCCATTGGGTCATAGTAACAAATGGTCAATGTGCGGGACGTCGAACGGACGGCTATTGCCCCACACAGATGAATGACGAACTGCAGTGCACTATAGGGCTTAGTTTGATGAAAAAAGAGAAACGCAGATCTTCTATAAATTATTGCCAGTTGCGGAACTACTTGGTGGAAAGGTAGACATCTTGAGGTAGTAACCGAGTTCTTAAGGATCGTGTACGTTTCTGCATGTAGTAGCGGAATTCTGGATAATTTGCGAACTATTACCGAAAATTGCCCAATTCCAAGGTTATTTAGGATAAATGACTTTTTCATAAACGGAGTCTCTGATAAAGCTAGATCTCGGGTTAATTAATCATGACATACTTTAAATTATGTTTTAATGCATCTTCTCTTTGTATGAAAGCAAGCTCTACTGAATTGGCAACAACATTCAGCTGCGTTCCAAATTTCGATCAATAATCAAAAGTTTTAATGAAAAACGTAGCGTGACACACGAACCATTGCGCTTGTAAAAAGTTTTTCAATAGGTGGCGTATTTCTTTTTTTTTTGTTTTACGTTAACAATACAGTCCATTTACAAAATGTTATATGAGATGAAGCAGATTTTATTCTCTATTATACTTTGTTTATTGTCTGCCCAAAGTAAACAAGATGAGATCTTAGTTTGGAACTAGGTAGAACAATTTGTGTAAGATTGTCCCCTGATATTCATTTTGGTTGAATTGTTTTATTTTACCTTGTCCTCAGTGTTCGTTTTTTAATTATGACATTTAATATGTGTTCGACCTTTAAAATAAGCCTTTTTTTACTATGTAAAACAAATGACCATATCTACAAAATCGTTTTTAAGACAAGCTTTTTATTGCCAACCGTATTTTTTCATAGCATCTGCTTATCGAAACCAAATTAACGAATCCTAATTCAGTAGCTCGTGGTGGTAAGAATAAGCGGAGACACTCTTGCCACCTTTTGACTTCTTAACCAGATCAGCTGTTATTGCATTGTCATTAGGTTTTAAATAGATCCTCCAAATTTTAGCTCATTACGATCGATACCGTAATGAACTAAAATTTGCAATATTCCCCGACGAATAAATACGTACAACCGACAAAAAAAAACGACTCAATCTCCGGAAGTCGTAAACATTCAAATAATTATTCTCTTTCATTTTCGACGACCGTAAAACTCAATCATATCCTACCTAATTAACGAACCAAACCGCAGATATTGGATCCATATTCGACTTGGAATCAGAAAATGGGTTCTTTATCCAAGTCACGTCCCGCGGCTGATGAAGGCAACCGATCCTCGTTACCGACGAATCTAATGCGATCGGTGCTGCGCGAAATACCCATTGCGTTTTACGACGATATAGAGAAATATGTCTTGATAATGTTGAACAAAGAAACTTTTATTGGTGCAAACGTTATTTTGTATTTAATAGGAACTTTTAAAAGGTATTCTGAAAATTAAAACATGCTTCTACCCGCAACTTTGTCCGCGTAGATTGCGATTATCGTTATTCTCTCGGGAAATTTGATTTTTCCGTGATAAAAAGTAGCGTTAATCCAGTATATAAGGTATCTCCATTCCAAACTTCATCCAAATCCGTCCAGCCGTAACACACACAAACCTTGATTTTTTTAATATATTTTTTAACCTTCAAATACTATTAGCAATGTAATTGAAACTAAGCCATTGGAGTCATCGGTTATTTCTTCAAGATATCAAAATTGATGTTTGAATAGACGTCTGTTAATGTTGTTGCTACTGCACTAAATAATAACATATTTAAGAGTGCTTGGTAATTCTGTAGCTCTGCCTACCCCACTCTGGGAATGAGGGCGTGAGTTTGTGTGTTTGTGTGTGTGGTTATTGGGAAATAATCATTTTGAGTTGGAAAACTTTGACGTTCTTTTATGAAAACAATATTGATATTGTACTCACAATCCCTTTTTTTTTTCTTATTAACGTAAAAAAAATAAAAAATAGTAAGCTTTCTTTGACTAGTATATATCAACGAGAAAAATAAATTTCAATCTTAAAACATCGTCATCAACTTATGGCAAAAAAACTTACGATCCGACGCCAGCCGCGTCGAATTAGGTGCGAACTCGAAGTAATGAAGGCAAACTTTACTCAAATAAAAATGAGCTACCTACCGGATGTGAGGCATTTTTAAGCTATTGCATAGCTTCTATCGCGGGCCTTGAGCGCGGGGACCGAATCCAGAAATTCCGTAACGAAAAAACCTCACGCTCCCCACTCCGACGGGCAAGGAGGTGTGGCTTGAAGGCCGTGCATCGTCTAACGTCGTTTCAGTTCGGCAGTCTTCGACACGGCGTTGTGTGTGTTTGTACGACATGCAATAGCTTTACCGCGGCAGTCCCCGAGTGCCACACGTCTTTTTTTAATGTCCGATCGTGTTTTTCCATCCCCAATTTCTTAGCTTTACTTTGAAAATCAGCATCTTTAATGTGCCAGAAATAAAGTTCTAATTGTAATACCATTTGTTTAACAACTAGAGAAATGAATAACGGACCTAGTGAATATGTTAAGCCGTTCCCTTGACGAAGGTCTAACACTGCCTTAATACCAAAGAAGTTGGCTAACTGCATAGTGATAGTATAAGCATTTTGAATTTTACAAGGTTACCAATAGAGTATAGAATTCTTCGACCACTGCATATCAGTTAGCTGCCGTCTTTTATTATGGCAGAACAGAGTATCAGACGTTTGCGACCTTATAAAGTAAGTTAGATCAGGAACAAGGCTTTGATAGACACATTCATATCTCGGAGATTAAGTTGGAACATACATAGAAGTATACATAGATACTCGTACATACGTACAAAATGTTCCAGGAAGGAGTTAAATTAAAAAAAAATGACAGACGGTGAAATTACTGGCAAAGAGGCGTTTCATTGTAATCCTCAAGATAGCAACGCATTCAAAATCTTGAGACTGCAGATTTTCATGCCACGTAGAGCCTTATTGTATTATTAAATTTTTATAACAAATTTTAGCAGCCAATAATGATTTTTACGGTACCATCTGGACCAAAATATTTTTTATTTGCGTATAAAAAGGTCATTACTACTTTTCTGCTTTTTATTACTAACTTCAGTTTTCATTCCGTCTCTATTATTTTATTAAAAAGCCAACAAAAGTAGTACAAACTTTTATTAAAATCAATAATATATAATGATATAATACGTGTGTATATGTGTGGTCACCGGGTTAGAATAGCGCCACTCCATGTCTTCTCGTGGATGTCGTAAGAGGCGACTAAGGGAATAATAACTTTTACTTGTGGGAGGACCTTGTGCAGGGTCCGTCCGGGTTGGTACCACCATCTTATCCATTAACTTACCGCCAAGCAGCAGTGTTCGCATCGTTGTGTTCCGGTTTGGGGATAAGACAGCCGGTGAAATGACTAGCATAGAGGTATTCCATCTTAGTCCTCAGGGTTGGCAACGCATTTGCAGTCTTGTGAATGCGAATGTCTATGGGTCACAGTTTCCACTTACCATCAGGTGGCCTGTGTGCTCGTTTGCCTTCCCATGCTATAAAAAAAAGGCTTCTAGTACTCTTAGGCGATGGATGGATGGAGGCTTGCAACCTGTCACTAATACACTGGTAAACATCTTAGCCTGATTGTGCAAAACGTGGTTACAGAATTATCAACAACTTATTTAAGAGTGCTTGGTAATTCTGTAGCTCTGCCTACCCCACTCTGGGAATGAAGGCGTGAGTTTATGTATGTATGTATGTAATAATATATAATAAAATGATGTACTACAATTCGCATGAATAACAAATCAAAATAAAAATAAACATTGCCACGTTATACGGCCTAAAATGTCAACGTTTTTAAATGATTCAGCAAGATCATATTCAGTAAGTAAATTTAATATGCAGATATACAAAAATTACAGCAACATTATATTCTGAATGTGAAGAATGAACAATTGTCTTAATTTTTTTTTTCATGTCGCATTATTTTTAATAAAAAACAACTTTCTAAGAACGAAAGAAACGAGCTTCATGCCAGTTTTTGTTGTAAAAACAATGTACCTATCCAACTAAGTCACATATTATCATCATCATCATGTCAGCCGAAAGACGTCCACTGCTGGATATAGGCCTCCCCCAAGGCTCTCCACTCCGACCGGTCTTGTGCTACATATAATTTACTTGAATTAAATATTAATTAATCATTATAGAATTAAATATTAAATAATCTTAATTATGTCGGCATAAAACCTAGGTTTCAAAGAAATCCGTGGTTAAAATAAAATCATGAAATATATTTTCAGTTTTAATCAATAAAATTTATGGCGTTTTGTTTTTTGTGAAATAATCAGAAACAGCTATTTCGCACAACAAGCGTCCTCAATAAAAGGCCAATTAGGGGAAATTATTCAAGCCCACGCATTACCGATTCAAGTGGCGCACAAAAAGTCGTTCGTGAATGGGCAAGTCGCTTAAATTGTACAGAATCGAAGGGCCACCTGCTCAACTTAATTGTATGTAAATTGTATGGAAATAAGGGTTGTTATTACGTAGAAAGAAATAAATTCAATGTAATAAAGCACAGTGTAATTTGTATGCCTTTATGTGAATAAAGGCGTAAATATTCACAAACGCATACATAAACGCGTGACCTTTACAGATACATACAGGATGTCCCATAACTTGAAGTTAAAAAATAATAAATAGATACAAAAGCCCCTTGCTTCCTGGTCCAAAACATTATTTAAAACTTATCTGTCATATACATAATCTATATACCTACCTACACGAAAAAAAAAGTCTTTCGGATCGGTGTTCTTCTCTCTCATTCACTCTCATACGCTATTACGCGTGCTTCAAAGTTACTATATAGTTCATTGTTTTTCGCAAATGAAGTAAAGTCGGCTACCAAAAAAAATTAACTATCGGCTTTTGGACCTTATTACAATGCAAAAAGATTAAAAAGGTGTTAGCAGGCCTTCCTCAAGGTGGACCGACGATCTGGTGAAGATTGCGGGAAGCCAATGAATGCGAGTAGCACAAAACCAGCCGTCGTAAAGACCATTGAGGAAGGCCTCTGTGTCCAGCAGTGGACGTCTTTTGGCTGATATTATGATGAATATTTAAATATCAGGGGGGGACAATCTCACACAAATTGACCTAGCCCCAAACTCAGCTCTAGGCTTGTACTATGGGTACTAGGCAATGATAAACTGACTTACATAGATAAATAGATACTTAAATACATAGAAAACACCCAAGACTCAGGAACAAATACTCGTGCGCATCACACAAATATTTGCCCATACTGGGGATCGAACCTGGGACCGCTAGCTTCGTAGGCAGGGTCACTACCGACTAGGCTGTCTCGTAGTCGTCTGAATATTATCTCTTTGTAATCGATTATACTACCACTGTCACAGTGTGAATCCAAAAAAATTGCCTCATAGTGGCTTTACCATAACGAGGCTTAGCAACATTGTTTCTATTTAGTTTTGTTTCAAAGTCGACTTACCATATTAACAAGGCGATGGCAATAGCAGCTAAGTACGTAATAAGAACATAAGCGGTGACGGATTTGCACTTTAATATCGTGCAGCGTGAGGCGCATAAATTAGCGTTCGGGAATAATCGCTATGGCACTGCAGTATTATGCACTTTTATTACATTCATTTTAAAAAACTGCAGGAGTTTTGAAGCAGATTTTACCGAGTTTGAACCCCTCGGTAACTATGTACCAACGAGTTTTTCTCACTTATGTGCCTTACTCGATGTTCTTACGGTGAAGGAAAAACATCGTGGGAAAACCTGCACATTTGAACAGCTGAATGTGTAAGACGGTATTTGCACAAAAGATCCTAAAGGGTCTAAGTGTATCCGAAAGGGCCCATCTGTAAGATAAGATAAGTTCAGACAAAAATATAAAAATAAGTTCGAATTTGAATTTGGGTTGGATCGTTTAGGGGGTTACGAACTTAGGTGAGACATAAACTGTAGTATAGAGTAGGTAGTACGAAATTTATGTAAACAGATATGGATAATACGTGTAGATTCATAAATTACTAATTTCGCGCAAACGTGAAAATATTAATGGTTTCAAAAAAGGTAATATGTAAACAATTTTTTTTTTGCTTCTATATGGCTATACTAAAACGTATTCAATTTTATCTTCATTTGGGTGATTAGAAACTGAAGCATTCAGGTAAATCAACCACTTAATACCGGTTGAATTGCAATCGCGTCGCTTAAACGTCGAATCACTGCCATAAATGTCACCCAAACGAACGACTGGCCCCACACGTCCTGTCGGAATCTCGTATCTCCGCTCCGCAAACATCCGTGTTAGCGAGAAAAGCGCGGTCAGCGAAACAGAAGAGGAAGGAATTCCCGCAGCCATGCCAGTGTAATGAGCGTCTTTTCACACCTGCGGGCGTCGGGAATTAGATTCTTTGACAATGTGGGCACCGATTTAGATCTAAAAGCGGAAAGTGGTAAAATTTTAACCATTTTTACCCCACTATCGGAGTCAGAGGGAACAATACAATACAAAATACTTGACTGTATATCAAAGAGAAATATTATATAGAAGCAGCATTAAAAATAACATACATACATACATACATTAAATCACGCCTGTTTCCCAGAGGGGTAGGCAGAGACCACTTCTTTCCACTTGCTACGATCCTGACAAATTTCCTTCGCTTCTTCAACATTCATACATCGAGTCATGCACGCACGTCGGTTTCGGGTACTTAAGATTCGGCCCTTTTCCAGTATTTCTCCGATTTGATTCGAAAAAGTACGCCTAGGGCGGCCCCTTCCGACCCTTCCACACACTTTCGATCTGTATATCTCTTTCGTCAATCTTCCCTCATCCATCCTTTCCAAATGACCGAACCATCGAAGCATGCCCTTTTCAATCTTAGTCACTACATCTTCTTTTATTCCACACTTCTCTCTGATTTTTTCATTTCTTACTCTATCAATCAGTTTCACACCACACATACTACGCAAAGAGCGCATTTCAACTGCATTTACACGACTTACATGCTTGTCCTGCCACACCCAACATTCACTACCATACATCAGGGTAGGGGCCAGCACTCCATTGAGAACAGCCAGCCGGGCTTTTTGTGAAACGCCCTGTCTGCTCACAAAAATAATACGGATAAAAAACAGGCTGCGGTCTTATCGCGGATTTAATGATCTCTTTTAGCCAACCTTAATAGTGCAGACTTCTCGCGAGTAATAAAAAGAAGCTATGTTAATTATTAAACGTGAATAGATACTATAACAGGAGAAAGAAGGAACGTTCCGTCAAAACTGTCCACAATCATTTAAAATGAACGCGTTTATTTTCAATTATATTTCATAACATGCCTTTTTTTTAACGGCGTCCGGTAAGTTATTGCCGACAAAATGCTTTTCAATATGGCGCAGAAAAATTTTCATTTTCAATCAAATGAAGTGAATGAATCTCTATTTTTATTATTATTTCATTTATTTGCAATAAAAAGCGTGGGTTGTTGGATATTTGGTTTAAAATTTTTTTCGTTGCACTTAAATACTCCACTCTGTCAATGTTTTTTATCTTAGTAAATGTTTATTTTATTTAAATCAGTAAAATATTGTCGAACGTTTGATTGTCCAACAAAATAAAATATTACTTCTTACAAAAACCACCAGTCTGTCTCATTTCGCGGGGGCAAATTTCAATGTAACGAATAAGATTTTAACCCATTTACTGTCCTTCTATATCCAGGACTATTAAAACTCATTACTAATCCAATATTACCAGTTTCAAATGCATACACGCTTTTAGTATATTTCTGTGGATTTATTTTTGTCATCAACACTTTTGTACGGTAAAAGCTTTTTTATCATGAAACTTAAGCATTGCGATTATTAGTTTTGATACCCTCTTTTTACCCGACTGCCGAAGGAGGATGATAATGTGTTTATCAGCCTGTATGTGTATGTTTGTTCCTTTGTGGCGCTCTAGAAACTGAACGCGAGGACCGATTTGAATGATTCTTATGTCAATCGATTTGTCTTAATCTTGTGAGTGTCACTAAAGACAATAATAAATAATCAATATGGCGGCAACCTGACGTCATATTGTAAAAAGAAAAAAAATGTCGACCAATTATGACAAGGGTATAAATTTATAAGTATTTAAAAATCCTATTTTGGTTTTTTTCATAATCTATCATTTTGAATGATCATTTAGGGTTTATATTTTATTTTATATAATATAAAGTTGGTTAGCAACAGTCGGGCTTTTAAAGCTTGCTTTCTGTTATTTACCCTTTTTTGTTCTGTTATAAACGCCAAACATAGTTGAGTGAATAACATGGGGCCTGTTCTTGCTACTCGATATAGATTAACGTGGATAATATGGGTACGGTTGGCCAAGAAAGTAGCCAGTTTTCGACAAGAGTTTCTGTGAAATCTAATTGCTAAGATTGACACTGGTCACTGTTATAATATTATTGCAAGCGAAAATATAACTTGTTGTTTCATGACGTGCAAATGAACTTCAACCGTAGGGTTTTTGGCCGACGTACCTATTATTTTATCGAAACACTTTTCAACGAACGCATCATTACGCAGGATTTTAATTAAATTAAATTTTATTTCTCGCAGCAAGAGATTTTTTGGTAGTCACAAGTCAAAATTATGTTTAAGATATTCTAAAAACATCATGGTTTCAGCACAAAATAAGCGTTTGATGAAATGAAATTCGATGAAATAAACTAATCAATGATGTTTAAATCGATAAAGTAATGGATTAACGAATAAAACATCTGTCACTTTCTGACTAGTATGTAAGTGTAAAAGTGACGCATGCCTTATCCGCATTTATCCACCATAATTACCATAATAAGAGGGCAGGTAATATTTGCCACATCACCCTATTAATTGACATGACACAGTTCCGTCATGGGTTTATGAAAATCATGACGCAAGGGAACGACTTAACTTTATTAATTATGGTATGCTTTTAAGGGGTAGAATTTAATGGGCTTAATGTGATAAAGTAGCTGACTATTCTAATAAACACACCCTATATGATTTTACATTAAAATTTACCCGTGTTATTTGAAACATTTTATGTATAGGGTAGTCGAACCCTTTTTTATAAATTTACCTAAATTCATAGGAAATAGTCACCAAGGCCAACACGATTTTTTAAAATTGAAAACTAGGTAAAACATTTCCTATAGAGAAAAAAAAACTTTAGCCAAAAATGCGAAATTAAAGTGATTCTCCTATCATTATTATTAAATGACGAATAAAACATTATAACTAACTATCTCTTACTCGCATCGCCTTACGATGAGAATAAAGAAATCAATTTTCAATCTTTTTATGCAAGAGTCTCGAAAAATACCATTGCGGACATCCGTGGAAGCGGCAGACTGCTCGTTATATATTTTTTTGTAATTTATTGGTGATTCTGAGCGGTTGTTACTGTAATTTAAAGAACGGGGGGCTGTTAAAGAAAACGAAAAAGCGTGGCTTTGTTGCGTTATTGTACCTATTTGTTTAATGCGTGAAAATGTTATACTATTAAAAACCAAATTTATGATGTTTGGTCTGTGATGGTATTGTTTCTAACTCAGACGCCATGACTGCCAAGTAAAAAAGAGCCATCAAAGTGTTGATAATACGATAACAAGTCAAAGACGATATGATTTTTACTGACTAGAATCTCGGACGCCAAAAGATGTATGTATAAAGATATACTAAGTAAGTGTTTTAAAGGACTCTGCACGAAAAGTATGGAAACAAAAACTTCGGTATTTTTTATAGAAAAATTATAATGTTACATTTCTTGATCAATTTAGAAAAATACTTAAAGGGCAATAAAATCCTATGAACTGTTTTTGAGGAATTGTTTTTTAGTGAAAAACCATGTTTCCATAGAAAAAATGTATGTAGGCAAAAAAGTGGCCTGAATTGAAAGAAAATATTTTTTAAACTGTGCATAGAATATGTTTGAATTTGAATAATTTATATTAACAATAAAACAAGTTATATAATATTCAAAATCATCAACTTTTTACCTTTTTTTTACGAAATATCAAGTACTTTTCTTAAAAATAATTTACAATCTAAATATTGAAGAGGCTGTGATACAAAACTTTAAATTTGTCTTAATTAATAAAAAAAGATGCAAAAGTACTTATATCTTTAGTTATTGTCACTAATACTGGATCACAACAATGTAAACACTGCTGCTTAGCAGCAGGTTAATAGAACATGCTAATAGCGAGCCGGACAAATAAAGCCGTTATATACGCGAAAAAAAACTACCCAACTTTTGCTATCACTCCATTTATTAACTGAAGAACTCGATAATTACAAACTTGAGCGGATCAAGTTTGCACAAATTCGGGGGAACAGGGCGCACTGACTCAATTAATATTCCAATTAATCTCAATTAATTAAATAAAACGAGTTATAATTATTATTTGTAAGCAGAATTATTTACAATTACTTGATTGATGATCAAGTCAATTGTTATTACGATAAGTTAAATCTGAAACTGAAAAGGAGTTATTCCTTTAAGGTAACAAATTATTGATCAATCATAATATAATACTTCTTCTTCTTCTTCTTCTCTTTAGTGGCAGCCACAAGGCTTGTGCCAATGTCAGTTGCGATCACAATAATATCTGCAGTTGTTGTTTATTTAAATAATATTCGTCATAGATACTAAACCACTAATGCCTGGTTCCTATATTCGAGAAACGAATCGTTTCCCTTACGGGCAGTAGCTTTATGACATTTGCTACGTACAAAATGTGTCAAATTTTAACGAGACATCACAACTCTACCAACGCTGCCGTGTCACGCACAACAGAACTCATCTATCTTAAGTTAGTCGAGTTACGCCTAACCACCGCGAAACGGTCTTATTTTGGATGCTTTATATGGCCCACAAACAATCGCGTAAAAATTATCGTTACTTTTTGAATTATTTGATATGACAAATTCGTTCAACTTCATTTTTTAATAACTCTGTCATGCACATCTCATCTATTTCAAGTTATAATAGTTGTGCGTGGCCGCTCACAATTTTGCGACGCTGCCACTTGTCGTTTAACGTGGAGTTAGACGAGATACTATTACGAAGAACTCAGTGTCAATGAAAATATTTGTGATTTAGATACTGTTACGGATAATTAGAGCTTGTTTTTTTAATGAGGGATTGGTTTTATCGCACTTCATTTTTTAGGTGTACTGCCTTTTTGCCGAATTATGTTTCGTCAAATTTCATTTAGCAATCAACTTTGCGCCGAAGTTTTATTTGGCAAATCAATCCTTGGCATAATTTTACATCGTAATTTTTTTATTTCGCTACATTTTTATATTGCAATATTTTATTACGTCAAATTTTATGTGGTAAATAATTGTGAAGCAAATGATTTGCTAAGGCAAATAACATGTTGTCAAATTTTATGTGGTAAATAATTGTGTTGTCTGAAACAAATATAAATTGGATTAAAAACGAAACTGCTCCCAGAGATAGGTAGGTTAGGGTATATTTTTTATGACCCTAAAAATGAAACTGCTCCCAGAGATAGGTAGGTAAGGGTTATTTTTTTTTACGAACCCAAGAACGAAACTGCTCTCAGATATAGATAGGTTATGGTTAATTTTTATGCCAATCAATACATTTGACGAAAACATAATTGACATCTTAAAAGAATCCCAGGTAATAATTTGTCTAACAATAATTTATCAAATCATTCGTTGGGAAATGATATCAGTGCGAAACGTTGAATTGGGAAATGAAAATTTGACCAAATGAAAATATGGGATACGTAGTTTGGGGAGTTAAGAATTTGCTAAATAATTTTCGGCGAAACAAGGGTAATCCCATTTTTTATTACGTCCACAATTTTATTGTTTTTAGGATTCTGTACCTGTGTTTTTAGTTTTAAGAATTATTTTTAGCAATTTCATTTGATATGTACTGATCTCGTTAATTTTTCATTAAGCACTTTGTTTTTAAGTCAAGACGATTTAATTGGTTTTAAAGATGTCAATTTTATTTTAAAAAAAAGTAAAAACTAACACTAACTTTTATTGTTATTATTTATCCTAATATCCTCCTAACATAGGTATTAATATTCACAATATAATATATGTATAACTATCACAAATAGTCAAGGCACATCACTGATAGTCACACAGTCATATCTCTTATAATTGTTAGTAAACCTAGATAGACATTCAGAAGTCACATACATTTGGTTACGCAAAACTCGTTTAATTTTAGTTATAACATGACGCGTAACCACCTTTGTATGGAGCAGTGGTTATGGCAAACTCATTTAACTGAATTAAAACGGTAAATAAAGCAATGAATAAAATAAAAAAAAATACCTCTCGTACTAGACCCTATTTAGAGGTGATTTAGCTAGAAATAATGTGCTGATGAATTAAAATAACAATTCTATCATCTTTTGTTTGTAAAAAGTTGTTTGGGCGTTTTTCTCAAAATTCACTTTTTAAATATAGATGAGTTGTGCGTGACACGGCAGAACGGTTTTGAATATAGGATCGCACCATAAACGCAAAATTTGCTTTGTTGACTAGATGCATACTTGAATCTGCCGTCTTATATTTCGTTTTGACAGCCGTATTTTTCCGTTGCCATTTTTAACTATCCAAGTACCAACAGAAATCCTATTTTGTGCTTTTGTACTTCGGTTCTGCTGCCTTGCCTAACCTGAGCCTGCCCTTTGATCACATTAAAAATGAAAAAAACGGCTTCAGAGAGAAATACGGAGCGGAAAAATTGTAAAGTCAAAATAAGAACTGGAATAGGAGAATGGATGTAAGAAAAACTTTTAAACATACAGCCCAAGCTAGTATTGAACCTGCACAGCCACTCCGTGCAACTTTGGCTGAATATATTCTAACTGGCTTCTGCCCGCGTGTTCATCCGTGTAGATTTCGAATATTGTTAATATTTTCCTGGAAAAAATGCAGCCTATGTGTTAACACAGGGTATAAGCTTTCTCTATTTTAAATTTTATTTTAATCCTTCCAGCCGTTTCAGCGTGAGAGAGTAAAAAACATTCATACATACAAACGTTCGCTTTTATAATATTAGGAAGGATTAGTTTTTACTGTTAAGTAAATAAAATCTTCCACAACATTCATAATAAAAACAGAATAATGGGTTAAGACAAAGCGGTACAAAGTTAAAAATAAATAAATTAAGAGCGAATGCGGACAATACATTACTAAAATTAGGTGACGGCACAAACGTTGGACACTTTTAGCTGACTATCATGAGTGTATAATATTTGATAGTTTAACTATTGTTTTACATGACTTTATGGATAGTTTGTTAACCAAAGTGATTATTTAAATTGAATTTAACACCTTAGTTATTTTTATGACTTACCAATTTGTTTTACAAAAATTAAGACTATCAATAAAGTTAACGTCATAAGGACTTGATTAAATTTAATGCAGTAAACGATTGAAACTCGCTAATTAAAACTGAGATGGTCCGACATGTTTTAATCTTGACACGTTTTTTTTTTTTTTTTTTATAATTTGAAATGTGATACGAAATAAATTATATGTCTGGCAGCGACGGCTCCACTATTTTTACCTTAAAATTTGTTTATTCCTTTGTACAGCAAATAGTTATTCGTCAATTTTCATAAAATGAATGAGTTCATGACAAAACTTCCGTCGTATATTTTGCGAATGATTACATACATACATACCTTCACGCCTCCATTCCCAGAGTGGGGTAGGCAGAGCTACAGAATCACCAACAACTCCAAAAACTTGTTGATAATTCTGTAACCACAATTTGCACAATTAGGCTAAGATGTTTAACAGCGCATTAGTGACAGGTTGCAAGCCCATCGCCTAACAGTACTACAAGCCCTTATTCCCTTAGTCGCCTCTTACGACATCCACGGGAAGACATGGAGTGGCACAATTCTACCCCGGCAACCATACGGTTATGGTTGCGAATGATTAAAACACTAATAATTTCTTAAACATGCCCTAAACGATCAGAGGGCTGCAGCAAATCATCCTGTCATATTGTGTGACTATTTAAAACTTATTACAATTTACACAAAAGCAATTAAAATAATGTGTCTTATCTCATTTTTCACTTTGTTTCTTCAAGTCTGAGTTGTTCCCACGATATTTTTTCCCCACAAAGTTTCAACAAAGAACTGCTAATTACAATTCTTGGCATTCGACCGCTCGCTGAAACTCAAACAAATCTGTTCCATTCCTCTCATAATTCTTAGTTAAGCGTCTGTTGTATTTTATGATGAATTATTTATAATTTATTTTTATTTATATTACGGGGAAAAGAATAAAAGATCCTTTGTTACTTTAAGCACTATACGATGACTTGGACGACTCGCAGAATAGCCGTCGGTAGTGAGCCTGCCTACAAAGCTAGCCGTCCTTATTAGGTATATGGGACAGGGTCTTCAATAATAATGTTTTCTTGATAATAAATCTTTATTTAATATCGATGCACATTACATGACACACGGTAAGAACACACGAGACGCCACGCAGCGGCAGTATGGTGAAACTAAAAATAAATGTTACCATATTTAAATTTTCTATTTATTTTAACAGTCCTAAATATTGGTGTTGAGTATGAGAGTATTTGTTTCTACGTTTTGATTGTTTATTTATGTATTTAAGAATATATTTCGCTTCAAAAGTATTTTTGTTTATCGTTGTCTACTAGTACCCACAGTGCCAGTCTAGAGCTTTATTTGGGACTTGGTCAATTTATGTAATATGTGTATATGATTGATATGTAAAGGAATAAAATTGGGATACACCAAAAAAAATATCTGCTTGCTTTTACATTTTAGCATTTTACAAAGCATTTGTTATTTAAAACTTCTATTTAGATTAGCTGGACCATGCGTTACAGTGCCACGTAAAGTAAAAAAGTATGTTTAGACTTTTTTTGGGACAAAAACCATCGCAGTCTTCCCTACCAAAGTTTCATAACAATAATATGATCAATTGTTTAGGATCGCACGGATGACAAACAGAAACATTTTATTTATTTATATAAAAGATAGATAGATATATTGACCTAGCCCTGTAACTATTGGTAATCAGATCTAACAAGTTAATTTCGACCATACCTACTGCCTATGAATGTTTGTTAGGTGATGAAACTACTGTATAGTCTCACTAGCTGGACCTCTATTCAACACGTTAAAAACCATATCGTTTTTGAGCTGTTATCGTATTGCCAACGCTTTGATTGCTTTTATTTACTTTTCTCTGTATCACAGCTTATGTCAAAATTTTACCTTAACTTACAAATTTAATTTGACAATTATTTTTTTACCTAAAATAGTATTTAAACATAACTTTATAAATTATAATACAGATTAAAACAGTATTTCATCGAAAAAAAACCTACCCTGTAAATGTTGTGTTCATTATTATGTTTATGTTAGTAATTTTGTGTCTTAATTTAATTTGAAACTGCTTAGTTGCTTATTGCGATTTGATTAAGTAACCTACCTTACAAAAGTACGCTGAAAAATCCAACGGGAAAAAGCTAAAAACAATTTTAGCAAAAGACCACAAAGGCGAAAATCTGGGAATGGCGGAAAATTGTCGAAATAGACCTGACGTATAATCCAAGCTCAAAGGTCGTTGCAATCATACAATGCATTATGCAGGAGGCTTTTCGACGCCTGCGCGGGGGCTCCAAGTTACAAGGTCCGGGCTCGATTAAGTAAGTTCTTCCCGCGATTCCGTCCGCGTGGAAGTGGTTTATCGCTGTTTCCTCGGGATCTGTCCAATTTTCTAGGATAAAAATAGCCTATGTCGGTCTCTAGGCTTATCGGTTGGGGTGGTGGTCTCTGTGAAGGCGGAACAAACAAATAAACAGACTTTCAAATTTATAATTTAAGTAAGAGTAAGGAACTAAGGGCAGATATTTGTGTGATGTGCGCAATTATTTGTCCGTAAGTATTGAATTTTATCTATGTACTTAAATTTATAAGTATTGATCTCAATAGGACAAGCCTAGAGCTTACTTTGATACTAGATCATTTGGCGTGAGATTATCCCCTGATAATTTATTTTTATTTAAAAATACGAGAAAATTCTAAGAATCATGGACACATATATATTTTATTCAAATTATTCGTCTCTCCACACAATAATTTTTCCTTTTCCCTCCATCATCTTCTAAATGTCTCATTTACTGGTCCAAGGAACCAACTTGCCAGAGCACAGCTTGTTGTAATAATAAACAAGCCTGAACGCAGCTAATTTAATCTTATTTCCAGGATATTGTAAGACTAACGGCGTCTGTAGTAAATTACAGAGCGCAAACCAAGCAATAGAGCGATTGCAGTGTTAATTGAAGTAGGGTAAAAGTACCGGTTTTGGACATCTTTACACTCTAAATTTCAACTATTTAATATCTAAAGAATTATGAAATTACGCAAATGTTTTTTAATTATATCTTTATACTAGCGACCCGCCCGCGGCTTCGCCCGCGTGGAATGTATTATACATATAAACCTTCCTTAAGAATCACTCTATCTATTAAAAAAAACCGCATCAAAATCCGTTGCGTAGTTTTAAAGATTTAAGCATACATAGGGACAGACAGCGCAAGCGACTTTGTTTTATACTATGTAGTGATTAATCTTCAGTCTTAACTATTTATGAATATTATTTATATTTTTACAGTGTTTTTGATACTCATTTTGACCTAAAGTGACCTAAAAGGGTACAGTGGCCACAAAGGGTACTTCTGCACCAAGATAGAAGACAAATTTACGTGAGCTACATTTATTACCTACCAGGTTTTGTAGCATTAATCTTCATTTAAGGAAATGTCTGTAAATGGGAAAAATCTAGACAAAATAACAAAATACTTTTTTTGTAAAGTGTCACATAGCAACACATCGCTTAATTTATCACAAGTAATGTGGCAATAAATAAAAATTATGAGCAATGTAATCTATTCTAGCCAATACATCTAAATTATAGTCACTGTTAGATAGTTCGAAAAATCGAAACTATAGTAATCCAGGCACACATTTCTTTACGAAAACTTTCTTTCATTATTATTCCGGATAGGCAAATCCTTTTTTTATTACGTTTTATGACCGGGGTTAGATAAAGAAACCGCCATCGCTCCTTACTTGCGCCCGCGCGCTCTCAAAAGAGCTCTTCTATGAAACAAATCGAAACGATTTAAAATTTTAAACGTCCTCTTCTTTTATTTACAGTTTTATTTACAGAATTGTTCTGTTTTTGCTGTAAGCTTTTGTTTAGTTCTAGTGAAGTGTCGATGGAACATTTTATATAACAGTTGTTCCAATAATAATAGATATAAAACGGGTACTCACTAGCGAACTTACTTGTGGGAGGACCTTGTGCAGGGTCCGCCCGGGTTGGTACCACCATCTTATCCATTAACCTACCGCCAAGCAGCAGTGTTCGCATCGTTGTGTTCCGGTTTGGGGATAAGACAGCCGGTGAAATGACTAGCATAGAGGCATTCCATCTTAGTCCTCAGGGTTGGCAACGCATTTGCAGTCTTGTGAATGCGAATGTCTATGGGTCACAGTTTCCACTTACCATCAGGTGGCCTGTGTGCTCGTTTGCCTACCCATGCTATAAAAAAAAAAAAAAAAAACTAGAAAGCTGTAATTTGGCATGAAAATACATATTAATCACGCTAACAAACTAGTAAAATAAAATCTTAAAAAGGTTTTTTTTTATTGCATTTCCCCTACACGCAACTTGGGAATGTAAACATTTTTAGTGGTCAATCCCATAGTGTTGGATGACGTTGGATAGGTATTTTAAAAATATTGCGGGTTTGTGGAAACATTTTTTTTAATAAGGTATCCGTTTATAAAATATTAAGCTTTAAAGCGCTAATTTTTGTTAGAGTCAAGTGCCCCCCCTCCCACTACAGCCAAAACAACAAATACTAAAAATCTGAAAAATATCTTGAATTAAAACATATGTAATGAATTTAATAGAAAAGCTATCACAACTAAGAAGTTTTCAGTGGTTTTTGAGTTACAAACGGTTTATACCTACCGAAAACTTATTTGTTGTGTTGGTAAACCTGACCGCGACCTATGTCGATGTATAGGCAAAGTTAGGTTTGCCGCGATGTCTAATTTGTTTGTAGTAACACACTGAGCATGGTCCGACGGTTTTTATGTAGGTTAGATTAGAATCGACGTTGATGTTAGTAAATTTAAATTAACAGATATTTAAAATTTGAGACCATTGAATGGCCCCATTTTATTGTATTTTTGATATATCTGGAACGGTAGCCTGCCGTTTGACCTAAATATGTTTGCCAAATGTACCGTTTTCCAACTGTTTTATTTGCCAGCCCAACTTTGTTCCTGTAACTTTAAATATTTCTGTTTTTTTTTCAGTACCATGGTGTATAACCCTATAGGTTTCGTTAGTTTTTATAAAATCCTAAAATATTTACGGTTACAGAAAACAAAGCGGGCTGGCAAATGAAACGATTGGGAAACGATATATTTGGCAAACATATTTGTCCCCGAAACAAAGGTAACCCGTATCATATACATTTTATGAATTCAACCGTACAAGCATTTTTATTAAGTCCACGAATATTAAAAGGTTATTTTGAAACTAAATGAAACATGAGACTTCAAAAGAAACACCAATCCCATTCTTGAAATAAAAATAGCGATTGAGAAAATAATATTTCTAAAGGTTAGGCTTTCACAATTAAGATAACCATTTCGCAATGAAATGTAGCCTTTTGACCAAATAGACGTTCTTAATGTTTTTTCATAATAATGATACAAATTTGCCGACTTTCCCGTTTTACCTGAAGGCTTAAGTGTCCAATTTGAGTCAATTATAAAGGGTAAGTTTCAAATGTCTACTTACCCCGTGAAAACGAAATTATTTAAAAGGGAGCAAAAGAAAATTATTTTTAAAAACAAACGGTTTATATCTTTTAAGGCGAGGTAAAATTAATTTATGGGTTTTAATAAACCCGCATTTTTCTTTTCCTTATCATACTGTGTGTATTTAGAATAATAAAGGTCTTAATAATTTAGTCAAAAGGTCGTCAGACGAATTCTGCGAACCACAATCACTAGCTTATAACCTTTCGAGGAAAAAGTACTTTGACTAGTAGGTACCATAATTATTATTTTAATTCTTTACTGTATGTAATCCTGAACCTTGAGCATGAATTTTTCTATTATATCGAGTAAGTAATATTGTGTGTTGGGTGTGGCAGAACAAGCATGTAAGTCGTGTAAATGCAGTTAGTAGTGTTAAACTGATTGATAGAGTAAGAAATGAAAACATCAGAGAGAAATGTGGAATAAAAGAAGATGTCGTGACTAAGATTAAAAAGGGCATGCTTCGATGGTTCGGTCATTTGGAAAGGATGGAAGAAAGAAGATTGACGAATCTGTATATCTCTAAAAGTGTTGATCGAAAGTGAGAGGAAGGGTCGGAAGGGGACGCCCTAGGCGTACTTTTTCGAATCAAATCGGTGAAATACTGGAAAACGGCCGAATCCGAGTACCCGAAATCGACGTGCGTGCATGACTCGATGTATGAATGTTGAAGAAGCGAAATAAATTTGTCAAGATCGTAGCAAGTGGAAAGAAGTGGTCTCTGCATACCCTTCTAGGAAACAGGCGTGATTTAATGTATGTACTCGTATGTATGTAGTAATATTAAATGTACTCATCATTCCACAATCAACCACAGACTGCAATGGCAGGCGTCACGCGAACGTGTAGTACGCGAAGTATGCAAAAAATAAAACTAAAGACGATTCATAATTTTCAAGAATAATAATTGAAAGGTTCGTCCTACAGCCTGATATGCATGTCTTTTTTTAAATGCAAAAGCAGTTTCATTACAAATGATAGGGAGACAGTCACTATCTTTCGGAAGTCAAACTTAACAAAAGCTTACGCATCGATTAGAGAGGAAAAGAGACAGAATGATTGGCTGCGTTTAATTAAGGCCGCCGAATGTAAGAAAAATAAATCAAACGTGGGACCTTCCCCGTTTTAACAGTATTCTGTCCAGGCACAAATAGGTATTCTGGCGCAGAAGTTAAACGTTGACTATTTTGTTATTTTATGGGCAGTGTATGAGGAAAGTTTGAAGTGGAAGAGTAAAACCACCATTATTTATTAAAGTTTTTTTTATATGTGTTAAGTCCCCGTGCAGGCCTGTTGCGTATTTTCACCATTCTAGCTTCTTACCAGCCTAAGAGAAATACCCTCTTAATTGTCGTTTGCCGGTGGTTGCTGAAATGACAAGCATTCATAGAGGCAATATAAATATAAATATAATTATGTAAATATCATGGGACAATGTCACACCTATTCTAGTCCCAAACTAAGCTCTAAGCTTGTACTATGGGTACTATACAACGATATAAATACTTACAAAGAGATATAAATACTTAAATAGATAGAAAACATCGATAACTCAATACATTGTAGTCTTTAGTTTGGCAACGAATTTGCAATGTTGAATATCAAAATTATCATGGACCTCAACAACATGTTGTCCACTTTTTTTATCATTTTTAGGCCCATTTGGTCTATATTGCAATCATTATTATTAAAGTTATAGTAGTTTATATTTACTAGACATTAGGAGCAAGACAGATGATTAAAAACCAAAAAAATACAAAATATCCAGGCGGTGTTATCGTGTCCTTAATATCATTTTTTTTTTGTGTTGTTTTTTATTTTGTTCACATATATGTGGTAATAAGTTAAAAGGGGTTAGTATCATTTCGTCTAAAACGCAACTGGTACTAGCGGTAACCGGTCTAAAACGCTGCTAGTCTAAAACGCATCTCGTCTAAACTGCATCTGGTCTAAGTAGCTACCGGTCTACGTCGCTACTGGTCTAAGTAGCATCTAGCCTAGCAGACAATTCGCAACTGGTCTATAACGCATTTCGCCTAAAACACATCTGGTCTAATACGCATTTAATCTAAAACGCAACTGGTCTAATCTAGCCTAAGACGCACTTCGTATAAAGCTGATTTGGTCTAAAACGCTCCTAGTCTAAACTAGATGTCGATCGTCGGTAAGTAAGTTCAGCATTTTATTTCCTGTAATTTATTCTTAAAACTTGAAACAAATAATCTAACACGAATTGTGGCTTTAGGTGGTTCGCCGACCGATCATACGACTACTTAGAATAATTTGAGAATAATCGTTTTCCCAAAGTATCACGTGACAAACTAATTTCTCAAATTATTCTAGTTTATACAAGTTTATTCTAGGAAAGGGGGAATTTCGTCCTAATGGAAAGCCAATTTTTGAAAATTTGTTACCTAAGTTTCCTAAAATATCACGTCGTTAGCCTGCGAATGACAAATAACGTTTTGTATGGTCGGCGAACCACCTTAAGACAGTAGTTACCTATTAGGAAAATGAAAAATATTTAGATTTGTTTGTTTGTATAGTTTGTCCATACAAATAAATAAAAACAAAAATGATGAAGCAGTAAATAATATATCTTTATTTTCATCTTCTTAAACACTATTTATTTTCAATATTTCATGCTATGATACACTGTAACAAAACAAAAATATATGCTTATTCCTAACAAATATGAAGCGTATCTTAAAATATATCTAAAAAATGTACTTCACGAAAAGCCAGCGGCCTTTAGACATGAGTTGACATGACTAAAGACACAAATGGGGAGGCGAGTTGAACCATCTTACTTATTAGAGCGAGATTTTAGACATGTGTAAAACAGCTTAGAACTTTATTTGCATTAAACTTAACTTTAAACTTTTCTTATTCATCAAGTATTTTTTTATAATTTTTTATGTTTTGTGTTATATTTTTATTTTACGTTTTAACTCTGACACTTTTTCGAGGCATTCAAATGACGATATCAACCCCCCTTGCAGGTCAGACAAGAGTGTCAAGTATTTCGCATTGAATATTTTATCGACCCGTTTTCTGGTGTTCACGTTAAAGATATTTTTCGTCAATCGCATGTCCTGAAGTCTAGCTTCTTTTCGCAAAGTCTCCAGAAAAGAAATTGAAGTGGGCTTTGCAGACACGCGGCTGTTTAACCTCCGATGCCATGCCTCGACGCTGTTAGTGGTGCGGTGCTTCTCATTGGCACAACTTATCATCGGCAATGACAGCCACTGTATTATTGACGTAAGTGTGAAAATTTTGCATTTCCTGGGTGTCTGGAGTAATTTGTAAAATTTCTATCCAGGCTTCGGAGATGTGCTTCATTGGTAGCAATGGAAGATTCGCCGTTAGTCTGACAGCATAACTTCCTTCTCGTGTTGTGGTTAAATTTAAATAATTTCCTTTCTTCCAAACGGACTTGTTGAAGTAGAAGTAACACCCAGTGAGCTGAGCTTCGGGGTATACCATCTGAAAGGCATTATATTGAGCTACATCATAATCACATTTGTATAAGTCTATTTGCACTGAGAGTTTTGTTCTTATCGCGTCGAATAATCGAATGTACGTGTTTTTCTGTTTGTTGGGGAGTAGAGCATATATATCATTGGCACAATATTTGTGTGGTCTTCATCACTCCCAACATCTAGATGAAGACTGAAAAATTGGAAAAACGGCTTGGGGACACTTTTAAATGTAGAATCACCAAAAAACTGCCCCTTTACTTGGCGAAGCTTTGTTTCGCACTCTTTTGTACAAAACATCAATATTGTGTCGTTGTTCTCGCCATCATCCCATACTAGAAAATGTCGAGCAAAAATTTCGGGTACTTTTACTTCATTTAGGTTTTGACACTCCGTTTTTGATACATTCAAAAAACTTCTTCTCTTTCTATAAAGAGTATCTTTTTTTGATGTAAACATGTCTATTTCCATGATTTTTCGTTTTGATCGCCCATGTAGTTCTGATACTTTTTCTTCAAAGATTTTCTTTACTGGAGCAAAATTGTGACAAACTTCCTTTTTACAAGACTCGAATAATTTATCGACCTCATTCCGAAATTTATTTCTTCTGCAAGCGTGGGTGGCTGGAGGCGTATCTATTTTATCTCTTTGAGGGTTTAATTTAATTGAGGCACTGCACTCATCCCGATTTGCACAACGCCAAAGTGTTGCATTTGTAGACTTGTTAGTCTTATTTAAATTGTACAAAAGGGCCGGATGTCCCCTTTGTGGCTCTATAAATATTAGCTCCGGTCGTTTTGGTGGTGCACCAATACTTGGACCCGGTGCAGCGTCCATAACAATCAGTAAACTTATTTTAATCGTATTTTGATATATTTTACTCACAATCCACTACAATCAAAACCAATATTGTCGAATGAATACTAACGGAAGTTGACATTAATCAAACTATCCTAAGTGGCCAGTATCCAACCAGTATCTATAAGATATAAACGAAGTAGTTGGATTAGTGTTCCTACTTCTCTATAGTGCACTCCAAATATTGCCGAATTTACGTATCGCTAGGTTTAGCTACTACTTAGGTTAGTCGAGTTTTAGACTACTCCCAGCTTTTGAAAACAGCAAATGTTTAGTCAAATGACTACTTAAACTAACTGCATTTTAGACGAGACACTATTTAGGCCAGCTGTGGCTTAGACCACTTACTACTTAGACCAGCTAAGGCTTAGACCACGTACTCTTAGGCCAGCTGTGTTTAGACCACTTACTGCTTAGACCAGTAGCGACGTAGACCGGTAGCTACTTAGACCAGATGCAGTTTAGACGAGATGCGTTTTAGACTAGCAGCGTTTTAGACCGGTTACCGCTAGTACCAGTTGCGTTTTAGACGAAATGATACTAACCCATACATGGGGTATATCTAGCACAAGTTGGTAATCCTTCTTTATAAGAACTCACGCAGAGAACGATAAGCGAGAAAAAAGGCACTAAGACAATGCCTTTTTTATATACAGCCCCTTTTGACATTTCCTTTCTGTCTTTTTCCGCCCTGTGCCTCGGCCCTCAAGACCAACGCAATTTTTTCCACCTCACGAGAGTGATAAATGGTCTACGTGAAAAGGAGAATTCTTTTAGAACTTGCCCTATTCTTGAATATTTTCTCGAGAAAACTTGTATTATGTTTATTAAGGAAACGCTTTTCCTTTTTGATGCCGTCGTTGTAATGATTTTGAATACGGAAGTTATTGTTATCGGTAATACAAAAGATTGAGAACTTATAGGAGTAACAATAAGGTTCATGTTTGAGTCATAACACTCGTCATGGCTGATTAGCGAGCATTCACTTTGGATAGGTATTATTCCTGATGCCCAAGAGTTGTAATCAAAGAACGGTGGTACCAATTCTCTATTAAATTGCACTGCTAGAAACAAAACAGTATCAACTCCAAATTCTTGCTAGTTTTGTTTTAAGTTCATAGAAGTTGTGCTAAAGTTGATTTTTAAATACAGTTTAAAAAAGATAAAAAATATGAAAGTAAAAAGATGTTTATTTAGTAGGTAAGTAGGCAAAAATCTACCAGCGCTTCGCAAGAGACCACTGCTGAGAAGAAACGCCGCAAGAAACTCAACAGTCAGTCGTTTTTTAAATATTGCTCATAATTAAGATATTATACAATTATAAAACTTCCGCTTGTGTTCTTTCACTATTATTTTTATATCTTAGTAGATATGAAGACATATTTAAGATTTATATAATTATTTTACAAACCATAATGTTCTAATTTTGAGTCGCATTATCTACGCAATTGAAAGATTTGAAAAGGTCACAAAAATTCCTATTGCATGAGAGTAAAGGACAGAGCTATAGAACTTCTATAGCTCTGTTCCTTACATTTGCTGTAAAATGAACTGATCCCTGATCAAATAACAGCGCCATAGTAATTTCAGAAAGTTTGGTTTCCATAGGGAAAACTTATGAAAACTGTTTTTAGAAAGCAAGTTTAGGATGCTTCAGATATTCTAAGAACTCCTTAGCAGCATAAATATTGTTGTGAAAGCATAAATTTACCTTGACTGTATCAATTCAAAATGTTGCTTTATATTAATATTAAAGTGATAAATGTATTTAATAAAAGTTAAAGAGTGTGCAGGTAAAAATCTTAACAAAAATAAAATTAAATAACGTAGAATAACTTTACTAACAGAAACCTCAAACATTTTGCAAGATGATTTAACACTGTGATAATTTTTTATGAGATAAGTCTGAAAACAAAAGTAAAAATGGCTAAGTAGCACAAATACCACCTGATGGTAAGTAGGATCAATAAAAATGTTACAATGTCTTTGAAAATCGGTTACATGAAATACCAAGCATTAGGTCAGCTTCATCTTATAGGTTTTTTGTTAAGTTTTGTTCCTATAGTTACTATTCACTTGTTATTCGTTTAAAAACAGTTATCTTTCTTTCTTTCTTTATTTTAAATAAAGATGTTCAAAAACATTAGGCAAATACTATATTTAGGTGACGCTGTGCTTACTTGTCACACAAAACCAAAAAAATCTTTTACTAACGTATTTTATATTTGCTACGTATTTAATAAACTTTGAAAAATAACGTTGAAAACGGTCAATAAGAATAATGATAAAGTTAAGCAAAAACAGGAAAAAATATTTATAAAGAAATGACTAAGTATTTGTAATCAGTTATCAGTAATCAGTATCTTGGTAGTCTTGATGTTATCGTTCAACCCATTAGATACATACATATTAAACCATTTGAAATAAATACTTAACAGGATGTGTCTGCTGCAAATGCCATTAGATACATACATATTAAACCATTTGAAATAAATACTTAACAGGATGTGTCAGCTGGCTTTTCTATCAATGGTAAGATTATTAATAACTTACGACATGCCGATGATAGGTTCTGACAGCTAATACCGAAAGAGTTGAGTTTTATAGTATGTTGTTTTGGCCAATCAGGCCTTTATTTTTGTGTTTAATTGCCATTCGGAACATATTGACAAGTAAGATACTTGGTTCCTGGCTGACTTTGACATGGGAAAACACCTTGAAACTCCGAATTACTTTTTTCCGTATATTCATTTGTCCCTATTTTCATTTTTCCAAAAGCTATGTTACGCTAGAGCTATTTTTGATTAAATGCATAATTAATTGTCATGCGTAGGTTAGGTTAGGTTTGATTTATAAGCGATATCAAAAAGTTAAGTCTTCTATTAAAGAATTGCGTGTGGAATTATGACTCTTCGGAATTCTGTAGTGTACCCGGGAAAACGATACTAAGATAACTAACGAACGTTAGAACGCAACAAGTATGCAAGTTATGCAAGTTGCTTGTGCTTCTTTTACTGCCATGAATGTGCTGTCGACAACTCATGGAGGTTCAAAGTAAGGAAAACCTTAGGAAGAAAATAGAAGCGATTGAGATGTGTTGCTACCTCATAATTTTGCGCATTAGATAGACCATATCACTAAAACTGAACTTCTTCGGGAGATGACGAAAAGTATAGAGCTAGTCCGTTCGTTAAAAAGAAGAAAGTTGCTTACCTTGGCCATATACTTAGAAACCAACGATACAAACAATCACGATGGGGAAAATAGCTAGGAAGCGAACAGCTAGAGGAGTTTCGAGATGTCATGGCTCCGGAACATCAGGGAGTGGGCTGACATCAAAACAGTTGACAAATGGTTCAGAATTGCTCTGGACAGAAACAGGTTCAAAGAGCTGACTGCTAACCTTTAGTTAAATAAAGAGGCAACAAAAGAAGAAGAATAAATAAATGAAACAAATTCATGAGGAATCGTTGTTATGTTTATTGTCATAATACTTTTATATATAAAAAATACCATCTCTTCACAAATGAGTTACTTATCAATAATTATCACCTTTGGAATGCCCCGACAGATTAAAATCAGATTGTATTTCTTCAAATTCTTTGGGCGATTCGTCAAACCCTCGCTATTGGCACGGCAGTATCTTATTTTCATAAAAACTAGAGACGTTGGCAGTTATTCGTTGAGACTTCCTTTGGATTTTGGGTTTTCTTTAGCCAGTTCTTCTTGTAACAGCTTATTTCCTTCTTCTGTTCCTGCCAGAGGAGCTTTGCCGTGATATGTGTCTTCTGTGTAAACACGGTTGAATTTCCTCATCGTGCCGTGTAACTGTGAATTGGAATTGTTAATTGTTACATTTACATGTATTTTGGTATGCTTAAATTTTAAATGGAGAAATATCGTGTTTTTTTTTTGCATTTCAACTGCGTGTTCCTTTTTTTAGTTAACACACGTTCAAAGTTATATAAAACCAATTTAAATCGATTTTTCGTGACGTAAAATTATCAATATCTCCGAAAGTACCTAGTAAAAATCGCTGAACATAAATAGCGGTTAGATTTTTAGCTTTTTCATCAGCCCTCTCAATTTTGGAGTTGGTATTTGGGACACCCATTAAAACAATTATAATGCATAACAACGAAATGCATAATTTTATAAGGAATCTAGGTTAAAAAGACGACAATTCTAACATAAACTAGGAAATATATCGTTTTTAATGTATCGTAACTACAATATTATTGTTGTGGTTAATGAGTGTTATGTTATTTGATAGTATACCTCATAAAATCGCGTACGTAATGAAATTTCTGCAAATGAACCGGTACCCAGATAAAACTAATGTTTCGAGAAAAAAATGTATTTGTTAAAATGCAATTTATTAGCAATATAATATATATTTTTTACTGTGTAAAAGATGTATGAGGTCACCTGAGGATTATTTAAAAAAAAACATCAATATTTCGTTTATAATTATTATACATATTATTATTACAGAATTATTAAGAAGTTTTAAGACTTGTTGGTAATTCTTTAGCTCTGCCTACCCCACTCTGGGAATGAAGGCGTGAGTTTATGTATGTATGTATGTATATTATTAAAGTTAATCATTTTAATCTGCAAAGATAAAATCAAGATGGAACTATATTTTATGATTGATTGGATATTAAAGTACTTAGATAACTATTTAATTGATATATATATATTAATATCAAATCGTCGGTGATACTGCAAAACCGCGTAAGTAACAAATTTATGATAGAGCAAAATAAACCTTACAGTCTTATTAAAAAGGTGCATTTTGCTCCTTATTTAAAATGTCACTTACGCGGTTTTGCAGTTTCACCGACGAAATCTCCTTAGAATTACTTTTTTTAAATACTTCGTCTACAGACGTATCCTTGTGGCAAATACTGCATTCCTTGCAAGGAAAGACATATTCTTCGATTTTTTTTTTTATAAATGTGTAAATTTTATTGTTACCGAAACATGATTTAGGTACTATGCAATCATCAAGTCGCACTCGCACACGAAGGGTTCCGTAGCATTAACCCTTAATTTGGCAGTGTATGCCACAGTCAACATACTATAATGTTCACTTTTAATGTTTGGAATGTTTTTTTATTTTTTTGCTGATTCAAAATCAAAAAGGGTTTGAATTCCCGACTTTTTGTATTTTTGCCAAATTAAGGGTTAACTTAAAAAAAACACGTTTGTTGTACGGGAGCCTTCTTTAATTATTTATTTTATTCTGTTTTTAGTACTTGTTGTTATAGCAGCAACAGAAATACATCATTTGTGAAAATTTCAACTGTCTAGCTATCACGGTTCGTGAGATACAGCCTGGTGACAGAGAGACGGGCAGACAGGCGGACAGCGAAGTTTTAGTAATAGGGTCCTGTTTTTACCCCTTGGGTACGGAACCCTAAAAATATCGCTGCTGGAGATACATTTTCCCCTAAGGATAACAACAACGTGCAATTAAAAAAAATGCAATGAAATATAAACAAATGCCATAAAGTTAAAATCTCACCTTATCCCAAAGACTCATGTTGAATCCAAAGTTAACGTGGAAGAACTCATGGTGCTGGTCATGGAACTCGGCGTCCGGCTGCCACGGCTGCCACCACTGCGCTTTGAAGTTGATGCCAGAATGATCGAGGATGCCGTGGATGTAGTTATAAATCGTAACGACGAAGTACGGAACTGTAAATGAAATAATAAGTAAATTTTGGTAATTAATGGCAGATTTATCTAATACACAGGTAAAAATATATGCCTGTTAAAGTGGTCACGTTTCTGTTTCATATCATTTTACTGAGATGTATTTGTCAGATAAGGTTTATGTCACGTATCCTCTAGTTGGTGGCCAACAGTTATTTAGAAATAATTTTGTTAGCATCTTTAAATAGTTCTTATGTTATTTAATAATGTTCTTTAATTTTGTTGTGTCTTTAATAAGTATTTTGATTAATTAATGAAGATCCGGAAACGGAAGTTACACTGTAATAACGCGCGCTGTGTTACGATTGGCTGATCGACACAATATTGGTGAACACTGGGATATATAAAGTGCAAGGCAGCACGTGTTCGGCAGTTCTTGGTGATCTTTAAAAAAGTACGTTTAACTAATGTCATTTTTGATGTGAAGTACCAATAAATCCAGTTTTTTTTTTTTTTATAGCTTGGGACGGCAAACGAGCACACCGGCCACCTGATGGTAAGTGGAAACTGTGACCCATAGACATTCGCATTCACAAGTCTGCAAATGCGTTGCCAACCCTGAGGACTAAGATGGAATGCCTCTATGCTAGTCATTTCACCGGCTGTCTTATCCCCAAACCGGAACAACAATGCGAACACTGCTATTTGGCGGTAGGTTAATGGATAAGATGGTGGTACCAACCCGGACAACCACCAACCACCCTGCACAAGGTCCTCCCACAAGTCCTCACAATTTGGAAGCCATAATGTCTAACAACAGAATTAAACGGTTTCCCTACGGTTGATCGTGATCAGGCCCGGTATTCTTGGCGGTATAAATCAGCCCTCCTAAGCTAATACGAAGTAAGTCAGATAAAACTCTTGTAGCAATATCAACCTTATTACTAATGTAAGAGAACTTAAACTGCTTTGGTTATTGATTTTGGGATAGTGCTTATTTGCTTAGGACGGCAGAAATTATATCGTGCTGAATCTGTTCATTCATTCGTATGGCATTTTGTTCACAGTTTTATGTCTAATTTTGATAGCCAATTTCTGGCATCCGGCGTAAGCGCGCACAATTCGCCAATTCCCTCCGCAAAGCGTCTCCTAGGGCACTCCTCTACGTTTTTTTTTTTTTTTTATGGCATACGGGATTCAAACGAGCACACAGGCCACCTGATGGTAAGTGGAAACTGTGACTCATAGACATTCGCATTCACAAGACTGCAATGCAATCCTAAGACTGCAAATGCGTTGCCAACCATGAGGACGATGATGTGAGCGATCGTCTGCTCCGGGGCTCCGCAGTCGCAGCCTGCTGACTCTCTATACCCCCATTTGTGCAGATTATAATTACATCCGCCGACACCAGTCCGTATTTGGTTAAGAGTGACTCATATCCTTCGGTGCTCGTTTAAACCTGGTAGAACCTTAGTCAGGTTGACGGCACAATTTTCGGCGGTTATTCCCTGGTCGTTCGATTGTTTGGTCCATTCGTCGAGGGCACGAAAAGGCTCGGTGCCTTGGATACGGTTGTCAGCCCAGATAGGTCTCCGCGAATGAAGCCTTTCATATGTGAATATCACATTCGCAAAAGATCATACTTGCAAAACATCATATACGCATAACATCATACTCGCAAAACACGATATTCGCAAAACATGATATGTACAAATAGTCGGGATTTATTATAAAATCATAGGTAGGTTTAGGTTATGTTAGTTTTGCAGCTGGCCCGGAGGGCCAAACCACCCAGAAATAGGAGCTCCGCAGTAGCGGAGCTCCGTCGACACTCTTAATAATAATAAATAAAATATGATGATTTGCGAATATGATATTTTGCTTTTATGATATTTTTCGGAATATCATGTTTTGCGAATATGATATCCAAGCGCATATAAGGAAGGTTCCTTTTTCCAGCGTTTTTCTTATAGGGAGTGTTGGGTTTCTCGCCTTATTCCACTCCCGGGAAGCGGCTTGGGCTCTTCTAAGCTCTGGCGGTGCAATATGTGCCAGCACCGGCAGCCACTGAGTAGGTGTCGGGAGCAGGCTGCCAGAGATAGTACGCATTACTCGATTAATCTGTACGTCTACCTTGTCCGTGTGAGCGCTTCCGTACCACACTGGGGCGCAGTATTCTGCCGACGAGTACACGAGGGCTAAGGCAGAGGTGCGCAAGTCATTTCCCATATCATAAGAGAAGTTAAACTGCTTTGGTTATTGATTTTGGGATACTGCTAATTCACTTAGGAAGGCAGAAATTATATCGTACTGAATCTGTTATGTTATTGTTATGACGTCAGCTACTATTACTGTCAAATTAATAAGAGCTATCAAATGGTGACAATACGATAAAAGCTCAAACACGATAATATGGTTTTTACTGTGTTGAAAAGATGCCCTGTACTGCGAGTAAGTTCTTAAAATATTCTCGACAAACATTTGATGCTGGCATTTTACTCGAATTTGAATAAAAAAACATTCCAAGTGACATTACAATTTCACTTAAATGCCTGGTTGGTTACGCAATATTAGCACATTGACTAATATTTAACTTTATTGTATGAGAAAAAGAGAGATAACGGCTGATAGGGGATGAAAAAGACATGCTACACCGACCCCAAGTTATTGAGAAAAGGGCAAAGCTTTTTTTCTTCCTTCCTAACCTGCGCGTTTTTTTTGCCCACCAGCTACTAAGGTGTTCTCTTATCAAACGAGCAAGCTCATACGATTAAGTTTTAGCTACCTATTTGAGAACGCACGCCCTAAAATACTGTTTGTACGCTGTGACGGACAACTTTAACTTGGCGGTAGGACTAACACAAATAATAAAGTAAAGTAACTTACTCCAGTGCACAGGAATGGCAAACAGCGGCAAGCACATTGTCAGTTGGATGTGCATGATCTCAAATGGATGAATGGCGGTAACAGAGAAGGCTGTAGGCTGCTTGTACTTGTGGTGCAGCTTGTGGAAGTGCTTGTAAAGCCATGGAGTGTGGTACAGACGGTGCAGGACATAAGTGGTGTAGTCCTGAAAATAACAAAGGTTTGCATTTTATTTATGAGTGTTTGATTATTTTTTTACCTTCATTTCAATGAACGTCAGAAATAACAAATTTATTTTCAATATAACTTCAGAATAATAATGGCAAAGGGCTTTAAACCTTGTATATTTCTTATAACTTAAGATGTGTTAGACAAAAAGAAGTAAAAGAGGTCAAAATTATAATACGATGCCTTTTTAACTCTTAACAGTGATTATTTTTCCTGGCCTAATGTTCAAGAATCTGATTTGTATAAATTACAAATCCATTTATTATCTTTAATTTACCGTGTGGTTGCCGGGTTAGAATAGTGCCACTCCACGTCTTCTCGTGGATGTCGTAAGAGGCGACTAAGGGAATAAAGGCTTGTAGTACTGTTAGGCGATGGGCTTGCCACCTGTCACTAATACACTTGGAAACATCTTAGCCTACTTGTGCAAAATGTGGTTACGGAATTATCAAGAAGTTGTAAGACTTGTTGGTAATTCTTTAGCTCTGCCTACCCCACTCTGGGAATGAAGGCGTGAGTTTATGTATGTATGTATAAAGAAATTAATGTATTTTTTTATAAATATCCGTTTTTTTTAACTTACAATGTAAATAAAAAGGACAGGAAACTGCAGGAAAAACCATATCCATCCATATTCATTAAACTTGTAATAGATACTGGACGGATTGCCGTTGTAGATGTACGTAGCCAGCAAAGCGGAGAAAGTACCAGTGACGAAGAGTGACACAGTTCCAAGCATGATCTCGTGCCGTTCTAGCTCAGGACTCAACCATTTGTTCGGTTGGATCTTCCATTCCTTCGCTCGATCGCGCCTATTCATGTAGAAGTACCACTGTAATTGAGATTTATTTTTGAGGTAAGAATTAGGTAATACAAATAAGTACTTTCAAATTTTAAATTATTTCGTTTTTGTGCCTGATGGATGACCAACACGAGGCCCTGCCAAGATGCATTACGCTACGCTAGTTGCGTTTCTATTCGTTTTTGGGGTTCCGTAGTTAAACTAGGAACCCTTATAATTTCACCATGTCCGTCCGTCTGTCCGTCCGCAGCCTAGCTTAGAGACTCTTATAACTAGAAAGCTGTAATTTGGCATTAATATACATTATTAGTCACGCCAACAAAGTGGTAAAATAAAACCTGTTTTTTTTTTAGTTTGCGTTACTACTTGTAACTTGGGGATGTATATTTTTTTCTTGTCTGCCCCATAGTTTGGGGTGTCGTCGAATAGATGATTCAAAAATATTACGGGTTTGTGAAAACAATTTTACGATTAAGGTATCCGTTTAAAAAAAAAAAACTTTAAAGCGCTCCTTTTTGTTAGAGTCAAGTCTTTGATATTATGCAATCAAAATATACTTACATGCATGAAACCTCCAGCTAGGAAGTACGTTCCATACGACACAACATGAGCAGAGATGAAGATAAAGCTGAAGTTCTCCATCTTGAGATTCCGCTCGGTGAAGAGTGAGAATACTTCTTCTGCCGTGACATTACGGCCTGTACTGGTATGCCCTGAGATCTGTTTTAGGGCCGTTACTAGGATGACGATCCATTCACCTGAAGTTGAAGAACATTTTATTGTTAATGACAATCAATTTGGACAATTACTTGTTATAAAGCTATTTTAGAATATTAAGTTTATTAAGTTTTTCCCGTGTGGTTGCCGGGTTAGAATAGTGCCACTCCATGTCTTCCCGTGGATGTCGTAAGAGGCGACTAAGGGAATATAGGCTTGTAATGTTAGGCGATGGGTTTGCAACCTGTCACTAAAATGCTGGTAAACATCTTAGCCTATTTGTGCAATTTGTGGTTACTGAATTATCAACAACTTTTTAAAGTTGTAATTCTGTAGCTCTGCCTAGCCCACTCTGGGATAACAGGCGTGAAGGTATGTATATATGTAAGTTTATAATTAGCCATTTAACTGTCATACTAAAACAATGGTACAGTCATACCAAGTAAGTATTTAGAATCATATAGATGCGGAGATGATGTTTTGGGAGAAACCTAAAAAAAACACTTCTATAAAGAACTATGGTACATTTTCTGCCTAGGCTGTCGGGTACTGTAATTTTTTTATCAGATAGGGACCCTCGATAGGTAATTTTTCTTTTGGCGCCTGTTTTCCGCTGTTTTGCTAAAGGATTTCTAATAATAAAACCATTGAAAACTAGAACTATTCCATATATTAGCTCCGTATCTTGAGCCCTTTGAGATAGGCTCCTTGACAGACCAATGGACAGAAAAGCAGGCGGAGAGATGGACAACAAAGTCATTTCATAGCTACTTTAAATTTTAAATGTATTTTTTGTCTTTTATAGTTTCTAACAAAAATCCAGTATGTGTGACATACAGATAGACAGACTAACATGGTCAATCTACAAAGAAACCCTTTAAAGTGATCGTAAGCAAAATTTGAATAGTAACAATACACAAAGATTTTTTTTTATTTGAAATGGAACAACCATAAATACTAATGATAGGGGATAAGTGTTCCTTAATCCCAACGCATGTCCTCGTAAGTAATTAATAATAATTCGCATAGGGAAATTCAAATTATCCAACAGCGTCACGTGATTAGTGGATAGATAACGAATCATCAATCATTCCGTATCGTGATTATGTTCAGGATTACTTGTCGCCAACTCGTGCTATCGTAATATTCAAAGCAAAGTTCGTATTTCAAGTTCGTTCACTTGACGTAATATTTAATCAATTACTTGAAACAGTTTTGAATTTTACCTTCATTATATTCAGAATTAGTACAAACATACATAAACTCACTTTTTTATTCCCAGAATGGGGTAGGCAGTGATACACAATTATCAACAACTCAAAAACTTGTTGATAATTCTGTAACCGCTTTTTGCAAAATAAGGCAAAGATGTTTACCAGCGCACTAGTGACAGGTTGCAAGCCCATCGCCTAACAATATTACCAGCCTTAATTCCCTTAGTCGCCTCTTACGACATCCACGAGAAGACATGGAGTGGTACTATTCGAACCCGGCAACCATACGGGTCTAGAATTAGTAACGTTTTGAAATTGTATTGACGTTTGTCTAAATTAATGTGGCGTTGTACATTTGGCCATTTTTTATGTTTATCAGCTATATCTTTACAGTAACGCCGAAAGAATGAACATAGTTTACCCCTTATTTTTGTTACGAATCAGATTTAAGGATTTATTTTTTTGGTAAGTAGTATCCAAATATCACAATTATAGTCGTTCTGTTTAACTTTACCCATTTCAGTGCATTTACGACTATTTATCTACAGTGATAAAGTTGCTAATGAATTGGTGGAAAGTGGTTGTAATCTCTTATTTCTGTGTGGTGGTGGGTTCGCCAATACAATTTTGTTTGTTCATATACAATTTTGCCTTGATTAAGTTGATGCGGCCAAACGAAGAACAAACGACTTTAGACACATCTCTGGGTATTTTTCAAGTTTTGATACTAACTCTTATTCTAGTTACATTCACGACCTTATTTGTACTTATTCTAGTGCTTAGATGTCTTACTTACGACGCTAATGATCCTTGTTTAACGTTTGGTGATAGGAAATATTATGTGCAATGAGCACTGATTTATTGGTTTCGGAGTCTTATACGAAACGTCACAATAAAAGGGGCAGTTATAATATTTCGCGTATTGAATCAATTATTGATGCATCCCGAAGATTATTGTATTGGAATACCAAAGTGGCTAAAATTTTCTTACATATTGCTAAGTGTGTGTCTTTTTTTATAAAATATGAGGAAGAAAACTGTTAGAAAGAAACCCAGTCAAAAAGAATACACCAAATATCTTGAACCATTAAATTTGGATCCAAACTTACCTCGTAACGTAGCACCGAACGTGAAAACTGCAAGTGTGGCACAAAAAGTAGCAATGAAGTCTGGTAATCTTTGGAAGAATTTTTCCAGCGGCTCAGCATACCTCTCGATCCATTTCACGCCATCTTGTAATGGGTCCCAGGGCTTAGGCTGTGTAGGGGCTTCTTCCTTGACTACTTCTTCAGCTTTGTCAACGGCCCTTTGACGGACTCCTGCCGTCATACTGAAATGTCCAAAAAAATATATTAAATTATTTTTGACCAATTTATTTGCTTAAATACGTATTATGTCTTTGTGTTAAAAATAAAAGAAAACGATGGGGCTGAAATACTACCAGAGACTATTCTTGTCACTTTAATTTTGGTTTAAATTAATCTAAGATTATTTATAGTATTAAATCAAAAACTTAATTCAATTAAACTTACTTGTATCTACACTTAAACCTTGACACACGTCTTCATTAAACCAATAATGGTATTTAAATGATATTTTAATGGCTCTGATTTGCAATTTAGCCATGATCCTGATAACATGCGCTAATAAAAATTGTGATTGCACTATCGCGAAAGTCACGTAAACAAAGAATTGATAGGCGGCAAGGTACGCCTCGGTCACGCGAGTATCGGTCGAGGAAGAGCAGAATCACTTTGACCACGCATGTGCATTTGCCCATGTAAACTGTACAAAAAGATGACCAACACAACTGAGATACTATCTTGTATAAGTACCTTTACATGTGTATGTTAAATTAAATCGAGATATTTGTTGCATTGGCTCTACTACTACTTCCAAAGGTGCATCTCTTACGTGATTTAGCTACACCTAAGAGCAAAGTAAACTGGTCACCGAACATACATATTTGTAAATAAAATGACCCGCTTTTATTGCTAGTGTATACTGCTATCGTAGAGTATGTTTACCGCGATGTATGGAATCAGAGGCCTTATTCTACTTTTGTATTCTGCAATATTTTTATCGTATAGTAAAGTAATGATAGCTCTCATTAACTTGACAGTAATAGTGACCGAGTAAAGAACAATGCAATAAATAAATACACGTAGAAAATACAATAAATAAAATATATCAAAGCCCCTGATGCAACTCTAACATTATGAATATCTTTTGTTAACGATTCTTTTCCTCTTTGTCTTAACCATAAAAGTTAATATGAGCTATGACGACGCGCTGGCCTAGTTGGTAGTGACCCTGCCTACGAAACTAGCGGTCCTGGGTTCAAATCCCGGTAAGGGCAGATATTTGTGGGATGAGCGCGAATATTTGTTCTTGAGTCATGGATGTTTACTATGTATTTAAGTATATATTTCTCTATATAAGTATTTATATCGTTGTCTAGTACCCATAATAAAAGCCTAGAGCTTAGTTTGGGACTAGTTCAATTGGTGTTGACATTGTCCCCTTGATATTTATTTTATTATTTATTTATTATATATGATTTTATTATATATGAAAATAAATCAAATCAGAGCCGGACAGTTGGGTACCTTTCCTTCCAAGTAAGTTTATTACATTTATTTTTAGGTTAAATGTCACAGGTGTGCAGCATATTTAAACGTCAACAGCAGTCTTGAGATTGCAAAGGTCTACGGATCTCAGATCACACTTAGAGCACACATGACCGGTGTGCTTGTTCGTCTTTTTCATGCCATAATAAAAAAAATAGGTACACATTGTTACGAATCACTTTTATCGACAAAATAATTATGAATCAAATTTAAATAAATCGATAAGCTTATCTTTTACCTCCAATGAAATCATTAAAATAGTTTCAAACTGAAACTCTTACCATAAAACATTTTCTTCTGAATAAAACGTTTCAAGTTTCAGAGATTTTTCCGCACAAAGTTTTCCACTGCAGTGGTTTATGCTTTATTATTTTTTATTTTTCTCGCAACCTAACACTATCGGTATCCTCTGTTTGAGTTAATATTGCTTGCTAAAATTGCAGTTAAAAAACCCTACATACGTCTCAATGTTGGACATACCCACACCTTCCATACTTGTGGGAGGACCTTGTGCAGGGGCCGTCCGGATTGGTACCACCATTTTATCCTTTAACCTACCGTCAAGCAGCAGTGTTTGCATTGTTGTGTTCCGGTTTGGGGATAAGACAGCCGGTGAAATGACTAGCATAGAGGCATTCCATATTAGTCTTTAGGGTTGGCAGTGCATTTGCAGTCTTGTGAATGCGAATGTCTATGGGTCACAGTTTCCACTTACCATCAGGTAGCCAGTGTTCTCGTTTGCCTTCCTATGCCATAAAAAAAAAACCCCTCTCATAATGAGAAAAGGCATAATTCACGAGGAGACGAGCCATCTGGTACATTATTCTGTTCAACTATTCGTTCTTGAACTTGACGCACCAAATGTTAACTGGCAAGATGAAGTTGTCTCGTCAGAGCCTACATACATTTAAGGGCGTGCATCTTAGTTTACTCACTTCACCCGTTGCGTGAGCAAGCTCGTATGACTGCAAATCGACCGAGAGCCGTTTTTAAGAGACGCCTCAGACGGTAACCAGTCACCGTTACCGCGTAACTAACAAATTTGTGATAGAGAAAAATAAACCTTACCGTCTTATTAAAAAGATGCATTTTGCTCCTTATTAAAATGTTACTTACGCGGTTTTGCAATTTCACCGACGATATAAACGTGCAATGCCAGGGACATGGCCAAATTGCTGCCTTTCAGTGAATACTTATTTTAAACCTTTATTTTACTTAGGGTTACTAGTAAGACGCTTTTTTCAGCAATGAACTGGCAATCTATTTTAAGAGGTTATAACTATAATGGTCAGTTCAGCCTTCTTGCATTAGGTCTTAGCTGTTATATTTACTGATGGTTGAAAAACTATTAGCATTCTGTGAAGGGATTATTTGCCGTTGATAACCTAAGCTATGATTATATTGTTGCTGATTGACTGTACTATTGTTGTAAGACAATTAATTTTATGCAAAATTAAAAGTAAACATAATTAATATGCATTAGAAATTGAAGTTAAGGCTTATATTACCCTTGATTGTTGAGTAATTAATCATAATATTAGGGTAAGCTTCAAATAATTGTAGGTTCATACGCCTCGTATAAAATCTAATCAAAACTAATTTGAAAACTGAGATTACTGTAACAAGAAAAATCGGAATCAAATTTTTGATAAAAATGGAAACAAAATTGTATTATTAACGAAACCTTAGTCAAAACTAGTGTAACATTTAATCTTACAGTGGGAGAGTACAAGAATAATGTTCGAACCGTACCGCACTGCATTTAATAGTTTATTTATGCAACGATTACATAATGAAGGTTCCTGAGATAACAAGTGGCAAAGTGCCCTAATAAATATCTAGAAGTGACGAGTATCACATTTATGTTCTGTTGTTAAGACTAAGGCTAACTTACTTATTTACCTTCTAACTTTTTTCTCGCCTAGTAATCTATGCATGTACCTACTTTGTTCTATGTGGTATCAATAGTTTGTTAAATTGACTGATACGTTCATACATTTAAAGTGACAGTCCACGCAAAATCGACTGTCACTTTTAGATCTAATTATAGATGGGCGCTTTTATAAATAAATAGCTTCACTTTGCATTCCCGTTTTTGTTTTAATTTGCTAGTAGGTCTTCTATTTTTTCTTGCGTCTATGAAACTATGCAATAATTTATTAAATGTATGAAAATGAAGAACAAACTGGGCGAGTATTCCATGCAATATTTTTAGGACACCGAAGTGGAGGTCATCCATGCAAGCTTAGACCATACAGTAGCTGGCTGGACTGGCCTTATAGGTCATTTCCCCTCTGCCGAAAAACTTGCACAATGTGCAAAAAGTTATACAAAACTAATTTCATAATCGATTAATGGTCATTCACAAAATCGCCTCGCCAGAGAACACACTTATTGGAAAAATGCTCGCATGTGCTATAAGTTCGTGTAAAACACGATCAATTACTTCAAGCTTAGAAAAAGATGGCACAACATTTCATTTGTTAGTAATTTTATATATTTAATACCTGTAAAATATTATTTTTAAAATATTTTCATAGCACGTCAAATTTAACGATTAAAATCAATCGATTCAAATTCTTACTTGGATGAATGCGTACTCGGGTAGCGAGACTCGGTTTTAATGCTTTGTAAGAAATAACTTAACAGTTTTTGAAATAAAGTCTATAATTGTTTGCATCAAAATGATGTCGTCAGCATACTCCTTAGCGAGACTCGGTTTAGTGACAAGGGTAGTGTCGATGAAATCAATATTTTTCGACAGTAAGGAATATTTACTAAGGACTTGAAAATTGCCTAGTGAACACTATTTATTTTAAGTGTATATTTTACACGTTTTTAAAAGACCCAGAATTGAACAAATATGGACCGCCTCATGCAGCAGACAAGCAAATTGGGTGCCTACGCGTACTAGTTCCATATGTTCGAAACATTTTGATGCAAGTCAGTATCGAACAACGCAAGAGGTGAAAGTTAATAGATTTTGCTGTTCCTACTTTATGTTTATATGAAAAACTTAGTATATTTAGTATTTTAGTAAGTATTTGCTTATACAAAGAAATACCAATGACCACGATATTTTAAAACTTTCATAACTTTGTCAAATAATATCTAATAAAAATACGGTCAATAAGGTTTCTTCTGATAAAACAATAATAAGAAAAATTGTGCTATAATCTCCATGATTGGTCAAGAGGGCAAACTTTGTAAAAATATGTAAAAAACATCGTACTTTTCCGTTATTGTTAATTATAATTAACATGACTTAACAACTATTTCATTGACCAATAATATCCTATTACGATGCTCGATAGATACTGAATTTTTTATGACAGAGAAGACGGCACATTAGCACTCGGGCCACCTGATGGTAAGTGGGAACTGAGACAATCTCAAGATTGCAATCCTAAGGGCCGTATTAATAAACTTTTCTTGACTGAGAGATGTCCGTCACAAGATACGGCAGAGTAAACGACAAGCCATAGAAAACTGTTATTTTGACGCATCTTGAGACTGGCATTAAAGTCGAGATAAGTTTATTAATACGGGCCTAAGACTTCAAAGGCGTTGCCAACTCTGAGTTCTACGATGGAATCTCTATTCTCGTAATTTCACCGGTTGTCTTATTCCGACACCGGAACACAACAATGCGAACACTGCTGCTAAGCGGCGGGGCAAAAATTGTATGCTCCTGCAAATGTCAGTTAAAATATCGATATGAGCTATCGACCTCATCCTCGCACCGTAGGTTATGCCGACCACATTATACCGCGTATTCTTATACCGCGTTTGTACAAAGTATTTACATGTGTGATATGTTTGTGTGCGTCAAAATATATTATGTGTTAGATTTCTGTCAAAATGTGCGTGTGTAATGACACAGATAGATTTTACATTTGTAAGTAATCTTTTGCATGTGTTATTTCTTCACCCCCCGCAAATCTCGGCAGACATAATTGTACCCGAATACAACCTATAAGGCCAGTCCAGGTATTGTATGGTCTAAGCATGCAAGTGTAGAGTTCTGGCGAGAGCCCATCAATGAACCTGTACACTCATTTTTATGGGTATTGTGAATGCAAATAATGGTTTCGTTGTACTGTAATTTAACGCAATATACTCGCAAGAAAACTGTACCTTGAGACCGAAATTTATATTTTTTTTGAATAAGTAATGTTACCGAATCGCTATCTAGAAAACAAGTACTTATTGCAATATGAGTCAGCGCCCTGTGTTCGTATTTAGTACTAAAATTCGATAGTACTACCACATTGACATTGACTTTCGTATCGTCGCAACAAGCAGTAAAGCTTGGACTCCATTATACTCGGTAAAAACACATTGCTTTCGACTTGTTATCTTTTTGACAACGTTGCTATAGTTCTTATTTACTTAACGCCTCAAGAGACTCTCGCTAGATGGCTGGATCAAGGGCCAGATACCGAAGGCAATACTCCTTGACACGGCACGCATTGTGAGGAGGTCTCTCTCTGCAGCCCTAATCACTGGTAGCTTGGGTCAAGCCCCGCTGCCGGCGGCACTCGTAGGTAAGGTTTTTAAAATGATTATTTTTGTATTAGCATTGTTATTTTACTCTTATATTTGAAAATTAATTGTGAAAAACCTAATTTACATATAAAAAATTAAATTAATATCGGGAAAATAATAAGAAATTTTAGTTCAGGGAACGAGACCCATAATAACATAACAATATTAAACTATTTCCCCGAAACCGGAACACGACACCTTTCAGCCAGAAGTCAGGACACTCGACGGTCCCCAGCATAAACCGCGGCACGCGCACTACAAACGAACTGAAGTGCACGTGGCGAAGCGACAGCAGCTGGAACACCGTCAGACTGCACCCAACTTTACTGACGTACTCCACCTAGTGATGGGCGATTTCTGAAACATTACAAAACTTTCCTTAACTGCGAAAATTACAGCTTCTGAAAGTTACATAATAAAATGGAAATGATTCTGACACATGTAAATTTCATTTAAATTTCATGAAATACATACATTACAAAACTTTAGTAATATTCAGAAATTAAACAATATCATTTTAGTAACTTTCAGAATGTTGCATGAAATTTTAGGTGAAAGTTTCACTTTTGAAATTTTCAGAATATTGCAGAAATTAAAGTGAATGTTTCACTTTTGAAACTTACAAGCCAACCATCACTAACTCCACCACGTCGTCTACCGAGAATGGTGCAGGCGAGACACGTAGAGCGCCGTGTTCGGTAGCTGCCCGCCGTAATGGCGGCCGAGCTTAGAACTATACGATGACATGTCAAGTGTGAATAAGTAATAATAGTTTTACCGAGTAGTAGGTATATACATGTAATAAAATTAGAGCCTGACTTTAAATAAGTTAACGTGAACCTGCTTTACAGGTTTGTCCTATAAATTCCGTAAACGTTTTCGAATAGTAAAGGCGTTTCGTAAACAAGATGTGTGTTAGAGCTACTGCGAGTGAAAACATCGGTAACCGGAATAAACATGTTGTTTAGGTTTAACATATTGAACATTCTAAGAATTTCAAATATTGCACTGGCATATTTTTGACGTGTTAAAGTGCCCATGTTTTTTCTGCCACATTGATACTCATATTTTATACGTTTTCTAAGAAGTAATAGGCAATAAAATGATAGTCGATTGTTCAATACATACTTTTGTATGACTCATAATCTTTGGCAACGTTTGGGCTGCCATAATGACAGGAGCAGGACAGACTTAATTTAGTCGTAAAAGATAATAAAGATAACTCGATTGAAATTTAGTAAAGTCTTACGATAATAATTATTTAGGGTAACGCCGGGGTAGTTGGTCATAGTTTTCCATATCAAAGGCGCGGCATTAATAAACTATATATGTTGAATATTGTAAATATTTATTTAAATGAATCTTTAAAAGTTTACTTGTTTAAAAAAAAGAAGACATAGGTATATCTAATGAAACAAAAAAAAACCGGGCAAGAGCATGTCGAACCATGCCCAAACGCGGAAGGAGTTGGGTTTGCGCTAACGGTTATAAGCTATAGTGATGAATATTGAACCCTTTTACCTATATATTACTGAGCAGCAGTATGGAACAGTATCGGTCGCACTTAACTTTTTTTTTTTTTAATTCCGCTTGGTTGTATACACCGTGTTTTTATTGATTTACGATAACTTCGGCATATTACTAGGTACATCCATAGAAACTAAGTGGTAGATTCTTTTTTTTTATATTGCAAAAAAAAAAGTTATCTAAAAAATAAGTTATCGTAAATCAATAAAAACACGGTGTATACAAGTCCTGATAAAGATAAGATTTGCATATCTACATCAAAAGCAGGCAAATATCACACTAAATAAAGTCAATCCTCGATAAAAAAAGGGTTTCAAAATACTTATTCGAACCGGTAAAGTACTTTCCTAGAGACTAAAATGGAAGAATCAATCGAACACATGCGTTGAATATAAAATCGTCTCTTTTTTATAAAAAAAACAACTCTGCTTTGTAATGTATGGTAAAGCAAAGGTCATCACATCTTTCCTGAATAAGACTATCTTTTCTAATTTTCTAAAAAAATTGCCAACACCGTCCGAGGGCAAAAGCATGTCCTTGTGATTGTTTTAAAATTATGCCAACGCGCAATTTACGGACACATCATTATTCAATAACTTCTTAATCACATCTTGTAACAAGATCATTAATTTGTAACAGACTCACTCTTGTAACATCACTGTCAATTACTATCATACTCTTCTAATATCATAGATAATTTTTATACTTTGTAAAATATAACGAGTGGATTTTACATTTTTTTTATACAATTATTCACAAATATCTTTGCCCGCAGAATTGTTCTTACAACTAAAAGCCCACTAAATTAGTTAGTAAGATGTACTTAGCGAGTGTTTCTAGTTTTTTTTAAAATAGTAATAGGTATTTGTCAATAGGTAATTATGCCATTTTTCCCGGACTTACTCTTATATTAGGTACATGTCTTAAGTCACGACAATGTTGTAATATATTGGATATTATCTTATGATAAATCAAATTTTATCACGCATTACAAATTAATGAACAGGTGGGGTGTACTTTTAGATTTGTTAAAATAACCTGATATCTATTCTGCTAATTTGTTAAGGTCATTTTGTTTTTTATTATGATTAACAATTATGATTGGGTACGATCCGTACGAAGCAGAATTAAGTAAACTAAATCAAAGTGGAATAGAGGCTCCAAGGCAACAGGAGGTATTTCGTTTTAAAGTTATTAACGATACTTCATAGTTAAAATCTGCCAAGCCGTTTAGTATCAGGAGGAAACAAAAGGAAATTATACTTACGACGGTGCAAGACAACCCACATAAAAAGTTTCGATACATTCTCCTACAGAAAGCGTGTAACCATATAATCTGGAATAAAGAATTCTTAACTCATTCTATAATTATATAATAACCACACCAATCCATGTCAGTTAGTGAAAAAGTTATTTAAATTAATTATTCACAAAACATGCTGCCATCTAGTGGATTACTAACGTAAGCACATTAAAGCGACATCTAGCATTCGTTTACAGTATTACGACGGTTGTTTGTGTTGCAACGCTCGGAGTAGAGGCGTGCGTATTGCTAGGGTTGTAGTTAGTAAGGAAACCGCTAGGTGTCGTTTTTATCAAAAAAATAAGTTAAAGTTAACATAAACATTTATGTTAGTTTGTAATACTACACTATTACTTTTGGTTCAAATTTATTAACCTGATATTGAAGATACGCGGTTGTATCAGTAGCGAGATGGCATGTCTTCCTTGTTTGGGACAGTTTATTTATATAGAATTAGAAAATAACCTCGTTTAAGGGTAAAATATTTAATTAATAATTGTTTTGTGGAGCATAAAACCTAATTGCTCGGTAGTTAAACTACTTGATAGATTTAATTGGCTGTTCAATTATTTATTGTAGGCGTCGGAATATTTAAAAAATGTCGTACGTTTAATTATTTTTAAGTGGTATTAGTTCCCTCCTGTGTCATTACTTCCAAGTACTGTAGGCGTGTTCATTGCAATAATCAATAAAAACCGTCGGCGATCATCAAACTAAACCGGTTACTATTAATTGTGAAGCGGACCGATCAAAGATACGGATAAAATAAAACAGTAATTCATTAAATTATACCTTTAAAAGTTTACCTATTAGCGCTACCAAAATCTCATGGAAATGACTTGGGTGTTTCAAAAATATTTACATTTCATTTTCAAATTCATTTATTACTCTGCTTTTAATAAAAATACTCACTAAGATAGAGTCATGATTTTGGGTTTGATTGTATTTTTTATAATTTACGAATTAAATGATAGTTTATTTATAATGGCACTAGTCGTACACACATACGCACAAAATGAAATACAGATTCAAATGTAGATTCTTATTTATTCTTAGTTTGTTGGTCAAACGTTCATTCAAAATTAAAATTAATAATTAATTAACGGTGAAATAGGTTGAAAAGGATTCTGCGAGGTATTAAACCCTGCTTTGCCCATAATTAAAGGGCACTTTAAACAACAGATCCTAAAAGAGGCAGTCATCTTACCATAGGTTCCAAGTCATTGAAAACTGCCATCTCTTTTGGGCCTCAAATCGGGAAACTTTATATTCATATTAAAAAAACTAATCTTAGCTGAGATGACAAGGTGCTTAACACTAACGTATTCTTTTTTAGAAAATTATCAAAATGTAAAGACATCGATACAACTGTCCGGGAGCTTACGCCAAGTCTATACATTTTTAATTACGACAACGTTCGCCGATTGCATGTTGTCAACGGCAAAGATAAGTTAAATACAGCCCTTACAAAACTTGTGGAAGCACCCACTTTTACGAAGCATATCAATGTCATGTTCTTATGGCTCATGTCGTACACGTGCAATTAAAATAGCCCCCCAGCGTGTTTTCCGACTCACTGGGTCGATACATTGTTAAAAATCCCTTTGAAAAACCACCAGGGTAGCCCGGTCTTACGCCGCGGGGTGTGGAAATTAGGCGGGATTAAAAATATCGATTTGGTGAGGTTTTGTTATTGTTATTTTAATTTTGAAGAGTGTTTTGAGGAATCATTCATTTTAGGGGAGATGAAATTTTAAATAAATGTCTTAATGGTGAAATTTTTGGTAAGATTATTTTGTTTAAAGCAAATCGAAAAATAGAAAAGGTGTGATTCAAAGTTACTCTCTTTCTGGCTGTTTGTTACGCTTTCACGGCTAACCCGCTAAACAGATTTTGATGAAGTTTTGTATGGGCATAGTTTGAGACCGTAGAAAAGACATACAGTCCATTTTATAAAGTAAAGTTGGATGGTTCTCGAGGGAATAGCAATAAACGAATTTTACGCGGACGTTGTCAGGCAACAGCTAGTTAAAAATATTTTTAAACATTCGCGTAACGAAAGGGACAGGAAAGTTTTTATAACGACTTTAAAAGGCCTTCGTTTGTGTGTCTGTTCACGATTTATTCTTCCTATCATAAATTACCTGGGACCTTATAAATTTATATAGTTTCGATTTATTTGTACTCATTAAAAGTTTGTATTTTGAAGGATATGATTGTTGAGAATTACTTAATTAATTTTAGTCAGAGTCCACAGTGCCGTAATATTTTTCAATTTAATTAATTATTATGTATGTATGTAAACTCTTTATTGCACAAAAAATAAAAAAACAATTACAAGTAAATTCGTACATAAACTTAAGATTAACATGTAGAATGGCGAACTTATCCCTTTAAGGGATCTCTTCCAGTTAACCTGACCATGATAGAGGAAACTGTACGAGGATAAGCAAGATTACAAGGATGTGCACCAAAAAAAAAAAAAACTAATATTTCAATCAAATATCCATAAACTATACATATAAATAAATAAACATCACATACACAAATATAAATATAATTATATAGTACAGCATATATATATATATATATATACACTTACATAAGTAAATAGTCATATATACATGTATTTATTTATTTGTACATATACTTGTTATGTACTTATACATACATGAATATAAATAAATATATGACGCCGAAATGAAACATTACTGACTAGATAGCCTTTAAGGATTAAAACAGTAAACACTACTCATCCAACCACAACCTTTTTAACTTCCTAAATTATTTTTAAATTATTATGTCTCGTTGGTAAACTAACTAATTTCCAATAATGAACAGCCTTCGAAGCTTCAACGGTTTTAATACTTGTATTAATTAAACGTTGCACCCGTGCATTATCACAGTGCACTCAGCAATTGATTATTTCAATGAGCAGTGGTCGTGTGCGTTAATTTCGCATTGCGGGCGGTCTTTATGTTTAAAGTTCTTTATATGCAATGTACCAACATAAATTATATTAAAACAGTTTTGGAAATTATTTCTATTATGGCGTAGGAGTGCAAACAAACACATAGGCCGCTTGATTGTTAGCGCGTAGATTATACTTTATACCAGATTCCCAAAACACCAGATTCAAAATAATGATTAATTTAACTTCCACGCCACAATCGAAATAATTTCCTAAATTATTTAATGTAATTTATGTTGGGAATTTTGGGAATGAGCGATTCACGATTGCAAGTGGACTCTAAGGACCATAGACTTAAAGATGCAATCAAATAATGTGCCAAGCCGATATTAAAATTGATTAGTGTTGAAATTGCAATATTAAATAACTTTTCTTACAGTTGTACGAAAATCATTTAAATTGTATTTATTAATCATCATTTCGATAGCTTTTAGAAACTTGTACAACACTAGTGTTTGTGATCTTAGTTTATAGCTCAAATCAACCAACTTTATAAATGCAAGAACCAAACAAATACCTTTCCAAAACATTAAATCGATCTCCATATTTTCTAACCAATCATAAAATACTAATTCCCCATGAAAACGGGACTGTCTTCCACAATTGGCGCTGTCTCGCTGGCATGAGTAATGGGTGCCACAAATTTAATGTTACCACACAATGCCCGTGTTTGCGGAGTAATGGGGGAGCGGCATGCCATGCAGTTGAATTTGTGAAGTTTATGGGCGACGACGGATTTGATGTATTTCTTGAATTGGATAAACGCTAATTTATAGAGCTCGAAATTGTACCGTAACCGCCGCGTGTTGAAGAGGATGCGAAGTATGTTTAACAGAGTGCAAATGGCGTCCGATAGTCTCTGCCTACCCCATTGGGAGACAGGCGTAAAGGTGTGATGATGATCAGACCAAGGAATATAAGGCGCAAAGTTAAATGACAACTAGCGATTGCCTGTATCGATAAACTCAATTATCGATGCTTTTCAAATACATAAGTGATCGTCCCAGCATTGTTTTTAAGTATGTATTTTTTATTTTGTTTTGCTCCTACCACTTCCACAGAAACTGAAAAGTCTTTTTGCCACCTGAAAATGGGACTGTCTTCAACAATTGGCGCTGTCTCGCTGGCATGAGTAATGGGTGCCACAAATTTAATGTTACCACATAACAACGCCGACGACCTGCTAGCCTAGTTGGTAGTGACCCTGCCTACGAAGCTTGCGGTCCTAGGTTCTAATCCCGGTAAGGGCAAACATTTGTGTGATGAGCGCGAATATTTGTTCCTGAGTCAAGTAAGTATGTATTTATATCGTTGTCTAGTACCCATAGTACAAGCCTAGAGCTTAGTTTGGGACTAGGACATTGCCCCCTGGTATTTAATTTAAAAAAAAAAGAGAATAAAAAAATAAAAAATGCCAGTGTTTGCGGAGTAATGGGGGAGCGGCATGCCATGCAGTTGAATTTGTGAAGTTTATGGGCAACGACGGATTTTATGTATATCTTGAATTGGATAAACGCTAATTTATAGAACTTTAAATTGTACCGTAACCGTCGTGCGTTGAAGCGAAGTAGTTACCTGGCGTTCGATAGTCTCTGCATACCCCATTGGGAGTCAGGCGTAAAGTTGTGATGATGATAAGACCTAGGAATATACGGGGCAAAGTTAAATGACAGTTAGTGACCAGCCCCAGCATTGTTTGAAAGTGTGATTTTTTTTTTTTTATTTGCTCCTTCCGCTTCCACAGAAATTTAAAAGTATTTTTGCCACTTGAAATGGATTCATCAGTTAAGACGGAGAAAATTAACGCCCTTGGGACAAAATCTGATCGTTTAGTAATACTGCAAATACACAATGAGAGAAAAAATAAAATGATAATGTGTGAAGGTTCAAATATCGTTTCATCAAAGAATAACCAAAATTTTGTTTCATTTTCATACCTTCCATAAAAAAATATTTTTACAAAGAAAACTTGTAGCGATCACTCGTGTATGGGAAAAGCATAGATAATTTCGTTTATCGATATATGCATTTCCTAGCAGTCATTAAATTTTGCCCCGTATAATATATTCCTAGGTCTGATGATGATCATGATATTGGACTTATTATAATATCATTAACTAGCGACGTGCTAGCGACCCGCCCTCGTTTCGTTTCGGCTTATGTGAGTTTTCTGTAACACTATTAGCCAGAATTTTTGATACATCAAAACCTTCATCTTGAATCACTATTAATTGGGATTGTTCATATTTTTTAAATTACTCTTATTTGAAAACCATTTCGACAAAAGTTTTTTTGACCTTTATTTGACTTTCGTTTTTTGCTTGAAGCCATACTATCTGTATCTTACGGATTAGGCGAAAACCGCTTGAAAAAGTATGTTTTATTACACTATTACAATCACTTTTTATCATTGGATATCATTTAATTGTTGTAATTTATTGGGAAATGCCAAACTTAAAATAATCATGTCATCTATAAAATGTCTGCTAAATAAACAAAGATATTAAAACAAAACTATTGGGTCTAATACAAAATTAATAAAATTGACCTTTTAAAATCGTCTATTCTTTCGAATTAGAATGTAAAAACCGTGAGTTATTATTTTTGGTCTATCCCAATTGATGAACATCGCATTAAAAACCGTTACATAATTTGCAAGATCTAAGCGTACTGCATATACAAAGAGATCGATGCCGGTGAACGAATTTGTTTTATAATACGCACATTTCTGTTTTTTTTTTTTTTTTACCTATCATGCACACTTAAAAGTAAATTTATGAGGTTGATTTTTCAAAGGAACCAACAGCACCAGGTGCATGTAAATCTTAAACGTTTAATCGAAAATCGATATCGAATCTATATTAATGCTGCGTCAGATGTCTAACAATCGACAATCGCTTGGAGAAAAGACTTTGTAGAAACGTAAAATTATTAAGAACCAGTGGGGAGTAATGGATTTGAGGGATTGCTTTATAACTTTTGATATGCAGGGTCCGTCTGGATTGCTACCACCATCTTATCCATTAACCTACCGCCAAACAGCAGTGTTTGCATTGTTGTGTTCCGGTGTTGGGATAAGACAGCCGGTGAAATGACTAGCATAGAGGCATTCCATCTTAGTCCTCAGGGTTGACAACGCATTTGCAGTCTTAGGATTGCATTGCAGTCTTGTGAATGCGAATGTCTATGGGTCTCAGTTTCCACTTACTATCAGGTGGCCTGTGTGCTCGTTTGTCTACTCTATGCCATAAAATAAAATAAAAAAATCATAATAAATCGTATCACAATAAAACCAAATTATTTGTCGTTTAAGACTCAAAATCAAAGTGATTCATAACTTGATCATTTTTTTGGGTGGAATATAAACAAGTAATTTGTTTTGAGTAAGACGAGTTGATTCGTAATACATCGTACTATATCTTAATAATATAATAAATGCGATAGTTTGTGTGTGTGTGTTAGTTTGTTTCTCATTCACACTTCAACGGCTGGATTGATATGAATGAGATTTGAATGAAATTTGAAACGCAGATAGGTCATAGGCTAAATTATTTTTATCCCTGAAAAATATAAAAAAATCCCAAGGAAATAACGATAATCTAAATCCAAGCGAACGAAGTCGTGGGAAGAAGCTAGTTATTTAATAAACTTCTCTAGCATGATTCTAAAGCACCTCTTATTTATTGAATGTACATATTGATTAATACATATAGTACCTAATTAGATGAAAATAATACTTAATACTAACTTACAGGCAAGACTCACTCTCTTCTAATTAGATGGTATGGGAGCGAGTGACAGAGAAGTACAAACCCAAAGGACCGTCTAAGGGCTCACAGTCTAACTAAAGTGTTAAGTCGAACCAAAATCACCCACTGAGTAATCATCGAAACCTGCCTCGTCAGCAGGCTTAGTAGAGCTTTACATCGGTAAATATACTCGGGTATTAAGTTCGGTTCCCGCGGGGCAAGTCTGTCCAGGGGTTCAGGGTTACAAAGACTAGTTATAAAATGGATGGAATAATTTATATTCAATTTTACTGTATCTGTACCTAGTCTTATTTGTACCTCAGATGTTTTGAGAAAACGCTTAATTTTAACGTCCTTTTTACCCCACTGTGGCAAAGCCTAAAAAGAGGGTTAGGTGTTTGACTTGTATACATATTGTATATGTCCGACTCAATCTTCGCTCGTAACTACTGATAGGCGTATTAACCACTAGAGTGTCATAGGCTATATAAAAATTATTTAAATGTGAAATTGGCGAAATAAAAAATATATACATTATTAGTAACATTACAGACGTTTTTTAGTTAGTATAAGTATTGGTTTTACCCAAAAAAAATAACACGCAAATCTTTGAATGCGTGTTTCTGGAAACTATTCTTCATGCAGTTAGTATTCAAGTTACGAGGGTGGATTGAAAAGTTCTGAGCCTGGTAAAAAAAAGTAACGGGCTCACTTTTTATAAAATTTTTATTTTTCGACATATTCTCCATGAAGGTCAATGCACTTAGTCCACCTCGCCTCCAACTTCATTATCCCATCAAAAAAAAAAGAATCGCTGAGGTCGTTAAAATATGAGTCTACTGCTTCTTGTACCTCCATATTTGTCGAAAATATTTGTCCTCCCAAGTGTTTTTTGAGGTTTGGGAAGAGATGATAATCGGAAGGAGCTAGATCCGGCAAGTAAGGGGGATGCGGCAGCACTACAAATCCACAATCATGTATTTGTGCCATTGATTTCGCCGAAGTGTGAACGCGAGCGTTGTCTTGGTGAAACAGTACTTTTTTCGACAGCATTCCAGGTCTCTTTATTTTAATTTCCTCACGCAGACGACGTAAAAGAGCACAATAGTAGTCCGAATTTATTGTTTTGCCCTTTTCGAGATAGTCTATCATGATATTCATGATAACCCCCCTGCAATCCCAGAAAACTGAGGCCATTACCTTATTAGCTGACAAAATGACCTTGGCTTTTTTGGGTGGTGGTGAACCTGGTCTTTTCCATTGCCTGGATTATTCTTTCGATTCTGGTGTACTGTGGTGGACCCATGTCTCGTCCATAGTTATAAAACGATTGAAAAAATCGTCGGAGTCACGTTGAAACATACATAAACAATCTTGGGAAATTGTAACACGTACTCGTTTGTTCTCGACTGAAAGCAGTCTAGGCACCCACCTGGTTGACACCTTAGAAAATCCAAGAACATCGGTGATGATGTTCTGTGCCCGCTCATAAGAAATACCCATTGCTTCCGCTATCTCCACAATCTTCAATCGCCTATCCTTCATTATCGCATCTAATATATTATTGACATTTTCGTCCGTAGTAGCCGTCAACGGCCGCCCACTCCTAGGCTCGTCTTGAACAGTCTCCTGGCCACGTTTGAAACCAGCTACCCATCTTTTTATGGTAGCATACGATGGAGCAGATTGCCCTTATGTTTGATTCATATCTTCAAATATTTGTTTTGGGGTTAACCCCTTCTTTTGCAAACATTTTATGACAGAACGGTGCTCAATTTTATCCATTACTTGAAAAATCAGTGACCTTATGTAGCAGTTCCAGCATAAAATGCAAAATTGTGACAGGAAAAAAACAAAAGATAGTGCATAATGGCGACTAAATATGGCACTTTGACGTGCCAGTATTTATTTGTTTTTTTTTTTATTATATTCAACCTTAGGCTCAGAACTTTTCAATGCACCCTCGTAAATGGCCCGTTCTGTTTACGCTGAGAGAAAAAGACAGAGCTCTATAACTGCTGTAGCTCTGTCCTTTTCACTGAACGTTAAATGAACTGCATAGTAATGTCATAATAACCCCTCTGTGCTTCCTAAATAGAAGGTCGATAATCGATACTGACTTTTTCTGTCGAGTGAATAAGTAATACATTATTATTATCTAACCACTTGCTACTTAATATTATAAATGCTAAAGTTTGGATATTTGTTACTCAATCACGCCAAAATGGCTGAATAGGTCTGAATTAAATTACATATTCGCTTTATTATTATTATTATAGGCTTCTTTTAATTTCGGAAAATTTAACAGTTGCCGAGGGAATAGCGATAAACACATTTTACACGTACGTCGTTGCGCACAACACCTTGTAATACTTTTCTCCAATTTATAAAAAAATCTTAATATAAAATCTTAGCATATTTTGGTGTCATTGCGCTGGTCTGATTTAAGAGTTCATAGTGGCTACGCAGGATCTTCACTCGCTACCTTCAAAGCTGAAACTTGATAAATTAGCTTACGATGAGATTGACCGTAGGTACGAGAAATCACTTTTTCCCAGCAAAGCATTGTCCCATCTACGCCAATACATCACAGGATCAGGGAGCAACAAAGTACACGGCGGGGGGTCAAATCCTACTGAGCACCGAAATTGATACAAACCTCGTGCCTATGAATGCTCGTATTAAATTTGAGCCTCTATTGTCATTAAGATTAAATCTATTGTTGGAGTTGCATTAAAAACAGCTGACGTGTTAAACGAACCGAGAACTCTAATTATAAATTGAAGTTGAGTATTAACTCTTGTAAATGTTTATAACATGGGTAATAATACTAATAATAATAACTTGATCCGCCTTCTGGGCATTTATTCCACACTGTATTAGCAAATATTGCTTGCTGAAATAATATATTGTTGTTGACGTTATGACAGCTTTTATTCACTTGATAGTTACAATTGTCATAACATCAGGAGTGGGATATAGAAGCAAGTTGAGCGAAAAACGATAAAAACGCTGGGAAAATAAAGGCAAAGTAGTTTTTACGAATGTACCAAATTATGCTTGTTATTTTTGAAATTTTAGCAAAGGTTATAAATTGAACTGCAACCCTCATTCAAGGTGTGGGTATACTTTACTTGACAGTCCAGCTCTCTTAAGAGCAGTGATATTGAATTGATATTAGTTGTAATGCTCGAAAGATCAGTCGATTGGTCAGTTTTCTATGGCTTGACGTTTACTTTGACGTAGTTATCTTGTGACGGGCATCTCAGCCAAGATGAGTTTGTTGACACAGTCCTTAGCGTCGTAGTCGTTGTTGAAGCGAGTGCGGGGGAGTGGCAACAGCATCCAATTTCATTTGTGTTACTGTAGCGTAACTTACTCTTAAGTATTATTGTATGTAATAATTGAAAAATTACCTTCTGATGGAATTTCTTGCGGCTCTTCTTCTCCGCAATGATGGTCTTGTCCGAAGCGGTGGTAGATTCACTCCATATTATTACCGACATGTAAAAGAGCCCTTTGAATTTTAAATTTTTGAAGGTGTTGTTTAAACGATTTCGTTCTTTTATAAAATTTTGCGTGGATATTAGTGATAGGTAGCATTACTTAAGTGATTAAATGATTGTTTTACGTTTTTATTAGTAACAATTAGTTTGTCAGTTATTTACTAACACTATATGCATCGACGTGTCCGAAATAAAGGTTAATTTTATTTTATTAATAAACTGACTTATGCTGTGAAATGACAATCATTAACATTGTGCGGACTAGAAGAATATTGTAGCAACTGACTGGCAACTTTTATTGAGTTAAGACGCCTTTGAGAAAAGTGAGAGCAAAGTGACTCATAACCATCAATTTGCATATTACAAGTTATGAAAATTTTATTTACATAGGTAGGCAGGTACAGTCACGAACCGGGATGGTTGAGCTACTTGCCATTGTTCGTAATTTAGCAGTGTATTCAATAACCATTGTCAATGACTGGCTGACAGCTATTCGATTTGCATTACATAGCCAAATTAGAAACATGGGTAAGTGGCTCAACAATCCCGGTTCACGACTGTACTATCCATTATGTAATTAATTATACTCGTAAACATAAATTTACTTGTACGTAATGTTTTCTATAAATATGTATTTAGCTTTTATTTAACTTGCTTGGTTTATAATGTCTGAGGCTTTCTTCATTCGTTTGTCTGCCTTCCAGGTTCAAGTAAATTTCAAGCCACTTTCTGTTTTTGTAATAAACTAAAACTTGGGAATCATTAGTTGACCCAAAAGCAATGCAACGTATGATGAATGGATGGGTATCCAGAATCTGATCCAGATGGAGTCGGAAGGTGAAAGAAAGAAAAGAAATAAAATTGTTATTTCTGACAAGCAACAACAAAGAACAGAAAAATACGCACAAGAAGAATGTAGTCATGAAATCGTTTCAACTTACAGTTATGCTGGCATTTAAGTCAGCGCTGGTCTTCCGTTGGAGATATCAGGTGTAACAACGTTAAACACAAAAAAAATATTAGAACACAAAACAAAAACAAATTCAAGCTCAAAAAAAACAAAAAAAATGGCTTGCGACCTTTTATGCTTTTAGGTGGCAACAAGATCTCAGCTGTAATTAACGTAGAGACAATAACGTAAACAAAACTTATTGGGAGTACGATGACTACTATAGGTACTTTTATACCACTGTTAATGTTTAATCATCTGTAGGTACATTTAGCCGTTAGAAATATTTTTAATAAGCCTTTAATCTGCAAAGAACCAGAGATTAAAATCATTTACTCTTTACCTAGGAAGGAACGTATGTTTGTCAGTCGCGTTTTAAATGGCCGACACTTTCAAAAACTTTAAGCAAATAATTAAGTTATTCATACACTTAAGTTAAATAAAGTAGTTTAGAGTATAGTAGACAGGAATAAAAACCACAAAACCGCAGCACAATGCAGATATGGGAGCACAGCCGCCACATTCTTCTTCTTTATGACGCCGATTCGCTAGCCATTTTTACGGGCGTGGGTCATCCCTTAAATTCTTTTTATTGCCGCCCTTGTAAATCATTGCGTAATGCTCCAGTGCATTATCCGCCGAGGAAACTTCATTATGGCCGGTTTAATGGGTCGAAGGAGCGATAAAATCTGCCCGGCACGGCTGGACGGCGGTGTAATGGCAGCGGTGGCTATTTGTTTCTGGCTATCGGGACTGTCTGATTCTTGTATTACACGCCACTTGGTGTTGATGGTGGTATTCATTTTACGGACGCTTGCGAGCAGGGATGCTGTGCATTTTATTACGTAATTATAAGCATTAGTGGCGAACGCGTTCTGTTATGATGATTTGGAACGATGTGTAGAATGAAAGCTAGAGACCAATGGATTTTGGACGTTATGAAAATCTTGTTAATTGCATTTGAGAGTATCCTTAATTGCAACACATAGTAAACGCTGGCAGTTCTTTCTACAACTATAATGTACCAACATATTATTGGGTAAAAATGGCTGTTACTTTCCTTATTGTAATTTTCACTGAAGGTGATGGATATTACTCTAAAATACTCTATACTTATCAATCTATGAGTAAATTACACTGGATTTGGCAGAGTTCTGGCGAGAAAAAAAACTCAAAAATTAGCACAACTTTGCATTCCAAATATGAATCAATCGTGGCATGTTATTTTAATGCCTTCAGTGACTTTTCTCCCCAAATATTATTCGAAGTTTGAAGCATAGCATCTTAAGACTGTCTCAAGAAAACGACGAAAATGGGCACCGTAGTAATGGCCGACGATACATCACGTGCAATTTGTTGCGATAGCGTAGCGATAGGCCAGAGTAGCGAGAATTGTACTTTATGAGCCAATAAAACGTGTGCTCCTTGCGGGAACTGTTTTGATGGCCGCTAATGTCAAGCTAAGCTCACCATTTTAGGGTTCCGAAGCTAATGTAGCGTATTCATTTAATCTCTCGGTCATAGTACATACATACATACCTTCACGCCTTTATTCCCAGAGTGGGGTAGGCAGAGCTACAGAATTACCAACAACACTAAAAACTTGTTGATAACTCTGTAACCACAATTTGCATAATTAGGCTAAGATGTTTAACAGTGTATATTAGTGACAGGTAGCAAGCCCATCGCCTAACAGTAACATCGGTCATAGTAATTTGAGATAATCGCCAATTTAAAACTTAGTTCCATAATAATAAACAGATTTTGAATAAGCCAGTTTAAAGACGCGTTGAAGTATACGTTGACTTTCAGAAAGCTGTCAACTCGTGCCTAAGATAAAAAGATGATTAAAGGCCGTTTGGTCGCCTTCTATAGAACTTGTGAACAATGTACACAAATTAGTGCTGACTGACACATAACCTCAAATATAAACCAAGCGTGGTTTATTAAAAATAACATATAATGAATAGTTATTTCATCTTAAACTTAATATGAAAATAATGATCTAGTGTATGAATCATTGAAAAAGACCTCACTTGATCTATAAAAGTACGTGATCACTCATCATCGAGTAATCATTGTGAATTGTTTCTTTTGGTTTTGTTTACATCTTTTGCAAAGTCTATTGACGGCGACTTTAATTGAAACCTGTCATTGACCCGTCTTAGGACACGTTGTTTGATCAGTAGTTAAACATACTAGTAGTTAAAAATCGTAACCAATTGTTAAATCTGAACCAAATGAATCACATTTTCCATTCAAGTTTTGAATTTTAACCGTTAGTTCAGTTGACTACTGATCAAACAACTCGCTCTTAGAATGCACATTCAACTCAGTATTCGTTTTTGACCCTTAAACGGTGATTCCTTATATCCAGTTTTCCAATTTAATGTCGCTTTAGTTTACTTAGTGACGCTTTCTACCTTGGCTTATTATTGACAGAATGTGAAATTAGTGCAAATTAACGTCTGTTCAACTCATTTTAAGTACTGCTAATCAGGCAATAACTTTGTCACATGGAAAGTAAATGTAGGTACAGTCACGAGATTAAATTTGGTACCCACCTTAGGTCCAAAGTCAATCTGACATTCTACAGCAATAAGGTTGAGTTCCCTTAAAGTTACAAATGACTTGACATCTCTAATGACATTGACGACTTCAAGCATGTTTTTTCTTGAAATGGGTCCCAAATTAACGCTCGTGACCGTACCTACCTAAAAATATTTCTTACGAGCAACTTAAACAATAGCTTAAGCTTAGGTGGGCATTGGTCCTAAATATCAACCCAGTAAAGCTAGAGAGTATTAAATAACTCAATAAAAAGCAAGCTTAAAATCTGATTGCATTTTTTGGTATTGTCGTCGACATACAAACATACATAAACTCACGCCTTCATTCCCAGAGTGGGGTAGTCAGAGCTACCAGAATTACCAACAACTTTTGTAACCAAATTTTGCACAACTTGGCTAAGATGTTTACCAGTGTATTAGTGACAGGGTGCAAGTCCATCGCCTAGCAGCACTATCAGCCTTTATTCCCTTAGTCGCCTCTTACGACATCCACGGGAAGACATGGAGGTGCACTATTGCAACCCGTAATTTTGTTTTTTTAAGGATTCATTAAGTTCGATTGAGGCATTGAGTAGTAACGAGCGAGTATAGGAACGGATATTCATACATACAGGTCAAACACGTTTCCCTTTTGGGCTTCGCCGCAGTAGTCGGGTATAAAACCGAATATTGCAATTATTTCTAGAAAGTAAGCTGGCTAACTGGTTGGTATTGTGGTAACAGTATTCAGAAAGATCGTTGGTTCGTTTCCCGCTAGTCACATAGTATTTATATTGGAATCGGGGAGACAAGTTTTGAATCTCACTATTGATTTAAACTAATATGTGCTCATTTTCATTTTGCATATTTTCGATCTGTATACACCAATAGTAATTATAACAATTATGATATATGAGAACTAAATGCATAATTTCACGAAACATAATGGTGTTTACATTAAAAAGTAGGCAATTGTACAGTCTAACCTAATCTAACCTAATCTACCTAGTAAAAGTAATTGATTTAAATTGCATGGCAAATTTTACCGTACTCCCGAAATGATACAATTTGTTTTTATGCTAAACGTTTATCTCGAACCAGGTTAAATGAAATAATGCTAAAAGTTTTCATGAAAAGTAAAAGAAATTCATTTTGGGGAGCCTAAAAGTCGCCAGTGAAGGTTAAAAAACTGACCACCTGAGGGCTTATTATGACATAGCAATGCAGTTCAGTTCACGTTGAGAAAAAAAAACAGAGCCATATAATTCCCATAGCTCTATCCTTTACACTTACCGTAAAATGAAGTGCAAAGCTATGTTGAGCGAGAGCGGAGATCGTTGTCCGTCCGATGCAATATGCTGGCCCGCAGGTTCGTTAGGTGTACCAAAGAGGTCAAAGTGACGCTTTTCAAAGCATACCTTCAGACATTTTACACCTGCAGCCTGTGGGTCAGTTTTACGAAGAAGGCGTACAATGAGTTGCGTGTTCAGTACAACAACGCGTTCCGGGTGCTGCTGGGGCTGGGGCGGTGGTGCAGCGCGTCCGGTATGTTCTGCGAGGCGCGCGCGGACGGGTTCGCGGCCGTCATGAGGAAGCGCTGCGCCCCGCTGCAAGCCCGCCTCCGCGCCAGCCCCAACCGCATCCTGGCCGCGATATCTGACCGCTGGGATAGCCCTATGTGGGCTCGTTGGGAGCGTATGCACGCTCATACACAAACATAGTTTTTGTACCTAGTTATTTAGTTTTATTAATTTTCATTTTAATTTTATTTTAATTACACTAACATCTAATTATAAGGAATACTAACAAATTTGTATGGACCTTGTCTGAAATAAAATTATTATTATTATTATTATTATGTCATAATAACCCTTCTGCGGGGTTATTATTACATAGTTATACAGTTCAGTTTACGCTGAGAGAAAGGGACAGAGTTATAGCACTTATATAGCTATGTTCCTTTCTCTCAGCGTAAAAGAACAGCACTGCTACGTCATAATAACCCCTCTGATTGTTTTTTATAGTCATCATCGTTATTCAGATCATAATTTTTTAATTCTACTAATATTCACGCCAACACAATGCTTAAAAAAGTCTTATCCATTTATGAAATTCATATTCATTACAAAACTGCCTTTAATCGCTTTCAAGGTCAAGCTCAACAAGGACAGACAACAAATTGAAATGGCCGGATTCTGCTGAAGTCTGATAGGGGTGCAATTAAGGCGGGTTGCCATAAATCGGGCCGCCTGATCAGGACATGGAAGAGGCGTTGTGCCCGCCGGCGAAACGCCTGTGGACACACAGGGCCTTTCTGACGTCCAAAGTTAATAAAAAAACAGTTTCATTAATTGGTAAATTTTATTTATCTGTAATAACACTAATAACATAGGTACTACAATTATAAGTTAAAACTAAACATATTTAAATAAAAATTAAACTAAGCTCATCATCATCATCATGTCAGCTGAAAGACGTCCACTGCTGGACATAGGCCTCCCCCAAGGCTCTCCACTCAGACCGGTCTTGTGCTTTTCGCATCCACCGCTTTCCCGCGATCCTTACAAGGTCGTCACTCCATCTTGTTGGAGGCCTACCCACAGCTCGAGTCCCGGTCCGCGGACGCCACTCAAGAACCTTCTGACCCCATCGGCCATCAGTCCTGCGTGCGATGTGCCCCGCCCACTGCCACTTTAGTTTAGCTATTCTTCGGGCTATGTCGTTAACCTTAGTTCTCCTGCGGATATCATCATTTCTGATTCTATCACGCAGAGAAACCCCGAGCATAGCCCTCTCCATAGACCTCTGAGTGAAACTAAGCTAATCAAATTAAAATAAAACTAAGCTACTCAAATATCAAAGATGTAAATAATAATCACCACTATAAAAAGAACACCCCTCTAGCAGGTCCGCTCGCGGCATGGTCCCTATGACACTGGTCCCTATGACCTCTCTGATAAATGAATTATATTTAGTTAACGCTTCGTCACTGTTTGTCAAAAAATCATGGCAAAATGAGAGATAAGGTAAATTAACAATAGTCTACATTTATATATAAAGCATACTTTAAGCTGTAATGCGTTAAGGAAATACGTCTTTGTTCATATTTTGACATTAGAACATTCTGAGTGTTAATAAGTTGTCCTATAATCCGGGATACTAAGGGCCTGTTTCACAATCGACGAGTAAATTTATCTGTCACTTAAAGTTTGCTCTCTCCTCGTCATATTACAAGTGTAAGAAAGAGAAAGGGCTATATTTGTCTGTCAAATATACTTTATTGGTCGATTGTGAAACAGGCAGTAAATCAAATAAGTGTTGGTTTACTTTACAGTATAACTGTAGTATATAATGTCTATTTGAAATCAAAAATATTCTGGAAATAAAATCATGCTCTACATAATTTCAAAAAGCATAGTTAAGGATCAAAACACGTATTTTTTATCGATTAGGTCGGTGTAATTTTTTGTTACTATTATACTCGTAATTTAGTGCACAGAAATAAAATACGGTTAAAGTTAACCAGAATTATACTTAAAATACATTGTAATGATAAGTTCCGTTGCCTTCATTTATACCGCCCGGTATTTTTTTTCTCTTTCCAGTAGTTTTATTAGGACAAACAATGTAATCTGTGTAAATGTAAAATATACAATCACTTGCATGTTTAAAAACATTTTTTATTAAAATATTTCTCTCCCACTGTGACTCTGGGAGAAGATGAACTAATGTTCCCGTGCGCACGCGTGGACGTTTGCATGACGGCGACCGCGCCCTCTGCCGACGCGCTAAAGAATATATTAGTGCTGATAAACGTTATTTATTCTGCATTCGCGATAGGTGATGGGGAAAGGGGTGATGATAATCGGTTAATGATAGACAAAGGCAAATTGGTTGTGGTGCAGTGTGAAAACTGATGTTTTTAAAAAAGATAACAACTTTTCAAGCAATGTACTTATGTTAAGCAGTTTCTAGGTCACATTTTTTTGGGTATTTATTTGTATTTGTAGGTGTTTTATAAAAAAAACTTTTTTTTTTTTATTGCGTATGAAGACATGATCCGCCTAATGGCACCTAAGTGGAAACTGTGACCCATAGATATTCGCATTCACAAGACTGCAAATGTACTGCCAACCCTGAGGACTAAGATGGAATGCCTCTATGCTAGTCATTTCACCGGCTGTCTTATCCTTAAACCGGAACACAACAATGCAAACACTGCTGCTTGGCGGTAGGTTAATGGATAAGATGGTGGTAGGTACCAACCCGGACGAACATTGCACAAGGTCCTCCCACAAGTACGCAAAGTATGGTATACATTTAACGTGTGTATCTATGTATAGGCATCGTAGCTCCCAAACAAAACAAAAACTGATCGTTGATTAGACATTCATCTAAAAACACGTTAAAGTAAATTTATGTTCTATTTTCGTCTTTAAAAGGTTTAAAATTTTATTTAGCAGTGGATGGAACGTTTTAGTTATACATATTTACCAAAAGTATGAACGTTAGTTATTACGTAACATACTTTTGTAAATATGTGAGTGATTCATATCATCACTACATAGTATAAAACAAAGTCGCTTGCGCTGTCTGTCCCTATGTATGCTTAAATCTTTAAAACTACGCAACGGATTTCGATGCGGTTTTTTTTAATAGATAGAGTGATTCTTAAGGAAGGTTTATATGTATAATACATTCCACGCGGGCGAAGCCGCGGGCGGGTCGCTAGTTCTAATGATATGACAAGAACGCGTACACGAGTGTCAGACTTTTTTTAAATATAAGGGGCGTCAAACTAGTCACTAGTCAGGTTCAAGTTTTAGTATTTAACTTTTAATTTATGATCGGTTACAAACAAACTTTGAAAATCGAAACAATTCCAACCGAACATTGCAAAACGAAAAGACAGAAAAGAGACATAAATAATACTCGGTAAAGTAAAATCATTTCATGAACGCGGTTGGCAGACCTTTATTGACTTTGATTTAAGGTTGAACTTTGGTTGATTTAGGTTCGTTTGAGGGTTGCAAGAATGTTTATCAGTGACGCGGTCGTAAATAGCTGGTCGTGCGCAGCCACTGGAGCTACCAGCGGCATGTGACCCCAGCACTGGGCAAATTTATTCGCTACCATGACTTATGATAAACTATGGACCGGATCTATAATGTCGATTTTAGTTCACATTGATTTAAAAACAAACAAGTCACTTTTTAGCTCTGCTAGTAGTTTCAACAGTCGCAGAGATTTTTTTGTCTGATTTTACTAATTTGTTATTGCACTTAATGATATTCGGCTGATATGTGGCGGGTGAGATGATGAACCAGCGGGGTGTTATTTTGGCAGTTCTGTTTACGCTCACAGAAAAGGACAGAGCTATACCTATAACTGCTATAGCTCTGTCCTTTACGCTCGCCGTAAAATGAACTGCATAGTTACGTCATAATATCCCCCTAGAACAGAATACAGAATTTATTGGTAAAAATTCAGAAAAAATTTACAAGTCAGTGAACATTTAAAAAAAATGGTATACTTAGTCAGTTAATTACAACATTAAAATATATTTAGTTTGTTGGGTCAATGACCTACAAAGTGTCTAAATGAAAGTTTTGTTTTAAAAAAAATACACAATTTGGTCGGTTGTGAGATAGAGAATTTATGTTTTATGTACGAAATATCCAGCATTTTTAAAATTAAGTACAATGTAACTGTCATATATGCATTATAAACTCACGCCTTCATTCCCAGAGTGGGGTAGGCAGAGCTTCAGAATTACCAACAACTCTAAAAACTTGTTGATAATTCTGTAACTTCTGTAACCACATTTTGCACAATCAGGCTAAGTTTTTCGCCTTACAGTACAACAAGCCTTTATTCCCTTAGTCGCCTCTAACGACATCTAACTGTTAAAGCAGTCATAATCAGAAAACATGTTTGTGTCCGGCAAATATGAAAGCATAAGCAACGTTTTGAAAATAAGAACAAAAGATCAGATGCATTAAATCAAAGCATTGTGGTGAAACGCCGGTGTAGAACAATGCGAGAGCACAGAAGCCGATGCTTCGATATGAAGAATATGCAAAATTCAATAACACGCATGGTTAGGGTTGAATCAACACAAGTGTGTTGTTACATTTCACAATTCACTTGCAAAAACATACCTATGTAGGTACTTACGTGTTTAGCCTGTTTTATTCGGAGCGCTTACCAACGAAAACCAATACATATTTTAGTTATAACTATAGATGGTGACGACCTTGTAAGGATCGCGGGAACGCGGTGGATGCGAAAAGCACAAGACCGGTCTGAGTGGAGCCTTGGGGGAGGCCTATGTCCAGCAGTGGACGTCTTTCGGCTGACATGATGATGATGATGATAGATGGTTTATAAGACGACAGAATTGCATTCATTAATATTTGACATAGTCAAAGTTTATAATAACTAATAAGGAACGAATGGCGTAAAAGACTCAGCCAGGCTGAAAAAGTAAAAACATAGTAGATACCGTTTTTTTTTTCTTACTCTGTGTAAAGACGAATTTCATTTGCATTTTATAAATGTTTCTCTTTTGTTCTCTTTCTGTTGTGTATTGATTTTAATTGCCTAAAATTGTGTCCCTCTGTCGACTAATAAAATGTAGGATCTATTAAGATCTACTAACAAAACATGTCTATTTTATATATTTGGCATTTTCAAAACCAATATCATATTCAATAACCTATAAAGCTTGCCTAAGTTGTAATACTTCTATTTCATCCAAGAATTGTCTAAGGAATTTGTAAAACTTTGTGAACATAAATAAAAAGGTAAACAAACATTAACTTATATTTATTAAGACAGAGATTGTATAATTCAAAACTGTAGCAGGCAGCAGGCGCTATATTCTCATAAATATAGTATCGTTGTTTCCTAGTTACAAATTAAGAAGTTGGACGGCATCCAGAAGCAAGTAAAGGAGTTAGTTGAACATGACACTTGTAAGATATTACTTATAGTATCTAAACGAGAGCTTCATAACTCTTTATATAATAGTCATAAAGCAGAAACACTTGTTTTAAAAGGAACCATTTTTTAATATTAATCATCGATGCTAAAATTATTGCTAAAATGTACAAAATTATGTTCTGCAGCAAATTTTAATATCTGACAGGTTGTTCTGCATATTGGTCGAATGTTTGAAATATCAATACTACACGCAACACCCAACAATTAAAATAAACGTAAACTTTTTGCAACAAATTTAAAAAACGTTAATCATGAATAGTTTGTCATCCACGATAGTCAAGTAAAACTTAATATAATTAGCATATACCAAAAATAATAAGTTACGGTTTTTACATTCTAATTCGAACGAAAAGATAATTTTAAGAGACAAATTTCATTAATTTCGTATAGTTTTGTTTTGTTTTAATATCATTATTTAGTTATATAGCAGACATTTTATGGATGACATGATTATATTGAATTTGGGCTGGCATTTTCTAATAAATCACAACAATTAAATGATATCTAATGATAAAAGTGATTGTATTGTGTAATACAATATACTATTTGACCCATAAGATACACCTAGGAGGGCTTCAAGCTGAAAAACAAAATCAAACAAAGGTTAAATATACTTTTGTCGAAATACCCGAAGTATAAAAATATTTCAAAAACTTAATAATGCAGAACGGATTTTAAACCCTAATCCTCAAAGCAATCCCAAATATACCTCCACAAATCATACAACAAAATACTTACTTATGGGAGGACCTTGTGCAGGGTCCACCCGGGTTGGTACCACCATTTTATCCATTAACCTACCGCCAAGCAGCAGTTTTCGCATTGTTGTGTTCCGCCTTGGGGATTAGACAGCCGGTGAAACGACTAGCATAGAGGCATTTCATCTTAGTCCTCAGGGTTGGCAGTGCATTTGCAGTCTTGTAAATGCGAACGTCTATGGGTCACAGTTTCCACTTACCATCAGGTGGCCTATGTGCTCGTTTGCCTTACTATGCCATAAAAAAAAGCTTCTCATCTTTTTCAATAAATTATTTTCAATGCAGTATGCAACCCTTGCTCAGATCTTCGATACTGAGGTCGCGGCTCAGCGTGATTTACCGCGCGTCAGATTATCGCGCACACGACGCCTATTAACGCCGCGATAGTAAGGCCACATAGCTTCCTGCTTGATGGTGCTCAATTAAGTCACTATCTCTTTCCCGGGACTTATTCATTTACCTGAATCTTGATTTTACTCGCTCAACTTTCTTCTTGTATTATGGAAATTGTTATTTATTTAAGGATAAAAACTAGTTCGTGGTAATTTGGTGTGACTTTCATCTTAACAAAATTTTACATCTGTATTTAAAAGTTTTTGCAGTTTATCAAGACATCACATACGATGTCTTGCATATTATTTTTACAAATACAGGGTGGGCCATAAATTTTTGCAAATAGCAATACTGATTTTTTCGGCCTCTGTCAGAGTGAGCGGCGGGAAATTGGTGGGAAACTATAGGTCACTTCGTGCAATTTTATTTATAAAGGAGCGTTTCACGGGAAAGCAACGGGGTTTTTGTATTAAACAGTTTTATAAAAACAACTATTTGTATCTTTCTGTACGACGCCTACTTAGAATTGAATAAGGATAACGCCAAGTGAGTGAGTGTCCAAGTGTTAGTTTAATTAAATCTTAGGTCAAAAACTTCAAGCAAACTGGTTCGACACTGAATATCAAACAAACAGGGCGTCCACGTTTAACAAGAAATGATGAGAACATACGGCAGGTTAAAGTTTCTGTAGAGAACGATCCAGAATTATCTACGCGTAAACGTTCAGCAGCAATACCAAGAACTAGTCTACGGCGAATTTTACATCTAGATCTGAAACTGCACCCACTGCATGAATTTGAAGGTGACCAGAACATGGATGCAACAAGATGGAACAACATGCCATACGTCAAACATGAGTTTACCGGTGGTGAAAGAAATGTTTCCGAAAAAGTTGATTTCTCGCAGAGGTGACATCCCAATTCCCATGGCTGCCAAGGAGCCCGGACCTAACACCTTGCGATGTTTTCAAGTGGAGATATTTAAAGAGTCGAGTGTACCTTAATAATCCGATGACAATACCCCAGTTAAAACAAAACATTCAGAATGAGATAGCTGCGATCCCTCGCAGCATGCGTCAGCGAGTTTTCCAAAGTGTTTGTGTAGTCGACTGCAGGAGTGCAACGACGAGACGGAGGACATCTGGATGACGTTATTTTTCAAAAATAAATTGCATTTATCTGTTACTAGGTTAAATAAATAAAATATAAAAAAACATGAAAAGTTAAATTTTTATCGATGTTTTAAAAGTGCAAAAATTTTTGGCCCACCCTGTATATAGCATTAAATTGGCACGAAATTACTCAAATATCTAAAAGGAATTATTGGAAAGTTATCAAAATCTTTAAATAAATAAAAAGAGAACATGCTCAATAATTTCGAACATTTTCAAGAATGTTCTTAATATTTTACGGAGAAGTTTTCCAAATATTTAACAATTCTATAACATGTGTGCTATACGCAAAATATCTCATTTAAATTTTCTTCTTCGTGATAGGATGGCTGAACACCATCATCTAAATGAAGAATGTTAAAGGTTATAAAATAGAGAAAATATAACGAGGTGCTCCGTCACAAATCTATAGTGGAACAATTAAACACGCAAAAACGTGATAAACGCCGAATCTTCAGACATCAATTTGCAAAATCGGCAGACAGACAAGGATGTCCTTCAAATCCCCGCCTACGAAGACAACGAATTCAAATACGAACCATTATGAGAGGCCTACAGCACTTGGTGTTTTACATTAAGAAATATCATTGGTTTATATAAATTAGGTACAGGTATTTTACATAAAATCTGACAATATGCATCGTATCTCATAGGAAACGAGTAGTGGACAACATTGTTGGTTTTAATTCTGCTTTATATTATTAGTTGGTTTATTCGTTGGCGGTGGATGCGAAAAGCATAAGACCGGTCTTAGTGGAGAGCCTTGGGGGAGGCCTATGTCCAGCAGTGGACGTCTTTCGTTTCGTTTCGTGGAAAGTTATGAACTTAATTGGCTGTCATTGCTGACTTTTAACCATCAGGTGGCCTATGGATAAATAAATAATACTAAACAATGAGTTTACTTTAATTGTCTCAAACATAAAATTACTAGAAATTCAGGACGCCTACAACCCTTTTAAATAAAAGATTATTTTCGTCAAAATTACAGCAATATTTTATTTGTACTTGTGGGGGGACCTTGTGCAGGGTCCGTCCGGGTTGGTACCACCATCTTATCCATTAACCTACCGCCAAGCAGCAGTGTTGGCATTGTTGTGTTCCGGTTTTGGGGATAAGACAGCCGGTGAAATGACTAGCATAGAGGCATTCCATCTTAGTCCTCAGGGTTGGCAACGCATTTGCAGTCTTGTGAATGCGAATGTCTTTGGGTCACAGTTTCCACTTACCATCAGGTGGCCTGTGTGCTCGTTTGCCTTCCCATGCCATAAAATAAATAAATTAATAAAATAAACCACTCTAAGTGAATAAAAAGCTTAACCTTACCTTAAGTTGAGGTTAAAACTTTCAAATTTATTACATTTAAAGCTCAAAAATACCTTGAAAATCAAACAAACTTTAACCCTATAATAAACGAATAGAACATTATGAACACAAGGCAAACACGAAAATACTTAAATTCGCAATTACACAATTTCAAACGTGATAAACCTCGAAACCTTCCATACAGTCCTATCTTCTTTGTGTAGTAGCAAATAAAAGTTATTTACGAGTAATTCTAGTGCATGAGAAAATTGGTAATTGCAGAACATTCATTTTGAGTGGTCTGGAGTGGAAGTGGGCGGGGACTCTTGAATTAAGTACTTGAAGTTTGAAGACCTTGGTTTGTTACGGAGGTTCTTTCAAAATAGCGGTAAAGTGAAGTGTGATACCGAAATAATAATAATAATTTGCAGCTAGTGGCGAGCTGTTGGTGAGTGGCGACACCACGGACCTGAATGCTCCCGAGGGTAGGTCCTGTTCCTCACCTCACGCTTGCCTTCACCGGCCGGCTGGAGTGAATGATGACGAGGAACAGACCCTCACCTCTGGCTTGCCTTTATTGGCCGGTCAGAGTGGAGTCGCAAGAGCTATATGCTCGAAGGGTGGATGTGTTGCATAAGTGGTGAGTGGGCACCTTATGGTCGTTTAAAGTCCAGAAGCACCTCTCCACCCTTAGCCCCTCTGGAACTGTTGCCTCCCTGCTGCTATATATATGCGACTATTTCGGGAGGCCCATTCCATTGAGTTGGCGAGTCACCGCCTGCCATTTCAACCAAAGTAATTAGCATTGGCCAGGCAGGCGCCGTAGTTTCATCAATAGCCTAGTTCACCAATCCATATCTGTTCATTCATAGAGCCTATTTTAATACTTCCATCCTTCTTAAATAGCCCTACACTAACCGTTGGTTGTCCGTGGGAGCATACTTCTATAGTTTGAACTCAGGGACAATCGCCGGTTGGTGTCCCATCACTTTACTAAATTAAACTTGTCTAAAGGGCCTCTGCGTGTTGTCTTCGGCTACATGTACGCCATCCAAAGGTCCGGGACTCCCATAGTCCCGTGATTGGTAAAGACATACAAATAATAATTTAATTATTACAGGAAACAATCTCACACAAATTGACCTATTCCCAAACTAAGCTCTAGGCTTGTACGATGGGTACTAGACAACGATAAACATACTTCTATAGAGAAATATATATACTTAAATACATAGAATCCCATGACTCGGGAACAAATATTCGCGCTCATCACACAAATATCTGCCCTTACCGTGATTTGAACCCAAGACTGCTAGCTTCGTAGGCAGGGTCACTAACAACTGGGCCAACGCGTCATCACAATAACTTGAATAAGATTATCCCTCGACGTATACTACAGCTGATTACTCCTTGTTCAACCAGTTCCAATTAACTAAACTTAATTTTAATGCAGTCCAATTGAACCAGCTTTCTATTGAAAAAACTGCACTGAAATCGGTCTATTTGCTTAGAAGCTTCGAAGTCTGAAACATACAGAGAGACAAACGGGGGGGGTTATTATGACATGACTATGCAGTTCACTTTACGGCGAGCGTAAAGGACAAAGCTATAACTGTTATATAGATCTGTCCTTTTCTGTCAGCGTAAATTGAACTGCATAGTTATATCATAATGTCTCTTATTAAAAGGTGCTATGCGTTAGATCCGGCAGTTCCGATTTTTCGAGTGGTATTAAGTATTGGCGCCTTATAAAGATATTATCAACTTTTCGACCATAAGCGCCACGAAAGTGAAACAAAAAAAGTGGTTCCAACATGAACTAACAGCATCAAGTTAAAGGTCTCAGCAATACGTATAAAAATATAAATGTAACTTTAAAATAACGCAGGCATTCAAGCTATGAAATCAGCTTTTTGATTAAGTACGAAAATTACTTAGCCTATACAACAGTTCTATTTTTTAATTGAAATAAATTATTTGTTTTCTAACTACTCTCTTCACAACAAGGGCAGAATGAACGGCTGACCGAATCGACTGCCCGCCTGCTTCGGCTGGGCGTCCCCACTTATCATCATCATCATCATCTCTTCACAACAACAAAATATCCAGAAAATCATATTTTCACATACTAAATTGCAGGCTGTAGTATTAAATGCTTTACATTTACAAATATCAAGCAGATGTATTTCTTCTAGTACCGTACCTTAATTTGAATTTAAGTACAAGGGGATCCTTTTAGATGCTTGCTAAAGGAGTTCTTATTATTTGAGTACCTCGTTAGCAAAAGGCGGGGCTGTATTTTTGAAGTGCATTTGATTTGTATGGGGTTGAGGGGTTTAGGTACAGATAGAATTGAACTATTATTGGTAGGTATAACAATATTGAATAAGTTTAGTAATTGAATACATTGTAATGTCAAATTACCAGGAAGACATTACCTCTACCCTTCTAAGGCCCAACGAACAATTCAGTATGTAGTCACTACGGCCCGTAGTCCTACCAGTAGTACTATTGTTTTATATTCATTGAGACCCAAGTACTTAAAAGACAAAATGGCGGATTTTCTATTTAGTCCTGCTGGTAGGACCGTGGTACGCTATTGGCGGGTTTTCTATTAAGCCCTACTGGTAGGACCGTGGTACGCTATCGACTGTCGAAGGAGCTGGGTCTGAATGACAAAGTTAATAAGTACTTTGGGTAGGATCTTGGGCCTTAGTAGGCTACAAAGTATTTTTTATTTTAGTCGATAGCCGCATAACCTTTTGAAATACTTTAAATTATAGCCACAATTCTATTACTGTATAAGGTTTGCAGGTCATACATAACAGGTACGCCTTTTTGAATACAATTCGACCCGCGTCGTTATTGTCTAACGTACTCGTAATCGCCACCGGCTTCAAAGTGGGGCAATTCTTTTCATTTTGTATACAGACAAGCCTTCGATTTTCAAAATGAAAACGATTGCAATTGCGAGTGCGTTAAGCAATAGCCCGTCAGGTAGGATCTATTGCTCTTAAAGAGTATGTTAGTGGAAGGGTTTCCTCATGTTGTTTTTTTTTACCATTCAATTACCGTATTTTGGGTTGAGATTCTACACGATAAAGCCTAATTGTCGTTGACGTCTTTCCGTATTGTAAACGTTTTGATAGTCAAATTTACTTGACAGAAATGGCGGTTAAACTAAAAATAACACCATAACACATTACCAGTTTTGTCGAGTTTAATAGAGGCGCAGGTAATGCATTAATGTTAGGTAAACTAATTGGTAGACACTGGCCGCTGGACATCGATCTTGGTACCAATCGATCATGAGTCGAGACCTAAAACCACTACGCTATGAACCTTTTTAGAGAGGAGTTAGGTTAAAACATCCTGTGGGAACTCATGTAATATTCCTGCCTCGAAAGTGATACCTTTATGATATCACCCATTATTGTGTTGGTAATCAGAAAGCAGTACTTAGAATTACGTTTGTCGAGAAATTTAATGTGAATAAGATTATCGTTTAGTTCCCTAAATAAAAAAAAAATCCGGTAATTTTATTTTTAATCACTGAAAACTAATCTTGCGACATTATTTTAAAGTTTGATTCTTTTTTTATCAGTTTACCTTATTACATTGAGGTCAGGCTTAAAAATGATAGTCAGATATAATCAATCTCACCCCCTGCTAAAGTACAAACTATCTTTTCATGTCACTAGACAACTAACTATCGTTGTAACTGCAGGGCTATTATGACCTAGCTATGCAGTTTATTTTACGCTGAGAGAAAAGGACTACTACTACTATAGCTCTGTCCTTTACGCTCGCCGTAAAATGAACTGCAAAACTATATCATAATAACCCCTCTGATCTCTAAAACTCATGCAGCAAGGAAACACTTTTGTCAGTCGTCACAATGGACCTTAAGCATCAAGTTACAGATCTGTATATGTAAACCCAAACACCTATAAAAAACGTTAACAGTTCTTTTCACATAACAACGAATGTGACATCCTGTCATGAAAAGCGACGTCTCCTTAATGAGGCCTCCCGCGGAGGCAGAGGCGTGCCGCCCCGCCCATCCGGCTCGAAGGACCAAGCCGAATAAATTATAAACTAACGCCCTATTCATCGGCCCTTTTCCATTGTTAACATAAAACACCTTTCATATTGTGTGTCAGCAACGCCTGCTTTGGGCTATTAAATTCTTTTCAAAACCACTCATTAGTGACTTTAAATCAACACCCAGTTTAGCGATTCTTTCTGGACTCTATGAATGTCCAGTCGACACACCCTTTTCTACAACAACAAAAAATCTGTAATATGTTAACATGATAAAATATTTAATACATACAATATTACTTGCGTTTTTATACCACCATTAACTGTAGCTCCTTCTGAGTAGCATTCTATATAAATATAATTAAACTATAATCCATACTTAATATTATTATTATGAAATTTCACAATAGCTCTGCTTGTTTGTTACGTTTTTACAATTTTAATAAAAATGTATATCGTCGGTGAAACTACAAAACCGCGTAAGTAACATTTTTAATGAGGAGCGAAATGCACCTTTTGAATAAGAAGGTAAGGTTTATTTTGCTCTATCATAAATTTGTTAGTTACGCGGTTTTCCAGTATCACCGACGATATGGAATATCAGATAGTTCCCAGGGAATAGTGATAAAGGCCTTTCACGCTGACAGTTCAATCGGTAATTAAAAAAAAATTGACATTTACATTCATTTGTTGGTTTCCTCAGTAGAACACCCACAGCCAATTGAAATAAAAGCCACGTTTTGAAGACTTCGTTCAAAGTGGGTCTGAGCAGTAAATAATAAAACACTGGCATGAAGCCTGAAACAAGTCTACGATGTCGCAAGACGGCCAGTGCGACTTAGCAATAACAGAAGCGTTACTATTTTATATCAAGTCACAAGTTTCTCCCGTCCTCTTAATTTAACTACTAAAGAAAAAATATGAAGGTCCTGTTCCACCAGTGAGGCGACGCGACACGACGCGAAACGAGAATTGAACTTTGTATTAAAAAAGGTTCAATTCACTTCAGTTCAGCTCAGTTTGGTCAAAAACAACATTATTATAGACATTTCTTCGCAGTCTTTTTTGTAAAAATGAAAAACATGTTTCTGCCCGCGACTTCGTCCGCGTAGATTTTGATCATAGTTATTCCCTCGATTTTTTTTAAATATTCTGAGTTGAAAAGCTTATGCGTTAATCCAGGGCGTTAGCTATCTCCATTTCAAATTTCATCCAAATTCGTCTAGCCGTTGCAGCGTGAAGGAGTAACAAACTAACACACAAACACACACACAAATTTTCACTTTAATAATATTACTAGGAAGTAGGATAACCACGTGTACGAAGTATGATGAAATGCATAGGTAGGCAAAAAAGAGAAAAAAATATTTTTAACGATATTCGTAGTTCATTAGCAGCAACTTCTTGCTTAATCAAGTACTGATTGAAGGCTTCTTTCTCTACTTTCCTGTTTCTCATTTTCCACATAAAATACTATACGTGAGACACAAGGTGGTTAATATTCGAGTACCAAGAGTAACGCAGACTTTTTCATAGCCTTGTGCCGTCGTAGCGGCATAATGGGCAAGTCACTGCCAAAATAAATGTTGCTTAATATGTTGAAACTTGTGAAATATGCTTTGCTTAAACGTGCTGCTGAAAGCCCCATAACTCTTTCCTTTATGATGCAAGTTTGCGGGCGTCTTGTTTGCGATATTGTCTACAAGCTTTTATGTACACAACTGTATTTCTATTTGTAAAACAATTCTACGGGGTGAAAGGATATTCGATGTATTCCTTCGCCAGGTTGTACTATTCGTTGTACTATCACAGTTTATTTGAAACCAAGTTGATATCCCGTACCCGTGTGGTTGCCGGGTTAGAATAGTGCCACTCCATGTCTTCCCGTGGATGTCGTAAGAGGCGACTAAGGGAATAAAGGCTTGGAGTACTGTTAGGCGATGGGCTTGCAACCTGTCACTAATACGCTGGTAAACATCTTAGCCTGTTTATGCAAAATGTGGTTACAGAATTATCAACAAGTTTTTAGAGTTGTTGGTAATTCTGTAGCTCTGCCTACCCCACTCTGGGAATGAAGGCGTGAGTTTATGTATGTATGTATGTAAGTTGATATCAATACAATACAATACAATACAAATACTCTTTATTGAACACCAAAAAAACAAAACATGGAACAGTACATTTTAAATATAGGTATACAACCGGCGGTCTTACCGCTAATTAGCGATCTCTTCCAGACAACCTTGGACTGAGAAATAATAAAAGACAAAATACATGGCAGACGCTAGGCGGTGTAAACTAAATTCTTCAGAACTCAAACTACATACATACATACAAAAACTCACGCCTTCATTCCCAAAGTGGGGTAGGCAGAGCTAAAGAATAACAACAAGAACTCAAACTAAACTAAAAGAAACACTTCTGTTATTGTAAAAACTACTCATACAAAAAAAAACTTGGCACACATTACCTACTTAGATCCTGAAATAGGACAAAGGATAGTGTTTATCTCGGAAAATTGGACAGTTCCCGAGGGAGCAGCAATAAACGATTTCTACGCGGACGGAGTCGCGGGCGAAGCTAGTCATATTATAATTAAATTGAATACTAGGTGAAATAAGATAAATTATACACGGTGCCCGTGAGCATTGCAATAGATTTTAACCACGCATTCCTGAGGTCATAAGGAGTAATAAATGTTGGATGAACCTAGGTCCAATTCAAACTCTAAGTTTTCGATTTTTCATACAAAACAAATCAACTACTTTCGCTTCTCTAGTGAAACAATGCTTTAGGACGAGCTGGCAACGCTTTTTCCTCCATTTCTTATGTATTATGGGGATTACCCTTGACATTGAATGAATGTTATTTTGTTTCCATTTTTAACCAGTAATGTTAACTGGATTTGACTTTTACAGTCAAATTTGATGGTGAAGTCTTGCAACGTCGCAATCATAAAGGTGTTTCATACTGGAGATTTCATTACAACATTTTTACACAAAAATCGAAATATCTCAAAAACCGAGCCGAATTCAGCAGACCGTCGGTGAAACTGCAAAACTGCGTAAGTAACGAATTTATGATAGAGCAAAATAAGCCTTACTGTCATATTAAAAAGGTGCATTTTGCTCCTTATTTAAAACGTTACTTACGCGGTTTTGCAGTTTCACCGACGAGACGTTAATTAACATTTTTAACTTAAAATGTGGTCAGGAAAATGCTGGTAAAATGTCTCGCAATGCTCACGGGCACCGTGTATTTTTAAATAAAATAATAATAATTATATATTGCTAGCACACTTATTTCAACACAACACAATAAAGAATCGGCCTTACTAAACACTTTCTTATTTTAATGTTTTTAAATCTAAAATTTAATTACGGGATTTGAGGATGTTCTTTACCGTAATTATGTGTAACCCTCAATATTTCAGGATTTATCATTGTTTATTTATTATAATATTTGTTAGTTATAAAGAAAGTTTTACATTATTATTGTTTCACCCAATTTCCTTAGCGCATAGCAATATGCCACATCCAACATCAGGCACATGTCAATATCAATAGAGCAATGCCGATACGATATCTCCACGACTAGCACTTAAGGGGCCGTTTGAGATAGAGAATGGCACATAAACGGTATCGTATGGTATGATGACACCATTTGCATATCAGGTATGTTCCTCTCCCAAGTCAAAAGGCCTTATCGTTTGTAGGTTCCCGAAGTAAGATCAAATTAATTACTATCAGGGAAAGAGTTGAAAATGCTTAGAATTTCAAAGCATATTATAGCCTTATGACTCAAAAGAGCCGGCATGTGATTAGGAACACGCCAGTCGGTTGTGTTGGACACCTGACTTGCATTACGGGATCAGATTTATTTATTTCAATGATAATGATACGCGTTTTAAAAGAAAAAGCCAGAGTATATCATGTCTTGCTATGTCCTCATAGGATTTAAATAACAGTATTTTTGAGTCCGGTGACAAAACGTTACTGAGATTTGAAATTCAATCGTATATTTGGTATTTTGGCTTAGAAAAGGAGTTTGGTAGTATAAGGTCAAGTCTCTTTTATCGGACACTTGCTTAATAAGGAATTTCGGGAATTAGATGAGATTATTGATATATTATGGTTTTTATATTTTTCTTAATTTTATTTGCCATCTCTTCATACTTTCGCATTGGATTTGAAATACAATGAAATTATTAAATACAAGGTAAAATTTGATTTTTATAGTTTAGCGTGTTAATGTCAACTCTGACCATTTTTTATTTTTAGTGGAGCGCCTGGGGGTTTTCACCTCGGATTAGAGTTATAGTGAATGAATTAATATGATTGATATGGGATATTGTTTTTTAAACTATAAATTGCAATGTTTACCCAAAAAAAAATTGTGCACTTTATTTTTTCATTGTTTAAACAAATTATTATAAAAAATTAATGTTTGACCATATATTTTCACTTTAAACAGTAGTTTTTTTTTATTTATATGTTAAATCTTACCTGAGTAGACATCTAGGAACATTTTTCGAAGATACCTGTGTATAAAAATAGCAGTAGGGATCTCGAACCGGTAGAAAAACATGGAGGGGAGAGCGGAGCAACAGCTGCTATGTACAATGGAATTTCTCGGCTAGGTTAGTTGCAAGTAACACGTGTTCTGGGAATATTGTGCTTCTATAACAGTGAAAATTTGGTTTTTTAGTGAAAAATTCATGTATTTTGTACTGGAAAGTGTATTGGAGACGACGTTTTTATATTGAACTATTACAAATTCTTTTGTATTGCTTAATTTGGTAAGTGATTACATTGAAAACTACAGTTCATTATTGAATTAATTAAATAATAAATAAATCAAAAATTAAAGATCAGTTTCAATTAAAAAAAAAAAAATGATAAGAATGAATCAAATGCAATTAATTAATTATTAATTGTTTTTTATTAGATTTCGAACAATGGATAAACCAACGGCTAGCAGCATGGCTGATGAAAATAGCTGCATAATATGTACGCACCTGGGTTCATCTTCCGAAACAAATTTAAATTTAGGTGAAGTGATAAAAATTAGTAGAGGAGTAACCTCTTTACAAGCTGCTTCAACCGAACGACAAGATGGATTGTTACCTCATCTACAAACTGAATTTGTTTATGCTCATTCAAGTTGTCGACAAAAATATATTAATAAAAAGTATATTGGAATGTATAAAAATAAGGTCCGTGAAAATGTCGCATTATCACCTCCGAAAAAAAAACTTCGAAGTAGCATGGATTTCAATAACTTTAATTGGGAAAAAAACTGTTTTCTTTGCGGACAAGAAGCTGATAGAACAAAAGAAGCAAAATTAAATAAAGCTCGGCGTAGGCAGATTTCATACATCAACACTCCAACTTTAAATGAACCCATCACGAATTTTATAGCCGTCCAGAAAACTGATTATTATCGAGATATCCATAAAAGGATTTCTGGTATAACCAACTTACAGACACTTGCAGCAAAATATCATTGGGATTGTTATAATTTGCTGAAAAATTCAATTCACCTCAGTAATGTTGAAAAGAAAATTAATCCGAGAATTTCGATGGTAGATGCAGCAATGGAGCAAATATACAAGTACATAGAAGAGAATGATGATTGCCTGCTCCGGATAATTTATTGCAAATGTTATTTTGTAATTGCAAAAAGGGATGTGGAGCTGCGTGTGGATGCAGAAAAAGTGGTTTATACTGCAGTGTAGCATGTTTACAGTGCAGTGGAAATAGTTGTTCCAATACTTCACCTATTATACAGATAGATGAGGTAGAAGAAAATATTGAATGTAGACAACAATGTAATATATTTAAATAAACAGATTTTGTACTAATATTTTTTTTTCTTTTCATTAGTCGTAATAAATTACCTTATTTTTTAAAATGTACACAATAGAGTACGTTTCATTTATAATTAAACTGGCCGAGAAATTCCATTGTACATAGCAGCTGTCGCTCCGCTCTCCCCTCCATGTTTTTCTACCTGTTCGAGATTCCTACTGCTATTTTTATACACAGGTATCTTAGAAAAATGTTCCTAGATGTCTACTCAGGTAAGATTTAACATATAAATAAAAAAAAACTACTGTTTAAAGTGAAAATATATGGTCAAACATTATTTTTTTATAATAATTTGTTTAAACAATGAAAAAATGAAGTGCACAAAAAATTTTTGGGTAAACATTGCAATTTATAGTTTAAAAAACAATATCCTACGTCGATCATATCAATTCATTCACTATAACTCTAATCCGAGGTTTTACGGTTTTAAATGCTCCAGGCGCTCCACTATTTGTCGAAAGCCTAAAGCGCAATTTATAGGATTCTGACACTAGGAAATATTATTATATTTTGAGCTTAGAAAAAATCTGTTAGCCATTTGCATTTTCCCGGTTTCTTTAAACACCCGATTAATATTCATCTTAACCCACCGTATAATCCACAAATCCAGCGCTTATATTAAAGTCAACCTTTAAAGATGAAACGTAACCTTCCCAAGCACACCCATAACTTTAAACCACATCACATCGACAAAGCTGAACCCATCGCGTTTAATGGACCATAATAGATAATTCCCATAAAACACTATCGCAAATCAAGTATAATCTGGGTGTTAAACTGCAGTGGTAACGCCAAAATTATCGGCGCGGGATAATATTATTGGATTTACGAGGGGCTGCGCCAGCGCTGTGATTTACGCCTTCCTTTGGCGATAAATTATGACAGCCGATAGCGGCGGGCTACTATGGTCAGGATTATTGGATTGTTCCCATTTTAGGAAGAAATCGAGGTACCTGTACTTTGAATGGTTCTAGATATTTTATTTAGAGTTATCCAACTCAATATCTATATTTCATATAATATAGGTAATACAATTAAAAGTTAAAACTAAATTTAAATATTTAAATAAAAATTAAACTAAGCTACTCAAATTAAGGTTACCGACAATAGCCCGAAGAATAGCTAAACTGAAGTTGCAGTGGGCGGGGCACATCGCACGCAGGACTGATAGCCTATGGGCTCAGAAGGTTCTTGAGTGGCGTCCGTGGACCGGGAGACGAGCTGTAGGTAGGTAGGCCTTCAACAAGATGGAGTGACGACCTTGTAATGATCGCGGGATCGCGGTGGATGCGAAAAGCACAAGACCGGTCTGAGTGGAGAGCCTTGGGGGAGACCTATGTCCAGCAGTGGACGTCTTTCGGCTGACATCATGACTCAAATTAAAATAAAACTAAGTTACTCAAATATTAAAGACGTAAATAATAATCACCACTATAAAAATAATACCCCCTCTAGCAGGTCCGCTCGTGGCATGGTCCCTATGACACTTTGGGAGAGGTAAGCACCAGCTCTAGGATCTCCGGACTTTCAATGTAATTAACATAAAAATGTGTTTAGTACCGTGATCAAAAAATTTATGGTGTTGCAATTGTAAGTCTTTATTTATATTTTTTTCTTTCTTTTATCACCTGGGAACCCTAAGTACACAGATTTCAATGAGGGTTTTTATTTGAAAGCATATTCCAAGGCAACTTTTAAGCTATATTTTAGCTGTTAAAGATCTTGTTAGAGCTTCAATGTAATTTGAGTTTGAGTCAAAGTAACAAATGTCGTTTGTAATGAATGAGACGCAAGCGGGAAATGAAAGCAAAATATGCCATTTGTTATGAGTAACTATTAAATACACATAATAAGAAAGAATGAAGGAATAATACTTATAAATAGCAAAAGCAAAGGCGATAATTTCCCTCTTTGTAGAGTGAATAAACAGTGACTGAAAAATGAGATTTGTTAAAGAAGTGCCACAGTCTATTGCTGAATTTAAAATTTATTGACGAATATAGCTGATTCGCCATTATTTTTAGCATATTAGAAGACATTCTAATATTCAATCTGTGCAAATATTAAATGAAACTTGGTAGTCATTTACCGAATGTGTAGTGTTTTTTGTTTATTAATAACTACAAGCTTGCCCCAAAATATATTTTTTAGGTATATTGTTCGCATTCACTAAGTTTGATAAAAAAACAACCAAACCTACATTGTTCCCAAGTAACAATCTATTTTATCTGGGAAAATTAACGGGGGCAAAGTTCTTAAGTCTCCAATATTATTATTCTTGCCTACAACCCGCATGTTAAACTTGTTTAACCTGCCATCCTATCCTCTCCACCGGTTACTTACTACAATGCTATCACTGATCCTTCAAACAAAGGCCATTCATGGGCATGAGTAGTTTATTCCCTTCAAAGGGTGTTGAGTTCAGCGTAAAGTTCACCTATTTTAACTGCAGCTAACATAAGATTAGACGTGGTAAGTCAAAGTTTACTATGCATCAACATTTCGGTTTTTACTGCTCTGCTTTTCAATAGAAAAATTGTTTACGAATGCGGAGTTTATATATACTTGTACTTCTCTTTGGTGTTGGAAAGCTCTCTCTTTTTTAAATTGGAGGAATATGTACTAGTTACAAGGTGAAACACTAAAGAGTGTAACTTTAAAAGATATATATATTTCGCCTTGGCCCTGGCATGGCTTGGCGCGGCAGTGCCAACAGTGTCTACGGCGTGTTCGCGGACCGATGGGACTCTCCACTCTTTCGGAGATGGAGGCAGCTCCACACCGATCTTTAGTTTTAATTAAGATAATTTTAGGTACTAACATAGATTTTTAAAATTTACTAACAAATTATGGATGCATTTATCTGAAATAAACTATTATTATTATTATAATCTTTAACAATCACGGGACTATGGGAGTCCCGGACCTTTGGATGGCGTACATGGAGCCGAAGCCAACACGCAGAGGCCCTTTAGACAAGTTTAATTTAGTAAAGTGATGGGACACCATCCGGCGATTGTCCCTGAGTTCAAACTATAGAAATATGCTCCCACGGACAACCAACGGTTAGTGTAGGACTTTTTAAGAAGGATGGAAGTAATTATAATAATTATTATTATTGCTGTCGTCTAACGGGCGACGGTGACCGCTCTCAATTTGGTTAGTACTTAATGACTAAAAATAAATTACCTCCCTATCAACATCAACTGTCATTGCTTAATTAGGATTCATAGATGCGCATAGTAACTGTGCAGAATCGTTTAAAAAGTACCCGTAGCTTCATATTATCATACTTAGCACATTCCCAGTACCAGGCTTCATAATTTACATGCAAAACTGACCCGATGTGGAGTCAACGGCTCTGAATGTTATTATGCTTGAGTTGTTATTTTGTTAGTAAAAAGCTTGCACACCATAATGATATGACTATGAAATTTGCTTTTCAATATCATGATCTATTTCGCTAGTTGTACGTTACAAATTTAAAAATGAAGAATAATTCATACGGCCTTTATTCTTTTTACCATGCGATTTATGCCACGTTGCACCGCAAATGAATGCGGTTACGCCTCAAGATCTCAATACCAGGGCTCTGATAACACGGTTGTCGGCTAAGAGTTATTACTGACCATTTGGGGTAATGCTATGTCAGGAAATAACGAAGGCAGCCCTGAAGTTATATTTGATTTTTTGAGGAATTGATTCTGGCGAAGCGGGTTGTGTGAAGCAGAAATTGCACAAAATGATAATTGGAACAGTATAATGGTGAAAAAATATAAAAAAACAGCATTATTTTTCCAACAGAGCATGACATCTTAAGAAGTCTTACGGGGCCAGGTTCCTTCTTTTCACCACCTTCTTTCTCGCTTAGGACTTAACTGCCACCAACCCGCTAGGCGAGTCCATTTTGTACGAAAATCAGAGCTCTTGGCAACGAAAGTGTTAAGAAGTCTTACGGGGCCAGGTTCCTTCTTTTCACCACCTTCTTTCTCGCTTAGGACTTGAATTGATGAATATTTAACCTCAATAATTGTTTTTAAATTATTAAAAATGTTTTTTGATTGCAGTTTTTATGGGCATTGTTTGAGCCAAACAGGAACTGAACGAATCTTCGTCTATTTGCTTGAAATTTTCTATATTTCAATGTAAAATCATGAATCAAGCTGTTACTTACTTTTCTGGAAAACAACAACCTAAATAAAATAAAATGTTGACTAATAAATTTAAATTCATACGGTCTAAAACATAGAGTACCAACAACAAAATTGCCGAAACATACAATTATTATAGAATCAACCACTCTCTTTTCATACAATTTATAGCACGCATACAAATTTGAAGCTTCGTCTGCTATCATAAATTAGTCCTTGGCTGTACCAATAATTCTAACCTCAACACATAGTTCCACCAGTCAATTAATTCCCCGACAAATGGCAACACCGTCGACATAAAACATGGCGGCCGTTGGGTTTGATTGTACACGGCGCGATTGAGACGTGTTAAAAGGCAGAGGAGGGTTATGAATCGCTTGATTAATGGGCTATAGAATAAACGTTTAATCTTTTTAGTTTCGAACGTAATGGGCGTTTATTTTGACTTTTGAGATTGCTTTATATTTATTTTGGATGGATGCCTTAGTACAAATCTGGGGTCCTATCCGAAGATCAAGTGAAAAAGGGTTTCAGTCTAGTATACTCCGTTCATGTATAAACCCTTTTTTAAAAGGCCAATCTAAATATACACCGTGGGAACGAGTAACCCGACAAATTTTAAACTTCGATTCTAGAGCCAATTTGTAGTATATAATGTGTATATAACATGTAGTCCAATAAAGCATAATTTCCAAATATTTATTATTAAAAAAAATATTCCATAGTTAATTTAATTTGAACGTTGTCACCTATACCTAAAGCATTATTTACTAAGAAATTGATTAAATTAATTTACGTTGTACGTTGATGACTTTGCTATTTACCAGATGAATCTTTCTTAGAAAATATTGCTTTACGTTAAGGTGACAGAGTTTAAATTCATTTTTTTTTTTTTTTTAATAATTAAAAACTCTGAAATTATGCGTTATTGGGCTACATGTTATATCACATTATATACTACAAATTGGCTCTAGAATCGACGGTTAAAATTTGTCGCGTTACTCGTTCCCACGGTGTACAGTGTAAGATAAGACGTGACGTCTTGGTTTAGTTTAGTCTTGTTTTAACAAAACTTTGCAAACGAATTTACATAATATATGGCAGTTACAGTATACTTAATAATTAATTACTTATTACACGTTTTCCAAAGATTCGATTATGAAATGCAATGTTAAAATTTAAGTTAACTTTTAGTAGTTTTGTGAGCAATATCCTGATTTTTATTTTCATCTTTACTTTGCGATCACTTAACGTCCTATTTAATCTTTAAAAATGATTTAATAACACAGCCCTCAGGGTCCGAAGTCTGTGCATCAATCAACTCGCCCGAACGTGTGTAATCAGGAGATTATGATCTCTCGGATGATTGCAGTGATTAATATGATACACGTACGGTGGGCCGAGCGTGTGAGCTAAAGTGGGCTGGTTAGGTTGCTCATGGATTTCGTTTAAGTTTTTCTTTTGATTACTTTTATTTCTAGAAATATTTATTGCTGTTTTCTCTGAAATGTTATTAATTTCTTCACATAAGAAATACTAGCAGTGAAATAGCTACTGAAAAAAAAGGGATATAGATATACTCAGTCATACTAGCGTAAGAGCGTATTTATAATAGTGAGTGAGAAAGATTTACAAACTCGATCATTCAGATCATTTTAAGAGACAAATTACAATGTATTTTTGTAAATTTCCTTTCAGATCTTTTTTGTCCAGTTATTATAGTTAAATTTTACCGGAGCACATTACTATCACAACAAAAACGATCATCAATCGATCTGTGGAGCTATATCTTACAATCGAAACATACCATAGACAACTTGAAATTACTTGCGCAAAACGACATACGCAACCCAGCTAAACATGTTCCTTGTAACAATAGCATAGAGAATAGAATCGATTACTCAGAAAGCAATGTCGACCTGTTCGCAAAATCGTTTAGATATCGAATGAATACCACGATAAATTCCGTCTGTACGTGGGCACAATTGCTTGTAGAACTTTATTGATTGAACGTCCAATCCAAAGTAAATCCAATTCTCTTATTTCTTCAGTCCAATTTCGTTTGTAGCTGCTTCAAGCCTTTGCAATCGACGTAGGCACCATTGTTTCTCGATCTGTCCCTAACATTACTTTTTATCGGTTCGAAGTCATTTCGAGATATTTTCTTTATCGATTTTACTGTAAGTAGGAATCGGGTTTAATGTGGGCTTACCTGACTTTATTTTTATGTCATGGGCTTGAAATTCGTAGGTTATATTATTATAACCATCTTGATGAAAGAAGATTGACGAAAGAGATATACAGATCGAAAGTGAGTGGAAGGGTCGGAAGGGGCCGCCCTAGGCGTACTTTTTCGAATCAAATCGGAGAAATACTGGGAAAGGGCCGAATCTTAAGTACCCGAAACCGACGCGACGTGCGTGCATGACTCGATGTATGAATGTTGAAGAAGCGAAAGAAATTTGGCAAGATCGTAGCAAGTGGAAATAAGTGGTCTCTGCCTACCCCTTTGGGAAACAGACGTGATTTAATGTATGTAGTATGTAACCATCTAAGTTGCTTTTAGGGTCCCGAACTATTAACAATGATAAAAATAACTTTTTTGATAAGAGTTTGGTATCTGAGTGAAGTTGAAGATAGAAGTTATCGACGTAAAATGTTACATATGTAGGAGTAACTAGTCTATTTTTGATATTGAAACGTGAATATAATTTTGTAGATATTGAAAAGAAAGTCTCATCCGCTCATATCAAAACTATTTTTTTTTATTTTTTTTCATAGCGTTATTGTGAAAAAAGGTAAATTTTCAAAATGTTAGGTAATAATATACAAAGTGTTAGACATTAGCAAATTAGACAAAGGGTTAGCTGGAAGAGATCCCTTAAAGGGATAAGTTCGCCTTTGTACATATTTTTATATTAATTGTATTGTTCTGTTTGTTCTTTTGTACAATAAAGTGTTTACATACATACATACATACATACATTAATGTTTTTTATAAACAAGGTATGCCTACTACATATTTTTAGTAAATAATTTTACATGAATATCCCGTTTTAATCTGTAAGACCTGTGTGGCTATTGTCTTACGCACTTGCAATCGCAATCGGCTTGAAAGTAGAAAAAATGTTTTCATTTTGTATGCCGTAAGCCTTCGATGTTCAAAACGAAAACGATTGCGATAGTGAGTGCGTTAGGCCCTCTGTTTAGCTTCGCAAAATAAAGAAAACATCTGAAAAGGTGCTTATTGGCAACATTCACCAATTTAGAACCAATTGCTGTGTATCAACTTAATGGTGCGCTGAAGTCTCTCACCACATCAAAAACTATTTTGCAAAGTGTTGGCAAAATATCATAATAATTGGTTCTGATGAGAATCAAAACCGTTTAATTCGTAATCAGGCTATTCGATAACCAATACATTAACTGTTGGTCTGAAATTATACCATCCATCTTAATAAAAATATCTAGTTTCCTGGGAAAATATCATGTAGATCTAAAGGAAGTTATAATTGCAGCGTGTAATCAACTCAAGCGCAGGTCAGGCTGTACTTAAGGCGCAATAAAATTTAAAGAGCAGTCATCACAAGCAATTTATATTCATCTTGAGCTACGTACTGCGCAGTTAAGGCCTGTCACATTATGTTGATCTGACATTAATTTTGCTAAACCTCTTGCTTTCAATTTATTTGTTACGGCACTTTTTGACAGTTTTTTTATTATTAAATTAGGTATATAATAGGAAACGTTATACACTCGTACCTCATAACAATATGTTTTCTTCTTTCTTTTACAAATGATGCCAAAAACACAATTTGCGATATATTATGCGTAAGAAAACTTTGTTAAAAACTCAACGAAGATAGTATTTTTCAATATTACGGTTAGTAAACTTTTATTCCTTATTCAAAATTCTTCTTAATTTGAAATTGAATTTGCCGTGTGGTTGCCAGCTGCTTAGAATTGTGCTACTCCATGTCTTCCTGTGGAAGTCGTAAGAGGCGACTGAGGAAACAATGGCTTTTAGTATTCTTAGGCGATGGGCTTGCAACCTGTCACTATTTTACCTACACTAGTAAATATATTAGCCTGTTTGTGCAAAATGTGGTTACATAATTAACACCAAGTTTTTAGAGTTGTTGGTAATTCTGTAGCTCTGACTACCCCAATCTGGGAATGAAAGCGTGAGTTTATGTATGTATGTGTATGTATGTATAAATTTAAATGCTTGTTAACGACTGAAATATTTTATTTTAACAAGATATTGAAATTGTTGCAAGCTAAGGTTTATGCACCACGCTGCAGCTTAAACAATTGTTAATAGAGGTGTTGTGTTAATTTCAACTCTCGCGCACGATGTATAGCCGGTAATTGCTGGTTGTCGTAACGTCGGAGGCGATCGATTTATCGATCAGCGTTCAGCGAGCTTGTTGTGTTGAATAAATAATATTAATCTTTTGTCGTAAATAAAGTAGATAAAATTGTTTGAGTTAATACCAGATTAATAATGGATGGTAAAATATGCAATTTGTATAGTAAATCAAAAAGTATAAAATATGCAAAAAGCACATTATTTTCATTCTTTTCAATTATAAATATTTGAACAGTAGAAAATTTAATTGCATGTGGAAAATCGTCGGTGATACTTCAAAACCGCGTAACTAACAAATTTATGATAGAGCAAAATAAACCTTACGTTCTTAATAAAAAGGTGCATTTTGCTGCTTATTTAAAATGTTACTTACGAGGTTTTGAAGTTTCACCGACGAAATAGATCGTGATTTTCTCGTATATTTTTTTGGTACAATTTACATAGTCAGCATTTAAATACTTCTCCATTGCTAAAACCATCAAGGGCCTTTTAAAATTTCTCTTAAGATAGTTATTTCAGTGGATTACGTTTACTACAGAAGAGATCTTGTTACCAGATTCCGGTGCCATTGTTCAAGGGTGCTTAAGGTGTTGATAAACGACCGTTCTTTTTTATTTTACGCGACCGTAAATGCTCAAGTGAATACAACACCTTATAAGCAGTTTTTAGATACCATAATAACTTGTATTTTACTTGTGGGAGGACCTTGTGCAGGGTCCGTCCGGGTTGGTACCACCATCTTATCCATTAACCTACCGCCAAGCAGCAGTGTTCGCATCGTTGTGTTTCGGTTTGGGGATAAGACAGCCGGTGAAATGACTACCATAGAGGCATTCCATCTTAGTCCTCAGGGTAGGCAACGCATTTCCAGTCTTGTGATTGCAAATGTCTATGGGTCACAGTTTCCACTTACCATCAGGTGGTATGTGTGCTCGTTTGCCTTCACATGCAATAAAAAAAAAAAAAATAAGAAAAAAAAATTGCCACACATCAAGATTATTTACAGACAGGCAGTATTTACAATTTAGACTTAGTCATATTCTTAAATGATCCCGGCCGAGTGGCTAAAGGAGCGGGCTCAGCGCGTGCTGCGAGCGCGGGCGCAGCCGCGTCTGCGCAGCGCTGGTTTTCAGTCCGTTCCTTTTCCACACACACTAAAAAATAATAAACACAAAAAAGCTCTGCTTGCTATTTATAAATTATAAAAAAAACACATTTAAAATAAACAAAAATAGTAATCATTAATTGCATTGTCGTCACTAATACTACCTACATTTATTTGTTAACCAAAGTGCACTAATCAATTTAAGTTGATCACAATAACGGGAACAATTTTTGACTCATGCGAAAAAGTAATGCTACGTCAATACTGCCCTCCTACGGAAAAAAGGCACATCTACTATAATAATTGTATTGCACTTCCACTTTATCATGACCGCTGAGAGTTCAATATGCTTCTTTAAATTAATTGCACTTGTGCCTTTTTTCCGTAGTAGGACAGAATACGCAGAGTGAGGAGAAGCACGAATAACCTTCTAAGAGTTATAGCGGGTAGACCTATTACAATGTCCGTGAAATTAGCAGATCATTTTCCAGCAAATCAAAAATAATCGAAGTTCTATTGGCATGCAGGATAGTTCTATAGTTCCTGATACTTTTTAAACATAGTTTTAACGATTTAAGCTGAAAACTTAAACTTGTTCTTACGTGTAAATGCTCTGCTAACTTCACGCACATAGCATATAATTTTTCATAAAAATAAATTAAAAATTACAGACGCTGGAGAGGTTCATGATCAGTGATGGGAAATAGGTGAGCTAAAATACCTATTCTTTGCGAGAGGACATAATATGGAGTGGTTACAACCGGATAAAGGTATATATTTTTTGGATTCCGGGTATTTGATATTTATCCGGGCACTGCGAATACTAGCCGTAATGTTGAACATACATTCTTTTCCTTATAGAATGTTTGTAAAGTTTGTAGTAAAAATGGTAACATTCCTGCCATAAAGTTAAAATTATAAGTAATCCGAAAATGTGAACGCCCATTTGCAAGTCATAAACAAACAATGCGTGGGAAAACCCATATTATTAGTCCTGCTACTACTTTTTAGAAATCTTGTACATTCCTTCTTTTCTCTAGCCCTTTTTACTAAAAACTAACATTAAACATGCCGTACTTTAAACAAAACATGTCATGTTTTACATTACGATAATTACCCGAATAAATATCGAATACCCGGAACAGAAAAAAAAAAAATATATATCCGGTTGTAACCACTCTATATTATGTCCTCTCGCGAAGAATAGGTATTTTAGCTCACCTATTTCCCATCACTGTTCATGATACTGCACGTCACGAGAGCAGCCTAGAGACCCAAAACAGTAGCGTGTGCTAAAATACTAACATATTTAGCTAGATAAATTCTGTTTGTATACTATCAATCTATCTATCCTGTGTAATCTATTGTGTGTCTATGTATCTATTCTGTGTATTGTTTGTTTTTGTTAAGTGACCGTTTCTTTGTTAATATTTTAGTTATTTTTGAATTCACGTTTAATTACAAGCATCTATCTTGTTATTGCTTTTGTGAAGTCTGCTCCACCTACTGTATGAAATTTATTAATTTGACACCTTATCCCTACTAAGGTTGTCTGGAAGAGATCGCTAATCAGCGATAAGACCGCCTGTTGTTTACCTGTATTATTTTTAATTGTGTTCCATCTCTGTTATGTTTTTGTTTGGTGTACAATAAAGTGTTTTGTATTGTTTGTATTGTATCCAACTAAATAAAAAATTATGATATTTGATTGTTTATTTATTTAAAATTGTATAGTAAGATGTGATCAGCTGCTCCGGAACACAGGCATATTAACATACATTCCTGCTACATACATTAACAATTGGCAACAGCGTCTTAAAAACTTATCATCATAATTTTCATTTATAAAAAACTACTACAATTTTCCGGTATAAATCTACTCGATTGTCCGATTTCAAAACCTAACCAATATGTGTGCCAAGTTTCGTTTTGATCCGTTCAGTGGTTGAAGCGTGAAAGACGAACAAACATACACACTTTTACATCTGCAATATTAGTATGGATAGTTACGGCTTCGCCAGCTTGTAAAACAAACCTAGTATTTTGGCTTTCATCGTATCAAAACAATAAATGACAATAAAAAGCTCAAAGCATTACTTATCAAGAATCTATCGCAGACCGTATGCTCACGACGTAACCTGAGGGGAGTCGGCAGCCACGAAACTGTATCGCAAATCTTTCATTCGACTAGTAATTTTCAAATCGTAAACAATCGATAGTATGCACTTATGTTTTGGTACAAGTTATAAGAGCCAATAACTATAAGATTCTGAAATGTTAGGGGAAACGCAGCTATGTACACTTTGACTAAGTTTGCCTTGCTGGTTTCTAACAATCGATACTGATTAATGTCAATTCGATTTCGGTTTATACTTTAATGAATTGCGTTTGGTTTGGTTATAACTCACCTCAACCTAAAATACCTACTATGAAATCTGCACCTTCTAACTAGTTCGTGGCAATAAAATGTACATAGTTCGGTATCCTGGAGTCCTAAAATATAGTTTCGTACTTCATTAGTCAATTTTGTCATAGATGGTACAAACCCGGGTAGTTGTGCCCCTTCCCTGGGGCTCACTTACCACCTCCCTGTGAAGCTGTAACAGAGCAAAGGACTAATATTAAATGTCCTTCAAAAACAAGGTGGTATAAAAAATACATGCTGTATAATATAACCATGGAAATTCATTTGAGACTCAAATTATAGTGTTTTTAATTTACGATAGTTTAAATTGACCTTTGCGTCAAAGAAAAGGGAAATCAACGATGAAGTAGGACTTAATGATACAAAAAAACTACGAGTTTATGATATGATAATTCAAAAAAGAAAACACCGTCGACTATAACTTGAACCCTTGCCTAAGTACGACCAACAACACAATCGAGCACACGCTGATTACAGCGCAGTGAAAGTACGGTCGTTAAATAAATCAAAAGCTACACAATAAGCTGTTAAGCAAGCCCGCATTACCGCTTCATTTGACTTATTGATGAGAGTAAGAGTAGAGTTTGCAGAAAAAACGGCGCTATTTTGATGGCAATTTGGTAACCGAAGCAAATAGAGGTGAAAGTTCTTAACTACGCCTTGATAACAAGAGGAATTTAAATAAAATTTAGTGCAACTTCATCATCTTTAGCATTATAGGCCTAAGTAAGTAAATAAGAGTTATCATGACGTTGCCATTACAATAACATGTCTAAAGCAATTAGGTTAAGCCCGAGTAGTTTGCAGCTTTAACTGGCCTGCGGGATCTTTTTCCTTTTCTATTCTATTTTTTTTTTCATTTCTGGTGGTTATTATGACATGGCTATGTAGTACAGTTTACGCTGAGAGAAAAGGACAGACATATATAACTTCTATAGCTCTGTCCTTTACGCTCACCGTAAAATGAACGGCATAGCCATGTCATAATAACCCCTCTGTACACTGGTCCCACTGCCTTGTCGTCTTCTTCAAAGTGATATCTGGCAGACCTGTAAGATGACAAAAAAAAAAATTATATGGAAAAAGAAAGAATGAGTAGATTAATTGAGTTTTCACAAATATTAACAATCATCATAAATTCCACCTTAACATGGGTAAAAAGGAACTTTATATGCACAGTGCAAATAACGTGGACCAAACCCGGGGCAAAACTTTGTAAATAAAGGATTACAAGAGAGCATAAAAGAGAAATCAAAATGTTAAAAAACCTCGTTTTCTTCTTTCAATCCATAACAACGTAATTGTGCGGGTAGGGTAGATTATTTTTATAGATATAAAGCAAATGAAAATAGATAAAAATTATGTATGGATAAAACGAGAAAAATATTATAACGTCCTATAATTAATGAATGAAGAAGGCATATTTTGGAAACCATAGAATATAGAAGAGGAAAGAAGATGGGACACCAGATACGGTATAAATGTTATTTTTGAACATTTCGAAGGGCTAAATGATGGCAACCAAATGATGATGAATGAATCAATTAAAAAAATCAAGATCATGTGTTACATGATAGTACTAAGCTGGGTCTGAAAGGGTGTAAGTACTCATGGCTTATACTTGTTTTTTTTGTTTATGAAAATTTATTAATTTAAAATATGAGCTAAATAACGTCCATTGCTGCATTGCACTAATTAGTAACTAATCAATCGTGCTAATTTTAAATTGAGTGGCTTAATAGATTAAGATATTGAGTTTTAATCTCCACTACGAATACCGGATCTATTCTACATGGAAAAATATTTTATTACCTAAGTTTCCACATCAGGTGATATTTATTGCTTCTCGATTATTACTGGGTCTTCCCTAGCTATCATAAATCAAGCGTTTATATCATATTTATTGTTACGATACACATAAACGGATTAGCTTATCACCCTGTATTTATATGCCATTCAATTTTATTATAGCCTCTATAAATTGTGAAATTATAGATGGATAGTTTCTGGCCATAAAAATGTTCTTGACGTTAAAGTTTTAATTAAAGGAAATACATTAAAACTTTGTGGTTATTTTTATCCCCCTGACATACATATGACATAAAACTCACGCCTTCGTTCCCGGAGAGGGGTAGGCAGAGCTACAGAATTACCTACAACTCTAAAAACTTGTTGATAATTCTGAAACCACATTTTGCACAAATAGGCTAAGATGTTTACCAGCGTATTAGTGACAGGTTGCAAGCCCATCGCCTAACAGTACTACAAGCCTTTATTCCCTTAATCGCCTCTTACGACATCCACGGGAAGACATGGAGTGGCACTATTCTAACCCGGCAACCACTCGGGCAATATTGAGATGAGACAACTTTTTATCCCCTTGATACCGATAATATTAACGTTTGTCTGTGTGTAACGGATGAAACCGATCTAGACGCGCCTTTTATAGGTGCATGGAAAGGAAAGTTAGTTTAATTGGGAAGTTTTTAAGGTAGGTTTAATGAAAATTGGTGAAATGGTTCAAGAGTTATTAGGGCATAATAAAGCAGTTCAGTTTTGGAAAAAATAAAGGGACAGAGATGTATAACTGGTATAGCTTTGTCCCTTTCTCTGAACCTAAACTGAACTACTTCAGTGTGGCCTGGTAAACTCTCAGTTCCAATAGTATTATTTATATCGGAAGCTCCTATCTGTTAAATAGTGTCTTATTATTTGCGCGTAGCCAAAGAAAAACGAATGAATTTTAATTTAATTAAGTGTCTTAAAAATTGGATCGTTCATTCTAGCTTCTTAAGTACTGGATCGATTTGAATAAATTGAACGTCATTATAACACTGTCATGTTTCCAATAATCCCCACAATATAATTAGGGACTTATTATAAGGTGGTAACGTCATAAGACATGTATTCTGAGAAGGATATGTATTATCGGTATTAATAACGATATATGTCACTAGAAGTGTTATGTCACGGAACACAATTAAATCGGATTAATTTATCAGTAGTATATATGAATTTTACAGGACAGTAATAAAGATTAAACGTTCTAATGATAATTTATCAAATGAAATTTTACTATTAGTGTATTTATTGGTGGGGTATTATTATAATTATTCTATTTTCACATTGATGTATAGCAAAGCAGTAGCTAGCACAGTACTATTTAGTACCTAACATACATTTTTATAACGACTCGGAATGATTGCCTGTGACACATTTATTGATCTATGAATGTTAATCTAAAATTATATGTAAACGGATTTAAAAAAAGTCATAATACGCTCGTTAGCAGGTCGTAGGTAATGCCTTCGGGCAGACAAGATATTACAGCTTGATTGCCAATTGGCTGGGAGTTGAGCAAACGAGAGTAAAACAACCCTATTATGCTCGTCATTGATGGTTCATAAGACATAGCATTAGTACATTCCACATATTCAGTTTACCGCTGTCCCGCTTCTTGTGTTACAATCCGTGAGGCAGATATATTAGCATAATAAACTCGTAATGGACGAGACAGTAATAACCGATGTAAGACGATGAGAAGAGGCTATTTTATGCCTTCTTGATGGACAGAGAAACTGTAGAGTAGCTAAAGCTAAAATATAAGGCGTGAGAGGGATGCAATGATATAAACATGATAGATGGAGTAATTGTAGTAATAAGACAAATAAATTACTACTATTGAATAAACACTAAAGATTTATACGTAATGGATAAAACAATAACTGAAAACTAAAAATAACTGTTCAGTAATAACTAAAAACTCATACACTAACAACACAAAGTTAAAAGCGGCTCCTCTTCCAGCTGTAAACTTCAAATTTTTCTTATAAATATATGCTATAACTGAGGTGGGTTACCGTGCAACTTCATTATTATTAAAAGACAACCAAATTTATTTTGTATTTACATTATGTCCTGTTATTGTATGTGGTCTGTTCAATAAAGAATATTTCAATCTATTGTATTGTGTGTAGTATAATTTTGCAAATTCAGCAGTTGTTGCAGCTAGTTAAGGGAGGGTGACGTGCCGGCTCGTTTTCATTCCTTACAAAAACACACAACGAAAATTCCCTACCATTTCAAATACAGTACTGAGAACGAGCTCCAAGAAATAAATCTAATAATTAAAAATGAAAGGACCTCAGACGACTCCATAGTCGCGCCTGCGCCGTCGCCCGGTGGCCGCTAAACAGTGATTTATCACGAATATTCATTTAAAACAGGCGCGCTGTCAGATCACGCGCGATTACTTCGTCGATTTATGTCGCGCGGTCGCCCGTGTGTGGGGGGCTTTACGCCGAACGCTGACATTCTGATTTACACTGCGGTTTGATTTGTGGAAATGGTTGGTGGGGAATTGGGGTATAAAAAGGTGTGGTAGGAGGGATGAATTTAGTTTCGATTTTTTCTATAATGATTAACAGTGACAGATTACCTATATTTCGGTCTTAACCACAACTTAATTTATATTTAATTTAGTCGTTTATGTCGGACTGTGATTTTTATTTTGAAAATGGCTGTTGAGTTTGAGTTGACAACTAAATGTCGGACAAACAGATTCCTCAAAATCCTTTTATTCCTCTGTTAACATTAGGCCAACAAATTGTCAAAAATTTTGAGAAATAAAAAATGAAGACACAATTTGCAAAAGATCTAAAAAAATATTACAAATTATTAATTAATTAAATATAAATCAATGAAGCTGCATCAAGAAATCGACATAAAAAGGATATCGGAAACAATAATTTAGATGTCACTGCGTTAAACGACATATTAACTATCGACGATAATAAAAACGCTACATTCTTAAATACATTAAATACACAAATTACGCCTAACAAGACACAGCCCACACAAGGCTTGATGAATGGTCTACCAATTTATTGATGAGCGCGATATAAAGGAAGATTAATGCCCCCAAAGACCGCCGCCTGTGTGGTCTACAGAAACCACATATTGTAGAACAGACTATTCATTTTCATAAAACTTATATTTGGCTGTCTGTAGCTTTGATTAAAAATCGCTAACTACGACAAATATTGTTCTATTAGAAAACTTTATGTAGAAAACTATAGGATTGAAATTATAGCTGAAACTAATCAGAAGAAGTAAACGAAATCAGTTGCTGCACTATTAATTGTTAATTATGCCTACTAAGTTGCTAAACTCAACCTCAAGTCCTCTTTAAATGCTTTTACCATGACATTAACTAGACTTTGTTTATAAAGCAAGCGGTCCTAAGTTCTTTCCTCGATAAAGGTAAATATTTATGTTGTAAGCACGAATTTTATTTCTGAGTCTAGGATATTTTCTGTATATTTAAGCATTAGTCTACATAGAAGGAAATTTATTTTTGGTTAACTGACCTTAGTATAAATGTAGACCTTTGGGACAAGGTCAATTTGTGTTAGATATAGGCTCCGATTTCTATTTATTTAAATTAATGATAATATTTAAGAAACCATAAACCAATTATTATGCCTAAATTATTTTGTTAGTAATGTTAAGACCTTGTGCAGGGTCCATCCAGATACCATCTACCGCCAAGCAGCAGTGTTCTCATTGTGGTGTAACTAGCATAGAGGCATTCTATCTTAGCCATCAAGGTTGGCAACACATTTGCGATTTTAGGATTACATACATACATACACAAACTCACGCCTTCATTCCCAGAGTGGGGTAGGCAGAGCTAAAGAATTACCAACAAGTCATTAGGATTACAGTCTGTAGATTTGTAGTTTTGAGACTGCAATGGTTCTCAGATCCACAGGGTATCATGTGGTATATGCGCTTATTAGGAAAAAACAGAAAATAATCAAGATATTTTAAACTTATAATGGTTTCAAAAAACATCGCTCTCTATGTCTTTGTCTACAAGAATGAATTCAGAACTTTAAATCGCTTTAGCTGTTGATAACCGACCAAAACAAAAATGGCGTTGCATCTGAAGCTTCGCAAGCCACGAACACCTCGGGCGTGCAAAGTAATTTCCGCCGCTCAATATTTCACAGCTGTGGTGTTATTCTCTTTCACAGAAAAATCGAGATAGCTCGATCGAACCGGTCTAACTTGACCTTTTTATACGTTAGGACTGTACGGTGATTCGTACCGGTAATATTGGTTCTCTGTCACCTCTTGCGAATGGAAAGAGAATAATTCTACCGGTATAAATATGAGTAATCGCAGGCCCACGCATGGCACATAAATAATACGGATAGACGAAGCTATTATGTCTCGTCTGCCTGTTTTATGTGGTTTTGACGTGGAGAGGAAATGCGGGCAGCGCGCACGCACAAACGTTTTCCCGTGTTTTTTAATCACAATCGCAAAAAGGGGGATATTTATGATGTGTGTTGAAACCTTAGATCTTTGTGTATTTGTCTGGCTAGGGCATGAAACTTGGACGCCTTTTAGAGAGGTGCCACACAGGCGTTGCCGGTGCGCTGCCTCGTCGCTAATGCGTACTTTTACACATAAATTAGAGCGACATGCCATACGATGCGTTGAAATACATACGTCGCAATTTGGTCAAATTATAGCGTTGCGACGACGACAGAACGCACTGGCAACGCTATGGCATCGCTGTTATCATCTAAAAGGGTGTTTTCCAAATCTAGTTCTGCACTAGACGATCGGTTGTGGTAAGTGGGGTTTTTGATTCTATGTTAGGCATTTCATTTTATTTGTTGGAACAAGCATAGCTATTTTACCTAGAGTTAGCTATGCTTGTTCCAACTTGCTTGTTATTTTACCCGGTTGTAACCACTCTATACTATGTCCGTTTGCAAACGTTAGGTACATTAGCTCTACCTATCACTGCTGATAAATTTATTTTTGTGAAAGGAAGAAAGAAAGAAAGAAGAAACATCACAAACGAATAACGTGACAAACAGACAAAAAACAAAAACACCAAAAATACCAGATGTCACGAAATAGTCCGTTTAAACCAGCGCTGGTCTCCCGTTGGAAACATCCAGTGAAACCACGGACTGCAGAGTCATTTAATTAGTTACCTACTCTACTTAAATTGCCCGCTAAAGATAGATCGGTCGACGATAGTATTTATATCAAAAAGTGATTTTATCATTGCAACGGCCCATAAGCCACAATCTAAACTTAATTACTATCAGTTGGGCTGTCTGTCTTATTAGGGGTGCACTTCGACTCCCATATATTTTATTATTTCGATTTTGGAAAATCAGATATTGGTATCAATATTATTTTTAGTCATAATAATCAATAGTCATTATAATCGATATTAGGTACAACGCAAACTAAATATAATGATTAAATACAGCAATGTTACATATCATACAAGACAAAAGTTATAAAATTTATCAGCATACTACGAAAAGGCATACCATTTATTTTTCAGAAATATTTTAGGTCATATTTTTATAATTAATATTATTTTTATTCATAAAGACCTATAGGAGGACTTCCCCACGGCATTACTAAAACGCACTACTGACTAAAACTAGTATCATAAATATGAGGTAAGTTTACGTAATATTAGGTATTTAGCAAACCACCCAGAAAAAGGAGCTCTGTGTCTGTGTTAAATTCGTATTAGAAATATAAAGAAATCATTGTTCAGTAATACTAACATTTTCGGATAATAATTTTCAATCTTGTAGGCAGTATTTAAAATAATAATATTACTTTTGAAATTCTGCCTTTCAATACAATCAGCACATTGAATGTTATGACCAATAACGGTATGGCTTTGCCGAGTAATGATGCAAAGGTGGTTAAGGAAATTATGACTATTAAAATTATGACCAAACACAAAATGACGAGCAACAATTATGACAAACAACGGTATAGTAAAACCAAATCGGAACATTATTGTTATTAGAGTCAATATAGACCCGTCTTAGTAGACTAACACTGCATAATACATAAATAATTCATAAATAAGATCCAAATTACTAACCTACTCTCTTAGTTTGAACCAAGTCAAACACAACCACACTTTAAAACAGGTTTGGTATTCCATGAAGCATAGTCTTTATTAAACTTGAGTAATTATTGAATTAAATACTAGATGTTTCTCTGCGTAGCCTTATGTTTACATCGTTCGTATTATCTTTACAGCCCCTCTAACATTACTTGTCATTACTCCTTCATTATCTCCAATACACTCTATAATCCCCTACAATAACTCTAACTACCATTTAAACTTATTACCCAGCCACTTTCAAGTCATTCCGTTAAGTACTTTTTGTTATTTCGAACCATGCTTTTATAATTGGCCGTAATAACATGTTTTATTTAAATAAGTGTTTACTAGTCGTGTAGTAATGATGCGTGTTATTGTTTTCTCTGTTCTTTTGTCAGTTTGTTATATTTACTTCGACTTGCACAAAAGGACGGAATAAAAAACAATTGAAGTTTTTACGGTTTACATTCTTTCACGGCCTCTTAAGTTTGAATACCTTGTGCTTAGCAGTTTCATCTCTTGCTTCAGCTACACATTATTTCGAAGCATTTTAATCACATTTGTCTGTTTGATTTACAGGTTTAATTAAAATATAAGAACCATGGCTAGTAAAACACCTCTAATATAACTTAAGCCGTTCTTAACAACCTATTTAACAATTTCCTTTACCACGTTTTCATGCACCATCTATTATAAACCCGAGAATCATGATGGAAACACGACCCACCGGCCCCATAAAACTTGGCTGCCGTCATAATTTATAACATACATTAGAGCCCAGCTATGCCCGGATTGGAAATTTTAAAAGTAAAAAGGCTCCGTATGGCGGCATGGGGCAATTAAGTCGGCGCCTCATTACTTGTTAACTACTGGGCGATCGTTGGAGATAAAGCGAAGGTGGTGATGATGGATTACTGTCGTGAGATGACGATTAAGTTAAGCTGAGGGGTTATTATCTAACGAACTTGCATTCGCAATCGTTTTCATTTTGAAAATCGAAGGCTTGTTTGCATACAAAATGAAAACAAATGTTCAGCTTCGAAACCGATTGCGATTGCGTTAGACAATAGCCTCTCTGGTCTAGCATATTATACGTTACAGCCCGTTCACACAGTCTCCGTATTTACGGTACCCGTTTTATCGTATACGTTTTTTCATTGATGGCGTATGGAGTTGTATGAGCGACTTCACATATGACACAGTATTCAGTATACAGTAAAAAATGTCGGTCCGCTAAATTATGACATTCCGTTTTGTTATCGAATACTGGATGAACGGAATACGTATCCGTCATGTATCCGTACGTTTTTACTGGATATAAACTGTGTGTGGGGTGCGGTACGGAGCATATGTGAACGGGCTCTCAGTTAATGACGGATACGTTGAACGCTATACGGTGCCTATGTGTGAACAAAGCATCATTTTTTGTTGTATCCGTTAAAACGGGTACCGTAAATACGGAGACTCTGTGTGAACGGGCTGTTATGTTCATAACTGCAGCGTTTTTATGTTAGATAGGTTTACTTGACCCATTTAGTACTACCATGAGATCCAGCATTATTTAGAAAATAAAAAAATAGTTTAAGACTTCTTGGATAGGCACTTTGACTACCAACTAATCACAAGAACAGCTAATAGGCAAATTATTTTTTTATGTTCAGAGACTATTTATTTTAAAAAGGTTTTCATTAACGTCTTCCATCTTTGGTTGGTAACAGTATCTTTCTTACTTGTCATCAATTTACTTTAAGCGTGACATTTCTAGTAAATTTAAAAACGTCAATAGTGTCATTTACCCTACTAATCGCCACATCAAACTGTCAAAGGATTTCGACAGCTGCCACGATGGCCCCAGCACCATCATTAAAAGCTGTAACAAAACCGCGTGACTGTAATTTACTGTCATTATAGAACAGCCCACTGACACGTTTCGTGCAATCAACGGCTATTATCAACACAAAACGTAACAGAATAACCCAAGAACTATCATTTGACAGACCCTTCGCGGTAATCACATGTCTGGGACGAAACTCAGTGTTTAGTGACATTAAGATTATTTATTCACGGGTCTGTTATAAATTGTAGGGGAAAATTATGCTTGATTGTACATTGATGAAGTTGATGATACCTACAGGTTATTAGCAACACGCTTTTCTAAGATATCTAGATAAAAACCTCCGATATGCTCGTAATAGTGACTTCATTCAGGGGTGTTATTCTATTAAAAACGGCGCTCGGTCGGTCGAACGAGTGAACGAGTGAATGCGCCACACCGGCGAGTTTAAGTAGTCCCATCAGAATGCACAAAACACATTTTAAAGAGTGATTCTCAATTTGGCTGCGTAATAGGAACGTATAAGGCTGCCTAAATGAGAATGCACGCGTTAAATTTTTTTTTGTACGCTCTAACGGGACGGGACTGATTAAACTCGCCGGTGTGGCGCGTTCACTCGTTCACTCGTTCGACCGACCGAGCGCCGTTTTTAAGCGATTAACACTCCAGAGCTAATATTTCTTAATACGGTCCAACCGATTTTTATAATACATTATGCTACTAGGACTAGTAATGGACAAGGACCAATAATGGACACTTGATTCTTATTATACAGAAGATAATGGTTGTTCATTTGTTTTGCATCAATCAATTTAGAACCGTATGAGATTTGAATTAAGAGTAAAGTGTCCAGTACTGGTTCCTGTCAGCTAAAATGTTCCATCATTGGTTCCGTCGCCCTAGGTCAATTTGTGTAAGATTGTGCTCGTTTATTAATTATAAATCTCTATCAACAAGTTTAAGTTTATTCTTCACCTCAAAGTAAAGAACTTGTTTGAAGACAGAAAGAGGATCAAAGTGAAGTAACTTAAATGAGAAGTCATTACTAGAGCGAGGATCTATCATCCTGTCCGTATCTTCCCATGTGGTTCGCGCCATTAGCGTTCGGCTTGAGTCACACTGACTGCAGCGAAGCGATACAAATTTTATAGCTTTTGAACGTAACCTGCTAACGTGTAAATATTATTGCTTCGTAATTTTTACTATTTCAAATTCCTTAATTGAATTCAGAGGAAATGATCACTTTATTATTTACCTACCATCAGGCCTCTTTCTATTGAACATAATCTTTACCTCTATTGTTTTTGCTATCTAACCATTTTCTTTTTTTAACTTGAAATTAAGCAGCCGAGTAATAAACAATACGATTGCAATAGGGGAATACAAATTAGAATAAAAGCGGAGCTTAATCAATAAGTAAATGACAAGAGAACTAATTAAGGTAAAATGCCAATACTTCTTGCAAGCAACTGACTGACTTACTGATTTGACTGCGTCACAAAAGCGTCAACATTGACAAATTTCCAAGTAGGTAAATGTAAAAAATTATAGTTCTCTACAGTAAAATCGACAAATAAACAATATCAAAACTAAATTTAACTAACAAAAAGCACTACAAGAAGAAAGACCTTATGCAATTACTTACGTTAGCCATAATTACGGGCATTAATCAGGTCGCCGTGACTGAGAGAGATTGATTCGATCGCTGCATTACGAGTCAATCAACGCTGGTCGCGTTTTACTGTTGCTCTTAAATAGGTGTTATTTGTTGTGTTATTGAAAGGTTTTCAATTAAAATATAACAACTTAACGCCTTTTAAATTCGATGTTTTTAAGTTTCAAACTAACAAAGTATTTTTGGTCACAGGAAGTTCAACTGATGATTGCTGGTTTAACAGTTTTTGAGGTAACATTCGTTGGTATTCTTAAGAATTAGGTACTCATATCTGAAGTTTCCAATCGAACCGCAGATATATTTAGAATAGAGTAGAATAGAAAAACGTTTCTTCAACCAACACATCAACACTGGGGTATATCATAGAAAAGTTACAATAACGTAATGCAATCACTTCTAATACACTCACTCACTCACTCTTCACTTCTTTTTCTTCTTCTTTTTAATATTTTGAGCTAGAATTTGACACATTTTGTATGAAGCAGACGTCAAATCTCTACCCGAAGTAACCACATACCAACTCTTGTACCGAATTTTGTTTTTATTGTGATGTACATAATAATAGAATGGATTGATTCAAATAATGGGGTGCCACGGAGCGGCATTTTCATTTTGTGGTAAAAATTGCATATTTAATATCAGGACCTTCTAACACATTAATTAAGCTGTTATAAAATATACTTCTTGTTAAAAACTTTAAGATCAATCAGAAAAATCTATTAAAAAGTTTTTAACAAGAAGTATATATTTTTAAATTTAAGCATTAAAAAAATGCATTACCAAATGGACTAATTTAACGCTGCGTTAACAATTTTTTAATTGAGTACAAGGAAAAATAGAAATGCCCATATACGATGTAACGAACGATATAATAATCTACGATTTATGTTTATTTTTATCATTTAAGTCCTAAATTTATTTTAATACGATATTTTACTTTTTTTTGAAACACAAATTTTGTGTAAGTTGTAAAAACTCGACGAAAAATATTTTCAAAAACAATTTCAAAATAAATGATCTTAATTTACTATTCAATATGTATTGCAAAGATTATGACAAAATGTTGAATGATACAGGGCGGACGATATGAAGTGTTACCAAATTCACAAAATCGGTTTCGAAGTAAATGCGACTTACTAACGGGAAAATGTTTTGGAAGCTGCATTGTAGCCACGCAAACATTTCTGTAGTAGACCGTGGATATTACAACAAGACCTGGCCCCGGCTCATAAAGCTCGTGTGATCCAAGAATGGCTGACAAACCACGTTCCACATTTCTTTTCGTCCACACAATGGCTTTTCTCCAGACGCGAACCCGTTGGACTTTTTATTAGAGTCCATTTTGAAGAGCAAGGTGAGGAGAAGAAAACATGCCAGTATGGATGCACTGAAGAAAGCGATCGTACGTAGGCATTACATACCGCAGGTCGACATTTTGTGCAGCATGCAACTTAATTTTTGTACCGTCTGAAGGCCATATAGTCAAGGCATAACGAGTAAAAATATTTTGATTTTAAAATTTTGATATTCTTTTCTCCCTTTAAAAAAAAAAAAGTAATTAATCACTACAGAAAAAAAATTGTAGCCCTGTAGGTAGGTAAACTTTTGAGAACCGAACAATTTTTGCGGGTAGGTAGGACCTTGTGCAGGGTCCGTCCGGATCCCTACCTACCACCGTCTGCCATCTTATCCATTAACCTACCGCCAAACAGCAGTGTTCGCATTTTTGTGTTCCGGTTAGGGGATAAAACAGCCGGTGAAATGATTAGCATTGTGCTTTCCATCTTAGTCCTCAGGGTTGGCAACGCATTTGCAGTCTTAGGATTGCATTGCAGTCTTAAGAATGCGAATGTCTATGGGTCACAGTTTCCACTTACCATCAGGTGGCCTGTGTGCTCGTTTATCTTCTCAATGCCATAAAAAATAAAAAAACTGAACCGAAATTAGAACCTGTCTGGCGATATAAACAATCCATTATGAATATAATAATTCTAAAAAGATCATTGACGTTAAGTAACTCTGTAACATAGGTACCTAATTGTTGTAATAGGTGTGTTTATCAGCTAGCGCTTTTATCAGGTATTAAATTGTGATTTATATTGATTGAAGATGTAATAAATTAAATTTGACATGATTTAGCCAAAATGATAAGGATTTCGATTAGCTAAAAGTATCGATGATCAATCATAAGGAAGATAATTATCATCAATAAAATAAAGCAGACAGTGACGCATTGAGTTGATACAAACAAAATCCGCAATGTTTTGTTAACATAAGGAACGCATTTACGATAATTTAAATGAATAATGATTTTAATCGTGTTTATGAGATAAACGTATTTTACCTAAAGTATGTTGTGCCAAATTCTGTGAAATTCAAATATCACAGTAACATCCCATCGTTTGTTACTTCTTCGCCCTGCATTGGCATGAATATCATAATATCTCGTCTCCGATACTCAAGGTTATTTATACATTACAGAAGAAATATTGTCTTTATTTAATAGATCTCGTCACCCCCGCAGAATAAACCCATAAAGTGCTATTATAGGTTTTTTAATGTTCATGCATTTTTAGAATGTACAAGTTCAAATACATATCCTCATTTTTTTTTTGATTTTTATGTGGATTATTAACGAAGATACGGATTTATAAGGAATTATTCTATGAAATAAAAGTACTTACAAAAAAACGATAATATTATCTTACAAAACGAAATTTTAGTTATTTTTTTGTGATATATTGTTATGATGTTATTCAAATTCATTAGAACGGGACGTTTGACAGCAAACGCCTTTATAGGTTTGTTCGTGTGCAAGCTTATAAGAAAATATTTTGCATTCCTCGGTTACATTAATTAAACTACATTTCTGATAATATTTTACGCACACCAGAATAAACCAATAACGCTACAGTAGCGAATTTGGATACAAGATAAATATACCTTTTAATACCCTTGTAATATATTATAGCATGATGTAATTATTTGTGAAACCAACTTGAATAAGCCTTTAAAAGTATATTACCAAACACTATTAAGATGTATTTATCAGTAAAGTACATTTTTGTCTATATCTTCAAGGCGGCGTTACATAAATTAACAGGAAATCCACAACAGTTAGAACTAAAAATTGGCTTTCGGATGTAATTTAAATATTATGTGTTTTTTCTTTAATAGTGAAGTTATTTCAAAATTACGGTTTTTTATTTCTCCTGTAAAATTGACATTTTGAAGTTATGGGTTTATTCTGCGGGGGTGGCGATCTATATTTTTTTACCAATAAAAGCATACGAATTTTCGCATTTACAATATAAATTATCAACAACTTTTTTACGAGTGCTTGGTAATTCTGTAGCTCTGCCTACCCCACTCTGGGAATGAAGGCGTGAGTTTATGTATGTATGTATGTATGTGTGATACACCTGACTTTTTCAAAGCGACAAAACAAAAGCTTAACGCAGATCCACAACAGTAAGACATCAAAATGAAATAAGGGAGCGTCTCCAAAGTTGACAACTTGGTTAAAATAAGAAATGAGTTGCGACGTTGACAAATTGCGTACAGGGAGCCCCGGGCTAAATGTGAGGGGGAACAGAGTGTTTAAAGTTGTTTTGAAGAAAAATGTTGTAGAAAATGCTTGGTATTCACACAAGAACGTACCACGGTGGAAGAAAGAAGAGTAATTTTAGCAAAAATCTATGTAGGGGAGAAGTGGCATGAAAGAGCCAGTTTTCTTTACGGCGGAAAAAATACTACTTGTAATGAAAAAGATGTAATTTTGTATTTTAAAAATTATTCTTTATTTATTTGAGTACGTAATTTCGTACAAAAAAATCTTAAATAATATATAAAAATCAACAAACTATGCATTTCAAAAACATGTGACATTCGGCTCTTTCATCACAGCTCGGTATTGAAAGAGCTGCCATAAGTTTTGAAAGAGCCGGTAAGTATAACAACGAGTAATTATGAAAATTATCAAAAAAAAAGAAAAGTGCGATATAAAAAAAAAACTTAAAAACAATTCTAACAATATTTTAAGTAATTGCTAACATTTCTTAACAAAAAAAAACAATTATAACAGTCATTTTAAGTAATCATTTTTAACGCTTTCTTAATCTTAACATATTAATCAGTCAGATGTACATTCACATTCTACAGAACTTAACATATAGGCGTTTTTTTTTGTTTCGGCTTCTTTCCATTTATCTGGGCAAATATGATTGGCTTTGGCATAATCAAATGCGAGTTTCTTCGTGCCTTGTTAAGCCATAACACATTTTAGAAGCAGTCTTTAAATAATCTGCAAGCATGTTTTCCTGCTCCGATGTGAATATACGCCTGTTTCCTATATTAGGACAGTGTTTATATGGTAATTTACCAGTATTCTTTGCTTTTTTAACTATTCTTGCTAAATAAGCCCGCGATATATTTAAGGCAAGTGCAGTTTTATTTATAGACTGGCGTTTTTCTAAAACTTCAGCAACTGCCTCTTCAATTACCGAATTATTGGGTCTTTTACGTTTTTTTTGGACCAACTTTCGCCATAATGAAATATCTGAAGCAAATAATTCAATAATATTATGAAAACATGTACGTATATAGTATTATTTTATATTATTTACAAAAAACAATTTCAAGGTTATGAAGGAGCCAGTTATGAAAGAGCCGGCTTTTTCAATGCCCATTGACCCGGCTCTTTCACGACTTGTCCAAAAAAAATATATAACCTTCAAAATAACAACAATACGAGACCTTTTGCAAATAAATTTTTATGCAGCTGAAAAGCCAAATATATGTACCAACTGAGTCTATAACCCATTTGCCTATAATTGTTAGCAAAAAAATACCAAAAAACAACGAAAATGAAACAAAAAACTTACTTTTGAGTGCCTAAAACTTCGACTGGATGCACCGATGGCGGTTGTTTTCGGCGAACTGTAAATTTTTTGTGAGGGACGGGAAATCAGTGCTGCCACCTAAAAATAGTGTTGCCAACAAAATCTGTTCTAAAACTTCCGAAATAATGCAAGTGGCTCTTTCAAAACCTGGCTCTTTCATGCCACTTCTCCCCTAAGTACTTATTACAATTTTTAATTTGTCACCTGGGGGTTATTATGACTTAGCTATGCAGTTCATTTTACGGTTAGCGTAAAGGAAAGAGCTATAGCAGTTATATAGCTCCGTCCTTTTCTCTCACTTAAAACTGAACTGCATTGTTAGGTCATAATAACCCTCCTGATAGGGTGACGGAACCAGTAATGGACAAGGCACCAATAATGGACACTTGATTCTTATTTTACAGAAGATAAGGGTTATTCATTTGTTTTGCAACAATCAATTTAGGACCGTATGAAATTTGATTTAAGACTGAAGTGTCCATTACTGGTGCCTGTCAGCTAAAAGTGTCCATCATTGGTGCCGTCACCCTAGTTGGAATTTATCAAATAGTCTACGTTTAGGCAAACGAGGACATAGGCCACACCAGGGGCCCTTTTCTCAAACAGTATTGTCTCATTTTGTAGTTTTATTTAAGAGACAAAACACTAATATTATTACACTAATACGCTTCGTGAAATGGCCCCCTGATAGTAAGTGGGATCTGTGGATGCTGTAACCCATATACATTTGCATTCTAAGAACTATGAATCTTAAGACTGCAATTCTTAGACCGTTAATGCGTTGCAATTAGCCCAGGGATGGCAACGCATTAATGGAATGTTTTTATGCTCTATGATACTCTAATGGTTCTCTTGGAGTTGGATTTACTCAAATATGATTTATGCTTTAAGTTATATAAGTCTCTAGAATGAAATTAATTATATTGTCAATCGCATACAAATTATCCTTGCTAACTTATTTCTATTTGATATAAATCCATAACCATCATTCATACAAATTTTGAGCGTTTCTTTTAATTTCTTGCACTAAAACTCTTAATAAGAAGTAAAAAAATATTTCTCAAATTTCTAAAATTGCTATTTTCAGTCTAGCAACATCCTAATTTATCATCTCCAACTATGGTCATCATCTACAATACCCTCAAAATGACGCCATCATAACGTGGCTATTAGATAAAGGCATTCATCAATGGGAAGTCATCAGTCATGCTGCCTTCCTAGATAATGACTGTATGAAGCTTCCAGGATACGTTCCCTGTGGTCCCCATCAATAAATCCTCTTTAAGTTAAAACTTATTAGAAACACGGCAATAGCATAAGAATAAGTATCGCATTAAATATCGCATCTTCGGCGTCGATGTATGGATTTAATAGCAAAGCCGTCAAATAATTACCTACAGCGCCCCACGCCCTGCCTTACCCCTCTTACTGCGAAAAAAACCGAGACTATTTAAAAAAAGTTTAACATATAAGAGAGTGACAACTCTCCTATACTCTAATATTAATGTTTAAAAATGGATTCTAAACTACTATCACTTTTAGGTTTGTGTTCGCTATATGAAACCCCTCTATACAGAAATAAAAATAATACTTAAGCCCCAAGTAGAACTGCCAATGTTCTTTCAAATCTGACAAGAGCATGAATAAATCATAACCGGTCCTGTAATAAAGTAGCCATGTTTTTCCCTTCGTCCATTTATCAGTGTTTTGCTCTACCACTATAACCTGATCTTTTACCTCCCCGTCCCTCCTACAAAAGTAAGTACTGTCATTGCAAAGCCTCCCACAGCTAGAGGTCTTATCAACTGGTAAACTGGTATCAACTCACCAGAATACCGTGACCTCTTTTCTCTCTTTAAAAGCGCGGAACTAAAGAACAAATTGCATTTTTTCCACGATGACGGGAGTTCTGAGTGACTGGTGATCTGTTTCAATTCAAGTCCGAACATTTATCATAAGCGTCAGTTTGAATGATTCTCGGCTATTGCGTAATGTGTTTGTAAACTATTAACGATTTTTTTGTACTTTGTTATTACTAGGGAAGATAGATTTGTATGGATGGACTTTTTTATGAGAATGAATTTGTTTTGCTCTGAAACAAAGGAGTTAGGTTCTTTAATAACGTGTCAAACTTATAATTAGTAAAATGTATTTACCAACAGTTTTTCTACTAGTTATTACCTACTAAAACTGAAACAAGATTTTGTGTTTTAAAAACCAACACATTATTTCCATTAGGAATTACACCAAAAGTGGTATACCTAGATTCAATTTATAAATAAACTTAAACAGCTACTGATTAATATATCTTATTATAAAAAAATAAATGATTAATTTGAAATATATGTACAACGAGTCCTCCTCTCCCGAACACTGTAGTACCCATCAGGTTGATTACAATTTGCTCAAATAGCATAGCTACTAATTAGTCAAGATCTTTGCAACATCAAGAGACATCTTGAAATCTTTGTCTCACTCAATCTCCTTCACGACCTGTTTATTAACAAGGTCCATTGAGTCAATGTAGTACAAATGACAGGAAGTTTAACAACAAATATACTAACCAATTAACCGTTTTTAACAGCTGAGTCAACTGCCCCCCGCAAGAGCTCACATGGCGTTGTTTGAGCGAAGTAATTACTCACCGATCGCGATTGACTTTGATAAAACGGCCCAACCTACTTGTTTAACGCGATTTATTACCTGCAGAGCGGTGAAGATTGGAGGCGACAGGCTGTACGTTCTTGTAATATTCAGGTCTAGACAAGTTGGCTAGGCCTTGATTGACTCGCCCATCCTGTGCATGATAATATAATGAACGAAATATAATGAACAGGATGAGGAAATCAAATGACTCAGTATGAGGAGTTCGGAAACTAGGACAACAAGGTTAAGCTTTTCGTAGAAACAAAAGGCAACATTTTGGAAAAGGTGTGTCGATCTAGCGACATCTAACGGCAACTCCTATCAACCAACTTGCTAGCGCTACCAACGTCAGATAGCGGTACTAAGTGTTCTACATCGCGCTAACGAAGTTTCTACAACCGGTTGACATAATATATACCACTTCCAACTTCATCCCGATGGACTTCGGTCCCCAGGCATAACACCCGCCTAGAGAGATATCTCTATTGTCCTCTCGTCCTACATTGGTGGCCCCGACGTGATCGTCTTCCTACAAAGGGAAACACTGTGTCCTACCTAAGGAAAAAAATCGTGAAATATATTAATGACCACGTAAAGTTGAACGTCATTTTAAGACCCGGCAAACTGTTATTGGTGCATGATGGATTTGCAGTTATATCATGTTTTTCAGATATAATAAACACATCATTTCTAGGAGCTGCAAAAAATAACAATCACAATTTACTGTTCTTGCCCGATCCACGGCTTCATACTCGCGGGACCCACGCGATGATCTATCAAGTTGTCTACACAAGATTAATGCGTACAGATGATTGACGATTCGCGCTGCGTCGGCGTCGCTCTAATGTTTCATGTGGCCAACGTTTGTTCAAACGTTTGGTGGCGCGGCGACAAAAATGTCAGACAGTAACAAAGTGTTTGTAGTTGAAATAGTTTGAAGAATAATTTGTTTTTAGTAAGATGTGTGAATGCCTAGGGTAGAGGCATTCCATCTTAGTCCATAGGGTTGGCAAAACATTTGTAGTATTTATATTATTATATTATACAGGGTGTAAAAGTGGGAGAGGGTCGAATTCACCCCCATGTATGTTCAGCGATTTTTACTAATTTCCGTGTTTAATTGCCGTGTGGTGCCGGATTGCCGTGTGGTGCCGGTAGAATAGAATAGCACCACCCCATATCCTCCCGTGGGTATCGTAGAAGGCGATTAAGGGATTAAGGGATTATTACATTGGAAAGATCTCCTCCGGGCGGGATAGGCGTCGTTAGCATTGGGCTGCTACCTATCTAGGAGAAGGAAAACTCCGAATTCAAACCCGGCGGGATAGGCGTCGTTAGCATTGGGCTGCTACCTATCTAGGAGAAGGAAAACTCCAATTTCAAACCCGACCCTGCAAAATGGACCATGCGAGCACCATTTAAAAAGTTTATACCCCAGGAGGGTACTGGCAATGCCAGAGAATCCCTCCCCAGGCCTAGCCTGGGCAGCCCTTCGTACTCTGGGGGGGGCAAAATAGTGCGCGTATGTTCGGATCCCTCCGGGGATCGGAACGGCGGCGATGCCGTTTGCCACGCGTCACGCTGTGTTCGCAGGGGGGTTGGCAAAAAGCGGGCCGCTGAAAGCCGCCTTGCTACGATGAATGTTTGTGGAGGGATGGAACATAAATTAGATGAGGTATGTATGATGATGAAAGAGAGAAAGCTAGATGTTCTATGTGTGACTGAGACGAAGAAAAAAGGGGTGAGTACGTCCACACACGGAACCTTGACGGCATTGTGGTCCGGAGTTCCGGTATCCGAGCACGGTCGTCAGGGAGTTGGTATCGTACTCACAGAGCGAATGGCTGAATGTATGCAAGAGTATGAATGTGCGAGCCCAAGACTTCTCTGGGTGAGACTCAAGGTAGGTCTCACCCGTTTATTCGTAATTGGGGCTTATGCCCCAGATACGAATAAATCGAAAAAAGAAAGGGAGGAGTTTTGGGAAAGTTTGCATGAGGTTTCAACAAAATGCAAGGAGAATGAAAGGATGATTTTGCTAGGTGATTTTAATGGTTGGACAGGCGTGCAAAGGGATGGTTATGAATCGGTACTGGGTAAGTATGGTGATGAGCGAGTGAACGAGAATGGCAAATGCCTTCTCAATGTATGTTTGGCTAAGAATCTCTGCGTGACAAACACTTTGTTTGATCACAAAGAGATTCATCAGTATACATGGAGACGGCAGAATGAGAAGTCTATGATAGACTTGATGATTGTGGATGAACGGCTGCGTAACAAAGTTGTAGATACCAGAGCATTTCGAGGAGTTAGCGTAGGTTCAGATCACTACTTAGTGGTAACACGAGTAAGGGGTCTGTTCACACGTTGGCGCCATCGTGTTCCCGTACCTACCACTGCGTTAGAGAGGATAAAAGTAGAGAAACTGAAAGACGAAGTTATACAAGATGAGTACGTAAGAAAGCTGAAAGATTGTTTTGAATGTGTCAATAAGATGAATGACAGTGAAGTTGAGAATAATGTTAATAATGTATGGGAGATTATGAAGAATGGCATGGTCAAATCGGCCACTGAAGTATGCGGTGTAGTCAAAAGAAGAAAAAGCAAGAATGAACGTCCGGAATGGTGGGATAGAGAGGTAGATGATGTAGTGAAAGAGAAGAAAAAGTGTTGGTTGGATTTTGTAGCTGTAGATCCAGGACAAGATCTAAGCGACAGAAAGAAAAAAGAGTATAATAGATCAAAGAAAAGAGTGAAAGACGTTGTGGCTAGAAAGAAAGATTTACTGAATGAAAAGTATGATAGGAGTTTCTCTGACAACTTCCGGTCGAATATTAAACTCTTTTGGAGCTTGATTAAATCGGCTCGGGGGAAATCAGAGAAAACTAAATTAAGCGCGGTGAGGGATGAGTCTGGAAACTTAATATGTGAGGAAGAAAAAATGCTTGATAGATGGAAAACTTATTTTGAAAGCTTGTTTGAATGCGAAGATATTTCTCGTGAGCCAGAAAGCATGAGTAAAGGTGCAAGTAGCGAAGATGAAAGTGTGATTAGTATGAGTGAAATCATGAAAGCATTAAAAAGTATGAAAGCGGGAAAATCAGCAGGTTGTGATAGAGTGTCGATAGAAATGCTGAGGAGAGGAGATGGCCTGGTGGGTAGTCTGTTGTACCGCCTTTTCAATGCATGTTGGAGAAGCGGCCGAGTCCCGGAAGATTGGGTCAAGGCCGTTATCGTCCCACTGTATAAAGGAAAGGGGTCACAGCAAGACTGCAAAAACTACCGCGGTATCAGCCTCCTTAGTGTTGTCGGCAAAGTATATGCGAAGATTTTAATTGAAAGGGTATTGAATGTTACGAATGACAAAATCTGGGATGTACAAGCGGGATTTCGAAAGGGAATGGGATGTACGGATCAGGTCTTTTCACTACGGTCCATCACAGAAAAGTTCTTGGCTGTCAACCAAAAGGTTTTCTGTGCTTTTGTGGACCTGGAAAAGGCCTATGATAGGGTAGATAGAAAGGAGTTGTGGACGGTGTTGTCTATGTATGGAGTGAGCAGCAACCTGGTGCAGGCTTTGAGGTCCCTTTATGAGGGCTCCAGAGCCTGTGTCAGGATCAATGGGGCATACTCGGCCTGGTTTAACATCTCTAAAGGTGTTAGACAGGGCTGTGTTGCCTCACCATGGCTGTTCAATCTATTCATGGACAGTTGTATGAGGGATTTGAAAGAGTATGATAAGGGTTTGCGTGTGCAAGAGTTGCTAATCAAATGCCTCTTATATGCCGATGATCAAGTTATACTTGCCCCATCGGTACTTGAGTTGCAGGAGATGTTGACAGTGATGAATGAGGGATTTAAGCAAAAGGGGATGAAAGTAAATGTTGCCAAGACCAAGGTCATGGTGATAGAGAAGGATGAAGAGATGACTGAGTGCGTGATAAATGTAAATGGCGAATTAGTAGAACAAGTGAGCGAATTTGTGTACCTGGGAAGTGTGTTTACAAGAGATGGTAAGTGTGAGAAGGATATCGAGAGGAGGGTAAATGCGGGGAATCAAATTAATGGGGCACTGTACTCCTTTGTGAGCAGACAGGGCGTTTCACAAAAAGCCCGGCTGGCTGTTCACAATGGAGTGCTGGCCCCTACCCTGATGTATGGTAGTGAATGTTGGGTGTGGCAGGACAAGCATGTAAGTCGTGTAAATGCAGTTGAAATGCGCTCTTTGCGTAGTATGTGTGGTGTGAAACTGATTGATAGAGTTAGAAATGAAAAAATCAGAGAGAAGTGTGGAATAAAAGAAGATGTAGTGACTAAGATTGAAAAGGGCATGCTTCGATGGTTCGGTCATTTGGAAAGGATGGATGAGGGAAGATTGACGAAAGAGATATACAGATCGAAAGTGTGTGGAAGGGTCGGAAGGGGCCGCCCTAGGCGTACTTTTTCGAATCAAATCGGAGAAATACTGGAAAAGGGCCGAATCTTAAGTACCCGAAACCGACGTGCGTGCATGACTCGATGTATGAATGTTGAAGAAGCGAAGGAAATTTGTCAGGATCGTAGCAAGTGGAAAGAAGTGGTCTCTGCCTACCCCTCTGGGAAACAGGCGTGATTTAATGTATGTATGTACTAATTTCGGAGATATTGATCATTTTAATTTGAACTTTTGTAATTTTCCCTTATGTCCATGTCACAAAAAATCATTACTACATTCATGATTTATTTTATAAGTTTTTTATTTGTATCTTACATTACGAATCAGCCATCTTTTAAACCTATTTGCCCTTTTTTAAATACCTTTAGTTTAAGTAGTAATGATTTTTCATGACGTGTTTTTTTTTTTACTTACCTACTTAGTTTGTAATTTTGGTTGTGATGATTTGTATTAGATATATTATGCATAATATATATAAGTAACTTATTGTTAGTTTAAACACTCTTATATACCTTTTTATTGGGTTGTACTTTCGGAATGGTACATCGAGACAAACTAAACTGTGGTGCAAATTTAATAATTTGTAAAAAATTATTTGATTTACTTTAAGGGAAAATTACAAAAATTCTGATTAAAATTATCAATATCTCCGAAATTAGTAAAACTCGCTGTCTAGACGTTCTCTTATTTCTCTATTGACCTAAATAAATGAAAATTTAGTAATGAAGTTTAGTTTGTTTAGTAAGACTTTTATTAATCATTGCAGATAGTTACAAGACAAACTTATTGGTTACTTACTTACTGCCGCACTCAGAGACGTCCATTAAATTAAATGTTTGATTAAAGTTGCTGCTGTCACTTTCTTTGTTATAGCAATAGAATAAGACAACACGTTACTTAATAATCATTAAATTTAATTGACATCTCTGAGTGCGGCAGTTACTTACTTACTCATCCTGAGGGGTTATTAGTACTTAGCCATGCAGTTCAGTTTACGCTGAGAGAAAAGGACAGAGCTATACAATTTAACTAAAAGGCCGGTAACTGAACGACAACCTTTCTAAAATTGCCGTGTGCATACTAGGGCTCCTGGTCGTGTCCGTGTTTCGTGTACCCGTAGCCGAATCTCCGTTACCGAGTAACACGGCAACGGAGATCCGGCCCGTCGACACGTCAAATTCGGCTACGTGTAATTAAGATACGTAGCTCCGTGTTACACGGAGATACGTTTCTTATTTACACGTAGATCCGATCCGCCCGTGACCGTGACGTTTAATTTTAAGCTTTCATTCAATAACCGTGCGGAGCGGAGACGGAGCCGAGATCCGCAGATACGTAGCCGAACGCAGACACGGATACGTATCTTGGCGTGACCGTGTAGTTCGGGAACTTAGCACCGCCGGTGCTAAGATCACGGAGCTACGGTTCCGCGTGTAACACGGATATCAGGACCACTAGTGCATACATGTTCATTGACGATAATCAACCATAAGGTAGCTTGCATGTCCTTTATTTAAAAAAACCAGATGCCATCTGTTTATAACATTGTATGGGTGAAAGGAAAACTGAACTTAGGTCAAAATGCATGACATAATAGTTAATTGATGGTTTTGACGTTACATCTGCTACTGGTCAGCTTATGTACAGAACAAGAGGTCCTAATTTTTTTGGGTTCGAGTAAAGTCGATTAGACTACCTATAAGTGCGTATGAGTGCGACTGAGGTAGAAATATAAACTTGAAGGTAGTTTTAGGTACGTGCTATTGCACTGTGAAAGATAAAAAGATAAAAAAGGTTTATTCAGTAAATAGGTCTCATGGGACTTTTACAAATCTACCAGCGCTTTCCAAGAAAAAAACAACTGCTGACATGCACCTTATTGATGTACCTTCTACTTTCTCGTTTTGATTACGACTCTCCCTTTACCAGCATATTTTTTATCACTAAATGATAGTTTTGGTTGTAGGTGGTAAGCAAATGATACATTCATTTTAGAATTCAGTTCATTTAAAGGACTTTAGAGTGCAATATTTTGTAATAATTGATTATAACATACACAATAATGCTTTTTAAGAGGTATCTAACTATATTTCTCATTCAATATTATATGATGTATGGGAAATAGATACCGCAATTACAAATTTTTCACCCATTTAAATACGAATTCATACGTATTATATGTGACTTCTTGATATTGATAGTTTAAATGACGTATAAACAGGGCCACTATTCAACACGGTATAACTATTTTTGTTTTGACGTATTATGGTATTCTTTTTAACTTGGCCGCACTTACTGTCAAGTAAATAAGTTATCAAAACGTTGAAAATACGATGATACGTCACAGACAATATGATTTTTACCCAGTAGAAAAGAGGCCCAGACAGATGAAACAGCCAAAATTAGAACCAATCGACTACGGAATCCTAAAAACCCCCGTCACTCAGCATGAATAATTCTTCAACAAATCTCCCTAAAATTAGATGACATGCAAAATTTTACAGTCTAGCAAATTTTAGCATCGCCAATATTTGTGTCAAATGTTTGCATTCCTAATGGACGACAGAGGATGTTTGCGTAAATAATTGCAACAGATGGCCAGACGGTTTGCTTACTCGCTCAGACGCATTAAAGTGCTTCCCGCTCTAAGCTGACAGAGTTTTTTAAAATAAAAGAACTGAGACTTTTTAATGAAAAATTCAAAAGAGAATTGAAATATATCTGAGAGATAGAAAGATAAACAAAACGTTTATTTTTCAACATGATGCCTTTAACATGTTATCGTATTGTCAAAGATACGATTGCTTTTATTTAATTTACAATAATAGCTGCTAAGTTAATTACTACATTAAATGCAAGATAAAGTCGTCGATATATGTTAAAAAAATTAAAACTCATAAAATCCGATATAAAATGTTTTTTTAAGAAATTCATGTACCCATTGACACTCGCGCCATCAAGACGGATCTAATGACGTATTATTAATCAAAATCACTTGACCAGTTGAGTAATTACGAGGGGACATAATTATGAACGGATATACATACACACAGGTCAAAGACATAACCGTCCATTTGGGCTTCACCGCAGTCGGGTTAAAATAATAATATGGAGACCCAGAGCGCGTATATCAGTGACCTGGCCCCTTATTTAACATTTATACGCCAATTTTGTTCTAATAATCGTTATGGTATTTTGGCATTGTACAATTCTTATTAACTTGGCAATAAAAGCTGTCATAACGTCGACAGTTTGGTTATGATACCGATGCAAGATGGACTAGTTAAGCCAAGGTACAATAAAGGAAACTGAAGAAATTGATCTATTTAGTCTTACTTTCATTGTGTTCTTTTTCTAATATTAACTACATTGGTTATAACTATAAATAATAAATAATAGTGAATTAAGATAGTTTCCGCTTTCGGAAGCGTTGCATTTGTATGCACCATACAATTATGAAAAGGGAGTCAAACCTGGTGTACCTATCCACCTAGCAGTAACACACATATTTTTATATTTCAGTGTTTAAAAGACATCTAGAAAAACCGGACAAGTGCGAGTCGAACTCGCCCACCGAGGGTTCCGGACATGACACGGTTAAATTAATTCAAAATTTGGACCTTTCATAGTTACCCTGTTTTTTTGAGTTTTAATTAAAAATGTTCAGGTAACAGTTTTCAGATTTTTCCCTATACCAGTAGTATAAGACGGTAGGTATTACTTGCCGAGATTCATAGGTCAACGGAAAATACCCAATAAATTTTGATTACCTTGAGGGTGTCGTCGTTTTTTGCGGCATAAACGACGGTATCTATTTTTAACGTTAACTTAGAAATTTATCACAGCTTCAAGAGACTTTAGACTTGAGTGAACGGTTTTTATTTCAATTTGATACCTCCACGCGTTCTGGAGATAAAGGGTCTTGACAGACAGACAGACAGATACTATAAGGATTAGGTTTTTTCATTTTGAGGTACGGAACCCCTTATAATGACTAGATTAGAGGCATTCCGGGTTAGTGTTGGCAACGTATTTGCAGTGTGCTATCTATAGATTGAAAATATTTATTGGTATCAGATACCACTATCCATCGGGTGTCTCGTGTATTCGTTTTCCTTATCCTACATATAATAGTTATTTATGTCAAAGGTACATAATAAAGCGTCTTGAGGTACGAGTGCCAACGTTAAAGCACGAGTATCTTAAGAGCTAATTATGAACCGTTGCATACATAAGTTTTTCTACAAGCTTAAAATAATAGTGACAAAATAAACAGTGGCTTTTCTTGTAACTTTCCGCAATTTTTATTTTAACAAATTTACATACATACATACATACCTTCACGCCTGTAATCCCAGAGTGGGGTAGGCAGAGCTACGGAATTACAACTTCAAAAAGTTGTTGACAATTCAGTAACCACAATTTGCACAAATAGGCTAAGATGTTTACCAGCGTATTAGTGACAGGTTGCAAGCCCATCGCCTAACAGTACCACAATCCTATAGTCCCTTAGTCGCCTCTTACGACATCCACGAGAAGACATGGAGTGGCACTATTCTAACCCGGCAACCACACGGGGTTAACAAATTTGTTGTCAGAAAAGTCATTTTCAATATTTCGATTAGTGTTAAAACAGTTTGTGCAAGTTTTAATAGGCACCAAAACATTTAGTTGTGACAATTTATCATCGAAAAATGGAATGCCAAACGAAACCCATGTTTCGTTTGGCATACCATGGTAACCAAATAACAAGTCGATGAATATGAATCCTTTTTTTTTATGATGAAATCTTCAACACAATTATTAGTCTCAAAATTTATTTTGGTTTAACTCTATTTCATTGTTATTAACACATTTTAAACGACTCAATATGCGAATTTGGACGTCAATTGTTCACTAGACGCTAAGACTGATATCCGGAATGACCGTAAACATGGTAATAACCATGCTATAACGATTATTATAGAACTGTTATTGCCACGGCAATGCTTATTATAGAATTGTTTTCACGCTTCAGTTACGCTATAGGTGGCATTCTGATACCATTAACAATGTCATTATTAGCAGTTTATAGTACGCGAATAGAAAAACAAACTTTTTTATTTAAGATACTTTAGCGGCCAGTATCTAAATTATTTCGTAAATACATAGTTAAAAAATACCGTTTAAAAATGTGTCCTTATTTGTATAAACGCTATTGCGTGACGAGTAACGAATGCAACTAGGCGAGACGTCTATCATCGGACTGTGGATTAATAGAATAAAAGAAACCAAACACAGAATCGCCAAAGTTTTTGTTTTTGTTTATCTAGAATAAATCTAGGTATTTCGTTTAGTTAGAACTAAATAAACTTAAGTAAGAAATATTCTTTGACGACAAGGGAAGTCGGTTCATAGCATTACTGCCGCAGAAATTGTTTTATTTCTCATACTCCTTTCATAATAGTAAGTGATAAAAAGAGGTTTAAGTGAAATTTTAATCAGTTGTATTAAGAAATTAAATTGACTTAAATATTTTGGTCAAACTGCCTCCTTCAGTCACTCCACAATTTACGCTTATTACTATTAAGATTTGAATCTACGAACCCCAGGTCGGTACACAGATTTTAAAACTTCCTCTATTTTATATGATTTAGCATGGATAGTATTACTAAACCGCGATTAGAATACACTTCGGAAGTAACGTCAGCACGCTGTCATTTCATATAAATGACAATTACTAATGGCGGATATAATATGCAATGACAGCGTGCTGACGTTACTTCCGAAGTGTATTCTAATCGCGGTTTAGTAATATCACATTGTCAACGTTACAATAACTCTTTCTAGCATTTACTTGACAGTCATAACAGTCCAGTTAAAAACAATATGATAACACGTCAAAGGCAATAAAGTTTTACCCAGTAGAAAAGGCCTGATAATTTCACAGTCTCTATTAAAGGCCTGTAGTTTTATTAGTAGTTAAACTTACTAATCATTAAAACCGTTAATAATGGTTACATCTCAATTAAATGTGTCAAATTTTCGATACCTTTTTCGTTTTTTTTTTTTTTGAGTTAATTTCTGATCAAACGATATTGCAGAGTTTTTAGCTATGGTTTTATAACGAAGTCAGCTTAGTAAAAAAACAATAGCAAAGTATCGAAAGCAATAATTATGGTTTGAGACAACGCCGAATAGAGGCCGCTCTCTGTTATCTAGTCTTTGGACAACACCTGCGGTTGTTTTGACGTGCGGTGATAGAGTAATTGCATTAATCATTGTAATAGCCTCAGTAATAGCCTCTCCGTTGCTTTGATTTATTGAGAAACAAAAAAACTATGCGTTTCCACTGCAAATGGCGAGAATTCACGAGAAAACTATTGAATTGCTTCAATGAAGTCAGTTATAGTCGGTAGCGTGGATGAGAGTGGAATCTTGTTGCGTAAATAAGATGGTTTAAAGAAATGGCTAGGTTCTTAGCAGAAACATCAATAACTCACACATGTATCAGTTACAAACACTTGTGGGAGGACCTTGTGCAGGGTTCGTCCGGGTTGGTACCACCATCTTATCCATTAACCTACCGCCAAGCAGCAGTGTTCGCATTGTTGTGTTCCGGTTTGGGGATTAGACAGCGGGTGAAATGACTAGCATAGAGGCATTCCATCTTAGTCCTGAGGGTTGGCAATGTATTTACAGTCTTGTGAATGCGAATGCCTATGAAGGTCACAGTTTCCACTTACCATCAGGTGGCCTGTGCGCTCGTTCGCCTTCCCAAGCCATAAAAAAAAAACACACTCATGTGTCAATTACATACGAGTAATAATTTTATTCTAAGGCGAAAAAGCAATCGTTTGTTATATTTTGATAGTCAAATTAATAATGAAAAATTATATTAACGTAAAGTGCTTCATGCAATTGTGGTCGCCTAATTTGTATGGATCACTTTAGAGCATTTTGTTTGAAACGCAAGCGCTGTTGTACTGAGAAGGCGATTGACTTAGTTTTCAGGGTAATTTGCAGACGGAGTATGCGGTAGTTATGTAAGGTCAGAGGGCTTGTTATGACATAGCAATGCAGTTCAGTTTACGCTGAAAAAAAAAGACAGAGCTATATAATTCCTATAGCTCTGTCCTTTACACTCACTGTAAAATGAACTGCAAAGCTATGTCATAATAACCCCTCAGGACATGGTCCTATCTATGAGCTTTGTAGCCTGAAATTAAATGTTATATTTAAGATTTAAATTAAGCGTGGTCTGGCACCTTAATATGGTTAAATTTCATTTAAAATAATAAATGAATAATGAGTCCGTCAAGTGTCATTTTAAAGCTATGAGTTAAGTGAAATATTATTTTGAAAGAAAGTTACGTCAAAACTGAAAACTTGGCACAGACTACAAGCTTGATGCAAATGAACTGTTTAAGCGTATTAGCTATTAGTGCTTCTTCCTTATAACGTTTGCAGAATATAGGCTCACAAAAATTAAAACTGAGTTAAAAGAAACAATTAAAACCATGTGATGGTAACAGTCGGGTGAGTCAGAACGAATTTTGTTTCCAAAACCAATCTACCCAATCACTGCTGCTTGGCATGGTAACAGTAATTGCCATTTTAAAATATTTGAGTTTCACCTGTCATCAAGTCGCATTCTTCTTTGCCAAGCAATACATACTGAAGTTGTTACATTGACGTGTTACACAGCCAAACACTTCGTTGACAGATCCAATCACCAAAATATAATTTGGATGTACAGCCGTGATGAATAGCATACTTGTCATACGCTTGCGTGGCAGTTTAAAAGAAAAAGGTAGTAATACGTATGAAGTCGGTATGCGTATACTCTTTTAGTCTGCTGAGTTGCAGCGTGAACTAAATGAGCTGTCATTTGTTTCGCTCCTCGCCGCACTATTTTGTGCGGTAACTATGTCTGACGGGGATGTTGAAAGATGCATTGTGGGGCAGGAGTCGAGAGGAAAAAATATTAAACTTATAAATTAAAGCTCTTCATAATCTTGTTAATTTAATCCGACTTATATTATAAATGTATAAGTTTATGGATTTTTTGTTACTTCTTTAGGCTGCCACGATTTGGATGAAAATTTAAATAGAGATAGCTTTATACTCTGGATTAACACAAAGGCTCCTTTTTTTACCGGAAAAAAAGAAAATTCTTGATTGAATACTTAACAATACCCTGCCTGCGATAGACTTAAAAGGTAAAATATGGGATTATTGAGTAAAACATTGTCACAAATATTAAACATGTATCACAAAAACTTGTAACACGCGTTAGGAAAAGAGTGCTCATTATCTATTGAGGACGCATATTATTTGAAACAATTATTATTTAAAGTATAGTTGTAGTAATATATTATTATAATGAATCAACAAATGGCGTCCTTAAAGGTTAAGACGTTCAAAGCTACAACATAAAACCGATAATTACTTAAAACGCTGTTATTACGGCTGTAAGAGCCCCCATTTGTTTCCATTTATGTACATTTTTTGCTAATTTGCTTGTTGTATGTAGCCATTACTTGCTCTGTCGTCAATGATTCAAGGTTGCACAGACATCGTTGTATATTTACTATGTTTACATAACAATGACTTTGTATTCATGTGGATCACATACATTATTATCATTATCATTATCATCATTTCAGCCGAAAATGTCCACTGGTGGACATAGGCCTTCCCCAAGGTTCATACATACATAATATACAAATCTATTAGTTATAATAAAGAATATTTTCTGCTTACGCTTGATAATTATATAAAATGCGTAGTTATGTGTATGAGCTGGTCACTTCTGGTAAATAATAATAATAAATAGCGTCAGTATTCTAAATAAACAGGGGGGTTACATGGCTAAGCAATTCAGTGTAGGATGAGTGTCAAGGACAGAGCTATAGCAGTTACACAGTTCAGTCTCTTTTCCTCATATCATGGTGACCCACCAGCAGGTATTACAAAATCTTTAAAATATACTTATTCTTAGAGTTATTTTTTAAACCAGCAGCTTCAAACCAAAAAGAAAACTGCGAATCAAACACTATGTTTTAACTGTCATGTTTACAGTTTTTTTTTTCGACACAGCTCCCGTTTTAACACAATGGTGTTATTTTCTGTCGGACCTATTTAAACTCGACGTCGTTTTTACTGAGGATCAACACCATTTTCACCTGAAACAATCAAGAGACGTACGCGTTGCTTCACTTTGTTGAACCTTAATTGTTAATTTTTCTGAGATATAACTATCAAATAATTGGAACACCTATGAGAAATATTTGCTACTGAATCCGGGGATGAGAATATACTTGATCGTCACCTTTAAAACTAGAGAACCTACCTATCGATTGAGAATAACACCAACTGTCATGTCAGATGATGCTGCTGTAAATATACGTGGCTCGAGGTTGCCAAACGCTCTATAATTAATTCATGGGATATCTTTACTGTTAACCAAAATCGAGGAACAATAAGGTGCGTTGATTGTTGTGGTTTGTTTTTGATTCCACAATTACTGACATTATCAAAGAGCCCTGATATGTCAAAGCTACACAACAACAATTTGAATTTGAGTTTTGCTTTGGAATTATAATATAGCACGAGTATATCTGTATTTTTGTTAGGTAGCGAGAAGGAGAATAAATAAAAAAATGTCAAATTGTCATTTTGAGTTTTTGTAAAAATATTTTGTGTATATTTTATTTAACGCTTCAACTGCAAAAGGGATTTGTGTAAAATTGGTTTTTCCATGAAATTGATAATATAATTAAGTATTATATAAATTAGGTTATCTAAGTTGTAACGTTTTTTTTATAATTGTTCAACGATACAAAGGCTGCTGTAAGGCTTTTTAAATGATTTTCTTTCGAATCGACTAAAGACAATGAACGTGATTCTAATTAGGCCTATTGTATTACCACTTTTACAATCATTACAAACCAAATCAACAGCTGTCTATCAGTATCATAAATTATACACATCAAAAGCTTTCATTTGTTATCCATGTATCTTAGCAACACGAAAAAAGGCCACTGACTGTTTAATTAGATGGACATACTCTACTTGAATACTACGAAGCTACCTACGTGCTAAGGTTATAATAATATGTACTGTCCAAACAACGTGACCACATTGTTATAATAAACCTTCCCAGAACAAACATCGTGTGGAATAAATCTGTCTGTGCCAACCCTGACTCACGAGTCGATAATAGACGGCGTCGAAAAGTTATGTCACTCCCGTGTCCGCTTGTCACTTCTGACGTATTGTCACCCGGCGCGGATACCATGTCACGAACTAATTGCGGACATGACACGAAACTTCAAGCTGGTTTAAACATTATTCAATCTTAATATGGTTGATATTTGGTTGTATTTATAATGACATTTTATATAATTATCGACTAATCACGTCATTATAAGCCACGATTTCGTTTGACGTGTAATAAAAATGTCAAAGCGTTTGCATTCTGCGGGTTTTGTATGCGTCACGTTTGTTGATCGTGTAATGCTTAGTGTCGATGTCGTGAAATGTCGACCAGTTCATCGATGGTTGGAAATTGAATCGATGGCGATAAATTACCCGCTGGACTTAATTATATAGGAAAACCAACATGTCTTTTACTAAAAAAATTGCATCCTTTTTTCATTTCAGAGATATTTATCCGTAGCGTAATCCCTTGGGTATTTACTAGTTATGTCACTTTTACTCACATTCAATTATTAATCATGTAAAGACATTCCCTCGTTCATAAACCTAAACACCCTAACTACACTCTACCAGATGCTCATTGTAAGTTCTTATTACGCAACCAATTCAGTGGGAAGAGAAGCCGATAAAAAGCTATAGAGCTGACAATAGACAATAGATGGCGTTCTTGATAAAAAACTTGACAAGCGAACAATAAAACGGATATGTCACGTCAATGCGACATTGTTATCTGACATTTGTATTGACATTTCGGAGGAGTATGCGGGTGGATCATGCGCGTAAAAACAGTTGCAAAAACATGACGCGCAAAAAACCGGAATGACTACTTGGATCACGAAGAGTTTTAATTAAAAATGGAACACACGAACATGTTTTGAAACTAAAACTTAACTTTTTATTGGCTGTAATTCTAGCCTTGAAATAAAAAATTAATCAACAGATTGGTTCGTTTCAGTCACATGTTTGAACGAATTTAAAAAACGATTGCCAATATGGCCGCCGTATTACGTTAGTTGTGATGTTATTTTATTGAAGGTTATTTCTTATAACGTATACAAAAAGGAAAAGTTTCGTATACGGAAAGTATAGTTTCCACCAAAGTATTAAAAACTCAAATAAGTGCGTTTGCAATATAAAAGTTATTTTAGGCTTGCAAGATACTCATAAAGAATCTTCTCCAAATTCTTAGTGTTTGCATAACTTTTTTTTATTCATGAGATTTGAACTAAGAAGTTTTGAGAACGTTAATAAATAAGTAAGTACCAAGTAACAAATCACTCCTGCGTGAATCACATCGTGACAACTGACCATAACTCGATTCATGACAAGCAGTAATGTTAATTGACACGCTAACGCAAGGTGAAATTTATACAATTCTGTCTACAATTGTTCGTTCAACATTGTCGAATTGGTAATTGAAACGGTTATACATTATTTATGTGTGGAACACGAAAACGCACTCGTGTGCAGCAGTGCACAAACGAATGGATCAATTTGATTGACCGTTGACAGACTAATCGCCGTCAATTTATGTCAATTAATTGCTTATTGTTATATCATTTACCAAATTAACTTTGTCATTTACTTCACCACCTACATTCTTAGTACTGTCTACTTAAAGTTCACTTTCTAAAATTTTAACGTTGTTGAAACGCATTTCGTTACGCGACGCAGCGCAGTGATAATTTAGTTGCATTGTTCATAGATGGCATTGCTTAACCGAGCGTTGTGAGTTTCGAGAAATAAAATTGGCCAGTGCTAAATAAAGGTTGTTGCAAAATGACACTTTATATTCGACCCAGATAAGAATGACTTATGATAAGTTTGCAATGGAGGGAACAAAACATTTTTAGATCTAATGATCACTAAGTAAGAGGTTGAAGATAACAAACATTAGGGGATTTTGAGAACAATTTTTAGAGCGGTTACCAATCGCAATTCCGAAGTTTGATTTCTTAACATACTGTTTTATTAGTGAATTTTCAAAAGTTAGAAATGCATTTCTAACTAAAACTATATTACTAAAACTATATTACCTACTATCTGTATATTCGGTAAATGAAGCAATAGTTTGGCAAAAAAAAAAACTGAATTAAGAGCAACTAGCCTATCATTTGTTTTTGGTCGCTTGTCACTCAGTACGTTTTTGTCAATACAGACGAGTTAGAAAGAGAGGTCCGAACGAAAAACAAGCCGCGGCCTGCTTGTGTTAGTCGTCCAAATAACATTTTATTTGCGACAGCCGAGCGTCTTCTGTACAGTTGAAGTTATAACATTCCTAAGACGTCCCAAACATCTTCAATATCACTATTCTGTAAATAAGTTTTGTATTTACACATATTTGAGGGAATGGGATGTACAGTCATCAGCAAAAGAAACTGATGAAAGAGGGTCTCGAATTAGTATACATACACAATAAATAGTACTAGGTATAGTGAAGGGAATGAGAAGCCTATTGCAGATGATAGATAATAGACGAGGAATAGGTGTTTGGTAACCTGTGACGGCACGACGAGTACATTCAGATGATAATTGAAGGAAAATCAGAAGGAAAAAGGAAAAGACGGAGACCAAGGAGAACTTACCTTTTAATTGAAAGATAAACTTGTGGGAGGACCTTGTGCAGGGTCCGTCCGGGTTGGTACCACTATCTTATCCATTAACCTACCGCCAAACAGCAGTTTTCGCATTGTTGTGTTCCGGTTTGGGGATTAGACAGTCGGTGAAATGACTAGCATAGAGGCATTCCATCTTAGTCCTCAGGGTTGGCAACGCATTTGCAGTCTTGTGAATGCAAATGTCTATGGGTCACAGTTTCCACTTACCATCAGGTGGCCTGTGTGCTCGTTTGCCATCCCATGCCATTAAAAAAAAAAAAAAAAAAAATAGGCGTCGTGCCGTATCAGTGCATCAAAGAGAAGGCTTGTAACAGGGAAGAATGGAAATGACTGCACCGACAAGAGCTTAGCTCTTAAGTAAATGATGATGATACAATATATTAAGTCAGTTATCTCTGATTATTATAGTTTAGCAAAATTAAATTGACTCGAAATGTGTCATAAGTATAGGATAGAAAAAAAATCGTTTATTCGGTGCTAAAATAAAATTAACATAAACAACAATAAAAAAAAACATTTTAAAAGTAAAGTAATACAAACTTAGAGTACTTAATCTAAAATTAACACTAGCCTTGATGCTGGTTTTCAGGGCCACCGGATTGAAGAGAGAGGAGAGCGCTCCCAATCCATCTCACTACTATTTATTATATTATTTTATTTAAATGTAAGTGATATCATAAGAATGTTTGGGACTTTACAAGTCAGACGTTCGGTTAATGTCGGTTATATTCTTTAGACACACGGGAAACAACTATGACACCTTTCATTTCCGTCAAGGGTTAAATTAGGTTCCTATTACTTTGTTTTGTTTTTCTCTGCAAAATTTGAAATAAATCCTGTTTAACTGCCGTGATTAACCTAGTTTTCACTTGAAGATTTTGATATTTTGACTTTATATTTTTTGACACTAAAAAAAAGGTCAAATAATATTTTCATCATTCCTTATTGATATTTCCTGTAAAGAGACAGTTATGACATTGTTTATGATCATTTTCTTTTGACTTATTAAATATTCAGTTGAAAATGATACTTTGTTACCATCTGTTATATCTGGGGCGTCATGCTAGAACATGTTTTGAAATGTTGATTTTGATCACTTACTTTTGACGTTGACTGTACCTACATATACACATTTAATTACTTCAACTACTATTACAAATTAAAATTTACGACGTCGTCGCGTGCCGAAAGTGTCACCTCAAACTGGTCATAAAAATATTACCTACAGCCCGGTATGAATTTAATATGCGGACTTGACAGATATCAATTTTTAGATTGTTTATGTAAAAAAAGGTGGATTTTATGAATGGTACCGACCGTCCGTCCATAAATATCCACTGCTGAGGTGATAATATCTAAAAAACAGCTTTCTGTCGAACGGTCGTTCCAGTGAGCGAAGTCATACGAGCTTGCTAACTCGACGAGTAAAGCGGGTAAGCTGACAATGCTTGCCCCTAAAAGAGGTTTCTACGCTTTGGCGGGACAACTTCAATTAGCCGGTTAATACTGGGTACGTCAAGTTCAAGAAAGAGTAGGTATGTGGTCGTCACTCTAGAACTTTACTGCCCTAACTCCATTTATATGAACATATTTCTACGGCCATTTACTCAAACGATAAAGAGTATCAGTTAGAAACTTCGATAATAATTATCGAAGTTTCTAACTGATACTCTTCATCTGCCACATGCGATCTATTCTGACACATAGATATTTACCTTAATACGTTAGTACGTTTAGTATTTTTTTATTTATAAGTATTATCATCTGTTATCACCCCGTGTGGTTGCCGGGTTAGAATAGTGCCACTCCATGTCTTCCCGTGGATGTCGTAAGAGGCGACTAAGGGAGTAAAGGCTTGTAGTACTGTTAGGCGATGGGCTTGCTACCTGTCACTAATACGCTGGTAAACATCTTAGCCTAATTGTGCAAATTGTGGTTACAGAGTTATCAACAAGTTTTTTAGAGTTGTTGGTAATTCTGTAGCTCTGCCTACCCCACTCTGGGAATGAAGGTGTGAAGGTATGATGTATGTATGTATCATCTGTTTTTGATATTTTTTGTGCAAACTTGTATGTGTCCAACCCTATGCATTGTCCTAACTCATCTACTTCAGGGTTAGCTGGAAGAGATCCCATTTAGGAATAAGTTAGCCTTTGTACATTACTTTAATATTTATATTGTAATATTTATATTTTTGTGCAATAAAGAGTTTACATACATAAAAAGATGCCAAAAGTACACTTTAAATATACATCAGGGACCTTGTATTCAACATACATTGTATTTTAAGTCTCCTCTCTTTAATATATCAGTGCCAGAGTGCACGTTCTGTCCTATCATAAATAAATCTCCATATTCCTTGTTTCCACAAAGAATTTTGAAGTTAAAAGCTTTTATTTAAATCTGTGATTTTCCTCCGGTGGGATCAAATATTCGGAAAGTTTTTACATTATAGGTGATGTCTTGAATCACTTATTCTGGTTGTAGCTACGTACAAATGGTGTATTTTGTGTAAGTAGATGTTTTCAATTGTAGAAAAGGTAAGTTAGTATCGGTTGATGTTCTTAAGTGTGACTTTCAATAAAGATCTTTCTAGCGGGTAGGTACAATTAAAACAAGTGAAAGCGGTATAGCCAGTTAAAATCGTAATGTTATTGAATACCTATTTAAGTACCTAAGTCACTTGACATAGAAAAGTAGCAAAAAAACCCGCCTTCAAAAACGAAAAAATAACTTCTTTTAAAATTATAGGTACCTAAATACGTTAGTCCAACTGGTAGTCGGCGAACACAATATTTTCAATAAGAAGCCAACATCAGTTGGACTAACCTATTAGGTAGACTATAAAGTTAGCACTAATAAGTTATTTTTTGCGCGTTTTTGAAGGCGGGTTTTTTTCGGTTAAAAAAGAGAGGAGAGGCCTAAGTCCAGCAGTGGGATTAAAAATGACTAAGAAAATAAAGGTTTAATAAATTCAGAATTCACAGTCGATGTCAAAAATATACACGTCAAGATTTCAAAACATCAAGAATACGACACGTTCCTTCAACTGTACGTAGTCAAGGAAATTGATTTGTAAACCACTTTGGACAATGTCAAAGTGACACTGTAAATAAAATCATAACAAGTTTCTTACGTTTTGATTGATTACATCACTTTGACATAGTCCAAAGTGGTCTAGGAATCCATTTCCTTGACTGTACACCAGGACCTGGCTTTTAATACAAAAGATTAAACCTAAACCTACTACCAGTTTAAAAAAAAACTCATTATATCCGATTATTACAATTAGTTTCGCAAAAATATTTCACCATTTCCTAACCCGCAAAAAGTAACGGCTAATTAATTAATTTAGATAACGTTTTCACAGAATGATTCATATCTTTTGTATTAAGTTTATCAGATGCTCTACTTGCTTACTGCCTGTGATTTAACTGATTCACTTTTATGGATACGTAATAACTATTATTAATTTTATTAGTAATTAACATCCGGTATTATTTCATCTAGTAATTACATGTTGCAATAACATTAACGTCACCCAAATAGCACGTTTGGCATTTATTAAAGTGCGGTTATGTAACTGTAGTTATATACAATAACAAGTTAATAACTACCCGATAAACAAATAGGAAGATAGATACATAATAATAATATACTCATCTACTTCACAAATACTAATGGGTGAATTGCAAAAATATTGTACATAGTTAAGGAGTTAATTGATATGACGTTAACTTTCTTCCATAGTTTTTCCTTTGTGTAACGAAAATTATCTTTATGATCATATGACTAATCTTTGTTACACAAGTTACACAAAGGAAAAAATTAGGGATTGTTAAGGATTTTTTAATTGAGCCCTTAACTATGTACAATATTTTTGCAATTCACCCTAATGCCTTTGCCTTACCAGATTGGATCTGTAATATTCTGAATAATAAATACATTTAAACAATCATAATCTCAATAGCAAATAATGTGTGCAATTATAATATTCATGATTTTTACAATAATCATGTTATACGGCTTCTAAGAATAGTCGAAGCAAATTAAGTCACACTTTAACATCTCCATTCCCACATTACTTGTCTTTTTATCTTGCCTACAAACAACTTCGCAGACACCCCTCTTCAATCACGCATCTGCATAATGCTGCATGTGACAGTCAAAGTCCCAGTAACGAGTGACAACCGCAGAAACAAGTGACAGTCACCGAGCGAGTGACAGTCGGAGGAACAAGTCGCAGCCTCGCGGCGCGCCATTACTTCCGGCGGGGCTTCCGCTGTCGACTGGCTGACGTGGAATAGGGATGTGTGGTGCTGAAGGTAAAGGTATCGATATTATTAAATAATGTATTTGAGTTTTTTTATAGGAATATATTTACGTTTCAGCGCTTGCAGTCTTGCAATTTACGTATGTCGTAAGATATAATAGTATAATGATTACAATGTGATACAATAACGGTAATCGCAAATCTGAAGTTTTATTTCCTACAGTTGCGTCTGTCCGAAAATTCATAGGTTACTAATGCATTTTTAGGATTCCGTATCCGAAAAGCGCTAAACGAGACCCTATTACTAAGCCTACGCTGTCCGTCAGTCCGTCTGTCTTTTTGTCCTAACTCACATTCTCCTCTTTAAGAGCTGTAGTTAGCTTTTGAACGTTTTTATTAAGAAAGTTAAATAATTATATATAAGAAACGGTTTTAAACGTTTTTTTTATATGTTTATTGTTATATCGTAATAACGGTTAACAAATACATGCTTGAAATTTGGTATGATTATGGTACAAACCCTAAAAAATAGCAACAAATACAAAAAAATGGTCAAGTGTGAGTTGAGCTCGCTCGATTAGAAATCGAATTGAAGTAACATTGAATGAACCAGATACTTTAAATTAGAAGTTTCTCATGAATAAATCTTAGTAACTTCTATCTAATCTAAGAATGTTCTCATGTCTGAATAGAAAATTTCAACTCCCTCGAATGTTTCCGCAAATTTCTCAGTGATGTCTTGCCACAACGAATAAAAATAAATTGTGGAATCATTTATCGATATCCATCCCACCTTTACTAGATGCATTCCGGTTTCCCAACGTGTCAATTAAGAAGCGTTCGGCGCCTTATGTGCAAGCACATTGATATAAACACTGCTTTCAAGAAAATACTGTCAATCTGGAAACAGCGTGATAGTTTGAAACTAGGATTTTATATCTACTATAATTTTTTACCTATACTTTGGCAAAATATTACCTATTCAAGGTTTTATCATGCGCAAAAATCCGATTTAGATTTAATTTGCGATAAACAAATAATATGTAATGTGTCAAATCAAGAATGGGCAAATTTTATCGTAATTTAATTAATTATAACAAATCGAAATTGTCATCTAAATCGTTTCCATTCAATTACGCATTCAGTTGTTTGACGGCGAGTTTATCACTGGAAAAAATGCAATTTACAGTAAAATATAAGACGTGGTCTTTTGAATAAAATAATACGATATAAAAAGTAACTCAATGTGTTTATTTATGTTTCCTACGCGGTTTCGGCTTCTCTAACCTGCCTTAAGCCCGAAGAATAGCTAAACTTAAGTGGCAGTGGGCGGGGTACATCGCTCGCAGGACTGATGGCCGATGGGATCAGAAGGTTGTTGATTGGCGTCCGCGGACCGGGAGACGAGCTGTAGGTAGGCCTCCAACAAGATGGAGTGACGACCTTCTTAGGATCGCGGGAACGCGGTAGATGCGAAAAGCACAAGACCGGTCTGAGTGGAGAGCCTTGGGGGAGGCCTATGTCCAACAGGACGTCTTTCAGCTGAAATGATGAACCTGCTTTAGGTCGAAAATGTGTCATTTACTTGACCAAGCCAATGCCTAGGTACGAACAGCTGCCTAATGTTTACGTTACAAAGGCTTTTCTCAACCTTTCGCACGACCGTGTAAAATAGAACACGCTTTATTATGGCAACATCGATTTACTTCGATTTATCGATTTGTTTGTAGGCCTAAAGTCGTAACTCAATAGCTGTATTCTCAGTCGTCAACCACATCTACACCACTGGTTTATAAAAACAAACGAAACGTCAACTATATGACAACCTATTGAATAAAAAATCAAGTGTTTTGTTAACATAAGTAGTCCAGGTAATTCAAATGCAACCTAATTGAATTACAATAAAGTGCTAATGCGTGCGCATGGGCAGCGTTATCCATGCATCACGTGCACTGTCGCATGACGTTATAAATTCACTGCTAACACAGAAAATATAACGGTACACTCTACATAAATAACCTTAACAAAAAAAAAAGTTTGACTATTTACTGCCAATTATTCTGTTTATAAACTCACTATAAAAAGACAAGTCAAATGAGTCCAAAATCTACTATGGAGCCATCAAGGAGTTCCTTTGGCCACCTTCCGTCTCCATCGTCATACTAGCACAATGCTACCATTTTATAATAATACCATCAGAATCGAATCAGTATGCCAAATTTCAAGTGAATCCCACCATACCAAGAAGATTAAAATTGGCTACCATGGTTTTAATTACATTGCTAAAGGCGTAAAACTTGAGTGAAAGAGGTTTGGGGAGGGGGGAACGGTGACTATAGGTAGTATAGCTTTATTGTATCTCATCCCCGCACCTCATGCGTACCCCTGCTCTTATTAAATAAGTTATACATCTATATAGTTAGTTACAAGAGAAGCTCATATACAGGGTGGAGAAAAGAGCGTTAAGGCACGCGATGTCATGTATGGGTAACGAACTGCGGCAGATCCCGAGGGAGCCCAAGCCCGAGGGGAGTTTACGTTTTAAGGTCCAAGAGCTGAGCAGAGCGCCGAAGAAGACCACGAAGGGGATTTCAGTAGGCATATTCTACAAAACCTGGTGTTGAGCAAATAGGTACCTAGATCAACTGTGCGTTTCTCTTTATTCATGTTGAAAAAATAATAAGTCGCATATATTCGCTTCTGTTATTTACATAACATTAAAATAAACATCAGCCTATATACTATATAGAACATAAATTATCTTCTTAAGCCCATTGCATATTGAACACCACAAATAATCTAGGGTTTGAAAATAATTGATAATTGAATTGTCCCGTGTGGTTGCCAGGTTAGAATAGTGGCACTTCGTGTCTTCCGTGGATGTCGTAAGAGGCGACTAAGGGAATAAAGGCTTGAAGTATTATTACGCGATGGGCTTGCACCCTGTCACTAATACACTGGTAAAGATCTTAGCCTAATTGTGCAAAATGTGGTTACATAATTATAAACAAATTTTTAGAGTTGTTGGTAATTCTGAAGCTCTGCCTTACCCACTCTGGGAATGAAGAAATGAGTTTATGTATAAAATTATGTTGGAAATAATTAATTAAATTTGAGATTTAAATCGTCACGGTACCTTTAAGAATAGATCTACGCTAAAAAATTATAATTCTTAAGACTTTTGTTAGGTTGGGCATGGCAACAGAAAATTGGACCAGCATCGGAATTAATCACTTTAAAGTGAGTCACAAAATGAATTTACATTTTTTTAATACGATGTGTACTGTGACCATACTCCATCAGTGCGTCTAGTAAAAAGCACACACACACACACGAAATATTCCCAAAATAATACAACTAAACGATGTTGATTCATCTCTGTCGAGTCATCACTCAGGAGTGCCGAAGGGTTGTAAGAGCATAGGGGAGTTCTAACAATATCAGTCACTTCAGTCCACTTTGGTGGTTTCGAATAAAAAGGGTAAGGGATCAATTTTCATACAGTTCAATATTTACACCTATATCGGGTTTACAGGGGGATTATTTTTTGATGCTTAAATTATATACGGCGGCGCAGCGTTTGGAATAAAAAATGTCAACTTTTGGCATCATACATTGAATGTATCTAAGGAACAAGGTTAAGAAGAAGAAAAAACAGTAGACGCGGGAAAATACAGTATTTATTTAATTAGAATGCACGCAATAAGGTGATTAACTAAAATCAAAAGTTCTGTAATCAACCTGTATTTAATGCCTAAATGACGTCAATTTTCTTCAGGATCACAAACTATTTAAAGCTAGACGAACGTAATCCCCAGACTCGACCTCAATCACTTGATATTAAACATTAAACGCGTCAATCAATTTGATTGTCGTCACACGTCACTCGTCAGTCGGGAGTCGTCAGCGATGATGAATGGCGGTCGTTAATCACGCCGGGTCATCAGTCATCGTCGGAGTGAATCGGGCTTTTCAAATTCGCTGGGTTGCTTGGAGAATATGCCATGATATAGAGGGTGTTCTAAAGATTTGCGGGTCCATGTTTTTATCTAGGCTTATTTTATAGATAAGCACGTAGGTACTTCACTTTAAAGTTGCGGCCTTTAATTTTGTGGTAAATCCAATTTATCAAACGTGGTTACAGAATTATCAACAACTTATTTAAGAGTGCTTGGTAATTCTGTAGCTCTGCCTACCCCACTCTGGGAATGAAGGCGTGAGTTTGTGTGTGTGTGTATGTGTGTAGCTTTTGCCCGCGGCTTCGTCCGCGTAGATTTCGATTATCGTTATTCCCTTGGGAACTTTTAAATTTCTCGGGATAACAAGTAGCCAATATGTTAATCCAGTGTATAAGCTATCTCCATTCCAAATTTCATTCAAATCCGTCCAGCCGTTGGTTGCAGCGTGAAGGAGTTACAAACTAACACACACACACACATACACATCTTTCGCATTTATAATATTAGTAGGATTTAGGACAAAATTTCGCACGCTCAGATGATACCTGCAAGATGCAATGTCTCAGTAGCGCTTTGCAAACGCAAAGCCAAAGCAGTGTTAGTTAAATATAAATTATGAATCTAAAATGTAATAAATAATGTTCTGGAATGGGTTACCTAAAGAGCTTGTTTGGTTATAATTTTGGTATCAGATAACTTAGCGCTAAGAGTGTTAAACCAATACCACTACTGTCAATATACGACTGCTATCAAGACATGGCACGTCAATCTTAAGTGTTGTCAATAACCGTTGAGTAAATATAACTACTTTTCTGCCACGACATTTTCACACATACATTGCAGTCTAATCTACAAATGTATGGCGTAATGGCGCCATTTCACATGGCAGAATTTGTCAAATACAAATCTTACGTCTCTTACATTAGACATACCGAATAAAAGAGACGCAATAACATTATTTGTCAATAAAATAGCCCAATAAGAGGCGAAAACAGGCGGTTAGTCAGGCAAAAACCAGCCATACTGCCCTGTTAAGCCGACTGTTACAGCAGCATTTAAAATAAAAGTGCTGTAGTAATCACGACTCCATTACTAGTATAAAAGAATTGAATCTACTTTCAACCTAAGACACTGTTTATTGGCATAAGAAGGTCAGCAGCATAGTGATCATAAGAAACTTGGCACGGGCAACGTTTTCAGCCTAAAATCTTAACCGTATAATGCATGACTTCTACTAAGATTCTGTAGCGTACGCTATAAACGCACCTGTCATAACATCCTTGGTAAATGCAACATGCTGTCAAAATCTTATGAAGTGTCACTGTGACACCCGCCGCCTCCCCTCTCTTACCCGTGCCACGGTACAGAGCTCGCTCTAATAGATATTATTCTATAAGGTGAATATATGTGAGAATATATTATAAATAAATACCCGAAGACTTTCGACTATTGTTTTATTTGAAGATCATACAGATTCTAAACTCAGCTGACTGATTCGGTTAAGGGAATGGGAGTACAAAGCACTGGGTATCCATATTTGACGTTATTGCAAAATGTTTTCTTACGATACGATCGCTCTAACTTATTAAGCTGACAGCTAAAGCCACAGACCAAAAAAAAGACGTATGTACCTACGCAGAAGCAAGCCACAATGTTAAATAGAGACCCCGTCAAAACAGTTCAAAATACTTAATACGAAGGTAAAGACTTACGTCATTTTAAAATTAATCGTTTAAAATAATCACGACATAAACGCTTGGCAAATATTGAAGTGACGGATTCGTATTTACAATAGCCTGATCAAATTGAGCCAAATATGGGCAAATAGGGGAAATAATTCGTGTAGTTTTGAAAATTGGTACATTTATACCTTGCGGTATCCAGATGAACATACTAAAAGTCCTCATGGGTAGGGGGTGTGCTGAGGGTGTAGGGGGGGGGTTGGAGGTACCTTTTTTCAGATTTTTGCTCATATCTCTAATACCTGTACGAATAGCATTATGATTACTTCTGACAAAAGTTTCTACATAAAATTTCCTACAAATTTGTTTATATTTATTTTTGCTGTACGATCAGTATTTTAGGAGCTACAGGATGTTTAAGTTAACACGGAGCTAAAATATAGACGATTTAAGAAGTAAAAACGAAATAAGTGTGAAATTGTTTATTAAAAATAGAAAAAGCAAATCAGTTTCTCTTAATTATGTCACTCATCATCTTCTAAATCGACATCTTCGTCTTCTCCATCGATGATATCTACAGGTACACCGTTTGTACATGAACCCATGCAGCCGAAGCATACTCGACTGCATGAAATACCGGCTTTTCAACATCCGCATTTTGCAGCGACAAAAAATTGAAGTCAGCACGGTGTCAGGAGCTGGAGGATCAGTGGTAGTAATTGGTTCGAGGGTTCCATCAGCTCTTCGCTTCCAACCCCACATTTCAGGAGGCATTTCGTTACCCAGCCACTCTTGTACTTGGTGGAATACTCGTAATGCGTGATATTTTGCTGACCCTTTAGTAGGGGGGAGAGAGGAGAGATCAGCTTTGGACTTGGTGCTGGATTTAACAAAAAGCGAGTATCTGTGGCTGTTAAAATCAAGCTGAGTAGTGGGCGCACGATATATCGTCAAAAACATCGTTTCTCCTGATTTTGTTATGGCTTCCGATGTTGATGTTGGGTCATAGAAAATGGCTGATATATCCTTGATTATTGGTTTTTTCTCAAACAGCTTTACAATTGACAGTTTGCCTATCCTGTAAATTGCTGAGGTTGTGTCGCAGCCGCTAAAACTATGTAGGAAAAGAACAGCACAACAAAAGGAGAGTTTTTGGAGTTTTTGTGACGAAAATATCTTGGTTTCCACTTTTCCTTTTCCTGGCTTGACAAAAAATATTTGTTTCTCTGGTGGTGATAGAGTCATTAGAAGAACTACTAAATCCACATCTTCCCCAACAACAGCAACTACGGGATGGTTTGCTGCTTTCTCAATGGCAGTTCTTATAATTATACAGTCAGCATCTCTAGGAGCCACTCGTGTTTCGATTCCCTCAGCCTGCATTTTTTCTGTGAGAAGTTCAATGAGTCGGGACTTGTTTTTCGCATTTGATAGGAAATGCTCTTGTTGAACAGTGACTTTCATACCAAGATTAAAATTTATGTCAACAGACGTTTTCGTTGCTTTGTTCTGATGCTTTTGTACTGTTTTTTGTGTCATCGCAGCCGTTTTTATGTCAGTCGGTCGGTCGGCAGATGACTAAGCTGGCTTATTCTAAACTAAAAATGAAAGTGATGATGAACAATGACGAAAAAATGACGCCGTTTTCTTAAATCCTCTATTTTTATCTCTCTGTTAAAACTTACACACCCTGTAGCTCCTAAAGTATTGGTCGTAGAGCAAAAATAAATATGACCAAATTTGTAGGAAATTTTATGTAGAAACTTTTGTCAGAAGTAATCATAATGCTATTCGTACAGGTATTAGAGATATGAGCAAAAATCTGAAAAAAAGGTACCTTCAACCCCCCCCTACACCCTCAGCACACCCCCTACACATGAGGACTTTTATTATGTTCATCTGGATACTGCAAGGTATAAATGTACCAATTTTCAAAACTACACGAATTATTTCCCCTATTTTAATTAATTTTCTTGAGCTACAAACCGTTTCCTTATTTTCGCTAAGTTATTAACTTCAAAATGGCGCTTATCAGTTCAAATGTGAGCTGAGTTGCGTCGTTTTTATAGTGGTGTTACGTTGGCAGGTGTAAGTTAGTCTTGCTTGTATAAGTTAAATAATAATCATGTAGGTTGTAGGTTTTTATTTGATGCGGAAATTATAAACGTAACTTGTTTGCAATACAGTTCATTTTAAGATGAATAAATAATTACAAGTCTCAAACTAAGGTCCAGTCTTGTACTTTGTGTACTGGAAAAATACATAGAAAAGGTACAACACTTACGAATAACCGCGCTCATCACACGAATAATTGCCCTTACCGGGATTCGAACCCAGGATCACTGATTTTGTAGGCATGGTCGATAAAAAACTACGCTCTATAAGTTAAGAGCGTAGTTAATTATTTATTTTAAACTGATGCATGGTAAATCTCTTGTTTTTAAGACAGTAATTATTACCATGACGACGACGTCTCAAGTCACTAGCACATCTTTTAACTACAATGCTTCAGATACGTTATTACATTATTTAATTTCTCCGCGTAAATAAAACGTCTACTTAAGAAAAAGAATAGACCTCCTTGACGAGCGAACCGCTAGCCACATCAATAACCTATAACAGGTCCCGACGGAAGTTATCATAATTACAGCGTCATAAATTATATTTCCAGACAGTGGCAAATGACTTCAGTCACTCCCGACCCCGATCCAATATCAAATAATTCAAATATTTGGGCAGCGCCCATCTATCACTTACCGATGATAGATGGAGTTGTACTTAACTAAACAAGAACGGCGTATACCAGGAGACTACCAACTGGTTTATAACTTAAACAGGTTATAGTAAGGTTTGCTTTTCGATGCGGTTTGTTGATTTAGTCTTTGTAAAGTCGCTTGAAGTTAGCCGTTATTGGAACGGAGGGCGCTTGCTCCATTGACATTATCGTTCATGTTTCACTTAGCAATTATTTATTGATGTCGTCGCAGTCTCGATTAGATAAAGGGTAATTGATGAAACGGCTGTTTAAAAAGATAGTTGCAATATCAATTATTGCTATAAAGCAAAAAAATGTTACGAAACACTCTTGGTATTTAACTACATACATATATACCTTCACGCCTTCATTCCCAGAGTAGGGTAGGCAGGCAGGGCTCAAAAACTTGTTGATAACTCTGTAACCACAATTTGCACAATTAGGCTAAGATGTTTAACAGTGTATATTAGTGACAGGTAGCAAGCCCATCGCCTAACAGTACTACAAGCCTTTATTCCCTTGGTCACCTCTTACGACTTCCACGGGAAGACATGGAGTGGCACAATTCTAAGCCGGCAACCACACAGCATTTAACTATATACTATATATAAAACCTTCGACTTAATAATTGCGACACTACATGGGGGTTATGACGACATACTTTATAGCTCTCTCAGTTCATTTTACACTGAGAGAAAAGGACAGAGCTGCAGCAATGTCATTGCTATAGCTCTGTCCTTTTCGCTTATCATCAAACCACATACACAGATAGTTACACAGGACACGCGTCGTTACACCCATGGACAGTAGGTACTTATTATATCCTCAAGTGGAAACTACTTCTTTAAACACTACTTTTGGTACTAAAAAAAATCGAACCAAACGTGATTTTCTCTTAGTTGACATACAATGGATACAATAGGTATATTAATTATATCAACCAATGCTGTAACAATATTAGTTATAACAACAAAAAGTTAGTTGATATATCTAATGTCTTGTCAGGCTCGTTAGGAATCAGGATGCCTATGCACAACAATCACAATCTCGTTAGAAGCGACTTTTTTTTCCAGTGCGTTAATATTTATTTATTTATTTTATGGCATAGGAAGGCAATCGAGGACACAGGCTACCTGATGATAAGTAGAAACTGTGACCCATAGACATTCGCATTCACAAGACTACAAATGCACTGCCAACCCTGAGGACTAAGATGGAATGCCTCTATGCTAGTCATTTCAACGGCTGTCTTATCCCCAAGCCGGAACACAACAATGTGAACACTGCTGTTTGGCGGTAGGTTAATGGATAAGATGGTGGTACCAACCCGGACGGACCCTGCACAACGTCATTGAACGTAAACAGCATAAATAAGTGATCATTTATGTTGTCACTTTAACGTTGTGTTTGAAGTGTTATACAAAATTGTGAAAAAGATTGAAAGCGACAAGGTACAGAAATGATCACTTATTTATGCTGTTGACTGTACATTTAATTGAAATTCCGTAGTAAAAGCGCATCCATTATTCAATCTCAAGAACACCAAACAGAAGTCAAAAGTTAAAATAAATATAAAAGTGCCAGCCAACGCTCGACGTTTTACACCTCAATCTACTACTCATAAAAGATAAACTCGCCGCTTCTTGAAATATACACTGTAAGACAAATAAAAGAATACACATTGATATACGGGCCGAGATAATGGTCTGACAGCTGCGGAGCGCGTTTCTTTATCTGTGGACATAAAAAATGTTGAGTTACAGTCTGTTTCTCTACTAGCTCAGACAAATTAGTGTTTATTTACGTGATTTTTGGCGCCAATTTATTCAAGTTTTTGTTAAGGTGTTTTTTTGCTTATCACCTTCTTTAAGTAGGTAGCCTTAAATATTTCATTCGCATTAGAGTAGGTAAAGGTGGGGACCGCCAAACTTTTACATTTATATTTTAAATGGTTTTTACTATAATTAGTAATAATTACACATTACCGTTCTAACGATAGAGAAAAAATAAAACAACGCTAAACAAAGTTTCTTGTACCCCCCTTTTATTCCTTTTTATATATTTGTTCGTTAATTTGCTATTTTGGAAATTATGACACATGTTCTAAAAAACTACCAGCTATTTATGCTTCAAAAGCTACAACACTTTAAATTAAGGACGAATGAACAAACGACAAAGTCTTAGCAATATTACTTCGTGATAATCTCGTTTGGTATCCATTGGATACGGGACCCTAAAATTGTGACGTTTGACTAAAAAGAATAAACTAAAATAATGATTGTAGAAGGGTTTGATTTTAGTTTATTCTATATTTATCCTCTTATGCCTAACTATATCGCTAATGGATTTGCCCATAAAGTAAACCAACAAATTACCGAAACATTTTCGGTGGGAATGCCCATAAACATGGTAATATATGGTTAAGTGTAATGTCTAAATAAAATATGCTATCAACGCTTTTATTTGTCACACATTTCTGTTCAAACACAGCTACTTAAGGCGCCGTTATGGGCTATGAGATAAGCATATTTTATTTTTATTGTCGGTATTATACATTCCAAGTATACACACCCAAAATCAACCCTAACTTGACGCAATAGGGCGTAGAATACCTTGATATATTTAAATTCATCTGCAGTGGCTATCCTATAATGTGGTCCCTGGTATTTCTAAGTGACCCGACATGACGTTTATAAGGAACTCCAATAATGACGTCATAAATTTATATCGCTGACGTTTTTATGCCCACGCGTTACCATACTTATGTTATTTTGACTACTTAAAGACGTTTAGAATATTCAAATGCAAATATTATACATTCATTAAATAAAGTTGTGACCTCTTCGATGTTTTTCTGTATAAAAATTAAATTTCTGTCTTATAATTTTTGGTTGGTATAATGTAACATTTTGTTAACAACATTAGGCATCCGGTTGGTATAATTCCTAGCATATTGATGAGGTGACTTTAATTCTTGGTAAGTTCAAAACTTTAAAGGTGTATGCACTTTTTTTGGTGGGATCATTTTGTGTGGAAGTTTTTATACACCAAATACAGGAAATCCTATTTCAAGCCGGTATACCGATGATATTTATTTCCAGGTTCCATTAACAATAGACGTTTATTTTTAAATGTCACGCAAATCGTCATAGCGTACCCTTATTGCAAAAACCAATTATCTGCATTTTTTTAGCAGAATTCAGTTTTATATATCAATCGACTCGTCTCGTCACAACGAAGCTTAACTTGAATAGCTTATTGTTTATAAAAACCAAAGAGCGAAAAAAAATAACATTTATAATATATTTTGGTATCGTCTAACTTTCAAGTGCTTATAACTCGAATATTTTTTTTCAAATTTCGATGCAGATAATTGGTTTTTGCAATAAGGGTACGATAGGAGCTATTACCACCCAGAGCTAATACAACATACATCAAACACTTCGCATTCAATAAATGACGTCCAACGTTCATTTAAAATTCGCCCTTTGTGTCCTTTCATAGTGACTTTATAAAGCTGCCGACGTAGAGTGGCCACCCACTGTCACTTGTCGAACGACCGACAAACGGCCAATCCATTTACTCACTCACACTTCCACAAAACCGTCCATCAAGTCATAACCACCTCAAACACCCAAGCAAACATCAACCATAACTGACCTATCATACAGTTCTAAACCAATTGTGATAAAATTTACTTGAGGTTTTTTTGTGTAAGTAAAATATACACTTACGTTATAGTGGTGTTTACACAATTCCGTAGTGAATGCGCAGGAAGCTCGGACCTCACAATGTCTGTTTGTCTGTCACGATTGAGCTCTACAATGGTGTGGCGATGTTTCATAGAGATATGGATGAACTGACGTTGAGGAAATGGTGATTGAAAAAGGAATTGATTGTGGTCGACGGCCAGGTGAATTGTTAGGGCCACACGCGTAGATACCTAATGTTAACGACTTATTATAATAAATTCAGTGTTGCCTTTAAAAAACGGTCCCGTAAAATAATTTATTTTGACCTATTTATTTACGCTTGCACCGTCTGTGAATTTATTTTGTGTATGGTTTAACTTCTGTTTTTTCTGTGATTGTCTGGGAGAGATTGCTATTTATTGACAAACCCGTTTTTTGACTCATTTTGTGCTGCTATAGTAAAAGCGTTCAAGATGAGACAGCTGCGAGATAGTCTGTGTCAATGAAATCATTTATTAATACTCGTTTTCTTTCTCGTACTTGTTTTCTTGATATAATTCGCCGTCCCTATTTGCTTCAAGATCCAAACTTGGTTTAAGACGTCCAGCTGCATTTTACAGAATGATATTACTTATGAATTGGAACATCCACCTCAAATCATGCCATACATACGAGTGTATTTTGCTTTATTTGCTCATTATGCTTGTCATCATACATACACATAGATACCATCACGCCTTCATTCCCAGACAGAGCTGGGGTAGACAGAGCTACAGTATAACTTCATCTCTAAAAACTTGTTGGTACTCGTAATTCTGTAACCACAATTTGCACAATCAGGCTAAGATGTTTACTATGTTTTAATCATCACCATCGTCATTAACTCGACTCGTGTCTTTAAGGTGGTCTATACCCGAGCATAGGCTATTCCTTGTTTGTTAAACAGTCTTGTTTATGTCACGTCCAAATTGAACTTCCTTTTCTTGTTAGATTTTAACCTAGAAACATGACTGTATTGTGATTGAATTAATTCGTTCACGGAAAGGCAAACAATTTTTTTTAAATAACTAGATTTGCTCTTTAATTTATAAAATACACCAAACGTCGTTATATTTTTTTTTTGGTTTGTTTATCACTGTGAACAATATGTATAGCTTAGCACAATCTACTTTGTAACTTTTACTGTAAGTACGCACGAGTAGACTGTGTTTTCTAGGGCATTTGTTTTATATTAAACTTTATTTTACCTAAAAAAATAACGTATTCTGTATCGGTAATCATTTATAAAATCAGCATCATCATTTTCAGTCAGAATGTATACTTTTTTGTAATAGTCAAATGTTTCATTGTTGGGAACCCCACAAATGTCGGCCATACCAAATCGCCCTCTTCTCGGATTTGCAACCGTGAAATCCGTGTTTGCTGTTACAATCTTCACGGCTGTTGTATCCAGTAAATCACTAGTATTGTAAATCACAGGCTTTGTGAGTTAGAAGCGGCTGTCTACCGATTGACACAGTTTCTTTGATGAATAGTTCGTTGTTTGTAGTGTCAGAACGGCTATTATTTTTTGTGAGTGGACTTGGAAAAGGAAGTTCTGTTTTTGTCGTGTGATTTTAATGAAAAAGAGGTTGCAGAGATTATTTTAATTAATTAATTAATTGCTTTTTAAACTGTTTTAACTTCAGGGTTGCCTTCGCATTACTAGTCTTAGTAGAATTGAAGTCTTGGGAATAAAAATATCCATGGGTCTCTGATTCCCCTTTGCTTCATCATCAAGTATAACTTTATAACTTGTATTTCGTTCCCTTTTCCTTGTCATTTTTTTTTTGTTTCCAAATGATTTTACTTCTATAATTTTGGTGGTGACATTTGTTTTTATGAGACACTATAATCTGATTCATGATAAATTTTTGGTAATGGAAGGCGAAAATTATTACAAAAAAACATGCATTAAAATGTTTAATCGGGCATTGGAGACATCAATAATCACGTAATCTTATATTTCCAAAAGATTAAATCTTCAATTAGATTTTCTTATCCCCCATCAATTTTATTACAATCAAATCACAATTTATCAGTCTTACCTTTATCTTTAACATCGCCTAGTTTATCACAAGCTTGGCAATTTAAAAAATCATCACGGCATCATAAATCACCATCGGTTAACACCGTGACATTAAGCCACCCGGAGCTTCATATTGTCCAACAGCTGTTGTGTCATTGGTCCTTCTTGACACATCCTTTTGTTATTCGCGGGCGATATCGATCGCTCAATATTGTCAAAGTCACAAGCTCATAAATTGTTGGTGGCTTTTTTGTGCGGTGCCGATGTGCGATTCTATTGTCCAGTGGGGGGTTCTGGATGGGTTTATAACGTCAAATTGTTTGGGGTGAAATTGCTGTGTCATTTTATGATAAGTAGTTAGTTTTGGAGGGTGCGCGTATCGTAGCTAATCTGAGATGTGTGTTATGATACGTGTAGTTTTGTTTTTGGCGAAATAATTATTTTATATTATAACAACAGATGCGTTATTTCTGATAATTTTTATTTAGTCGGTAAAACAGTATTTATATAATGATTCTTTAAATTAACTTTACTTGTGCAGTGAAACTAATAAATATATAATACGTTCCCAAAGCATCAAAAATATTTACACGCCCCTATGCTACTTATAATAATGTCTATGTTTGCATAACATTTAGCGCGATGGCCGTAAGTGCTTTTGACTGTACCTCTGGCTTGTTTTGATTGGCTAGCAAGATAAGTCACGTGATTTTGTTTACATTTAGTTCATGACCTACTTAGATAAAGTATTGAATCGCTTATTAATGTGTTCCATTTACTTATGCGTTTCAAGAAGACTGAAACAGAAACAGTTTAAACCAAGGGGTGCTACAACTTTAACGTGACGCATATTTTGAATAATAGTGACCTAATTGACAAATGTTGTATTTCGAGTTAGGTCTCATACAATACATACATAAACTCAAGCCTTCATTCCCAAAGTGGGGTAGCCAGAGCTAAAGAATTACCAACAACTTTTAAAACTTGTTGATGATTCTGTAACCACACTTTGCACAATTAGGCTAAGATGTTTACCAGCGTATTAGTGACAGGTTGCAAGCCCATCGCCTACCAGTACTACAAGCCTTTATTCCCTTAGTCGCTTCTTACGACATCCACGGGAAGAAATGGAGTGGTACTATTCTAACCCGGCAACCACACGGGAGTTAGGTCTCTATAGTAATAAATACGGGTGTGTAATGTTTGGCATAAAAACCAATGGTCTTATGATCATTTTGCATAACACGAATCACATAATTTCGATCTGTATAATAAACCATCGATATAAATAGTCATGATGTATAAAACGAAATGCATAATTTCAAGAACTATAATGTTTATAAATTAATAAATAAATATTTCAAACGGCTTTCATTACTATTACTGTGGTCACAGTTCTAACATAATCTAACCTTGTTAGAAGAAATGGAATTAAAAATGCATATAATAACAAGAAAATTATAGTTTTACTAAATGAGTATTATGTTATTCTATCGTATGCCAGATAAAGTTATACAATTGGTTTTCATACTAAACGTTTATTTTGGTTTTCGTGATTAGTTAAATGAAATTATATTTAAAATGTTGTTAAACTCAATGATTTTAATAAATACATGTCTCGTAGTCGAAATCTGAAATTTTGAATAAGGTCACTATATGTAATTCTAAAAGTGCAATGTGTTTTAATGTATTTGTGTATCAGTTTATGGCTCCGTAGCTCCCAAACAGATGGATGGAAGGTGGTTTTTATGGGGCCGTTTAAGAGTAATCAATAGTCATCATCTCCATAAGTAGATGGTCGTCATTATTTCAGGGGTCATTTATTGATTATATTTATTTACTGTTTATTGCACAAAAATACAAATTAGAGTACAAAAGGTGACCTTAATGCCTAATGGCATGCTCTACCAGTTGACCTTTGGGCAAATACTTTTTTTTTTGGCGATGCATTATTGTATGAACAATAGCATCGACAAAACATCGATAAATTTATCAAATAAATTATATCTCCCGGGCCGGGAGACGAGCTGTAGGTAGGCCGTCAACAAGATGGAGTGACGACCTTGTAAGGATCGCGGGAACGCGGTGGATGCGAAAAGCACAAGACCGGTCTGAGTGGAGAGCCTTAGGGGAGGCCTATGTCCAGCAGTGGACGTCTTTCGGCTGACATGATAATGATACTAATAGTTATGGTAACTTAAATTATCAATACCGACACAATTATCGAAACACGCTTTTCTGCTTCTACTAACTAACGACCTTGATCACACGTGATCGACAATTTGGCATTAAAATGTCTGAAGCTTATTAGTTTCAATGGCTTCGCGAACCATTCTTGATTTGATGGCGTTCCGTACGTATCGTTAATAGATACTTCGATTTTATGAAACTAAGCGTAATGGTTTATCGAACGTTAAAAATAAGTCACGACTGAAAAATCTAGAAAATAAATTAGATTCAAATTTATAATTTATGTATGACACAATTTAACAATAAACTTAAGGCTCATTAAAGGTGCTGAAAAAAAATTGGCAGTAAAAAAATTGGTCACAATTAAACAAGTAATAAAATATAAAACAAAAATACAAAAAACGATGCAAGGCTGTTTTGATAATCAAGATAAGAATAAATTATTCAGACAATATTTTACTTAAATTGAACAAGGTGTTAACATAAAACCAATTCCGTACTCCAACGAATAAATAACACTCCCAAAACCAGCTAAACAAAACAGCATCCTGAAAACCCCGAAAAATATTCAAAAACACAATTACACCCAGACACATCCCAAATTGAAATATACGGCTTACGCCAGCCATATTCATTACGAGTGGGACTCCTCGTAACTCAAACTTATGGTGCCTTTTACGAGTTCCACGAGTTATGCCCGGTTTAAGAGCCCCGGAGACAACGCTAATGCTGGCGTGTTTATTGGCCGAGTTTTTGATGGATCTCGTCGTTACGTGCTGCTTAAATGTAATGCACCTTTACGAACATGCTTACAGTATACGAAATAAGGTCAGGGAGGTTATTATGACATGGCGAGTGTAAAGGACAGAGCTATAGCACTTATATAGCTCTGCCCTTTTTTTTTCAGCGTGAATTGCACTGCATAGTTATGTCATAATAACCCCTCAGGTTGAAAAACACGTATACTTAGCCAAATAATCACAGTAATAGCGGCTGAGGTAAAAAACAATACCATAACCGGTCAAAGGTACACACACCACCGATACCGAGAACCGATAAAAAAAACCCAGTTTTAGTCAGAAGTAAGATGCAGAGATACCTATGAACTGTAACCACCTGTGAACACGGTTTGTCAATAAACCATTTATTTTTTAATCTTATAAGATCTATGTGAATAACTGTTTGTGTTCCAAATAAAATAAATTAAAAAAAAGAACTATGTTTGAGTAGCATTGAGGCATTCCGTCTTAGTCCTCAGGCTCGGCAACGCATTTGCAGTTGTAGGACTGCAATCTTAAGATTGTACTCTTCAACTCATTTCAAATGTGGGGTCTCAGATACCACTTACTATCAGAATCTATGAACAAATTATGCTCATAAAGTCGATATTTATTTATGTAAATTTGAAGCTTACGAGTATGAGGGTACAAAATACTCTTTTTAAAAATAAAACCTTTATAACCTAAAACGATAATTAAACTATTTTGATGATCGTAGGAAAGTATAAATTGATTTTAAAAAAAAACTGACCCTTTAGGAGTTTCTGTTACGTATTGCCGCTCAGGATACTTAATAAGCACGCCATCAAACGCAGCCCTGGCGTAACCAGCTTGGTCCGTCCTCTTAAGTGTGCTTGTAGTGGCTCGCGGCACGTACGGTTGACAAACGCACACGTGCATTCCGTGCGACGAACCTTTATTTAAAGACAAACAACTGTTTATACTGAAGTCGTAGATTTAAATTCTGAGGATAAGACAGCCGGTGAAATGACTAGCATAGAGGCATTCCATCTTAGTCCTCAGGGTTGGCAGTGCATTTGCAGTCTTGTGAATGCGAATGTCTATGGGTCACAGTTTCCACTTACCATCAGGTGGTCTGTGTGCTCGTTTGCCTTCCTAAGCCATAAAAAATAATAATGGATGATTTACCCCTTTTACTTATGTGAAAATGACAATCACGTTTATCCATTTTCAACGCGGCAGCGAACCAACGAATCGATGTGAATTTAATTTTAATTTATTTAAATAAAATCATTTTTAAATAAGCTAACACTCAACAAATTATTTCTCCTCCGTATTTCAAGGGATTAATCCGAAGCAACATAAATACGATCAACAATTCAATAAAAACCGTATCCGTGCAAATTTATTGTCGAATAATTCTGATTTATCGTCAGCACAATAATATCTAGCTAATGATACGTAACTTTTTCATCCGCCTTGTTAGTTCTTTACAAACCGAACGACAATACTTAAAACGATTTAACAGAATTTATCGGCATACATTCACAAAACCTACGTACTTTATGCTATTAACATCGTAACCATGCAACAAAACACGCCATTTTGGATTCTATCACAACAGCACACAGATTAAATAAATGCAAGCGTATCTTGGTAATAATCCGCGTGCACGCATACAGCCAAGTTAAACTATCAACGCTTTAAACAAATAACAACCGTATGCCTTGAGTAATACGTGTGAACACAGATGTTTTAGCGACCTTGGTTACGCAAAAACATGACAAACGATCCACTGGATAGCCTATTATGTTCTAATGCCCCCATACATTATCTGGCTTAAAAGGCCAAGTCTCGTGTGATAAATAGGCGTCTCTTTGTCGATGGTCCGCGTGGTGTCGAATGGTAACCGGCAGGTGATGGTTTTTTTTCACAGCTTACATAATAGTTACCTGGCTGGTTGTAAATTAATTTTGAAATGTGTCAAATGTGTTTCTCTGTAATACACAATGCAGCTTTCGTCATGCGGTAGGTAAAACTTAGTTTGGGTCCGAACTTGGCTTTGATACTGCCGTATGTCTGGATGACGATATTTTTGCGAAACTTAGAAACACGTGGCGGCGGGTGGTAGGACCTTGTGCAGGGTCCGTCCGGATCGCTACCACCATCTTATCCATTAACCTACCGCCAAACAGCACTGTTCGCATTGTTGTGTTCCGGTTTGGGGATAAGACAGCCGGTGAAATGACTAGCATAGAGGCATTCCATCTTAGTCCTCAGGGTTGGCAACGCATTTGCAGTCTTAGGATTGCATTGCAGTCTTGTGAATGCGAATGTCTATGGGTCACAGTTTCCACTTACCATCAGGTGGCCTGTGTGCTCGTTTGTCTTCTCTATACAATGAAAAAAAAAAAAAAAAAAACAGAAACAATGCTATCCTTTAATCTTATATTTTAACCTACGGCCAAACAACAGCATTGTTTTGGTCCGTTTTGGAGATAAGACGACCAGAAAAATACGAATACCGTAATACGAAATCTAGCCATAGATGGTTTGGAAAAAATAAAATTAAAATTCGAACATACCACGGAGGAACACCGAAAATTTGTTCCCATAGTCTTTTAATGGGGTAAATGGTAAGTGCCGAAACTTCTATTTTAAGCGGCGCTTTTCCCTCGTAACCTTTTTGAAGCTTCATCTTTAGGGTTTACCCTTGAAATCTCGACAAACTTTTAATCGAATTTCAGTTCAAAGTCAACGTTTCGCATTTTTTCATTTGATCGAATATTCATTACTTCGAACATTTAAATGGTGTATTTGTGAAACACCGATTTTTATTTGGTAGAAATATTATTTAATATATACTTTATTTCGCAGATTTTTATGTCATATTTTATTATTCCATATTTATTTGTGTGTTGTAAGTTTTACATCGTAGGTAACTAACCTAACCTAACCTACCTCGGACTCCGTGAGCGTGTCGGGCTTCCAGGTCATAAAAAAAAAACCCTAACCTACCTCGGACTCCGTGAGCGTGTCGGGCTTCCAGGACATAAAAAAAAATAACCCTAACCTACCTCGGACTCCGTGAGCGTGTCGGGCTTCCAGGTCATAAAAAAAAATAACCCTAACCTACCTCGGACTCCGTGAGTCGAATCGATTTGATTTAATTCTTTGACAATATGTTATTTGCCCATAACTTGTACTTAAGTATGTTTTTCTATCTTGCGAGAGTTTGTTTTCTTTTTTTCTTAAAATATGTAATTTAGTATGAAACTATGATATGAAGTAGTTGTATAATAATACGTTGTATAATAAACATTGATATTTTGTTGTTCTGTCTTTTAAATAGTTTATTAAATGTATTTTTAATTATTTAAAAATCATTGTACCGTTTTCTAATAATTGTTTTAATATGTAATGAATAGTCGATGAAGCCATAATACTCCAAGAGATAATATTGATACTGAATATTCTATGAATCGTTTTCGATGAAATGAAATTCGATGAAAAGTTTGTCGAGATTTCAAGGGGCACCCCATCTTTAGCTTTAGTTACAGACATGATGAGAAATCTGTAGCAGCTTCGCTCCATTAACACTTGCCCGGAGACGGCAAGTGCACCTAGTTATACAAACTTACTGGGCAAACAAGGCGGTAAAAAACATCATCTTCTTTGACCTGGGGAAGGGACATAGGTATGCAGTTCATTTTACGTCGAGTGTAAAGGACAGAGCTATAGCAGTTATATAGCTCTGTCTTTTTCTCTTAGCGTGTCATAAAAATGTCATAATAACACCTCTTATCGTTATCGACAGTAATGGCGGCCGAGTTAACCTCGTAAGGCCCAACGTCCTAAATCTAGAACATTTGTCAAAGTGACTTTTGACTTTAGTCAACTGATACAAGATTCATTTTTGAACTAACGAAATTTGACGTGGAACTTACGGGGTAAAACAATGCCATGACAGGTCAAAGACGATATGGTTTTAACCACCTATAAAAGAGGCCCTGGCAATCCCACCCAGAAACGATTTAACTATAAACAATGTATATCATTATTTTCTTATTTTCGATGACAATGATTCTGCTTTAGCGAATATTCTAGAATAAATACAGTTTCAATCTCAAGATATACATACAAACACACCTTCACGCCTGTAATTCCAGATTGGGGTAGGCAGAGCTACAGAATTACATACAACTTAAAAAACTTGTTGATAATTCTTTAACCACATTTTGCACAAATAGGCTAAGATGTTTACCAGCGTATTAGTGACAGGTTGCAAGCCCATCGCCTAACAGTACTACAAGCCTATATTCCCTTAGTCGCCTCTTACGACATCCAAGGGATGACAATGGAGTGGCACTATTCTAACCCGGCCACCACACGGGATATATTATCTCAAGATATAATTAAGAGAAAAGTCAGAAGATCATTACGCAACCACATTGTTGTGAAACAGCCTACCTCGATACAGATTAGGGGCTTTTTTCCCCGACTTGTTTTTAATTGAAAACTTTTTAATTAAACATTACAAACTCTTGCGTGATTGAAATGCGAAATACAAGATATGCATTTCATTAAAAGAAAAAGCCGGGCATTAGCATGTTTGACCATGCTCATTGTAGAGTTTACAAGCCACCGACAAAAAAAACAAGATTTTATTTTACCGCTTTGTCGGCGAGACTTAAATGTATATTCATGCCAAATAACAGCTTTCTAGAACTAATAGTCTCTGAACTCTGAAGACGGACATGGCGAATCTATAAGGGTTCCTAATTTGACTACGGAACCCTAAAAACAAACTTAATAGATAGATAACATTCCAAATTTAGAAAAATACTCGTCACGCACATATTTGCGTAATGAGAATCGAACCCGGGCTCACTAGCTTCAAGAACAGGGTCACTAACCAACCAAAGCCTTCTATTCAACACGGTAAAAACCATATCGCCTTTGATCTGTTATCGTATTGTCACCGTTTTGATAGCTCTTTTTTTTTTTTTTTTTCTTTTTTTTATTTAAATAGACACACCAACAATATACATGGCTTACATTTTAAAAATAAGTAACAGATGATTTTAGACTAGCCTGTATACCAATTACAGGTGTGCAACAGCGTTCACCAAAAACAGTAAATACTTTTTGAATAGTTTGTTTTGAATAGTTACAGTAATGGCAGCTGACGTCATAACACTACCATAACTGATTATCTACGATATCGTTTTCACCGCCTAGAATACCGGCCCAATAACAATATGATTGTCGAGTACATACGAACTGTCGTCTCTCTGTTACAAATCCCCGAGATACACTTGCTACTACATAAACAAGCTATAACTATGCAACTATTTCCAGCATAAAGAGACATAAAACAAGCTGAAACATCGCAAGTGCTTCCTTAACCAATATTTTTCCCTGAATCGCTACGCGGCCTACACCCGTAGCACCGTAGACCGTCTACGCCGTAGCGGCTGAAATATGGCCCATGTATTATTCAAAGAAATTGCCACATATTTCATCTGAGGGAAATAACTCAGAGATATGTGCTGTGGGGTTCAAGGAAAGATGAATGGGAGTTGCTTCTGATTTTGTGGGTAAACTACGTTGTCACGTTTTTTTAACGATGGTAAAATAAATCGCACCTTCAGAACAATAGTGACCTAATTAAGAAATTTTAAATTTGGAGTTAGGTCTCTATGATATTAAATTTATGAGTTGAAGTTTGAAAGCTGAAATTTTGAATTAGGTCACTATTGTTCTGCAGGTGCGAAATATCTTAAGATTTTTTTAATCATAAACAGAAACTAAATATGTGAAATAGGATTAAAATTCAAAACAAACTGTTTCTTTATTCATTTGAATAATCGTTTTTTTTTTCTTAAATGGGATGAAACTTGTTCGTACTTTACAATGTTTCTATTAATAGTCAAAAATCGTGTTGAAATTTTACATAAAGACTCATGTAATTCCATGATAATACAATAAATAATAGTACCATCAAACTATTTTGTTGATTGAAATGAAAGATCCATAGTTTAAAAGGGTAAAAGTCTAGTCTAGACTTAAACTCTTTTTCAATTGATCTTCAGAAGACAAATTCAGCTTGATTATTGATCAACTGACTTATTTTCGTGAAATAAACATGAAATAAATAAATAAATAGTCTGTCCAGTTAAAACTCGATGAATTTGTCTCGTTATAAGAACTAAAGTAATCAGTGTTACAGGTACCTACAGTCGGCAACAAAAATGCAATTCACAAATATATTTTATTTAGAAAAATATTTCTAGAAATTAATTATTTTCTCCAATTCGTAGCCCGGGCAGCATAACCCCTTGTGCAGCTCACCTTATCTCCGGCGAGTGATTCCGCGCGCGCGCAGATTTATGGCGCCGCCTTACGTGACGGTGACAGGCTCACTTGTTGGCTAGACTTGCCCAGTGCTGGGCGTGGGTACTGACTTGTGTCAGTTATGTGACTTATTTTGTAATTTTATGAGTGTTCTTAGTGGATTTAAAATAAAACTTTTCAAAGGCCCAGTTTAACAAAGTTACCGTATGTTTATTTTTATATCATAATATGATATAAAATCAAACATGATTTGGAGTCAACGGCTCTGAATGTTTTTATGCTTGAGTTGTTATTCTGTTAGTAAAAAGCTTGCACACCACATTATTAATATGACAATAAAATTTGCTTTTCAATATCATGATCTATTTTGCTAGTTGTACGTTACAAATTTAAAAATGAAGAATAATTCATACGGCCTAGGCAAGGATCTCTACATTGGATTTCCCAAGTAGCAAATTAAATTATTTTGAGGTTATAGGATTCGTAATCCGAACTAAGAATTTGAATTTTATTGCTAAAAACGTGTAACAAATATTGGCAAGTGAATTTCAAAATATAAATAATTCTCGTCACGTCACGAAGATTAAAAATAAACTTAAATGGTCTAGAACCTTAATAATGCTAAAGAGACAACTCGTCACTTTTTAATAATCCGTTTCCACATCATCATTTTCACACCATATTTTTTCTGATACGTGTTCCCGAGAACATGGTTATAGATATTTCTTACGAATACTTTTTTCTTACTACTAAGCCTATTCAGCTACGCACATTCAAATCATCTTTGTATGTAATTTTTTTCATGAAATATTGCTCCCAATGTCTTTCCACCATCTATCTAACTCCTTCCACCCTCATGTTTACAAAACAGTCAGGATCAGTTAAACTTCACGCTTATCTGAATATACTCAGGCTTGCAGCGTAAAAAATACGTTTTCTTACGATGCATAATATTTTAAAACACCCCCTTGCTTCATACAAAATGGCTGTCGGCACCCGCTACTATTTTTCCAAGGAGATGCGGTGCAAGTCATAAGAGGTAACCGAGGGCGCTTAGATCCTCGCTTTAAAAAAAAGACACTTTAAAATACTTTTTAGCATGTACGACATAAATATGCAAGCTACGATAGTTTTGCTTTAAACCTAGAACGTGTAATAAGTGACACACAGACATACCCTTATTATAAGCTATTCATTAATTTCATTTAAGAATGTCCGTAACGTCAACACATTAACGCGCTTAAATAATTGACATTTATGCTGCATCAAAGACACGAAAACTTTTTTTTGTGATCATGAAACTAGGCCAACTTGTGTAAAACTGTCTCCTGGGCGTCTTTTCTAGGCGGTAAAAACCATATTGTCTTTGATCTGTTATGGTATAGTTATTAACGGCCGTCATTACTGTCAAGTAATTCAGAGATATCAAAACGTTGACAATACCATAACGGGTTAGCGACGGTTTTTGTTGCCTAGAATTTTAACCCTGATATTCATTTATAAATGTTACAAAAGCTTAAATTCAATATTATGACCCCGTGGTGACATCTTTATCGTCACCCGCTCGTCTCTTATGCCTTGACATCTTGACATACGTGATAAATTCGCGAGGAGTTCCCTAGTCTTGGTAGAGCAGTCAAAATAATTTATGTACCTAGTTTAGTGGGTACTTTTGTGAATAAATGGCACTGTCGAGGTGAATGACATCTTTGTTAACTCGGGCCTGCATGCTTAAATGATTACTCTGATGGTACATCACAGGTATTACAATGTTATGTATTTTGTACTGTATTTTTTGGTAGCTTGTAAATTATTCGCGATATTTTTGAAGATCTTAATAATGAGACTTGAGATTTGGCTTCTAAATACGAATATTAGGACTAATTTGCAATTACGCGTCCTAAAAAAATTTTTTTTTTATTATATTTTATTAATATGTATTATCAAATCTATTATATATATATTTTTTTGCTTTTCGGTTTAGTTTTAACGGTCAGAACTAACTATACTTACAGCAGACGCAGTCAAAATCGTAAGAAATTAATCCGTGGTATCGATAAAATAGTGTAAAATAGTAACTTTGACACATTAACAACATACATACATACATAAACTCACGCCTTAATTCCCAGAGTGGTGTAGGCAGAGCTAAAGAATTACCAACAAGTCTTAAAACTTCTTGATAATTCTGTAACCACATTTTGCACAAGTAGGCTATGATGTTTCCCATTGCATTAGTTACAGGTTGCAAGCCCATCGCCTAACAGTACTACAAGCCTTTATTCCCTTAGTCGCCTCTTACGACATCCACGGGAAGATATGGAGTGGCACTATTCTAACCCGGCAACCACACGGCAAAACACATTAACAAAACAAATAATATTTACGTAACCAAATTTGTAACTAGTTTTTGTGCTATCTAAATGTCTACAGTGAACCTGTCTCATAAAATATCGTCATAACAACACCTATCTCCCTTCCACATAAAATAAAATTTCGCACCACACCTCATAAACAACGCATATCCACCAAGAGAATCAAACCCGCGACCCCGGCTTATTACCAAATGGATCGTAAACCAGCATAAGTTACTCGGCGTTTTTAGATGCCCGATACGGAACCCTTAACTGCACCAGAGCCCATTAGTAAAAGCATTTATTCCCGGGGGATACAAATTTCAGAAAATCTTGCTGTTCGACTCTAAGCTTTGTTGAGAAACTTTTAAGGTTGAAGTTAAAAGGTTAGGCTTTAGATATGATCAACAAAGAGTGGTTAATGAATCGACACCTTGCAACCTTATACGTTAAAGTACTAGTGATAGCGCGCGGGTTTATTCGTACTCTTTTGTTTTTGGACCTTCGAGTTAGCTTCGTTTTTGTTTCTACATATTCAGATTTTTATCCAATCAGTGTTAGATTTTGTAAGTGCGTGTTTTAGTTGCAACGCGACTTATCTCGAAAATATTGAAGTTTAATAATGATGTCAAAGACTTCAAATAAAACTACCTATTGTATCAGAATATGGATATTATTCCTACCAGTAAGGGCTCGTCTGGAAATCATGCGATCATATTTGGCTTATTTTGACCCCCGCCCCCCCCCCCCCATTCAAGATCCCGTGTAGTTTTAGGACTCAGTAATTAAAACAGCAATAAAATAAAAAGGTTTTATTTTAAACAATGTCAACCTCAACTTGTCCTCGGTCCATGGGTTTTCACATACATATGTTTTGGATGGTGATGATGGGACAGACTTCGGAGCGGAATGTTTTGATATTAGACAATTATTGAGTAAATTCATTACTTTTTGACTTTATCTGATGTATTTGATGTCTTCTTCGACCCCCCCTCTCCCATCGTGATCATTTGTGATATTTTTCTGACCCCACTCCCCCATAAAGGATCACATGATTTCTGGAAGAGCTCTCACATCTTCAAAACTAACTTTGTTCTTTTACTGCATTACTAAATGAGTACCTAAGATTAAAAACTATTAAGTAATAGGTACGTCCCAATCGATTGTTTTGTTCATCACACACAGATACAAAGATTCACACGTTCATCCAAAATCAGCCCTCTACTTGCTTAGGGGGTAAAAATATGACTAATTGAAAATCAAATTCTCATATTCCGAAATAATTTTATAATAAACGAGGATTTTTTAGGACAATCAAAATCTTACAATCGTCAAATTTATTGATTAAAATGTTGAAGTACATACCGATTTTTAATATAAACAAAACACTATCACTCAATAAATCATCGGCGCAATCATTGATCAGAGTGCGCATGCCCAGCCACAGGCGCATTTATCACGGGATGCGCGTAGATATGCGCGTGCCATAACTTTCTGTTATCTCACGGGCAATAACGTGGGCGTTGACAGGATTATCGAGTGAATTTGGATTTGTTTGTGGTAATTGTGTGTATATAGTAAACATTGATCTTGACCTTAACATGATGGATATTAATTTGTCCTAATTTTCATTTTTCCGACAGCTATGTTATGCTGGAACTATTTTAGGTTAAAAAATCATTGCAATAACTTGCATAATATAATAATTCCAGTAACCCGTAACGTTTCGCTCAATATAGCATCTTTATTTAAAAACCACGTAAGTAACGTAACGTTACGTTGTAATTCTGTAGCTCTGCCTACCCCACTCTGGGATTACAGGCGTGAAGGTATGTATGTATGTATGTAAGTAACGTTAGGAGAATAGGAGTTCAAAATCTAGTGATATAACTCTATCTGCATTTTTTTAGTTCATTAAATATTACTATGTATTTACTATCTTAAATAGAAAAATCGTAAATAAAATGTATGCTTAACAATGTCCAAATAAATATCCCAATACTTATGAAATAAATGCGAAATTAACTCTGTCCGTCTGAAGATGGAGAAATGGTACATTTCATCTTGAAAATGTTGTGGACAGTGTCTCGTAAAAAACCTTATTTGTAACAAAAAATCAAACTTTAATGCCTTTTATTTATTGAAAACTGCTACCTATTTTGTTAACCTAACACATCGAAAACAAACTCACTGATCCAATTAACACGACACGACAACCTTCGACACATTTGCGAGTATAATTTCATTATTCACGCTTAGTAACCAAACCCCTTTACATAAAGTATCAACGATAGAATTATCTATGTCCACGTCTACAAGCTGATTAATTGGACATCATCAGGGACACTTTTCGTACCAATGATGTTAATTTGCAAATACATACATACATACATTAAATCACGCCTGTTTCCTAGAGGGGTAGGCAGAGACCACTTATTTCCACTTGCTGCGATCTTGACAAATTTGCAAATAGAAACCCTTATTAAACTTTCTGAGTTCATCGATACTGACATTAAGACGGAGAGAAGCAATAATAATAACCAATTGTATGATCACATAATATTCTGGCATTATTAAATTGAAAAATACTTTTTTTTTTGTAATAAATGGTATGTCATTTTGCTGCTGTGATCCGTATTCTAATTGCGATTAAGGTATATTTCATTCTAATAATATACATACATACATACATTAAATCACGCCTGTTTCCCAGAGGGGTAGGCAGAGACCACTTCTTTCCACTTGTTACGACTTACGATCTTTACAAATTTCTTTCGCTTCTTCCACATTTATACATCGAGTCATGCACGCACGTCGGTTTCGGGTGATTAATATTAATAATATTACCTATTTTTATAAATGTTATTTTATTACTTGTACCAGTTAATATTGAAACACCTGCTTAATTAGAGCCTCTTTGTGCAAATTTCGTCGCTTTGACGTCATCGGTTTAAAAAGTGCGAACCCTAGTCATCGTTAAATATGGACAAACATGCGTTTTACTAGGAATATATGCATACGTTTATACAAACATGAGACGATAGTCGAATGGCGCAATTACACAGTTCGTGTCTTGACACGATCGAGTTACGACTTAAAGAGTATAAAAATGTACAGAAAGTACTTGAAGTTATAAATTGCATTAATATTCCTGCGTGTTTTTACTGTTTGAAAGTTTATTTTTGACATTTGTATTTACTATTTTGCGTCCGTCACTATTTTGGGATACTTATTACAGAATAGAAACTTATGGTCCTCATCTCGATTTATCTGGTAAAATAGAGAGAGAGAGGACCAGTACGTCAGTGCTACTTACAGAGACAACATAATTTATACCTTCACTTGTTTACAAGGAGCCACGTCATCCCGTTAGAGCAAAGCAGTGTCCCGTCTACTTCTTTACTCCCACGGTTACAAGCTGCAAGATTTATTGTTATTACCGCACATTTCCTTCGGGTAGCGTTTTAATTACCCAGATCGGCGATAAACCATCCTAGGGGCGCACTTTTCTTCATTAGAAGACGAATGGCTGCCCGTGCTAAGAGATTTATCCGTTGTATCTTTTTAATAGTCTTTATCCTTTATAAGAACTGATTACATATTGAGGTGATAAAAAGTAAGAAGTGTATTGATAGCGCAAAATGTTTGTGCATGAAGAGGTTGGTGGATGTTGAGGAAGCGAAAAAGGTATGTTTGGACCGGTGTACATGGCGTTCTTTAGTCTGTGCCTTTTGGTAGACAGGAGCAAAAGTTATATATTTGTATGTACGTATTTTTTGTAGCTTCAAGGTTGCAGAAATAGTTACTTTACCTGTATATTTGGGATAGAGTTCCCACTCTATACTAGTATACATTATAGGATAAAATATTTGATTATTTCAATTTATTTTGATTTCTAATGTATAGAACAATAAAGTACACATTCAAATATGACATAGGTACGGTCTCAAACGAGACCGCTCGCCTATAATGGGTACACTATGGTTATTATACAAATTATGATAATTTTCAAGTTTACGACGGGTTTATTTTCATAGAAACTGCTGGCTTATTTGTCTTTTTTTCGATATAAATAACAAAAACAGCATTATTCCCGAAGGTCGAAAGTGGTACACTAGTAGTTAAATAAAAAACTATTTTAATTGCCCTCTCATTTTGGATTCGAAGTTTGAACCTGCCATCGTAAATTCTTAATAAGTTACTGGCAACCCGTTATCCTTACAAACAGGAATACAAATTTAATTTAGTTATAAAAAATACTACGAAAGTATCTTATCAATTTTATTATTTAATTCATTAACTTTAAAACAAGCAAGCCCCACTTTTTTTTTGCGCACTCAACTATTTGTTATTAAAGGTAGGTAATAATATATTTCGGCTACGGTTGCTAATTTGTATGAACCTTGCTGCGACTAGGTCGTATTTTTGCACGACTACGGTAAAGCCAAAAATACATTTTGTGTATGGTTTTGGCAGTTTATATTTACGTACGTTCCACCGTAGTGCGCCTATTTCTCGTCAAATTAAGATGGATGTGGATAGATGGATGAATTTATTTATGGTCCGAGTGATTGGCTACATTTTATGCAAACCAAATTAATATGACTGACTTTACATCCATTAACATGCAGTTGGGTTTTAAAGCTTGCTTTTGTTATTTTTATCAAAAACTTAAAGCGGTTGTAGTTTAATTTTTAATCCCGGAACACAAAGGTGCTATGTGTTTGAAGCTGATGTCTGTCATGTGTCCTTCTGTTTGACATAACATAAGGCCAATTTTCAGTGCGGATTATTTTTATTTCACCACGTGTATTTCGTCGTTACCTTTAAGCACAAGTATTCAGTTCTTCAACAAGTTAGTAGCTTTTAAAATGAACAATTATTTCGGTTTTTAAAACTCTTAAGTATTTATTCTCAAGTAACTTAATATAGGAAGAAAAATATATTAATTTTCACTCAACATCTCCTGTAACCATATACAAGATACAAATCCCGATTGACCTCAAGAGAGCCCGGCAAACATCATATTTCAAAAAGCAATAACGCCACCAGCGCCATCTACGTCGTTTATCAAATGAGCGGCTCGGCAATATACAGCTACTAGAGACCACTATAAATCATTGCACCCTATAAGGGACAGAACTTTATGAAAAGGAAATCGCAAAGAATTTCCTACCCAGTGTCTGCCGCAGTGACCTTTGATCGTATCGGAAGGGATCGACACTTTCCACATTCACTTATCTTCATACTTACATGTTTGATATTGCCACACAACATTGAACTTAATACACTTAACTTTATAAGATTTTGCAAAGTCTGTACTGTCGTTTTCTTCATTGAAAGACGAGTTTAAACTTTTAGTGATAAAAATATGAGTTTAATGATCAAGACGTGTACGGTTACAAAATAAATCGCAAATATTGTTACGCTAATAGTTTTATTAAAAAGCACACCAATAAAGGTTATATTGGCTTGTCTATTAGTTAAAGTTACGACGCACTCGCCGACACGGGGTCGTCCGCAAGCCATTTGTCACAGGGGCCATTTGTACTTGTCGAATCACGACCATTAGATGCGAGTGTGACCGCGTGGGGTTAACCCCTGTCCCAACTCCGTTACATCACACCCATAAATCATTCATGGCTAGAAACTTTCAATACTCTAGAGAGTTTAGATACTGCCAATGTAGAAAAGAAGATGTAAGTATTTTTTTTACATGTGGTTGGAGAAGTCACTGAGTATGAACAGGATTGGATGCGTGTCAGTGTAGACTAGTATGAGTGGTGAGCCGTCGATTTATCTTACTTTGTGGACTATTGTCGAAGTAACCGCTGATTTATAAGAGAAGTAGTTAATTACAGGGACCATCATTAATTTAACTTCTTTGTATTTGATCTTTATAGTATAAATGTTCTTATAAAACTAAAGTTTATCTCTTGGCCTTTGAAGTACGGGCAGAGAAAACAAACAAAGCAATAAAGCAGGCCTTTATCGGAGCGAGCAGTCGACACGCGAGCTAATTTACAACACGGCCGCGGGTTTTATCTTCATTAACCCATCGATTCACAATTAAGACGCGGAATAAATCTCTGGTAATGCGCTCCCCGTCCGCGCCGGTAGATTCAACTTCAAACAGATGTTATGTATAAATAAAGCTGAACGGAGGCAGCCACTCGATATATTCCTGTCTGCGGCAAACTTTACAGATCTATCAGCGCTTGCAGGCTTGAGACAACTCGTTTTTTGCTTCAAACTACTTTCAACATTAATAACTGTTGACAATTTGAAATCCTTACTTAATAGTGTTTTAAACCCACTACAACGTTTTTCGCAACTTATTGACAGTTCATTTATTCCGCTATCAAGTCAATAACGTCGACAATCCCATTTCTATTTATTGCACTTTGGACCTTCCTTGCAATGACAAGAGAATCCTCATCTTATTTCCAGTGTAACGAGTCGATGCTCACATTCGATTATCTGGCCGCGGTATCCGAGGCATTACACTTGATGTATCGACGGCGACTGCGCGGGATTGTCGGCCGACGGTTGATTTAGTGGGACCATTTCTTCCCGGCACTCCCCGCTAGATACCCATCTGTCGAGCAACGCGTGACGGATCGCACCAATCGGAGAGCTCGGAGCTCTAATGAATTGTCCCAAATAATTGGGACACTGTTTTATATCGCCGTCATTTGTTTCGTGATCGCTGCATTTGTTAGGGACATTGATTTGTGCATTGCTTTAACCTCTGATATTGGGATATTCGTTTGAGTTCGTTTTCTTTAATGTTCCACTATTAATTCTCTCCGTAACTTATTAAAAAGCGTTTCTTCTTTAACTATTTTACATTCAATAGCAAATTTAATCTCAGATGTAATTTTAAATCAATCAAGTTTATTTATAAACCATCCCAAGTTTGCTTTAGACATTGAATGAAAGACACTTTATCAAGCCATATAAGGTTCGTCAACAAAAAACTTACAGAGATCTTTTAAGCTGCAATAAATCTATCTGGGACGTTATGTCTATCATTCCTTTTAGAGGTCGTTTTTGCGTCAGGCTTCCATCAGTGGTCAGGCCAGCCAGACAATGCTCGTATCACTATATCGCATTCCTCATCTCTGCTTCTGAGTTGTTTTGGTGCAGACGAACGGGCAAACGAATATTCTCTGCCAGTGTGACATTTACACATTAAAATTTGCTATAGCAAAGGTCGTTTAAATGTTAAAATCTTTGTGGAACAATATAATTGAGAAGCACAATTTCATATTCAATATTTTATTCAGGGTATCAAAACACTACTTTACCATCAGGTGGCCTGTGTGCTCGTTTGCCTTCCCATGCCATAAAAAAAACAAAGTTCATGAATCAATCATCCTTTTTAAACTTTGAGTGCTGCATCTTCGCATCTGATTCCAAAGCATCGATTTTATAACCTCTGTTAACTTAACCTTATCGTTATAAATGCGTGTTTATGAACAAACTCTTTGTTACGAATTTTTCTACATAAAATAATCAATACACTTTACTTTACAATTACCATAAGTTCTTACAATTCTATTTAGACATCCAAGAGAATTTCATCAAGTAAATAGTTAACAAAACCTAATCGACCTTAAAGATAGACTTTGACAATAAACGTAAATCCCTAAAGGCATTCTCCCTCCCGCGCAGCGCAAACGCCGCCTGCGTCGATAACGCCGACTTTGATGTATGCCCGCCACTCGCATCTTGATCGACGCGCAAGCACGAGTCTGGCTTCTGTATGCTGTGGAAAAATGCCATTGACTCCTTCCAGAACAGGTATAAGGCAGTGGCAAACACTATACAAACCGTCAATTACTTGTAACGGTGCGGTGGTAATTTTTCATTATCTGGAATCCAGGAACGTCTGTCAGGACGGACTCAGCACTGAAGTGATCGCTTTGTGGTGTTCTGGTACGGGTGTACGATTAATGCCTAGCATAGAGGTATTCCATTGAAATCCTTAGGGTTGGCAACGCACTTGCAGTCTTAAGATTGTTATCGTAAGGCAGCAAACTTGAGATAGCAAGTGTATATGCAAAATCCACTTTTCATCAGGTTCCCTGAGTTCTCGATTGCTTTATTCATGAAATAAAAAATAACTTAAATATTACATACATACATAAACTCACGCCTTCGTTCCCAGCGTGGGAAAGGCAGAGCTACAGAATTACCTACAACTTTACAAACTTATTGATAATTTTGTAACCACGTTTTGCACAATCGCCTAAGATAAATATTTTTCAAAGGTAGGTAACCGTTAATGTATGACAAACATAAAAGATAAAAAGATAAAAGATGTTTATTCAGTAAGTAGGCCGCACGGGCACTTTTACACGTCAAAAATCTACCAGCGCTTCGGGAGAGACCACTGCTGAGAAGAAACGCCGCAAGAAACTCAACAGTAAGTCGTTTTTTAAATATTGCTAATGATATTATACAATAATAAACTTAACCTAGCATTATATAAAACAATGAATCTCACATAACACCAAAAATGTATTCATGCGTAGTTGAGAAGGAAAACGTGTCAAAACTCAGAATTGTCACAAAACTAATAAGCAACAGTAATATAAAAAAATATATATATATAGAAAGTATACAAGTTATACTTACCTGTGACGGTGCAAAACCACATGCATAAAAGTTTCGATACATTCTCCTACAGAAACCGTGTCCCCTAGACAATAATACAATATTTACATATTTTTAAGACTAATTTAAATTATTAAATTATTTAGGTGTTGGCCAAGCATTTTTATCTGTTAGATAGTCTTCGACCCTATAGTAAGCTTTAGACATCAACGACTTTTTCAAGTAAGTTTTAAGTATTGGAAAAGGTAACTTTAAAACAACGTCAGGTAATTTATTAAAGAAAAGGATGCATTGACCTACAAATGATTTATAAACCTTACGGACACGAAATTTTTTAATAGCAATTTTATTTTTATTTCTCGTATTCAAATTATGTACATCACAATTCTTAACAAAAGAGTCTTGATTTTTAATGACATAAATAATATTCTCATAAATAAATTGTGATGCTACTGTCAAAATATTAATTTTTTTAAATAGTACTCTTAAGGAATCACGGGAGTTTAGATTATATATAGAACGAATGGCTCTTTTTTGCAACACGAATATAGTCTGTATGTCAGCAGCTTTTCCCCAAACCAGAATACCGTACGACATAACACTATGAAAATAACTATAATAAACTAAGCGAGCTGTCTCAACATTAGAAAGTTGCCTGATTTTCCTAACAGCATAAGCTGCCGAACTTAATTTACCTGCTAGTACTGCTATATGGGGACTCCATTGCAAGTTTTTATCTATAGTTATCCCTAAGAAAAGCGCCTTATCTACCATTTCCAATCTCTCATTATTAAGAAATATACTAGATTCTACCGGTCTAACATTAGGCAAAGCGAACCTAACACAATTAGTTTTCGTAGCGTTGAGTAGCAAATTGTTACTAGTAAAACAATTAAGTAATTTACCTAGTATGGTATTTATCCTACTGTAATCGACGGATTTTCGGTCTACCTTGAAAATTAATGATGTATCATCAGCGAATAGCACAATATCACAAAGATTATCTACTGTGCGTGGTAAGTCATTAATATAAACCAAAAATAAGAAAGGACCTAATATAGAGCCCTGAGGCACACCTAACTTAACAGGGGCTCCAATAGACTGTGTTTGGTTTACAACAACTGTTTGTGTTCTATCACTAAGATATGAAGACATAAGATTTAGAGAATTATTTGACAGAACATAATGTTCTAATTTTAATATAAGAGTCGCATGATCTACGCAATCGAAAGCTTTGGAAAGGTCACTAAAAAATCCTATAGCATCACAAGATTTCTCCCAAATATTGTATATATATTTAATGAGCACAGATGCTGCATCAGTAGTGGATCGTCCTCTGGTGAAGCCAAACTGATTACTGTTAAGCAGTTTATTTCTATTGAAGTGACCTACCATATCTTTTAACATTAACTTCTCAAAAACTTTACTTAAAACAGGTAGAATAGAAATGGGACGGAAATTCGTTAAATCACTCATATCGCCCGATTTAAAAAGTGGTATGACTTTACTATATTTCATAAGATTTGGAAAGACCCCCTCTGAAATGCAATAATTGTAGATTAAAGCTAAGTGCGGTGCAATTATATCTATGACATGATGGATGACTTTAACTGATGTTCCCCATAAATCCTCAGTTTTTTTTAAACTAAGCGATTTGAATACCTTAACAATTAAAACTGAATCTACGTGGCTAAAATCAAAGCTTTCGTTACATTTAGTAACATTAGCACAAAGTAATTTTTGAGCTTCAATCGCAGTAGTGACTATGTCTCCAATTGCGTCCCAAATTGAGGAACTAAGTTTCATTGAAACAGACGCTTTCCAAACTTATACTAATCCTATTTCATCCCGTAATCCTTTACCCCTATCACCATCATTTCTCTATCTCGTGATTCCCATCATATCTCATAAGTTTATTGCCTCGATCTATCACGCCGCGGCGAATTACATCAGATTACCGCCGCTTGGGGCTGGCAATTTACTGATTAGTTTAGGTTGTTTGATAGTTTCGTTATGTTGTAACCACATATCTCTATTTAATGCCAAAAAAAGTTGAGAATGTTGTTAAACTTGGTTATGTTAAAAAGAAGAAAAAAAATACGCTCAACCTTACAATTGTTTGGAGATGAGCAGTCATTAGTGTAAAAAGCTATTAAATAGAATATGCTAGATTTAAGTTAACTTTCAATCATAGTTACTGACTCAGTTAAGAAAAGTTTTAACCACTAAGCAAGCAAGCAAGACTTTCATTATACACAGTCGCCAGTAAATATCAAAAGTTATCTCCGATTCATCATTTCTGGCCCCGTTATTCCATAAATCATAGCATTCTCGAACAAGCAACGTGCCTGTCAAAATAACGAACGAGCCTATGGCTTCCGTCCGTTCCTACGTAAAATCACCAGAAAGCCTTAAATACAGAGCTAGTAATTACCTAAACAGACACATTGACGTGAGTATGAAATGTAATCATGAGCTAAAATTTATCACGGAGTGAATCATTCATGTGTTAAGACAGCTGACAGCGAGGCACATATATTATAATGATCGACAACCTGACGTTGCTTGTCACAGAGGGATAATGTTGTTGCCACTCACAAACTCCACACGCGAATAAAACTCAACCATACTTGCTCTACTGAAAGTTGTCAGTCGTGTGTTGTTGAAATTTCCTCTAACGACATTCTAGTTTTAGACAGAGACAAATCTAACGAAAAGAACAAAGTTCCATAGAGACATCTACATTGCAAAACCTACCTTACCACCTTTGGTATTCGTTTCAAAATTAGCTGCACTATTGAGCTTTGGAAAGTTATTCATGTTGGGAAGTGCGACGGAGTTCCAATTTACGTAGACGATTTCAATTGCAGTTTTATTGCTGATACTTAGGGTTGAGTTTGCGATGATGCAGATGGCGTGACGTAGGTTGTTAGTGACGTGGAGTGTTTCGGTAGCGCGGTAGCAGAGAGAAGTGTCGCGGCGTGTCATCGGGACGCAATGAAGATTTATGAACCGGCCCCTGTACTATGTTCCGTTCGGATCGCGTGCTCGTATTTCGTGTCAATTTTTAGGAAATGAATGATGAATTATTTTTCGAATGAGTCATTGACACTGTAAATGTGATAAATAGCGTGTTTGATGAACTGATGTTTATTCTGTAATAACAAAACATAACGTGTTAGGATGTTCATCATTTTATTGCAAAGTATCATTGGTCTCTACTTGGACAAAACATTGCAATTTTTCAAAAGATATGTTTTATTAAAAGCACAAACAGGTGAAATAACCTATTTGTGTTTTTATTTGTTCAGCTTTAATCATGTTTCCTCGGTTCCCTCATTATTTAGCCATTTTGCCAAGCTCCCCATAGTACGCGCGCTTATTACATATTAACGCGATGTTACTCGGTGAGAACTGCCTTCAGGCGACCCTTGATGTTTTATTTAGTGAGGTTTGTTTCAATTCAATTTTCACTTGTCAGTGGGCTTTATAATGTAATACTGAAATGGAAAGGATAAGTGGTTTTCAGGAAAATTGGTTTTAAAGCATACTTATTTTGTAATTGTCCGTCTTAAAGTGCCTCTTCATTCTATAAACTATGATTGCTTACTATAGCTACAAATGTAAATAGTTGCGTGATTCTAAAGGAACTTTATACAAAGCACTTATAAAACTTGACCTACATAATACTCCACAATCAATATCAAAGGAGTCTCTGAACTACTGGAATCGTCATCCTAAATTCCTATCAACAGTCGATATTCTGAGTTACACGTAAACAAAATCATTTCAAGTATCTACAGAACGTCATAAAACTACGTTTTGGTTGACAGCCTTATTTTGATCACCCGTGACCCCAGGCGACCCTTCGTAGGTGGTAATTCTAACGTCAAAACTAAATTAAACGTATTCAAAAATAGTAACCACATAGAGATTAGAACCACAACCTTAACCATTAATCAAGCGCGCTATTAAAGAGAAATAAATATAAAGATAAAGCTTCGTGTAGACCGATTTAATACCGAGGGGAGTTAAAATACTGGCCATCAATATACAACGATAATAATCACGTTCGTACCACAGAAAAATAATATACTAATTCAAAACTACCGACCTTCGTTATAAACGTCATCGTTCAAAGGAAAATTGATTTACGAGCGTGCATTACGCCATTATTTTATGACGCGAGAACGCCCCGAAATAAAATACTAACAAACACACAACCGGCATCCACGACTATTATACCGAGAACCATTTTAAATTTACACTTAGAAAAATAATAGACGCTTCTTATAATGCCTGTATTATAGTCGACATTTGTGTATCAAATGAGAGTGCTGGCAGAATTATTAGGGTTGTCAACGACCGTCATAAAGCGAATAAAATACGGGACACATAAAGAATAAACGCTCGTATAAACGCTGTTATGTCTGTCAACATAAAATATTGTATCCTGTGCTGTGCAACGCGGTGCTAGTTCAAATTGCGCTGCCGACGACGCTTTGATTAATCTCCACTGATGGCTAAATTGCGTTTTTTATTTGTTGAGTCACACGGTGGCTGTACAATGATGTATGCCTCCGTGATGCTTCGTGTGAGTTGAGGTCAGCGTTCAAGCTATAAACATATCTTTTAATGGTTACTGAGTTGTTTTATCGTCAAATCTATAATGGCGACACATGAAGAAGGTAGTTGAGTGTATTTTATTATAAATCAACTCAGTTTAGTTTGTATCTGAAAACCAGATATTGCATTTTGACGAGTCATATATGAAGATGTAGGTATGTGTTTCGAAAGTTAGTCAAATTGATATTTGCGTCAGTTCATCGTCTATTATAATAACTTACTCGAAGACTTCCTATTTCAATATTACTAACACTTCTTGATCAAATGGAGTACGAACAATATCTAGTTCAGCGCCAGACATTCTAACGTCTGAACGAAGTGAACCCGGTATACAGTTTTTGGCAATAAGACATTAATAAACTGATTGAAATGAGCCTCCTGTTTCAAGTTACGTCAGAGATGACAGTTTACTACGCTTTGCCATTTACTTTAACATGTCCTACAACGGAAATCTCACTAAAATTTAGTTTATTAACACGCCCCTCAATATGTTAATATGTCTCATTAAATCCAATAAATTTAGTACGATAATTGGAACAGCTCCCTTAGATTTGTTCTCTTGACAGACAGCGTCGCGGGAGCCAGTCGTTTGTTCTGGGATTAGCGGAGAATGAGTTATGTCGCCGCTCCCGACGCGACGCAGTGACATATGAGAAAAGTTTGCCCAATGTTTGCCGCACGGGTAATTTGGTTTGTGCAAATGTTTGCGGCCATTATTCAATGATTTTGAAAGAGATGGTTCTTGAGTGACGGTGTTTTATTTATTGTTTTTGAATCTTTTACTTTATTGAAAAAGTGATCAAATTGTTTAATGCTTTTGTATTCGTTTTAACATCAGGATAATTTAAGCCGGTGTTAAGCAGATATATTTTTTTGTGCCAAGGTTAATAATAATTGCCACCTCTGTAACAGTACCACTACGGCAGTTAAAATTTATGAACCGGAAACGATACATTAAGTACGAAATTTATATAATTTATGTCCATGCGTACATTTTCAATTCATTAAATGATTGCTCCAATTTTTATCTTGTTTTAATTTCCTGTTATTGTTTGTAAGTTTCGGTTTTTGTATTTCGTCTGTGTAACTTGTCATTGATGCATAAGATAAAATAATTTTACGAGTACGTTAATTTACAATCGACTTTAATTCAATTAATTAAATTGACAGTCGATATACCTACGTCTACTTCTCGACCTAGGTTTTGAATTAAATTTAAATTCAAGGTAATTTATTTGTGCTCGTTATTCTCATATTTAACAAGTAAACTTTATTTTGTTTACATAAGGAATCAATTGATGCATCACCACATAGAGAATAACGAAAAAAAATGAAGAAATGTGACAGTTAATACATTTTACATGACAGGTGGCAGCTACTTATTACAATGATGTGACAACGTTTTCATGAAGAACGATATAAAAACAAAAATAAACTAATTGCTGTACGAAACAATTAAACTGTAATGACAAAATAACAACTGAAACAGATGTCAGCATTGTCGCTCGCTAATAATTACCACTTAATGACAACGCAACTAAAAAGTATTTGTTACACCATTTAATTTTTACTTGACGGTGGCTTCAGAAATTATTTTAATTAACAACCGTTTTCCTAATTTACTCATGTGTCGATATTGTCATTTAGAATGTGTATGAGTATAAAATACTTTGTAATGTTCGTCATTTATCGTGTGCCAGGTACCCTTATTTCTATACAAAATTAATTGTTTAAGGTCTATAAATTATTAGTTTATGTAGTTTCTTTAAACTTGGTTTTTGTACTTACGAGTATGTACTAGTTTTTTTTTTAGTTTTTTCTATTAGCCAAAGAGATCTCTTAAAGGGATAAATTTGCCTTTGTACTTGTCTATATTAAGTAAATATTTTATTTTCATTTAGTGTTTCGTACAATACATTTGTGTTCGTGTAACTAAGTAAATAAATGCTATTTATTGATTAAGAGAGAATAACATAAATTTAAAATAAAAATGCTATATTATAAACTATACAATAATTTAATAACTATTATTAGAATTATTAAGAACTACAAAAATATTATTATATCACCTCTAATAAATCCGTTCGCGGCATTGTACCCATAATGCAAGCTGCGTTACCTCTCTGGATAGTAAAACCAATCCTTTAGGAGAGGTAAGCACCGCACCGTCAATAAGTTTGGCAGACAGGGTCTTTATAAAACGTTTCATGTCAGCTAACCAAAGTCCCAGAGTCTCCACTGCAAGCGCCGTAAATTCGTAATCATTAATTAATGATGAATATTTGCGATGCTCGAGGGTCAGGTTGCTTGCACGTGAGATAGGGCAAAAGTGTCGACACAAGTTGCGTCCCACACCAGAGCCCTACGAAGCTTCCTCGGCACCAATATAGCTATATCGCGGCGTTAACCATCGTCTCTGATCATAACGGCTGGTTCTAAGACAGCAGGTACAGAGGCAGTGGCGAGCGAACGACGGATTAAATCATTGATGGCGCTGTGGCAGTACAAGCGGCCGGCACTCCTTGAACAAGAAATACCATGTCTACCAAGCTCGTCCACCTCCTTGCCGCAGCAAGAATAGTTGACTGGCTGAATGATATATTAACATATAGGTGGATAAATACATATAACTGGGGGGTTATTATGACCTAGCTATGCAGTTCATTTCACGGCGAGCGTAAAGGACAGAGCTATAGCAATTATATAGCCCTGTCCTTTTCTCTCAGTGTAAACTGAACTGCATAACTACGTCATAATAACCCCCCCGTACTAAATATTGAACTTTTACTGAATGTGTTAAGAAAGTAAGCGCATTTGTGTGTGGTGGTAAAGCCATCACACCAATTATGTTTTGTGGAAAAGATGGCGGCAGACATGCAAGTGGGTCACCTGATGGTCAGTGAACACCGCGACCCATAAACACCCGCAACATCAGGTGGCCCTGCCAAGTACATCACGCTAACTAGCATTTCTATTCGTTTTGTTTGTAAACCAATCGGGTCACTGGTAGATGACGTCGTATGAAAAGTCACGTGATCTACCAGTGACGTGATTGGTTTAAAAACAAAGCGAATGGAAACGCTAGTTAGCATTAGGCTGCGGCTCTACTGAGGTGGAAATGAGCCGAGCTGTGCCAATATTAACCAATAGAATCTCACCGTGTGGTTGCCGGGTTAGAATAGTGCCACTCCATGTCTTCCCGTGGATGTCGTAAGAGGCGACTAAGGGAATAAAGGCTTGCAGTACTGTTAGGCGATGGGCTTGCCACCTGTCACTAATACACTGGGAAACATCTTAGCCTATTTGTGCAAAATGTGGTTACAGAATTATAAAGAAGTTTTAAGACTTGTTGGTAATTCTTTAGCTCTGCCTACCCCACTCTGGGAATGAAGGCGTGAGTTTACGTATGTATGTATGTAGAATCAAATAACGTGCGCAAGGCGCGCTCGACGTGACCGCATGCGTCTTCTATTGGTTAATTTTGGCACAGCTCCGCTCCGCTTCGCTCGTCTCCGCCGCAGTGGAGCTGCAGCCTAATGCATCTTGGCAGGGCCTCCAGAGAAATCGCGAGTACGCTACCGGCCAACCAATGACCAATATTTTAGAATGACGCACGTTACAGTATTAATATCAGAGCCCTAGACAAGATGCATTTCGCCAACTAGCGTTTCTATTCGTTTCGTTTTATAACCAATCGCGTCACTGCTAGATCACGTGACTTTTCGCTTAACGTCATCTAGGATTGTTGCGATTAGTTTAAAAAGGAAACGAATAGAAACGATAGTTAGGATTCGTGTTTCTGCGCTCGCCGTGTGAACACGTACCGCTCCGTCGCTCCCGCCGCTACGCCCCGCTACGCCATCGTGAGTGCGCTCCGATGCGCTACGCCCCCGTCGCCTACGCCGTCGTAGAGTTCGCTCCGACGCGCTGGATTGCAGTGTTGTGACATTGTTTACTTGTGATCTGTGCAGTGATGCTGCTCTTAACTGAGACATTGACTCTATAAGTTAAGACAGCTCTGATATCCATGATGGATAAGTGTGGTGATCACCCGTCCGGCATTGGACCCGCAGGCCGTGACTTTCTACTCCGTTTTGAGAAGTGTATGCCTCAGTTCGCGGGCCTTACGGCCGCTCTGATGAGCTTCGCCCTTGCTCCGCCGCCGTCGGTACCTACCCTCCCGACCGCCTCTCCTTCCTCACCCGACGCTCCGCCCATGATCTCCGTTGACTCGGAATCATCGGACGACGAAGCAAGCCGCTTGCACGTCCGCGAGGTCGCGGAAGCCGACTTGCGAGCTGCCCGTCGCAGCTCGCTGGCCGCGGACCCCAAGATGCGGGCCCGGCCGCGCTCACGAACCCCATTCGTGGCGCCATTCTCCGCGGCATCCACCGCCGCCCCCGACTCCAACGCCAAGAAGGCAAAGTCCCAGCGCGGACGATCGCGCTCTCCACCGACCCAGAAAAAGGAGTTAGTCCGCACACGCAGACTGTCATCGAGCCCAGCAAGAGGCTCGATACTAACTCCTTCGACCTCCGAAACGGTCGATATGGACACGGCCCACGAGGAGTGGAGCACCGTGTCCCACCGCAAGGCCTCAAAGAAGAAGGCAGCGGTATCTCCGCCTCCCAGCGAGCGACCGGCTAAGACCCCTAGAGGGCCCCGCAACGAGAGTGTGCCCTCAAAGACCACTGGTGAGTCGTCCACTTTCACTCCCGCTTCTCAGTCCCAACCCAAACTTAAGGCTCCCCCGCCCATTGTTATTCATAACAAAGGGATGTGGGACGACCTCTCTCAGGCCATCACGACAAATAACATCCATTTTACACGTGCTAGGAACACTGTATTAGGGATTAGTGTGCAAGTCGCGGAGATTTCGGATTACCGAAACCTTACGCGTCTTTTGAACACGCGCAAGGTCGCGTATCATACATTTACCCCGGCCGAGGACAAAGTCCTGAGAACGGTAATCCGAGGTGTCCCGAAGGAGCTAGACACCGACTCAATCAAATCAGATCTGGTCAGTCAGGGCCTCCCTATCCAGGAGGTTCATCGTCTGAAAAACCGACATATGGGCAATCTAGACCTAATATTAGTCATTAGCGATAATACCCCGGAGGGTAAACAAATTTTTAAATTGACACATGTGTCAAAACTGTCGGGGATCAGCGTTGAGCCTCCTAGGAAGACCTCGGCGCTTTCCCAGTGCCACCGGTGTCAGAACTACGGGCACAGCCAGAAGAACTGCCATGGGACGCCTAGATGCGTTAAGTGTCTAGGCAATCATGGCACTTCTGAGTGTGCTCGGGTTAAGGGCACCCCTGACCCTCCCGGCTGTGTACTTTGCGGACAATTGGGTCACACGGCTAACTACCGTGGCTGCCCCAGGGCTCCGCGAGTAACCGGCCGGGCGGGCCAGAGGAGCTCGCACCCACCAAACCCTCAGACCTCATAGGGCCCTAGGCCCGCACTAAGTAGCCAGGTACACTTTCCGCCACTCAGAAGTGCACCCGCTTACGAACCTACACGTCCCGCACTCGCTAAGTCTAACCCCTGGGCCGCCGCCCCTCCTAGACTTAGCCACACTGCCCCATCCCCCGCACCCCCGAAGGTACCGGCGATGACTCAGATGTGTGACAGTGGTTCTCCCCCTGTGGACCTCTTGGCTTATCCCCTAGTATGCCGGGCGCTCGCTTTTAGCGAGAGCCTTGCCGTGCTGGAGGAGAAGCTTCGAGGTGCATCGGGCCTCCGAATGATAGAGTTAATGTCAGAGTACAGACACGTCATCGCCGGTATCGGCGGCCGTGCTCCCATTTCCCCATTTAATGGATAACGGATCTTTAAAGATTAAGCCTAGATCGCTCAAGCTCGCCTCCTTTAATGCCAACGGTATTAAGGGTCAGAAGGAGCTTGTCTTAAATTTCATCAAAGATAACGATTTAGACTTGTTTCTTGTACAGGAGTCGTTTCTCAAACCGAGCACGCGCAGGTTTTGTATACCTAACTACTTGACTGTTCGTAACGATCGACTAGACAATAGATTAGGGGGCACCCTAATCTATTACAGACGCAACCTTCACTGTTGCCCTCTCGACCCTCCGCCCCTCACTAATCTGGAAGTGTCAGTCTGCCGTCTCGCTATGACCGGGCACAGCTCGGTCATAGTGGCGTCAGCCTACCTTTCACCGAACAAGGACATACTCACGACCGACATTCAAGCTCTTCTAGCCCTAGGGCCTTCTGTCATTCTGGCAGGGGACTTTAATTCGAAGCATACATCATGGAATGCGACTACGACTAACGGAAACGGTGTCAGACTGCACGGGATAGTGGATGAGCTTTCAGTGGACCTCATAGCTCCACTGGAACCCACCCACTTTCCCCACAACGTTGACCATAGACCCGACATACTGGACTTAGTACTTCTAAAGAACGTATCACTCGTGCTGCGTTCTATAGAAGTGCGACACGAACTCGACTCCGACCACAGACCTCTTGTTGTAACATTAGGCCTCCCCTCCGACTCGCTCCCCCAGACCAAGACTATCACGGACTGGAAGGTCGTCAAGGACAGACTCCAAGACGACCCGACCGACCTCACTGACCTAACAGAGACTCTGACGAGTACCGACGACGCGGACAAGGCGATTGGGGCTCTCACCGATCACCTCAGCTCAGTGCTAAAAAGCTCCGCGAAAGTCGTGCCCTCCTATAGGGACAGACGTCCCCCGCTCACTCGACAGCTGAGGGAGTTGGTGAGGGCCAAAAACGCCGCGACCAGACATTACGACTCTTACCTGACCGAACAGAATAGAGTTAGGCTGCGTGCGCTTCAAAACCAGGTCAAAACCGGCGTCGCGACTTTGAGAAACGACTCTTGGAACGATCTGTTATCCGACATCGAACCGAGCCACACCGCTTATTGGCGGTTGGCTAGGTGCATCAAATCCGACACAGCCTCCCCTATGCCCCCTCTAAACCATCCCGACAACTCCGGCCCTGCGTTCGAGGACGGCGACAAGGCCGACGTCCTTGCCACCAGCCTCGAGTCGCAGTGCTCTCCCAGCACGTTGTACCCGGACGAGGCCCATATTAATTGGGTCGACTCCGAAGTACACAGGCGTGCCTCCTTCCCTCCTCCCGACCCTCCTCTCCCTCCCGTAACACTCGAGGAGGTTCAGGATCTGATCAGGGTTCTGCGACCGAGAAAGGCGCCGGGTGCCGACGGCATTCCGAACGATATTCTCAAACTGCTTCCCTCCGCTCTACTTCTCTTCCTTGTAGCTATCTTTAACGCTTGCATGTCCAACTGTCACTTCCCCGAGGCGTGGAAAACCGCAGTGGTGATCGGTATCCACAAACCGGGAAAACCACGCCCCGATCCTTCCAGCTATCGTCCTATTAGCTTACTTAACACCATGGGCAAGCTGTACGAACGGGTCCTTTTATCCCGCATTCACTCCTTCCTGAGCTCCAACTCGATCCTCATCGACGAGCAATTCGGATTCAGAGCCCGACACTCATGCGTCCACCAGGTGCACCGCCTCACGGAGCACATACTGGATGGCTTCTCCACCTTCGCGAGAGGAATTCCCACGGGCGCTATCTTCCTCGACGTAGCGAAGGCTTTTGATAAGGTCTGGCACAATGGGCTTATTTATAAGCTTCAGCTTATGGGTATGCCCATTGGGCTAGTCCTAATACTGAGGGGCTTCCTCAGTAACAGAAGCTTTCGCTATCGAGTGGAAGGCTCGCTCTCCCGCCCCCATCCTATCAGAGCCAGGGTCCCGCAAGGGTCCGTGCTCTCTCCCATCCTCTATTCATTATACACTAATGATATCCCGCGCCATCCCAACGTGCAGCTCGCCCTATTCGCTGACGACACCGCACTCTTCACCACCAACAAATACGCCTCCGTCATCCAGCGCTACCTCCAGGAGGCGATCACCGACCTAGGTCGGTGGTTTAAACTCTGGAGGATAGAAGTTAACCCCGAGAAGAGTGCGGCTGTCTGGTTTTACCCGTCCCTCCGCCATTTCCACCTCGAGAATATCGTTCTTTTCGATAGACCCATTCCTTGGTCACCAAAGGTCAAATACCTCGGCGTGACCCTGGACAGACACCTGAGCTTCAGTCAGCACATCAAAATAGCACTCAACAGGGCCAAGATGATCAAGGGTCGTCTCGGTCCCCTGCTCAACCGTCGCAGCAAACTTAGCGCTCGCAACAAACTAACACTATACAAAGTATGTATCCGACCGGTTTTCACATATGCCAGCGTGGCATTCGCACAAGCTCACGACTTACACATAAACACTCTACAGACATTTCAGAACAATCTTCTCCGATCGGTCGCGGGGGCCCCTTGGTTTGTTCGCAACGCGGACCTTCACAGGGACCTCGGCGTCCCGTCGATTAGGCACACTATCAAGGACGCGTCTAGGCGCTTCTTTGATAAAGGCCCACACCACCCCAACCCGCTCATCGTCCGTGCCACCTCCTACACTCCCCAACTCACCCCGTCCGATCCCGACGTGCTCGCTGCGCTCGGGGCATCCGTCAGGCGCCCCAAGCACATCCTGCTCGATCCCACCGATCCCATCCAACTCGCAGTGGATGAGGGCACTGAAGACCGCAAGAAGCTTCGGCGCCAGGGACGTCGCGGCCGCCCCCCCAGATCCGGACCTGAGCCTCATAGCATCACTGCAGGGATCGAGAAGATCGAAGAAACCGAAGAAACCGAACATACTCAAGCAACCGAAGAAACCGAACACTTGGAAGCAACCGAAGAAAACGAAGTCCTTCAAGACACTCAGCCGGCCGAGCTGCGCTCGACCGGCCTGACTCCCGACGGAGGCACCCCTCCAGAGGTGCGACCACCACCGCACCTCTAACTTAGGGTTCAGCATGCCCCCCGCTAAGGGCATCGCTACCCGTGCCCGGGTGAAGTAGTTACGGTAGAGACATACCAACTACACAGTCAGTCATAACATAACAACAACGATAGTTAGCGTAATGTATCTTGTCTAAGACCTCAGTTAGTCATATATTTGTATATGCTGACACGTACCTTTTTAATGCGGAAGGCCAAAGAGATTTATGATATTGTCCGGGATCCGTTTTTTGCTTACCTACTTTGTTTTTATTGTTTAGTTACACTGAATTTAATAGAGGTTTCATTTTTATAATACTACGGAGTACTTGTATAATTACCAATGTAATGTATTTTTCCTATACATTCAAGGAAAGTTAATTCTTTATCATTACTTCATAAGTGGGGTTAAGACTTTTGGTAGCATACCGTGGTTCTAGAATCCATGGAGTCGCCATTTTCTTGTACTCTATCTACTTATATTACGTACCAGTTTGATTTTGGACTTCAATATTGTTTTACTTCAAAACTAAATTTGAAGTTCGGTTTATACATATGTATATCAACTTGTATTTGGTTTTTTTGTAACCCTTTCACAGCGGAGATATTCTTTTTCCCAAAATTAATGGTAACTGGTTTAGCGATTTAACGAATGAATGCATTTTGAAATATTGTTATTACAATACTGAAGGTCAAAATCAAGGTGGTACGTTTATAATAATAAAAAAAGGGACCCCATGGATTCTAGAACCACGGTATGCCACCAAAAGTCCTGACCCTATTCATAAGTTATCAGCTATCATATTATATTGCATTAGCGTTTTTGTGACCACGGCCCTAATTTTAAAGATTCGACGTACATTAGGTCGAAAACATTAGTTCTACTCAAACATGATATTAAAATGTGACAGCGTTCACTTAAAACAAAACTGTATATTATTATTTAACTGTCAATTATTAGTCGTATTTTTCATTTAAAAAGCAAAACTGAGACCTGTTATTAAGTAATCAAGCTAGAATATCGGTCTAGTTAGTTATTACCAGGTCTTTATGGTAATTAGCTTGTATTGAAGGTCCTTGAGCCCTAGCATGTGTCAGAGGCCAATCATTTTTCCATAATTATGATTGATAATGAGAACTGACAAGTTTAGGTTAAGGCATAAGTGAAAAGCGATTACATACATACATACATACATAAACTCACGCCTCCATTCCCAAATAATAATACAAATAATTGGCGAGTTAACAAAATTGTACGACAAAGTCAAATAATTATTTTACACAAGATTTGTTTCATGTTAAAGCATTAAGTAGATACTTTATCATTAATGTGATACTTATAAAGACGGTTAATCCTGAGCCACCGTGATACAGTGCAAACTAGTACGGGGGTCAGTTGACACTTAGTTTTGGTTGTCACCATATTAATAATAAGTGAAAATGTAAGTAGGTGTACTCTTTCTTGAGTTTTTTATTTTTTTATTTTTTTATTTAATTAATTATTCTCTTGCTTAAAAAGACTGAGCCTAAAGGTGGTCACCCAAGGCGACTTTTTGTAGCAATGCAGTGGCGCGTTTCGTAATGCTGTCACGTTTGCTCTCTTATGTTATGTGTCAGCGAGGCGATCGCGAGAATGCATCGCTACCAAAAGTCGCCGTGGGCAACCGCCCTTAGTTAATAATTAACGAAAATGACACATAATTATTATGTCACACAACACACAATGTAGTTGTTTTGATGCTAATTTAGTTAAAAGAATTGAAATGATATATTTACACTTAAAAGTGCTTTGAATTCAAATCAAACGGGGATATTAAGTATTTGTTTCCGCAAATAACGATAAAAGTCATAACAAAGAAAAACCTTCAGGATTAATGAAGTAGTTATAAAACCCTTTTTAGCAGCTACAACAACCACTTACACGCACAAACGCTAATATACACTGTTAAACATCTTAGCCTTTTTATGCAAAATTACATTGTGTTTATACAGAATTATAACAAGATTTAGAGTTGTTGGTAATTCTGTAGCTCAGCCTACCCTGATGATACTACAGCCTACCCTACTCAGGGAAAGAAAAGTTGCCGAATTAACAACGAATTTCGAAAACCATTTCGAGGAATAGGGTTTTAAAGCCGTTCTGCATTATTAAGTTTTTGAAATATTAATCTGTTTCGGATATTTCAACAAAAGTATTATACTTTGTTTGAGTTTCGTTTTCGGCTTGAAGCCCTCCTAGACGTATCTTACGGGTTAGGTGAGAACTGCTTGAAATAGTATTTTTAAATATTTTATTACAATCACTTTCTATAATTAGTTATCATTGAATAGTTCTAATTTATTAGAAAATGTCAACCCAAATTTAAAATAATCATGTCATCCATAAAATGTCTGCTAAATAAACAACGATATTAAAACAAGACTTTTGGCTCAAACACAACATTAATGAAATTGATCTCTTAAAATTATCTATTATTTCCAATTTGATTGTAAAAATCGTGACTTATTCTTTTTCTTCTATCCCAATTCTGTAGCTCTGCCGACCCCACTCTGGAAAAGAAGCCATGAACGTCCGTAAGTGTATGTATGTAACAACCACTTAACATTAGGTGATTAGACTCATAAGGCGTTAAAATAACGTCAAGTTTCAGTTAAACTGCTAGCTCGCTTTCCGCTTTTGTCTTAGCCTGCCGTCACTCAATTAGCCTTGTAATTATTCCCTTTGGTATCGTCACATTCGTCATTAAATTTCACCTTTCATTGTATATCCATTAATGACAGTATAATTTTTATCATTACAACTTTTCTTAATTACACATTCTCGACTATAATTTTTCATGGAGTTGACATTAACGTGACAAATGCTAGTGTGTAAAATTAGTTTTTTTTTTTTTTTTAATACGCTGTTCCTTACACTTACTAAAATTGGTGCGCTAAAGTTGAACTAATTATGTTTAGTCCCAATGTAATTTTAAACCTCATCATCGCAACTCCGTAATTGTTTTTCATTGAAACCGTTATTAACTCAGGATTTTAAAAGTATCTAACTGGTAGATAAGGTTAGGTTAGGGTAGGTTTGTTTTATACAAACCCTGAAATAAAAACCGTTTTAGTAAAAAACACTTTAGGAGTTGCGATGATTAATAAAATTACAATCGGACTAAAAAAAAATATGTGAGCCAATATGGACTCTACTAAAATATTATGAGAGTTTTTAGAGTTGTTGGTAATTCTGTGTAGCTCTGCCTACCCCACTCTGGGAATGAAGGCGTGAAAGTATGTATGTATGTATGTATGTAAAATATTATGCCTGGGTTCTATATTTCATTTTTTTTTGCACTATAAACAGTATAAATATATACAATTACTGTTATTGGTAAACAAGTTTTTACATGTTTGCTTGTTTGTTCTACCTTCACGGTCCAACGCCTCAACCGATCGACGATAGTTAATATCTCGGAGATGAACATAAACTACTTTTTTTTCCTAAGTAAACAGCGATAAACTATTGCAACGAGGACAGGACAGAGTCGCGGGCGAGAGCTTGTAATATTATAAATACGTAAACATTATGGTTTACAACTTGAACTTGTCATAATAACATTTATTGACCTATGCAAATGACATCATCTTGACATGCATTACAAGTTATGAGACACTTAATAATAACGTTGTAAACAAAACACGATAACGCATAAACATATTCATAACAGGGATCATAAAAGATAATACGAAATGTCTATGAATTTATTAAAACGTCTTATGCAACATAAAATCCGAACTGAGCAACGTTGAATTTCACTTTGCGTCCCTATTTGAAATGAACATGTAGTTTTTATAGGAATCTATCGTTTGTTATTATTGTTTTGTTGCTAGAGAAAACACTTACTTTGCCCCAATATTTATTTTGACTATGAATTTTCCACCCTCTTTGCTCTTCAGAGTTAAATGTTTGCTTTGTGCAATTTGTTCAGCTGCTCAATATTTTGACATGAATAATATGATTTTCGTTTTAAATGTAATGTAATGTATCTTTCAAATTATCTTATGCATTAATTACGTTTTAATAAAGAGCAGATTTTATTTTTAAGTTTCTGAATCCAAAGTGTGTCTGTCAGCGGGGAGTATACGTATTACCGCTGAAACGACAAATAATATTTTTCTTATAAAATTAAAAATTACGAGAATGGCACGTTCATTCAAGTACGACTCGCACTTAGCCGTTTTTTATTTATTTATTCCCTCGCGAATTTAAAATACATAATTATCAATGCTCAAAATCAAAAACCACCGCAAAAACCGTTAATAATCCTTTTGATAATGTCAGATCAAAAAACCTTCACAAAAAAAACTCAGTTAATTCCAAAGAGATAAACGATAAAATCTCACGAAATCCTACACCACAATGTACACCCAAGTTGTCACAACTAACATGTGAATGGGTTTTTGCATAATTAGATTGAATGCATTCAAGATCTTTATCATTCAGTCGTTCATTGTTGAGTTTCCGGTCACATTCAGTAAATTTACACTTCATTTGAGGGTTACAATAAAGGTAATTTCCCCCTGTATGTTTTCGAAGGGATCTTTTGATAGAGTTCAGTTTAATTCAAGTGTGAATTTGTATTATTATAAGTAATCCGTTCTGTTTGTTGTCAAATAAACTAGTTTTATAGGAGACTTATTAGCCATGGCGAAAACTATTTAGGAACTTTCCTGTTATATTTGTACGGTATGTACTATTTAATTTATTTTTAGGGTTACGTAACCAAAACGCAACACGGCGTCTCATTTTATTCAGTTGTTCGTTCCTCCGTATATCACCGGTTTATGCTTGTAAACGGAATAAGTTACAGACCGGAAATTTGAATTGTTTGTATCAAACACTGACTCTGAACCGAAAACCTATAAAATCAAAAATGTAAATAAGGAAACAATAATTGCTTGGTGCCTGACTTGCACTTCACCATTTTTTTAAATTTAAATAAGTCTTGATGAAAAAGCACTACTGTTTTGAAATCTCCTGTCACTAATGCATTTGTAGTTTTAAAAATACGTAACTCTCAACAATCTCATCTTATTAAGCGTCTCATTTATAATTATGATTTTTGTGTTTAATATAAGTCCATTATTTTATTTATCTATAAGATTAAGTACAAAGTTATAGTGCTCTTTCTTTAACCGAGGTTTATTTTATAATATTGGTTTTCGTAGAATGTCGTGACAGAATGATCATCTAAAACTTGGTCTCGGCTAAGAACGGCCACTCTGTCACCGTGTTTCTGGTAAACCACATTAAAAAGAACAAAACATGATCTGCAGAATAGAAATCGAACACTGAAATCATAGTAACTGATAGTTCAAATATCGAAAACCTGAAAACCGTCGGTTTAATTTCGGTAAAATAGAAGAACAACCCAACAAGTTCCTAAAACTCCAACTTCCTTCAACCAAAGCCTACTGAATTGAACATGACATTCAACCATTACTATAATCGCATACATTATTCATCAACTAATATGTAAATAAAGTTTAAATAATGTTTATGTTAATCGTAATTGGTTATTTCGCCGCTCGGATTGCGGTATCCATCTTGTGTCGATATGCATGAAATTTGTATGTCACTGTGCATCAGGTTTGAGTAATTGACAAAGTTAATCTTAGGGGGCTTTTGGCACGTCACTGGTTTTCAAATTGACATTCCGCCTTATATGTAGCTGAAGACTTTTGTTCCTTGCCGCTGTAATGCCTTTCACAGTTTAGTGTAATCAATGGTCAATGGGGTAATTACGTCAAGTGTCTTTAACTCCCGTTCTAAAGTTCGTATGAAAGATGAATGAAGTAGAGAAAAAAAAACTACTTTTCAATAGGTGTAACTTTTCGAAAAGAACTTTAAAACGGGAGATATAGACACGACTATGATGTAATAGCCCCGCTTGACCTTACCAGCTCTAACACGACGTGATAAAGCACTAAAATGTGTGTAGCTACAAGATTGGCCGTACTCGTACCAATCAAGAATTAGACATACTTGGTCTATCAATCCCTAAGTTTAAAGTACAAATAGGAAGGACCAGAGGGCTTATTGTCTAACGCACTCGCAATCGCAATCGTTTTCATTTTGAAAATCGAAGGCTTGTCTGCATACAAAATGAAAACAATTGCTCCACTTTGAAGCCGATTGCGATTGCAAATACGTTAGATAATAGCACCTCTGGTAGTGGTGTTAAGTAATTGTTTTGTTTTAAATTTTATTTGATTCTACAATTGAAAGTTAAAACTAAACTTATTTAAATTAAAATAAAACTAATCTACTGAAATAAAAATCAAACAAAGCTACTCAAATATTAAAGATGTAAATAATAATCACCACTAGAAAAATAACACCCCCTCTAGCAGGTCCGCTCGCTGCATGGTCCTTATAACACTGGCTGTATTACCTCTCTGGATAGCTAGCCCAATCCTTTGGGAGAGGTAAGCACCAGCTCTATTGTTTTGTTTTTACTGAAAGTCTTCATCCTCTTCTTGAACGATCAACGAAGATTATGTTTTCCTTTTACAGACGGGCTGACCAGATACAAGTTGATAGCGGTCACCTGCGTCCACTGACGACTGCAATACCAGGATAGTAACCAAGTCGCTACCTTACCTCGAGGAAATTGTAAAGAAGAGCATGTAAAAGCTTACATTTATTTTAAAATCTGTATTAAACGTAATTTTATCAGTATTTAATTTACGACCGATTTATACATCACTTGTATTTTTTTTAATTCCCTATTAAGTTAGTTTTAAGCATAAAGGAGACCATTTTATTTGTATAGGGATTAGGCCCGAGGCAAATTGCAGAGTATATTAAAAAAGCATTTTTCGTTTTTTTTCTGTTAACCTCTAGATTACCGTGGATATTTTTGATTTACCTTGTCTAACCGGAATGCTGAAAAATATGAATAAAAAATATTATAGATTACACTGGTAAACATCTTAGCCTAATTGTGCAAAATGTGGTTACAGAATTATCAACAAATTTTTAGAGTGGTTGGTAATTCTGTAGCTCTGCCTACCCCACTCTGGGAATGAAGGCGTGAGTTTATGTATGTATGTATAGATTACAGAACGATTAATTGAACTTAGACACTCATTCATCGGGAGAGATCAGAAGTGCAAATGACACTAGACACATTACTGCATATTCATAATATCATAGTGCGCACTTAACAGTCTAAAACAGTAATGTAGATCACCTGCCAGAATGACGTAACCGTTTCGAAGTGGGCCCAATGAAAATGCTCTCCTTTATTTCTTAATTACTTTTATTCAATCTCAGCGGTTATACGTGTGTATAAATGGCAGAGCAAGATTCAGCTGCCAACTCACTTAGTTCCCCCGTCTACCAAGAGATGTCGCTACGGGTTAACGATAAACGTAAATCAAACTTAAATGAATTATGGCTGACTCCTAAACTATGTCAAAGTCGTGCCATTATCTTAATGTCATATTTATTGCAAACTTGATTTATTATATTACTATGTTATTACGAAAGACACAACGTGTATTTTATTTGTATTTACTAAATAAGGTATACTTACATAGGTAGGTACTCGTAAAAACGAAACTTTTTCTGTTTATTGTACCTAACTTGTTGTTTATTTAGGTACCTAATGTAAAATGTAGATAAATACTTATTGTATGAAACACAAATAAAAGTGATAGTAAAATGTTACTGTTCTTGTTTTTAATTCACTTAAGTACCTAATTGGACTTTTTTTTCAAGTACTAAAAGCAAGGAAAATTGTTATTTACCTATAGCTTCATATTTAACATCCACTTCCAGATTCTACTTGTCTAACTTGCCTGAGAGCTAACTGGTGTTAGACAATAACATTGCCTCAATCAATTATCATTACAATGAATTAAATAATCATTAATTATTGGTAATCATTTTGACAGCGACCACTCCTACCGGGAAACGCGATGACGGTAGCTTTTGTCAAAACTTGTTCTGATTATGCTAAAAACGCGTGGGATGTCAATTGCCCAGCCTCAATATAATACACTTTAAAATCCGTCGGAAGCTACAGTTTAAAAATAGGTTTCTGTTGTTTGTTCGAGTTTATTTTATAACCCCCGAAGCAAAAAGAGGGGTGTTAAAAGTTTGACGTGTAAGTCTGTCTGTCTGTGGCACCGTAGCTCTTACACGGATGACCAGATTTGTATGCGGTTTATTTTTATTTAAAAGCAGGTTTTCTATCGGTGGTTCTTAGACATTTTTCCCGCCGTAGCCGTTGCATTCAATTGTAATATATATTTTTCTCGAAAAACAGGCACTTGACTTGGTCTTGGACCGATATTTCAAGACTGATTTAAAGATAAATTTTGATATTTAATGTTCATTGACTTTTAAAATCTTGACATTCATTAATCTGTTGAAAACACGGTTCCGTATGTTTTGCGACAAGACAAAGAATTTTTGGTCATTTCTACAGTTTATAACAATAATTAACCACTGTCGAGAAAACAAATCGATTAGTTTGGCTAATTAACTACAAACGAATTAATATGCAAAAACTGATCTATTAAAATAATCTGTATTTAAATCATTATTATCAAGTCAGATTATAATTACCGTCGAAGATAATTCAAGACAATTTATTAACAAAACAAACGACTAACATTCTAGAAAGTCGATTTTAATGCCGATATAATGTTAATTTCTAATAACAAGACGTAACGGATATCATTTTAATAATTATATTATTAATGAAATATTCATCTTTAATTCATTAGGTACATTTATTAATGATGAACGCGGTGTCTCTGTCCGTGATTACTCTATCGCACGTCTTTCAGCCTTTTCGTGCGACCAATTATGCTTTTGACAGTTGAATTTCCAACATGACATGGGCCTTATCAAAATAGCTTTTATTAAAAAAAACTTGACATTAACAAAGCTGACAGCTCTCAGCTTTGTTATTAATGATGCTCGTCGGCTTAACGCGGTTTTTTATGCCATTCAATTAAATGAATTATTTTGTTAGTTATTATTTAGTGGTGTGGGTGGTTGCGTGATTGGTATCTTGTTTTACCACGCTCCTACGATTCCTCGCGTTGATTGACGGCTCTAATGTGTGTGTGAGAGGTGTATTAATCAATCACCCCAGTCAGTTTATTACGTCTCGCAGAGAGCTAAAACACATTTTGTTTTGATCTCGCTCTGACGTTGATGGCTTATGCGTTTTTTGTGTTTACGTTTCTTGCTTCCACATTATTAATTCTTGCGCAAGTTTATTTTTCCTGAATAATGTATTCTTAGTTACACTTTAAGGGGTTTATAAATCGAAATAAAAACCCAAATCTATAAATTTCAATGCCTTTTTGTTTCAATTGAATATTCAACAGATTCCGACCATTAATCTTCTTAATTAAAGCAGTAAATCAGAGGTTTGGTGGTTTACGAGCAAAAATAAAATAAAAATGAACCTTTTTGATTGGTATGTAGATATTATATTCGAAATAATTCCTTTAATATTAAACATAGAGATTATTATTTACATATAACATTTGGCTGTAGGTACAGAGTCATCGTCCATCACTTGCGCCTACACTATGCCGTCCAAGCAACTCCGTCGGCAAGTTCACTTACATAAATAACTATGTTACGAATTGCACTAATCACTAAATTTGTCATGGCGCGTCCCGCCGTAGAACATGAATAGTCTATCGATATCACAGAAGAAAATTGGACAATACAACATTAAATTATGACATCCGCACTACACTGGGGTCTATTGGTGGACCGCGGCTCCGAGCCGCTGCCCGTACATCGCGTAGGGCGAGTAGAAAGGTCCGAGAGCGGGGTTGAACGCACCGTAGGGAGAGGCTCCCATGGTCGCTTGAAGGCTCGCTTTGGAATACGGGTGGTATCGGGAGGCCGACAGCGGGCTAAGCGGGGCCGTCGGGTAAGCGCCGCGAAGCCCGGCCGTCGTAAACAGCGGATTCAAATGGTTCAAAAGAGAAGGCTGTGACGACGACACTGTCGAAGGCGTAGATCCATCTGCCGTATGACTCCTCAAATGCTGAAGAAGCTCCTCGGAGTTTCCAAATCTCTTGCCGCAATAAGATTCTCCGACGATCCAATTGCACACATAGGGTCGGCTTAGTTGTGCGTAAGGTAATCCGCCGGCGGCCCCTTGCTGTGAGAGAGCCATTGCCATCGCAATGTTGTATTTTTGGTGTTCACACTGGGAGCAGCCAGCGGGACAGTTGCCGTTGCTCATTAGCAGATGGTGGTTGTTCACCGAGAACTGGCATCCAGTGCAGTATGGGTCTTTGCACACTGGGACTAAAGTTTCTCCGCCGGCAGGTGTTTTAACCCTGGCGTATCCCAGGTAAGGGTTTGGAGATGATCCGGGGAAGGCGGCGGCGGCAGCAAGCATTGCAGCGTGATGAGCGCTGAACGGAGCGCCGGCATACGGGGGTCTGAAGGCAGGGTTTGCATGCTGCTCCATACCCGGGGGGCAGCAGAGCCCTGTGAGCGGATTAAATCCAGTCATTCCAGGTAAATTCTTGAAGGCAGCTAACGGATCCTTTCCATGGCCCAAAACTTCCAACCCTGAGCGGATAATAGGGCTGGTGCCGGATGATCCAGCGGACGACTTGTGGTCATTAGAAGGGCTATGTTTTCCATGTTCACCGGAAGGCGGTGTGGACTTCCTTCCCGGCGTACTCTTTCCAGATTTCTTGTCATCCGAACTGTCCGAGCTCGACTTTGAAGAAGGGCGGGTTTCTTCAGGTTTTTTTGTAACAACGTTGGCCTCGTAGGGTTTGAAAGCCAAGTGTTTGTTGTCCGGGGTTGAACGCGGTTTGTCTTGTTTAGCGTGGTTTGGAGACGTACGGCTAACTGTGTCACTAACACTGTTCACTAATTTCTTCTTGTCATGCTGTGGCAGCAGCGGTTTGTTCGGTGTTGTGTCCGCACCAATTTGGCTGCAAGTTTGCGCTAAGAGCGCAAGCGGGCTCTTCTTTGAGTCCAACTGTAACAAAGAAAAAAAACCATAAGTATTGTATAACAACAGCCTAAAAATTGCGTATTTTTAAAACGAAAACGTCGTTCCCCGTAAAAAATAAATCTCAAAAAATACAAAGTTAAAGTGAACCAAACAATAAAGTTGAATACTTACAGAGGACGGAAGCGGCGCCAAGTAATCAGGTTGTAAATATTGATTCGGATTAGTAGCCATCATTCCTCCGTCTTCAAGCACCACCATTTGGAGATAACTTTTACTAACACTTGTAAACTTCACTGCGGTCACGGAACGCCTCTGACAACTACTCTGTGTCACTGTCGCGAGCTGAGCAAGCGTGCGGTCGTAGCGGTAGCGGCGAGAACTGTGAGCGAGCGGACCCCACCAGAGCTCACCGGCGGCTCTCCCCCCTTACCCCGCCGCGGGTTAGAGTGAGATGTAGATATTTCTGAGCTTTGTTAGAATGAGAGGGTAATATATCTCCGCTGCAGCGTACAGCGATAAAAAATAAAGCGGAAACGACACATAGCTGCATTGCGGTAGGGTGAAAAGGAAAGGCGGTATGAAGCCGGGTGCGGATTGAGACGTGCGCGGGTGTTGGTGGCTCGCCACCCATGACGGCTTTGAGCCGCCGCCGTACCTGACCGCTGCACCACTGCACTCGGCCACTTTTTATCCTACGTCACTTTTATTACGACTCCCGGCGTCACTGCTCGCTCCACACATTCGGAACTACTTACTCTTTTACGAGGCGCTTTGTAGCGCCCGACTCAGAGTTCAAAGGGGGAATTGATCTGTTCCACGCGTTCCACGAAACTATTTGATGTGTCAACGCTTCACCTTTGTACAGTTTTAGCTCAAGGCATAAAGGAACGATATTTCACTGTATTGACAGCGTTAAGTCCATAACGTTAATGTTAATCCGACACTAAAACCTGTCAAACACGGGTTCCGGACCCTCCGTAGCGATCAAATTAAATATGTCAATTTGGGGACCCATATCAACAGCTGCGAGCGACGTCGGCCCTTTAGAAATATTGCTTATTGTGTCCAAACAAAGATACTAAGTATAATGTATGGGCGGAGGACAGGGTAGTAAATAACCCGCGGGCTGTAATATATTTGACAGCGCGCGGACACGCGAAACAAAAAACATGTTTATTGCGATCGGACCGGTCGGGCCTGGGGCCAGGGGCCTGCGGGGCAGGGGCTTGGCAGGGCTCTTTCTATGAAGTTACCCTAGTGTTTGCTTAGAGGCTGATTTTGGTGTTTGTGGCTACGCCAATCAATTTGTTGACTTTATCGGGGCAGAGTTATTGTCAGCTTCTCTTTTTCAAGATAAAAATACATAGATTATACAAAACAATGTCATGTGCATGTTTGCTGAACATTTTTACTTGAACTTATGCATATTTTCAAAAGATTAATGATTAAGTGTTTGTTTGTACCTCAGGGGTATTTTTTAGAAATTGAAAACCGTTTAAAAACTTTAAAGAGTAGAAAGCTTCACTATAGTTATTTTTAATGTAAATCAAACCGGAACAAAGCGAGGGCCAGTTGCTAGTCAATAATATTTAATTCCTTTCCGCAGATTTTAACTTACACAATACTAACCAAATCGACACAAAATATTTAAACCAAATCCAAACAAGTGATCAATCTGCGCTTGCTCTATCTCGAATCTTTTTTATTTCTGTTTTTATTTGCCTACAAATTCAACAACACAATACAGGCTGCTCCAGCTTTGCTTAAAAGGTTTTCTAAAGCAATTACACGCCAATAGCCGAGCCTGGCCAAGTGTGAACTGCTTCCATTATAATGTTAATAAATACTTACATAGGTTTATTGGGTCAGACTGACGATCATTTTATTTTATCGATGACTAATGACAATTGGCATGTTTTTATCATGTTCTACGTTTTTTTGCGAGACTAAATAAAAATGAATACATGTCTGTAAAAAAAAAAATTATACTTTTAAATAGACGTCTGCATTTTAATGTTATTAAGCTTTTAAGATAAGATAAGTTTTTGTAACATTTTAGGCATTATATGAATGCGTTAAACCAGCTTATCTATGTTACCTATTTTTGACAATAAATTGATCAAGTGCCTAATAGATATTAAGTAATGTGTACTAGTTAAATCGATTTTGTACAGGTGCAGGCAGAAGAAATTGTAACCACGAGACCTATTTTACGGAAAAATATAAAAAAAACATCAAAGGTATTCTTCACCCTAAAACTTACTTAAGTTTCGAAAGAATAGGTTACACGCAAAAAGAACACGCCAGGATTGAACCTGAAGCAGAGATAACGCGGCATTGTGCGCCGGATGCGGCGAGATCAAAGCCCTACGTTTACCACACTCAGCCCATTTCACTGCCCAGAACTTCATTTTGACTCCCTTTTTGTAAGCAATACTCCGACTATGGCACTGTTTTTGTTTAACATTGCAATCTGTCAGAGTCATTTAGGTGTTTTGAACTCTCAAATGTTTTCAACTAAGGTATGGTTTAGTATGACAATAATTTGCTGATTGAGACATTTTGCGATGAGATGTAAGAAGTTGGCTCATTCTCTATTTGACCTAGAAGCTTTCAAACTAATTCCACTTAATTACTGAGTTTAGTTAGAAATGGAATGCATTTAGGTCTTTTGTTGTCATGTTTTTGATGTTTACGCCAAATAAAGGTACCTACAAGGTTTTGAGGAGTTTGTCTGCCTTTTCATTTATTTTAAAGATGTTTTTCCTGTAAGTTTAAATGAAGACGTGATTTTAATTATTGTTAAAAAGTGATGTCATCATCTTAAACTCATATTTGTTTTATTTCATTCTATTTTTTTCTAATTTTGTCGTAACGTATTTAGAAAAACCGGCCAAGTGCGAGTCGGACTCGCGCACGTAGGGTTCCGTACAACTATACATCTAAATAAATGTTTTTCTTTATTCTTTATTATATTTGAGTTGATTGAATGAAAGGTAAAATGCGGTTTACGATTTATAACGTATTAAAAAAAAACTAATTATTAGATCTCGTTCAAACCAATTTTCGGTGGAAGTTTGCATGGTAATGTACATCATATATTATTTTTACATTTATCATTCCCTTATTTTAGAAGTTACGGGGGGGGGGACACACATTTTTCCACTTTGGAAGCGTCTCTCGCGCAAACTATTCAGTTTAGAAAAAAATTATAATAGAAACCTCAATATCATTTTTGAATACCTATCCATAGATACCCCACACGTATGAGTTTGATGAAAAAAAAATTTTTGAGTTTCAGTTCTAAGTATGGGGAACCCCAAAAATTTATTGTTTTTTTTCTATTTTTGTATGAAAATCTTAATGCGGTTCACCGAATACATCTACTTACCAAGTTTCCAAAGTATAGCTCTTATAGTTACGGAATAATAAAGTGGCTGTGACATACGGACGGACAGACGGACAGACATGACGAATCTATAAGGGTTCCGTTTTTTGCCATTTGGCTACGGAACCCTAAAAAGAGTAGGTACTATGTCGAACCATGCTCATTAAAGGGTTCCGAAGCCGTTATTACAAATAAATTGAATCTCGGGACAAACTTAACTTTGCCGTTAGAAAACTGTTATCCTTATACATTGACATAGGTAGAGGTCAGTTTACCAACACCGCAAATAAGTTTTCGGTAGGTATAAATTAGTGGTCCTGATATCCGTGTTACACGCGGAACCGTAGCTCCGTGATCTTAGCACCGGCGGTGCTAAGTTCCCGAACTACACGGTCACGCCAAGCAAGATACGTATCCGTGTCTGCGTTCGGTCGGCTACGTATCTGCGGATCTCGGCTCCGGCTCCGCTCCGCACGGTTATTGAATGGAAGCTTAAAATTAAACGTCACGGTCACGGGCGGATCGGATCTACGTGTAAATAAGAAACGTATCTCCGTATAACACGGAGCTACGTATCTTAATTACACGTAGCCGAATTTCACGTGTCGAACGGGCCGGATCTCCGTTGCCGTGTTACTCGGTAACGGAGATTCGGCTACGGGTACACGAAACACGGACACGACCAGGAGCCCTAGTATAAATATTTAAACCGTTTGTAACTCAAGAACCACTGAAGTGTACTTAGAAGTGATAGTTTTCCTATTAAATTCATTATATGTGCTTTGATTTGAGATATTTTTCAGATTTTTAGCATTTGTAGTTTTGGCTGTATTGCGGCCCTTGAGTCTAACTAAAATTATGCACTTTAAAGCTTAATATTTCATAAACGGATACCTTAATCAAAAAAAAATTCCACAAACCCGCAATATTTTTGAAAGACCTATCCATTGACACCCCTCACTATGGGGTAGACGAGAAACATAAAATACATGCCCACGTTACGTGTAGGGGACGTGTACACAAAATCAATTTTTTTTTTTAGATTTTATTGCGTGACTAATATGTATATTTATGACAAATTACAGCTTTCTAGTAATAAGAGTCTCTGAGCTAGGCTGCGCCTGCGGTTGGACAACGGACGGACATGGCGAAACTTTTGACTTCGGAACCCTAAAAAGGATGACCTACTTATTCGTATTTTATAAAATTCCTTCCTAATTTACTTTGTAAAACAAAAAAATAATCTTTTATTCAAATAAGGTAAGAACAGACACACGTACAAACGTTATTTATTCTAGTATTCTATAAATTAATATAAAGCGCTTATTTATATCAGCGTTGAGAGCAAACCAAGCTGTCGAGTTTGATGCGCGTGTGGCTCTTTGATCTAACGGCCATTAGCAAGCAAATGTCTGGCCGAATGATATTGACGTGCTTTAAGTATGGATTAACAAAGCATGTTTATTTGTTCTTAAGTATTTTTTTACATAATGTAAAGGTTTTCTGTTCGGTCATACAGCAATCCAATAACTATATTTCTGATCAATGCTCAGCAGAATCTATCGACAGGATCTCTTATATCACGCAGTAGATTTTTATGTAAAAATACCTATAGATTCAACAGAATTATGTATTTTTCCTTTTTGAATTCCTCATCAGCATTATTATCATCAACCTAGGATTATAGGTCTCTCCTATTCTAGCATGATCAGTGGCTATTTTCATCCAACAGAATAGTAGAGCTGCAGCAGTTTAAATATACGCATGCTTTAACTACTCAAAATGAATTGGGCTTCAAATGTTACAGCCAATATTGAAGTTAGTTTACTTTTCAAACAAAACCACTTGTAATATTATGGGAAAATAGTAAAGAAGGCGCGATCCACTAAATATTTCATAAAGTATTTTTTTTATAATACTTTAACACCCCTAATAAATTCCCTATTGATGTTTCTCCGTCTGGGACTTTACCCCACGCAATATCATTTTTTATAACAATAATTTAACTTTTTACAACTATTTTACAACTTGTACTGGGAGGTCCCGCGCAAACATTAACATTTTCTCTAATTGCCTTATTTGTTTATAACTCCCATAAAATATTAAAATCTGTAAAGAGCGAGTCTAATATTACCGTGAAAGATTACGTTTGTAGTTAATAAAATATTAAAATTATCTTAATTAGCTTACTATTCTTACCAAGCGTATTCAAGATTTAAATGATTCCGTGTCACTTCTAAAAAATTCAGTGTTTCTACCGTGAGGGACTTTATTATACCATCAAAAACAACGCTCAAGTTTAGATTTCAAAGGAAAACAAACAATGTAGAGCAGAATTATCACCAAATGCTAGACAGTCTATTTCCTCTCTATAAGTAGTTTTGACGTATCTTGTCAGCAACGTGAGATTCACAATTTTATTATAAACCCTTAATCTTCTTCTACCAAGAATCTCTTAAACCTTTATCTTAGCTTAGCTTCAATATCTTAGATAAGGTAGCCAAATATAATACACTCATTCATAAGCGTATTGTTGGTTTATCCCGTCGTAAAAGCCAGACAAACATCCTCGTGGGGGGAGGTAGAAAGTTCTATGAGCAATATGTACTTACACTGTGGAGCAAAACGAAGTGACAACCTTTTTAGTGCCAAGATTTCAATATGAGGTTCCATTTCTTTGAAAATGACACGATATTATTTTGAATGTGTTATAAAAATGGGTCTGTCTTAAATCTTAACCCCCTTACTTATAAACATGGAATAAGCTTGTAATAGTTTATGCCATGCTTTGTCACTTTCTGTCGGATGCAAATGTCACAATTACAGATAAAGACAAAGCATGGCATAAACTATTCCAAGCTTATTCCATGTTTATAAGTAAGGGGGTAAGACGGTACCGAGCAAACGTCGACCGTCCAGTGGCGCCCTCATTACTTTTATTGAGTTTTCTAACTAACAAAAGAATTTCCTTGGAATCAGACAATGCCTTTTTGTAGCGCAAGTAAAAACACAATTTATGGGATACTTAACAAACTATGATAACAATTACCTTTTGAGTAGTCAGCTTAACGGGAAAAGGAGGCCACTGTTTTCCGTTAAGTTGATAACTCAATTGTCAATTGTTATTTAACTCTGTGATATGTCCTATGAGTTGTATTTTCATTTGTAGTACAAAAAAGCACCGTCCGATTTTAAGAAAATACTTTAGTTTATTAAAAAACACGATAGTACATCCGTCGTGGGCTCGGCGCGGTTTTAATCTAATGTCTCCTTCAAAATAAATAATAACATAATGACATTTTAATTGCTGATGAAGATACAAATAATCCCTCTTCAGTCATTCATTTCGAAATTATAGATTTCCATTATAACAATACAATACAAATACTCTTTATTGAACACCAAAAAAAAAACAAAACACGGAACAGTACATTTTAACTATAGGTATACAACAGGCGGTCTTACCGCTAAATAGCGATCTCTTCCAGACAACCTTGGACAGATAAATAATAATGACAAAAAGACATGGCAGGCGGTGTAAACTAAATTCTTCAGAACTCAAACTAAACTACAAGAAACTACTTACACATTATATAAACTACATATAAATATACTCATACACAAAGTAAATGAGTTAATAAATACATACTAAATACACGCTACATACATATTATTATACAACTATAACTTATTTCGTTTTGAGTAAGTTCTTTAAATTTAGAATAACGTTGTAGGTAATATTTATTAAACATTCTTCCGTCAGATGATCTAAATTTATCACAGCATTTTTGTTGCGATAAGATGACAAAGTTCGTTTTATCATTTGATTTTCTCAAGTGCAATGTCATCTAAATCGTTGTGTGTTTCACAAACCTTAACAAATACCTTTCCTTTTTTGATCGGCAGCTGCATATTCAAATTTCCTTTGAACTTTAGGTGTGCAGATAAAACGGATCCTATAGCAAAGGTGTCGATTTCAACAAATACGGTTTGATATGGTTGAGTGCCCTCAAAGTTTTTATTGGTTGTGGGGTAGCCATAACCTTTTGTTATTATACGTAACACTCCGCTACCGAACAACTACCGAAGTCTTCTTGGCTCTTTGTATCCAGAGACCATTACAATTCTATTTTAATAATTTTGGGTTGATTTATCTTGTAGGCCTGAATCTGTGCTACCGTTAATAGAAGTACGACACTTGGTATTAAGTATTGCTTTCGGCAATTTAATTTTAGAATTGACAGCTATGTATAACATACAAACATACATAAATACTGATACCGGTGGGCGGTGCATGTATTTACATAAAAAAATATCTTATCTAAATGCAAATGCTGAAAACATGTTGCAAATAGATTTTTACCTTGATATATAATCACTATCGGAATTATCTAGATCGCAAACAACATTTACAGCTCCAAGGCAGGCCATAATCCGTAACAAGCGATTACAATCTTTAAAACCCAATTCACTAATCGCACAAAAGTAAGTCATCCAGATAAAGGTATCGAAAAAAGCAGGCGGCACCTTGGCAATAAATAATGTGAGTCAAAATAAATTTCCCCAGCGCTGTATTAGTATTTATGGCCCCAATAAACAGCCTTTTCAAACGCCGCGTGTTGTAAATAATTTTCAGTGTGAGCGTTTGCTTAGTACTTGTCAGGTGTGGCCATTATAAACGCGGGGAGTTTAATAAGAAAGCGTTTTATCTCGCCTGAATTTTGGTTTTCTGCGTCTAAAATGTTTACTTTCTTTAATACAATTTGGCTTGATTGTTTTTTTACAGATGGATAATGAGACAATTTTACTGGAGCTCCTCTTTGAATGAAAATTAATGAGAAGACTTGGTTAAATTAAAACAAAAAAACTTTTGATCAAACATTTGATATTATTATAATAGGAGACCCTCAAAATTTTGAATTACTTTTTTCGAAAGCTGTGTTACGCTGGAGCTATTTTAGATTAAATGCGAAATTTAATTGTCATACGTAGGTTAAGTTAGTTTTGATTTACAAGCGACATCAAAAAGTTAAGTCTTTTATTAAAAAATTGCGTTTGGGATTTTGGTCAATTTGGAATTGTACCCTTAGAATAAGTAAATTCTTTTTTTATCCCCGTAATTAAAATACACAAGTGTTTTTCTAACTTTAAAAAACTATTTTACATTTTTCTACTAAATTAATAAAAACGCTTTGGTTATGTTAGTATACGCAAAAGTATTGATAACATATTATATCTCGATCCTAGTGGCCCCAACACCGACGTCGGCGCAGCTCAAAAGGTGACAAGACAATACTTAACGACGTTCATAACGATGCTCATTGTCGATCTCCGGTTGTCGATGCCGACACTTTGCCGAATGCCGAATTGTTTGCCGAAAGCCGAAACTTAAATAGTAGGTACTGTATCTATTCTTCACTGGTGCTACCCTAAAACAATCGTAAAAATTTATGACCAACAACAAGATCTACATTTGCACATTTATGGAACTTTCGGGATATTGGGGTTTAAGTTTATTAGTTACTTTCAAAAGGGAATTAGTAAATAGAATGAGATAGCATGAGGAAAAGATTGTAGTGAAGATGTTTTGAAGAATTTTAAGGGACTGATTAGGTAGGACTACTATGTACTTATTTAAAGTGGGCATCTAATTGCAAATGTATAAATGTACCGTATTATAATAAGAATGATCACTAGAAAAATATCTAATTATAAGAAACAATAAAAACAAACGAACAACTATAACATTTAATTTATTTTTATAAGGTGCTAACAAATTCAATTTCAGGTGGCCTGTGTGCTCGCTTGTCTTCTCTATGCCATAAAAAAAATAAAAAATAGTCACGAATATTTTAAGAGATACATTAAAACATTTAACTGTAGGTAATTAAGGAAACTTTGTATATCATTTTATTGTTTTAATTAACCGAACAAAAAAATAAATTATAATTAATCTTTAAAGTAATCACTAATCACCCCTATTATTTACCTGTCAAGATGTTTAACACTGTCTGTCATGTCACGTCAAAAGTTGTTTTTCGTAAATGTCTCGGCGGCAAATGATTCGGCGGCGGGAAAACTGTAGGTTATTATGTTATTAAATACTAGCGTCTGCTCACGGCTCTGCCCGCGTGGAACAAAAAACTGTCCCATGCGAACAAGTAGTGTGAACAAAGTAGTGTGCTATTCCATACTAATAAATTATCTCTGTGTCTAATTTCATCCAGATCAGTTAAAGCATCCATAACAATAATTCACAGTATAACAACTGTAGTTTGAGTCACGATAACATTAAATACTGCATTATTTACTTTGCTCATAAAATCAACTACGACGCATTTTCTCAGAATTTTTTAAACTAAGTAGTTTTATCACCGGGTTATTTTTGTAACATTTACAGTTAGGTAAGCTGTAATTGACTTTGATTCCACTTATTAACATTATTATGTTTTAAATTACGGTTTTATAGTGCACTTACCACAAAATACATAGCCTTGATTCAGTCCTGAGTCGTTTAACTTTATGTTGGTATTTGCTTGTAAAACGTAATTTTTATTACGCAATCGATGTTCAATTTTACATGGCTGTTCGTTAATTTAAAAGTTTAACCATATAGCATTACCATACACGCATGAATACAATAATAAATGTGGGCCACCATAAAGATAACGATAAACAAAATTTCAACCCTACGCCTCCCTTTTTTATTGGCAGGGGCAATTTGAGACGATGTTTTCTGCCTGAATTACCACAATAACTTTACCATTGCCAAACTTCATCCAACGTTAAAGTTCTCCGTAACAACAAGGCGTAAGGTATTGAATAGAATAATTTTTCTTTTGGTAATGGTAGGGTTAAAATGGTGTCGATGTAATTTATATTCCGTTGAAGGTTTAGTGTGAGTTTACGAAATTGTTAAAGATAGATAAAGGCACGATATTTACATTAGGGTGTGGGGTTGCGAGCTACTAAACTGACAGACGTTATGGCTGTCACTAAAATAAATGAATGGGGCATAAATAAGACAATATATTTCGATTCCATGCACGGATTTATTATGATAGTAATGATTAGTTTATGGGATAGTATTGGAATATTTGTAATGAAACTGCGGAAGCAGTAATACGTGCTGTGTTTTATTTTAACATTAAAATAATTTGAGATATGTGTAAGCAAAAATTGCTTACACATCTCAAATACAGTATCCTTTGGTGTCGCATAAAGATTGTGTAAATTTCCCGTAAATCAAAGTTGCTATATTAATTATTTAAATTACAAAAATTATTAACTTGTAGGTCATTGTCCAATCTTAAATAACGGTACCTACTTATTAGTATTTCACACGTTGCCAAGGTTTTCTAGTGTTATTAGTATTACATTAACTGCTTAAAAGATTAAGTGTTACACTTATCGTAATTTACGGTCTACTAACCTTATTTTTATTAAGTAATGTTGTGGAACTATTAAATTTAGATAACCACTTAGCAGTCAGTAAACATCTGTCAATATTTACGTAATTTTATAACTATACTCTTGGCGTCACTTTAATTTAATGACTGTTTTTGCATGATTTAATTCATTTCATTTCACAACAATGGCCCCTTTTTAATCTCCATCAAAAACTAATGCGCGTATCTGATAAGATTTATTACGCATCCCCGTTGCACCGTTAGCTCAACTCTGGGGATTAAGCTAAGTTCATTATTTATTAACGCTTATTGGATTGCTAGTTTTGACTTGCATTGCATAATAGGTATATATAGGTCATTGTGACAGATGGGAACAAACTACAGTATATAAACAAGAGTATTTTCTCGCTGGCAGTGTTAATCGTATTAAAAGTTATTTATACAACATAGGATCGGACAGACGTTGAAGCTCCATTTTTATCCGGAAGAAGTCCATTAACATTTATTGCATTAAAACCCTTTTCCTGTGTGTGCCCCAAATAAAGCAACCGTTATCATGAAGATATCACTTATCACCTGTTTACTCAGTAAAGCAAACACTTAAACACCACCGCATGTTCAGCAAATACCTTAATAGCATCAGTAATTAAACATTGTTTTCTAAATAAAACAAAACAAATTTGCTCGGTGACAAGACTGTGTGCTTTAGTAATATCGACAAACGCCGGGGCCGTGTCAACATGTCCAAATTTATTGTTGTGTGAATCCATTACCGGAGTACAAAGTGCGACGTAACTTACATCGCTTCTTACGTTAATGACATATTTACTGACTATTACAAAGACGCGGTAATGAATGACACACGAAATAAAAACGCTAATCAAATATTTGACACTGAATTAAAAACCGTAAGTTTATTATTATGCACGTACGTGACGGGAAATAAGAAAGTTGTTTTGGCACCGAGATAGATGATGGATTAGCATATCATGAAGGTCTGGCAAACAGTCGTATAACAGCAATTTAAAAGTTAGTCAGCAATGTCAGAACATGTTTCCACAGCAGTGATTTATGGGTATCATTCGTGATAACGTTCGTATCTTTAGAGGCATAATTTACCCCGGTGTTTTCTGATTTAAAAGAACAATCGTCGTGTTTAAATTACACGTTTGAATTGATAATGTAGATTACTCAAAAAGATTTAAGACCTTTTAGTGTTCTGTCGGCGTCGTTATCTCTCAAAGTTCCCAGAAAAATAAAACGCGGCCGTAAAAAAGGAAAACTTATTTCAAGAACAAATTATCGTGTTTAAATATTTACTCACCCAATATGTTGTCGAGGGCGCGCAGCCGACGCCATTAAACCTACGTGTAAGAAAAAAATATCAACATAAATAAACTCATTTTCGCTGGCGTCGAGCAAACTCAAAGTGAAATCACCGGCTCAGCGTCGTGAGCATGAAAAATTCATTCGGAGCGAAACAAGAGGGCGGGGAGAATAATAATTTGAATAAATATCCAGTGGAGCGACACAGGGCGACAAAGCGCGCAACCACGCGTGCTTATACGACGTGATAGTCTAATTTGGCAGCCACAGTCGCGTGTGACGTCCCACGCAAAAATGTTATTAAGTTTTTAAGGACGTTTCGGGTGTGACAGGGAGATGCGCTTACACCGTGCTCCGCGAACATTACCTCCCCGAGGAGATTAACGCCACGGCCTGACGTGCGAGATGGGATCGCAGATTGTTTGCATTTTGATGTCTGATTAGTTTATTCGAAAAGTTCAGTATTCCATTCACGCATGATTCAAGGAATATGTAGTTACGTTTACATCGTAAAGCAATGACGGCTCACACATCCCCTCTTCTGGGAAGGACCGGCACAAAAGGGTGCTAAGTGTGCTCGCAAACACAAAAATAATAACAAAATCCCTATGTATTTTGACAACATAATACTCGACGGTCACAAAAGGCGTCACGTCACGAGCAATCGGTTTCGCTTCCTAGCCGCCTTTGAGAAGGGTTCGGAACAAGTTTCGCAAATAATTTATTAAAAGTTTTTTTCGATGCGGTCGGCCCACTGCTACCGTTTGGCGGGGCGATGAAAGATTTCCTGCGGATTATAATTGACGAGATCTTTGTTGGTTGTGACAATGGAACGCTTTGTGAATTTATAAATCGAGGTATTGTGATGTTCGGGAGATTAGCAGAAGTGTTTGGAGCCCTTGCTATTCGTGTATTTATAATTCCAAATGAGTAATTGAATAAGGCAAGATGGCACAATGCTCTCGCAAGACTTAGGTTGGATTGTCGTTTCGACGCGGGGGTATTAGGGAATAATGCGGTTAAGGACAGGTTTCTGAATCCAACTTGGGCAGTTGGTAATCTTTCTGAGAATGCCCCACGATTCTAGGGTTTCTAATGAAGATAAAATCTCTTGGTTTGATTGTGCTCAACGTATTCTATGCAAGTATTATTTTGTGCAGAAGCTTTTCAAGGTAATGAAAGTAATCGTTTGTTAACGTATTGTGTTCATTTCGTGTGATTTATTTGTTTAAAAATACTTTAACCTTGGTGTACAATGTTGTGTTCATTAAGATGCTAAATTGTTATTTTTGTATAAGATTTTGCGTGGACGACACTAAACTTTTGACACTGTTTTTTTTTAACCATTGTCTGACAATCGTTCTGTCATAAATTTAACACATGTCTGTATTTTCGCATAACCGTGAGACGTCTGTGACAGACAAAACTTTCATATTGAATAAATATTAACGTAAATTATTAACGTCACGTAGTCGAAAACAGCTTGCAAGTTTCTGTCAAAAAGCAATATATTTGCAACACATTTTTTCTACTGACTGTATTTTTTCTTCTCTGCAACGATCCCAAACCAGTGTACGTCAAGTACAGTGAAGATCCAGTTGCCACCTTGCGACTTGATTATCAAACTAGTGTGTCGCATTGTCACGGAATTTATATGTATACCAATTTTTATGTAAATTAGATTTATACCTGCGATTTCTTAAAAAACGAATTCCAAATTTGAACCGGAATGACCGAGAAACGAACTTAACCTGTATGTATACCTGTGGCTTTAGACGAGATGCATTGAGCAACGTTATCGTTATAGAAAATATATAGAACTGACGTAAGCTATCGGGCGGTTAAGTCCATTCCATACATTTCGACAGTTTTCAAAAATCGGTCAGCGTTATGCACCCTGTTGTTTTGTCCCGTCTTCTCTTGTCTAGACCTTGTATTTCTCCCTTTTATTATAAAATTTTAGATTTAAGGATCTGAATTCCAAAAGCAAACGTGTGGGTGCAAAAAAATAAAAAATAAAAACAGAAATACATTTTGGAAGAGATCGGTTTATACGACATAGAGCAAATTTTTGTAACATTTTAAGGTAACAACACCAATTAAAGTCAAATAATGTTGATTTCGTGTTGAACCTATTGCTTCGTTGTAGTAATCCGCGCCTCTACTAGTCACTTGTAAATAACCTGTGCCTCTCCCGCGTTGTGCGGTGTAGCCCTTATTAGCTCCATTCCCCATGGTTTCAGGCCACCCGTGCGCTTCGCAGAACAGAATACACAGTAACGGCGTGCGTGCGCGCCGTTCTACGCATACCAATAACGTAACTATCCATTTCGGTATTTGGTGTGTTTTATTTTAATACAAACGGCCCTGGATCTTTTATAAATATATTATTTTGCCAAATCTAATATTCCCAAGGGCTACTTTTCGATGTTGTATTGTTTCCCAAGATAAAGATACAGACATTTATTCAGTAAGTAGGCCGCACGGGCACTTTTACACGTCAAGAATCTACCAGCACTTCACAAGAGGAGACCAATGCTGAGAAGAAACGCCGCAAGAAACTCAGCAGTCAGTCATTTTTTTAAATATATTTAATATTACACTGGTAGGTATCTACTACTTAGTCTAGCATTATATAAATCTATAAATAGCAAGTTAAAAAGTATTTCAAATATCCTGCGTAGTTTCCGCACACGAAGGAAAACACACAAAATCTTATGTAGCCAATCCCATGTAGCATGTAGCCAAATCATGTCCTGGTGGTAAGTGATCACTGCGACTCATGAACAAGCTGGCCAGAGGAATTGCAAGTGCGCTGCCGGACTTTAAGGAAATAAAGCTATCATTAACTAGACATTGTTATTTTTCAGAAACCCTTGAATTCTAAATCCGCTTCTTTGCAAGCCGTTTCACCGCATTTGTCTACTAAGTGTATTGTAAGAAGAAAAAGTGTTTTTAGCGTTTCGCAAGTCAAAAGTTAAGTAGTTCTATAGTTTAAATTATACAGAGTACATTTATTTTCAAACCAACGAATGTTTACAAGCAGAGTTACATTTATCTGACTGAACTATTCAATTGAAAAAATATTTATAATTTAATTAATAATACGAATCTTTATAAGGAATTAGTAGAAAATATAAATATTCATTATTATCTATAAAAGTATACATAACTTAGCAGCTTAACCGCAACACAAAAAACACAACAGCTGGTGCAGTTCATTATAATTACTTAATGAACTTAAAAAACTCAGTTGTTTCAGCAAATAACAATTACTTAAGCCAAACAAGTAGCTATTAAATATTAATATTACGTTGCGGGTTCAAAAAGTTTAAAAATTCAGTGCCGCGGACCAGGATATTCATATAAAATTGGGTTCATTATGGCGTCCATGGCTTTGAATGTGTTAACAATGGATACTGAATGCGGCTGCCGTTTAAGGAGGACAAAAGATCCGATTGGAAGGGATAGATCGTCAACTGTCAACTGACGCGCTCATCTCCGTGGAGGCATGTTCTTGTGTGGCTTTCCAAGTTTAACTGATATAGCTACAATATTTACCAATGCAGAAGTATATTGAAATAGATAAATAATGACAATGACATTCAATTTTAAATGAATTCTCAAGACACCTATTGGCATCAGTTAAATTTTAAGCGTTATTCTATTATGGTTCCTAAAAAGCAGACTGTTTAGATGATGATGATTTTTTTTTAATGACAGTAGGTACGAAAAAAATAACTACTGTGAATTTCATTAAAATTTTGTTTGAAAAACAAGGTTGGGTCTTCAAAATAAAATAATGTTCGTTGTTAATTTGATTTGATTCACAAAACGGGCAAAACTAAAACGTACAAAAGAAATTTAAGAATCAACATGTTTTGTTGGATATTATGCAGATATACCTACTAAGTTTAATTTGAATTTGTTCACTGCCCACAGTGGGTGCCACAAATTTGAATAAGCCCTGGGTGTCAACAGAGCTTAATAATTATCTTAAAACATGCAACAAACGGCATTTTCACGTCGTCAGTGTATTAGTAGTGTATTCGGTTGATTCCAATAAGTCACCTTTATTTTAACCAACATTATATTTTTGGTAACGAGATGACAAAGTTGTCATCGTTATATTTTTAACTTGTCCAAATTTTGAATACAATGCGGTTCAAGGTCATGGTTAGGTCAGGGCAAGACACAAATAATAAAATTAATCATATTCTTTAAAAATAACAACAATCTTTATTCAAGGTAAAGCAAGGCCTTTGTTTGTAAATACTTTACACATCAGAATAATAATTATAGACCCTATCCTAATATTATAAAAAAGATTAAAATTATGTTTGTTTGTATGTTAGGGTAGCTCTGGAACTACTTATTTTTAAATAACTTCACTCATAGATAACTATACTATTCCGCTTGTAGGTAAGTATACAAATAGAGATATCAATAAACAATCTTAAAAACTGATAGCAGCCAATGCTTTTAGCGCTATTCTAATTTATCTTATTTCTATTTCATCGTAATCATATTGATGCTTGTATTTTATTGACATCTTGATGTTGCAAATGTCTTTTACCCTGTAACTCTTTTTTATCACCAGCTGGCCTGTGAGCTCATAGATGCCTGCCTAGATGCTTACTCCATTTTCCTCCTTCAATTCCAAAGATATATCTGAAGCGCATCATTAAATAATAAATCGATTGTTATCAAAACATCATAAAACATTTAAATAGATTCTATATTAAATGTTAAATGTCTAAATATCACATTTTAAAGTCTACAACTCTTCTAATTATTTTATTAACGTTTATATTTGTTATGGCACGAATTCTTTTAAATTTATAATATTTATGCTTAACAAGGGGGCTTATTATGACATAGCTATGCAGTTCTGTTTACGCTGAGAGAAAAGGACAGAGCTATACAAGTGCTATAGCTCTGTCCTATACGCTAGCCGCAAAATAAACTGCATAATGTCATAATAACCGCTAAGGAAAGTAACTGCCTGGGTGATCAAACTGACAGACCGCTCTCAGCACAATCCTAATATTATTTATTTATTTCAGATACAAAAAAATGTATTTTACTCAGTTTTTACCCTAATGAGAATAAGATTTACTGAAACAAATGTTGCACAGGTTTCTATAAATAACGAGGATAATAAACTAAACCGTATTATTGTATTGATAAAATAGTATATTGTAATAAACAGCAATTTTATATAATTTACTAGCGGACCCGACAGACGTGGTCCTGCATGATATCTGCCATGCAGGACCATGCCATCTGCCGGGTATATTTGTGAATCTAAACCATCCTCGAATCCACTTGAACACACACAAATACATTCGAATCGGTTCAGCCCTTTAGGAGGAGTTCACTGTCAACACACGTACAGAAGAATTATATATATACAGATTAATTAATATAGAAAAATCACCCCGAATAAACATCACTTTAGCTACAATAAAAATATCACGTAAACAATACGCAATCCCAGACCGCTGCAACCCTTCCGCCGACACCGACGATTGACGACCGACATTGATCGACAGCCGTCGGCGTAGAATGTCGGCGTAGTCGGCGTCGGCGAACAGACATGCTAATGACATTGTTTTACATATAATAAGTCCTATTAACATAAGTGGACGGTTGAAATTCAGGAGTGGAATGTGGAGATCAAAGGGTTTGATGTGTTTATGTTTTTGTTAGAAAGTGATTCGGTGCGTTTGGTTGTAGATGTGGTTTGGTTTTAACACATTATCTCCACTTTAGATGTTATCTTAGAATAACAAGATTTTTTTACGCATAAGTAACTATTGTAATTATTTGTAAAAACAGAATGTCTTCCACATACGTGGGCGTTTTCACTAAAAAGTGTACCCAATTAAGGACTGAAATTAAGGAACTTTAACTTTGTCAGTTTTGTGACGAAAATTAGCCATACATTGCGGCCGTCAATATATAGCTAATTTTCGTCACAAAACTGACAGAGTTAAAGTTCCTTAATTTCAGTCCTTAATTGGGTACACTTTTTAGTGAAAACGCCCACGTACGGCAGGGTAATAAATAATTATTTGATGTCATATCATATCGTATGATTAACAATAAAAATGAACGAAGCGTTAGCAATCAATTATTTGTATAACACATTCTGTAACTAATAATGGGAAATTTCAACACAACAGACATATCCGATATGGTCTAGTGGCTAGGATACCTGGCTCTCACCCAGGAGGCTCGGGTTCGATTCCCGGTATCGGAATATCTTTTTGTTTTTTTTATGACATTTAAATTCAAAACATTCATTTTACATTTTTTCTGATATAACTTATGTTTTAATCTTTGTAAATATTAATATTATTAACGAAACAAAATTATTGAAACCTTGACCTTTTTGTTAATATACCTAAAATTATTGTTGTAAACATTGTCTAAAATAATAATTGATACATACATACATACCTTCACGCCTGTAATCCCAGAGTGGGGTAGGCAGAGCTACAGAATTATCTACATTTTTTTTTTTGTTGATAATTCTGTAACCACATTGATCTATTAGTTTAATTGGATTGTTTTAAATGGCTATGATATTTTATTACAGGAAATACTGTAGGTAAAAATTAAATTCATTTATTGTACGAACATGTAAAAATTTGAAATTATTCCTTTAAGGATATGCAGGATATATTACGTTTATGAAACAAAACATACTTTAATATTTTTGATTAAAAATTATAATATTCTATTATACTCGTTCACTTTATTAGCCAACACAATTAACATAGCAGTTTGTCGGTAGGTAGTTTTATTTTTGCTGCACAATTTTATTATGTTTTGGCTATAAGAGCCAAACACTCCTTTACATACCATGAGCCTAAAACAACTGCTTTAATACCATCTAAAATATAAACAGATGTTTATCTTGCCAATGGAAATACATAGACATGCCATGCGACATCCGATCACCGGCAATCAACTGTCAACACAAACAACATAAAATGATCAGCCTTCATCATTGCTACTATAATTCAATCGTGGACAGACATACAGACAGACGCAGACAATTACACTCCAGTTATAAATCCCTTCGACTCTTTACCATACTTGAATTTAGTAGCTGATAATATCATCAATGTAGACGAAACCTTGTGCTTTGAAGTAGAGAGTTTCAATTCACATCAGAACGCAAAAGCAGTTGGATTTCAATTCTGAAATTTGCATTCGTGTTGCGAGACTGTAACGGACATCGATTGACAGATATCAATACAGTATCAAGCTGCGGACTGGATTGAATTCAAATGTCTGATTCCTCAGAAATAAGGAGCATGTGAAATTTTTCGACGTTTTGTTGGAATGTTTGAAGATTTAAGGTCAGGGAATGTTATGTTAGAAACAAAATAATCTTTAAATGTTTAGAGATTGTTATAAATGTTTGAACGGGTTTTTTTTATTTCATAAGTACTTGTTTGCTGAAACATTTGTATTTAATAATTTGAAACAAGATGTTACTTTATGTAACCGCGCCAAATTCATAGGTTTTTTAGTTTTCTAGTTAGCAAATTCAGTATTTATTTGTGGTACTGTCAGCATTCACATCTGTTGGCATATATAGTAACCCAATATTCCTGTTTGCCACACGGTCAGGTTTCCAAGCGGCGCCTTTGTCATAAGATTTTCGTTGTCGGATTCTCTGTTATTGTTATTCTATCTTTGAGGTGTGGCAGCAGTTTTTGTTTGCTCTCCACCGTAATTTATTTGGGCGCTTTTTGTTGCTACGTATAATCCTCTCGCTGGCTCGTGATGGGAATCAAAAATGAGACTCACTGTGGTTGGAACTGGGAGTGAATGCAATCGCACCGAAATTTTGCATTGAGAAATATTTTTGTAATATTGAATAAAAAGTCGCTTTCTTTCAAAATACCCAAATTTATTTTTCCGTCTCTTTTTTTCTAGTACGTTAATTAAGCGGTCAAGTTGCGAAAAATTACCCCGCCCTAACCTTTTACTTATATTTAAACAAAAACGGCCACAACCTTGTTACATTTCTAATTTTTATCTTATGATTAACCACCGTGCTTAAACTAGATCGTCTTAATGTATTGCAAAAACATAAAAGATTCAAGCCTCACTTCAATAATCAAGCAATAAATAAACCATAGTTGGTGTTAATGCGACAACGAACACAACACGGCTAAATTCAATTCAAACCTGACTGCTATTTAAATTTAATGCATTATTGAGCCAGTAAAAATAATAGGAATGGTTCGTAGCCACTCCACGACTTTTGTACTCTTTAACGTCTGACTCGGCAGCTACCGGTTTTTAGCTTCTGATTGACGGTTGTTGGCTCCGCTTACTGACATACAAACTTGTCATTTTCTCTTTAATAATCTTTCTCGCGTTCACATAAAGTCTATTCTTCTCTAATATTACAGCAAATATTAGTTTTTATGTCGGCATTTGCGGCGGCGCCGGCCGATAGGGCTTGATCTCGAATATCATCCAGTTATTCATTACTCGTTCCTATTCAGTTTAAATCATAATCAGTTCTTTTATTATAGAGCTCTCAAACAATTTCTGGCGTCATCGTGTGGATTAAAGATCGTTTATAAGATTGTAGAGTCTTTCCTGTTAGTGTTTTATAGAAATCATTACCATTCGCACGTAGATGATATAAATAAAGTCTGATTTTATCTTATTCTACTGCATATGTTTATATTTACATAATCCCGCAGTCTAGTCAAACGTATTTTTATTTAAAGTGGCTATAAATATTTTGTAAGAGCGCAAATTAGTATCCGTCCAAATTCAACATTAACGAAACGCTTACGCCAACCGCGAATTTATCATCAAGAATTTTGATAAACGTAAGAAAATTGCTCAACGTTTTGACTCGTGGAATTTATTAACAGAATTACTCAAAGACAATGAGGAATATTTAGACGCGGCAAAGACAAATTGCTGGAGTTATTGTGGAGATAAACAGTGGAGACGAAAATGAATGCATTAGTGGGGTTGGCTTTGATGAGATCTTTGTGGAAAGTTTAGACAATAATGCGCCCTATAAATCATGTCATAATAATAAACATTTTCTTTTTACTTAACAAATAGCGAACTTTCAAAGACAAATCGATAAAATATTACCGTCACTTAGTTACATAGTTATCAACTGCAAAAAGTAAAGAAATATATTTGATTTAGTTAGAAGTTAATAATTATCTCGTCGCATATGTTAATATCGTTTCATTTTGTAAAGTTTGCATTACTTAATAGGAGGTTAGATTGGTAAGTGTACCTATTGTTAGTAACAAAAACGATTAAAAGATTCTTAAACCTTCATTGAGACGAGAAACAATGAGAGCAAGACAACACAAAGGATGTAATAGAACATAGGGCTAATTATTCATCGTTAGCAGTTCGCGATGATATATGGGGGGCATCTGTTACGGCTGTCAGTTAGTATGTATTTAGACTTTTAAAAATTGACGATGTTCTGTGGTTAAGAAATTTGCACTCCTTAAAATGTAGATTAAACTAAACCAATTTGTGATAATAGATTCAGATATTTTTTAATGATGCATGATTTAGACCAAATCCCCATTAGTTCTACTTTTTTATCAGAACGCAAATGCTAAGCGACGACGCGGCGACATCCTTTTAACTTTAATTGAATTAGAATTTTATAAATGGCCTCAACATGAATATGATGATTGGCCATTACGAAAACCCACCAACGTCATGTTTCAAATAAAATAATGAGCTTAAAATAACGTATACAGACATATTTGCTTACAGCTGTCAAGTTATTCCTTACAAGCCTCAAGACAACCAGTTAGATTATTTTAAAAAGAAAAAAGCCTGTTACGCTGCCCTCATCAAGTTGCTGTCCAATTAATTGACAGTTCATACAACTGACATGTGACAGGTGTTTTGAATTTAAAATGAAATTAATTATACAATCAATCAGACGACATGTCACGGCCGCAAAGGTGTTGCTTTTCGCGCGAAGTGCCAATCACTGTACAAAATGTTCGTTCAAGCGGCGCGTTTCCTCTAACTTTAAAATGACCTGCGGTTCAATATGTTTCAGCGATTTCAACCTTATTTGCAATGCAAATAAGCTCTATGTTTGATACATTTATGTTGTTATATAAGTCTTTTGTGGCTTTAATGTTGGTAGTAATAACAACCCGATTCGCCACACTATAATCGAGTTGAGTCAAATAAAGTGAGCTCAAGGTAAGTCAAAAGAGTTTTACAAGGAGAAATTTTATGTTCCCTTGTCATTTCACGCGCGTTTAACGTTAATTCGCACGTCGGTCCGTGTTGCGTTTTAATTTCCTCAGTCGGAAATCGGTCTGGGCGCATGTTTAATGTCAGCCGTTATAAAATTTACGACCGACCAAAAAGAGAAAGGAATTGAGAAATAAAACTGTTCTCGTATTCGAAATAACATAATATATTTTATCGGCAACGTTTATGATGTTAAAATTTATGATCAATTTTTTCTCATATAATAAATAATAAATCTTTATTCGTAACTCGTAAAGTTATTTTCAATGGAGTACGTGGAACGGCTACAATTTAAAACGCAGAACAGTTTTGTTCTGATTCACATGATTGCAATAAATTTCTTAAGCGATTGAAAACTACTTCGTTGTAATGGAGCAACTATACGAATATTTCCATCATTACGGTTTCATTTTTGAAATTCCGTTTTTAAATAGAATCGTCTAAAAACCGCAAACCGGCCAGTGCTCGCATCCATTATTCATTGATACTTTCTTGCCGCCGCTCGATTCGCTCTGGTATCGGTTGATCTGAATCGATTTACACTAGTTAGGCATCAATAAAGTCGCCGCCTTGGCTTATCGCCCAATTTGTTCGTGATAGTTGCGGAAACAATCGACGATAGCTCGCCTGATTGCCGCAGTTTAGTGAAGATCAAATTATTTGATACCAGAACCTGTTGATGCTGCAAAAAAATGCTTAGCGTCACATGGAACTGCCATTTCAAATGCTGTATTAGTCTTTATTTGTAACATTGTTTAAATTAGTAGTAGTTATGTGATTTCTGATTTATTAACTTTATTTAGCTAGTAAATGTAACTTTTTACTAACTTCGTAAGCGTCATTTGATCCCTCTTCTACTCTAAACTGTATCATAGTAAATAAATAAAGTATGATCATGTCTGAGTCGTAATAAATAAATTATAACGACTCACAACAACACATATCAGCTATCCCGGAAATCATCGAATATCAGATATAGTATAATTTATACATACATACATAAACTCACGCCATCATTCCCAGAGTGGGGTAGGCAGAGCTACAGAAGTAACAACAACTCTAATTAATAGGTTAATTATAATTTATAGGTTATTAAAATATCTACTTACCTATATTTAATAATTAACTTACATCATGCTACTTGATTTATCTTAATCATAGATCTCTACTTCATTAAATAGTGATACATTATTATCGTCTTGCTTTGTGGCACCGACAGCATGAAATTGATTTCTATTGTGACACTGTTTCTTACTGTCTGGTTGAGTATTGCTAAATTTATTAAATTGGCTATTGCAACACTTGTGTCTAATATCAGAAGCTGACGGTTGTTCATTGTTTCTAATTTGTTTAGTTTTGATAACACTGCAATGGTATATTATTATTATTAATCATTATTTATACTTCCAGCAAAGCCTTCTCAGTTCAACTAAATCAGCAGAGTACATTGATTTCTACAACAATTCATATTCTTCATTCATAAGTTGGTAACCATATTTTATCTCCCATTAGAAATCATATTGCAAGTCATTTATCAAACGTTTAACAGCCGTTGCAAAAACCTATAAAGTATTGTCACGTTTCACATAAACCGATACCTTTTGTGCGCCGTTATCGACGTTGTCGTGATCTAGATCTGTACCCTTACCATGAGTTACAAATATCGTACTCGCTAGCGAGTCGAATGCTCTGTCCCTCGCACTCTATATGCATATGGTGAGGTCTGCGAGGGACAGAGCATTCGACATTCACGAGTACGTTAATTGTGACTCATGGTAAGGGTACTGGTACGGGCGTGGGTATAGTCTATATACTACTGACAACCATTTAGCCTAGTCCAACTCCGTCTGTCATGTAGCACTTAGATTTATTGATAGCTGGATAAACTACTCAGCTTATGGCTTACACTGTAATGTTTATAGTCATTAGAAAATACTTGGCTTCTAAATAATCGATCAACTAAGGTTTATCTAAATTCTGTTGTTTGTTGCTTGAGTTAATAAATTATTTGGTTGTAGAAAATCATGAGCAGAGACAGAACTTTTTATGCCGATGATGTCAAAATGACGAAATTGTACACATTTTGCTCTGTTTTAATTTGGCAGGTGTAGCTGGTATGTTTTAAATGGTACAAATACAAAAAAAAACAAATAAGAAGCGGTAAAATGATATCAAAATACGGATCACGGTATCCTTTTATTTTTGAGAAAATGAAAATTATCTGTATTTGGTAAATGTATTCAATTTTCTTGTATGTACAGTCAGCTGCAGAGAAAAGGATACCCCCCCTCCTGGTAAGGATCGTTTTTTTTCAAAAACCTGTGGTCAGATTTATTTGATTCTTCGGTGAATTGAAGATTTTACTATTGTCTACACATAAACTCAAAATCATTTAAATCTAACCACAGGTTTTCGAAAAAAAACAATCCTTACCAGGAGGGGGGGTATCCTTTTCTCTGCAGCTGACTGTACGTCAATGTCATAAATTTATTTATGACTATTTAATCATATACTGTCCTTCTCAATGTCAGTATCGTTAAACTCAGAAAGTAAAATAAGGAAAGAAGTGGTCTCTGCCTACCCCTCTGGGGACAGGCGTGATTTAATGTATGGATGTTATGTATGTATGTAAAATAAGGGTTGGTAGGGACACAGAATGCTGCGTCAAGTCATATCGCAGTGCATGTGCACATGAGTCGTTGTCTAGGACTCAAGTAGTTAATTCGTTGTACTTAAAATAAAATATAAATAAATGTAGTGATCTAATTGGCATTAGATTCAGTATTGGTCACTTACATATTACATAAACTCCCTATAGGTTTATGTAGAACTGGTTCGGCGATACTCAAACATAATTTCAACCTTTCAATACTAGTCTTTAATTTTTAATCAGCATGTATACAAATTGACGTCATCGGCATGAAAAGTTCGCCCTGGTCATGAGTGTATTGTATTGTTTTCTGTTATTAAATAATTTATTACTAGTATTCTCTCGCACGCACATTTTTTTATTTTTGCTTGCGTTTTCATTAACAAATATATTAACGATTTGTCTACAGCTGTGGTTTCGATAGGTACTGATAAAATTTCTGATGATTGTGGGTACTCATGGTACTTGAATGTTCAACAATCTTTATCCAAATATTTTGATTATTTCTGATGACAGAAAAGGTAAACAATCAAAATAAACAGACAAGCAAACAAACACACTAGCCCGTTGCAAAATAAATGCTACCTATTTGAGCATAAGTATACAAAACATTGAACGCTATTCTTGGAGACAAAATTGTATCTCACATGGTAGTGTTGAAGTTTCTATTATTATTTATTACTGACGGAATCCGACGAATCATCAGATGCAAGAACGTAATAAATCAAAGAAGCATTTACTCAATATCTCTAATGAACCGGTTAATTTTAGCAACAAACTACTCAAGCTGCAAGGCTAATAGCTTAATTAATTATTACCCAACAGCTAATTATGTAGCAGTTTCATGACTCTTATTCAGCTAGTCATATTATTGTCTGTAATTGTACAACTAAATTGCGAGTTTTTACGCAGTAAATTAAGTATATAATAGACACTTTAGAATATTTTACTGCTAAATGCCTTTGCTACACGCTAATTATTATAATTGTGTAATTAAAATAACTATAACACAAATATTTAAATTTAACTTATAAAAATGAGACTGTGTTTGGTATTTCAATGTCTGAATGCCGTTTTGAATGAGCTGTTCAAGGTTTGTAAATAATGCTTTATGTTTTAATGTCAAGTTTTGTTCATTTCGTAATGCCCTAGTTATCTTTTTTGTAAGCCAGTAATGAAGATATTAAAAAATAAAAAACAGGCTAAAAACATGACGCATTACTAAATTATGGTTGCTTTGCGTGACAACATTTAAAGAACTATAAGTAAGGCTAACGTTTTTAACACTTTAATTAAATCGGACAGTGACGTGCTCTGTTTCATTACTAATTAGAGGACTAGGACAAAGTGACGTTACGTTAAGATAATATCGTCGCTAAGTTTGACGCCGCTAATTACAAAAAAATCGAACTAACTTAATAATACTCTGAATGAACTTCACGTAATACGGTTACAGAAGATCCATTAACTTAAGAGCTTAACTTGATATACCTAAATCCCAAATTCCACACCAAATGTTGCCTCACTATTTGACGATAATCCGAACATGCTCTATTAAAGGCAAATTTTACGAGATACCGTCAGCAAATTAATCCATCAAGCCGTATAATCCGAGCGGGCGTCGGGCTGTCACGTGACCTGTCAAGCGACCTGTCAGGTGGCCTGTCAGGCGGCCTGTCAGAATTATGACGCATGATTGCGCCCACCGCGGCGCGTCGCGGCTACACTTGTTTTTCTTTATCATGGAACTGGAAAGTGGATAATTGACGGTTTTTTGGGATTATGATAGGTATATTTTAGGTTTTGTGAAACTTTTGGAATTTAATATACTCGTGTAGTATTGAACACAGACAGAAGTAAAATAATATACCTAATGGCAAGTCTTTTACGCATTTTATGAATATCCTCCGATTCCAATAGTATTCTTAAGTGCTTTAGAATTAATCAATCGATCAAGCGACCCTTATACCTAAATATTTAATAAGTACGACATAAAAAACCATTTTAACTGATGAGAAAACGGTATTGTCTGTCAGTAATTTTCAACATACTTCTGCCTGTACTCAATTCAGTTGTATTTTTTCTACACTGTTTGTAGTATAATTTTGTACATTGATTAACGTTATTAATGGATTATATTTTTACTAACGGGCCTTTGTTACCAGTAGCACAAATAATATACAACCAACTTTTTTAACAATGGACTAATTTCGACTAGGCACCTCATTGTCGCCGTATTAACAAAATCCGTGACAGTTAGCAGGTTGCGTGACACTTGACAGGCGCGACATGGCAACGGATGACAGATTGCGGCCACGAGGATTATGTAATAATATGTCGGATTTACTTTAGTGCGTAGAATTTTACTCGTTGCCTGAGTTTTTTTTGATGTATTCCCTGAATAATTGTAACCTATTTCCGAGATCATTATTTGCGTTCGGAGCATCGTAGGTCTTTATGGAGTCCACAAACGACAGATCAGGTAGGTAGTAATATTTGTTTGATAGTAGAAAAGGGTGACTGACGCGTCTCTATTCGCATAGCTAACATAAGTTATAGAGCACAGCCAGGTAAAAAAACGCCACTATTTTAAAACCAATAGGTAAATTATTTTACCTTCACACGACATTTTGTAAGGGCAGTAAAATTGAAATGACATCCCATTTAAGTAAACCATAAAACAGATATTAATGGTGAAAGTGCATGCGGTAGTGAATGTAGTATTTTATACTTTAACTGTTGAGCCACCGTAGAACCTGAATTAATGAGATCACAGAAAATCACTAGACTAAGGCTAGGTAAGTAGGCTGTACGCTGAAGAAGAAGAAGTTGGATTAGATTATCCCATGATAACCCTCTGCAACTGTGGTGACTTTTTTAGAAACATTCTACTGAAGTGGAGTCTGACAGACGTAATTTTTGATAAAATATAGAAAAAATACTAATGGTTCAATGATAAGTTTTGTTTATTTAGTGCATACCATGATTATTTAATTTTAATTCGGAATTAACAATAAACATGTATAGAAGCTTTTAAATTAAAAAATATCTGGTATTTTTCACAAAGATTAACTTATGCTGCCGCGTGTCGTTAGAAGAAGGCACTGAGCGATACAGAGCTATATCACGGTATACGGTGTTTTTTTTTGGCAACGTCTGATAGATGTCACGTCAGTCGCAGAGGGATAAATTATATCTAATTCAGTTTGAGCAAAGGCTCTTGACTTTGACAGTGTTTATCTTTCAGAAAAAATGTCTTGAAAAGATTTACGCTTTCAATGTTATGCAAAAGCGTATTTAAAAATGCACTTTTTTATTCTAACGCAAATCAAGTTAGTTCAGAGTTTAAGTTGCGTTATGAACGGAATGAAAACGCCATGTCTTTATTGTATGACTATCGTTCAAAAGAAATATTTCAAATTTTTCGCTACTTCTAGCCCATTATTGCCCAAAGTCCTTCCAAAAGCACACAACATTTGCGACAGCCATCGCATTTTCCATTGCATGACGTGACAGCCGGCATGAGTGATGGCGTGTTGCCGCGGCGTTAGCACCTGATTTATTACTTCCGAGGGCAGAGTAGCGACAGCAGAAGGAAATGGGAAATATTCTGTTTAGCAATTGTTTGTTGAATTGATGATTGATAGATATGGTACGGGATACTTGAGGTTTATGTAGGTGATTTAGGAAATCTGATTGATATAGAATCTGTTCTTTTGATAGTGACCAACATCGCAAAATTAAAGCTAGTTATCATGATAAGGACGACCAATGACCGAATGAAACATGCAGAAGTTTTGTTGTAGTGGATGTTTAGAGATTGTCATGAATAATTAATTGAAATTGCAGAACGCAGTAAAGTCGTTCGTTAATTTTTCTGCCTTGGTGAAGTTATTGTACATTTTAATGCAGTTTTTTGTTGTTTATTAGATGTTTACGAAATCTACAAAAGAATTCAATCTCCAATTTTAGGCTGCATTATTACATATACTGGTACTCATAGTTATGGAACAGAAACAAGCCTTCGATATTACTGTTCTTTTGATTCCAACAAAATCTGACATTGTTTACGTCGCACGACCAAATGTCAAAGCCACCTAGCAATCTTTGTATCACAGAGTGCATCATGCGTCACGTCACGACTACCACCAGACTGAGAAACTATTGGAAGTTCTAAATAAAAAATATAACATGTATATGTGTATGTGCGTATTTTAAAATGTAAAATGCAATAGCTATATCATAATATAACTAAATAAATGAATAGTTATAGGTAAGTATACTTAATTTGTAATTTACTAACTATTAGTGCATTAGTTATCTTTGAACATACTAAATTGAAATTGAAATTTTCACTTTAAATTTTTTAATAAATTTTTGCTTGGTACTAGTTTTATCAATGATCATCAATGTCTGTTAATTTTGATTGTTGTGTATACTTCTATTGTGATATGAGTCAGCCAAAAAACGCGTCGAAACTCGCCAGTCTCAGTGCCTACATGGCTTTCTTTTTGAACGGTTCTGTAATCGTAGAAGTAGACAATATTAGCACAATAAATTGATAAATATTTCTAAGAGTATTTATTTTCGTTTTAATTTCAAGCTGTTATCGGTGAGTCCATATCGTTTGGCATATTAAATTCTGCAATATCAGCCTAAAAGGGTGTTATACCAAACGATTATATGCGAAATGATACATTATGCGTTTCAAGGGGGTCCTGTTATCGGTACGTCGTAATTTACTTTATTGTTACAACATTTAATATCGATTGTAAATATGTGGCGTAAACGCCACCTAAAGGTCATTATGTATCTTATGTTCGCAGAAACAGCATGTGCACTGCGAAGATAATCAACTTGTCAGTTACTAGGTTAATCTACTTAAGTCGACATGCATTGCAATCTCGAGAACTTGTCTAAATTCGAATCAATAACGACAAAAATAAATACATTCTACATGATAACGGAAGATAAATATAACACACGTCGGAGATAAGTAACTCAAATGAAAATAGACAGTTACATCAATAAACATGTCACATAGGATTCAATATCAACATTTGGAGAAATCGGAACCTCGAATATGAAGTGGTTGTACGAGGTGAAGTGCCGGAGGACACTTGCGCTGCGTTACGGTCGTTACGGAGGCAAATGTCCGTTTTAGAAAATCTCATCCTTCTGAAGAAGTGATAGTATCCCCTTACAAATTTGATGAAGATTACGAAGGGATATCGAAAACTCTGAAAACAATTAACAATAATATTAACCTGATCACAAAATGTTACATGAAGATGTAGCTGATCAAACGCTGGCGATGCTAAACTATCTTTACTTTAGAGTTACGAGATGGGTTAATGGGACAGAAAGTCCACAAAGGAAAGCTGTCATAAAAAAGATAAAGAAAATGTCTAGAAGATTTATGCGGAAATTCTCTTCATTTTCTGATTCAGGATCAGAAAGTATAAAGAGTAGTTAAAAATTTGCAAATGTTTTTTTTAAATAATATTGTAAGGTAATTTAAAAATACTGTTTACGCTTATTAGCTTCGGATTAATAAAAATATTATATTGTATTTGGTTACAAAACAATGTTATATTTTAAAATATTTTTTATAACAAAAACCTTTACTTAAAATATGATTTATAATGAAAACGAAGTATCGTTGACGTTAAAAAAAATGTACAGTGGCGTTCATAAAAATATGACATGTGTCACTTTAGGTACCTTATCACTTTATTCGCAGTGACAATTCATATAATGGCAGTTTATACAAGACATTAAATAGACAAGGTACTAAACTGTGAACATATTTATGAACTTGACTGTACCTATAAATTATCATTCATAAGACAATTCGTCGGTGATACAGCAATAATACCGGGAACCAAGTAGTCAGTAAGGTAAATTTTGCAACTTATTGAATTACGCATTTTTTAAGTAACATCGACTATATCGCACGGTGTACGTAATGACTTGTCTACATGGCATTTGACTTTAACTTAATCGAAATAATCATAATATTATTATTTATTTCAAATATAACGGTCACACAAAATGAATCCTGAACTACTACCAAGCAAACTTGATTGACTTGCCGGGGTAGACTTATATCCAAAGAATCAAAATTCAAAATTGACTTTCAAATGTATACGTCAAAATTGTAAAAAAAGCTAGTGCTTTAATAATTAGGTACTTATTTAGGATACCATGTTTTCTTAGCCAGGTTTTGTTGCTGACGCTTCGCAGTCAGGTGTACAACGTGTCAACAAAGTTGTGTGCTCATTCGTTTGTTATTATTTTGTACTTACGTGACTCGCAATTGTTAGAACATTGTTCATTTTATTATAAACTCACTGACGCAAATTAAATAATATTTAGAAACCAAAAATTCCAATTCCATTTGTCATGGCTTTAACGTTGCCTCATTCCATTAAGTACTACATTTTAACGTAACAATTTACCAGTCATCAGAAATTATATTTATAGGTCAATTTTTAGTACAATTTCTCTATGACGTATCATATTTATGAAATATGGTAGGTAATTAATTGAACTAAAAGGTGACCCCTAAATACTTCTGATAAAAAAATGACCTTCTGCTGGAGTTTCTTGAGGCGCTTCTTCTCCGCAATGATGGTCTTGTCCGAAGCGCTAGTAGATTCACTCCATGTAACCGACGTGTAAAAGAGCCCTCATGTGGCCAATTTACTGAATAATATTTTGAATTTTGAATTTGTATTTTATCAATCCTGGAGACCAAAATTTTGATTATTTTGTTTTATCATTATCAGAGGGCGGAATTGCTCATGGCAAAAATCAAACGTCAATATTATAGAGTTGGAACGTTGAATTTTATCGACTATCGATTAAACTGAAATTATGTTTACCTAGCGCAAGTTTGAAACTAGGTACCTAAGTTTCAATAATACCAACATAAGGATTCAAATCACCTGTGAACTAATTTTTATCGATAAAACAGTATCTTAATCTAAGTATGTGCTAATGACGTTCTCCTCGTCTTCTCTGTAATAATACATGATAGTCATTTTTTTTTAAATAACCGGAAATGTGGATTATCAATTTTTATCCATGGAATGTTGCAAGAAACGAGAAATATTACCAAATCTAGATAAAAACTTGTATCGATCGTTCTTTATCTCAGGTGAATGTGTTTTACTCGTTATTTTTTAGTTGCTTTTAGGGAACCTTACATTTAAAGCAGTATACTGTTGAGTTGTTTTCGTTGTAAGTAAGACAAGGATACTTATTTATCCATTTTTTTATTGTTTTTCTTTTTGGATTAACCACATTTTACAAACGCGAATTAGTTGCAAAAAGACTAGTGGCAGAAATGACAGTTAACTGCCATGCAATTTACTTTTTATCTAATCAAAGAGGTTAATGTTAAAGTCAGAAATGTAAATGGTGAATGAACTTATCTTATCTTAGCTGAAAAAGTCGATAAAATTCAACGTTCCAACTCTATTGACGTTTGATTTTTGCCATGAGCAATTCCGCCCTCTGATCATTATCATTTAACTTAAGAGCTAGGCTCTTGTCGGTGGAGTAATTGCCACTTTTCTTTGTTTTCTGCCAGCCCTTTAGCCTCCTGATACGACACGACACTGCCCTCTGTCTTATTTGGCTGACGTAAGTAAGCCTAGGTTTTCCTCTTCCCCTTTTCCCCTCCACTTTGCCCTCCAAGATGTTCAAAAAGAACTGTCGTGCCGTATCAGGTGTCCCATCATCTTTCCTCTTCTACGTTCTATGGTTTCCAAAATGTGCCTCCTCTCCTTTACCATCTTCAATACTTCTTCGTTTATTTTATTTTCCGTCCAGCTAATTCTTTCCATTCTTCGCCAACATCACATCTCACATTATTATGTTTGAGCCACAGAAAATATTAACGTAATTTTAAACGTGTTGCTTATTATAAGGTAACAAAAAAACGTTCAAATATTATTTATATGTTATGTGGACATGGTCAATGTGTACATGTGTTCACATTAAAGTTGTTCTTACTAATTAACTCTAAATAAGGTAACTAACGGAATAAAAACCTTTAAACGCTCGTATATCAATAATTCAGTAACTAAATCAACTGAATCGTTACAGGTTATGATTGAAGTTACAAAAGCTATAATTGCCGCCAACGTTTCACTAGCCATCCGCCAGCAATCCTATATCATTCTGTTTTATGAATTGTAAATTTTGCGTTATATAGTCTTTAGTGGGTCATATTTCAAGGAGTATTAATACCCCTCGGAACATTAGGGTTGTCCCTTCCTGCTTATATTAACATAATATTAATAGTAAAAAAAAATGTTAGTGTCATTGTGTGTCTTGCATTATTTTGTTTTTAAGAAGACTTGGTTTTTTTTAACAACTTTGAATGTTGAATCTCTGAATTCAAAAATGAAATAAAACTATTACGATAAGACAAGCAAACAATAAAACTGTCACAAATGACCTTGGTAGAAATTAAACATTATGATTATTTACTTATCAAAATATACAATTAGCAATATTTAAAGTAAGCTTTAGTAAATAACGCGAGGAAAATGTTTGTAAAGAGCAATTAAAACTTAACAGAGGCCATCTATCAACGTCGCAGAGCTATAAATCAACCATATCTCAGTCGTCAACTTAACCAAATATTTTATTAATTTGTTTAACATTTAAAAGTGAAACTTAATTTATTAGTAGAAACCGGGCAAGTTTTATAACTGCTTATTTGGTAATTTTAATTTGTACATTAATTTATTTTTATGGTCGCCTTGACTTGTTTTGCAATAAATTCGATATGTTTAGTCATAAATTTTAGAAACGAACAATACGGGTACATAAAGGATCGTAAACTTCTAACAAATGTGAGTTGATGTAAATAACTAACTTCATTTCATTCTTTGAAATTTATCTTAACTACTAAACCGAACGCCTACGCGTATATCTAAGAATTGAATAGCATTAACGTCAAAACCATAATAAATTATAGTTATATCAATTGCATTAGAGGTTACTAAATCCTAACATGACTTTGTAGAAGTTTGATGATTGATTCCAGCTTAACGCTAGACAGATATCATTAATAATGACAAACCAATGATTGATCGGCCTTTTCTTGAAATAATCCGCGTATCTATACATAAACTTTCCATCGTTACTCTTGATCACGATCAAAAGAATGGATCGTAAACAATCTTAATGCTTATTTAAATCTGACACATAATTAATAAAATTTATCAATCTTTAATGATTGTGAAGACCACGTTGATATATGAACGACAGCATAATAAGACAAAGATGATGAAATTAATTTAGTAATCTTAGCGACTCTATAGATACCATCTCAATGCGGTGATAAACAATATAGATAATAGCGATTAAATTAACCATACACGCAACGGGAGACTTCCCAATGATATATGGAGCTATTAAAGTTCTCGCTCAAAATAATATAAAGAAAGAAAATTATGATGTTCGTATCGTAGTCAAGCAATAAAATAAAAATATATTAGCAACCCTAAGCGAGTCGGTAATAAACAACTTTTGTGTGGAAGGCAGCTCTCCGGCCGATTCATAAATTTCGCGGCGCGCCGTTTAGTTTTATGTACGATATTATCTATCTCCACGCACACCGCAGCGCAGGCGCAGTGTGGGAACAGACACGCACACAGCCGAGCAATAACATGTGTTGTTTCGCAACAATGTCACCGGGTGTCATGTAGTGCAATAACGACAAAGCGACGGCGTCGGAACAAGTTTTTTTAACAAACTGTACAAGTGATAAAAGGACGGCTTCAGAACAATGCTCGGTTATTACGCGATCGTTACGTTATGCATAAACATGAATGATTAAAGCAAAATGAAAGTCAAGAAAACGATAAAACTTCGAGAGAGTCGGTAAACAATCCATTAACGGTTGAAGAGGAAGAAGATATGGCAAACGAGCGCCTTGTAAGGGGAGGTATTAACATAATCACACACATTCGTCGAAGTAATGTATGTAAAGAAGTTTAATGAAACGTCCCCGATAGCAAGCTCGGCGAGTCATGAAATGACTATCATTAAACCCGACACGATACGGACGATAATCATCGACTACGCGCAAAAAGCTATGGCATCGGTTGTGATGCAAATTGCACATGCCATAAATCAACTAGTTAATCACCGTGCGGCGGCGCTCGACGTAATAATGAGATTACTTGAAAAAATTACACACGACCTGTTCTCAAGATGTACTTTAAATGTGATGGGAACGATCGAGCCACCATTCGTGACAACTTTGTAATTGACACAATCGCTATTAAATTGACTTTCTATTGACTCAATAAAACGCTAATAAACTTGAGGATTGTTCAATCAGAGAAAATTGATTTCGTAGAAACGGTGCGACATTATAAAAACGATAGTCAAGGCAACGTCACTGAAGATGTAAAAGGCGATAATAAGAAATTGAACGCAGCGGAGGCTGGATTTATCGCTGGAGCTAAAAGAACAAGCGGTGACGATAATTCAGCGCGCACAATAAAGAGCGCTATTGATCTTGCAGAAAGCGAATCGGCTCGTAACAGAGAACAAAACACGCTACCACCGAATGTCGCATAAATCTTTATTATTGCCGCAACAAGCTTATAGCGAGTCGTTTCAGGTACTCAACCGGATCTCGCTGGGTATAAACTCACGACTTCGACGCATTTTTTCGCTCAATGAAATATGCTACATCGCCCCTGGCCCGGAGGAAGGAAACCCATAAATAAATAATAATATAACCATTTATATTACCAAAGGGTTTCGCCCGACGCGTCTATTACCATCTGAATTGTTTAAATATGATAATGCATCAAAATAACAGCCCGTTCGTTCGCGGCCACGACTTCTGTTCCGCCATTACCATAAAGATTCACTTAATAGACTGTTCCAAAATTATTATAGTGCTCCGACACTGTTTTATGGACGAGAAAGATTACGGTGTTGACTTCTTGCCCGAATATTTAATTTTAGAGTTGGACGGAAACTTCGCGACGTAAATTACGCTCGTTTTGCATCGCAACGAGCCGGTAAGAAACACTATTGCTACATTAACACCTTATTGCTACCGTATAAAGCAAACCTTATCTATACTCTAAAGAAAATAATTACAGATCTCCTCTCGAGATTCGGTCACTTCGCTAAGTTAAAAAAGCTTTTAAGACTCCACCGTAATAACGGCACGTTATCATATTCGCAGATTAAAATCAAATTTTAATTATTACCATCCGGCCGTCCCGACGTTTTAAAGCTCACAAGCGATGTTTTCGCATTAAGGACGGTGTGTAGAAGGGTAATAAAGTACCCCTAATAAACCCTGAAACGTGTGGAGCGCTTCGCAGTAACCGTACGTAGACTAAACAAATGAATTTCTCGATAATAAAAACTTCACAATAAAAGCGTTCACGAAATGTCGGTCATTAAGTGTATTTACGCAGCGAAACGGATATAGGGGCCGTAAAAATGTGAGCCGGCTTATTGAGACGTTGGCAACAGTCGCGAAGATCCGACTTAATCTATGGCCGTCTCCACGCCTCGCCGGCTAATTCGGGACTCACCCGCCGTAAGGAGATTAAACTCGGCTCAAAATTTCTGACAAATTAAAATTTCAACACAAGAACCACAATACCCGGGAACAATATTATCAAGATCGCATAAAGAACAGCGTCCTTTGTATTCAAAATTTACGAGCAATATCAGCGAAAGATGTTTAGGTAAACGCGAGGCCAATAAAAACGTCTGAGAATCGCGCAGTTGCAAGTGTTCAAAGCCTAAATATATTCAGTTACTTTATCGCTGACACATGAGCTTACACTGGTCAGTAGCAGCCAATTAAGTGAGTTGAAAGGCGAGGCAATAATAACTTTATATGGATTAAGTGTGTCAGATGCATTTAGAGATATGGACGCAAGCTGCTCTACGCTGACGGGCCGCGCATGAGCCCGTTTCAAATGCATAAATTATTGCCTCGGTACCATTTCACTCAGGGCTGTACAACAGAACGCAACAATTAACTATTACTGACAACAATGAAGATAAAAATGAGCTCAGCAACAGCGAATCAAGCAGAAGAATAGCTCAAGCACAAAAGAGATAAAAGATTCCAGAAACTCATATTTATAAGCTTATTGTTAGACATAATGCTTTTTGTAGGACTACTCTAAACACGAGTCTGCTATTGAATCGGAAATCGGAATTGTTATTTCATTCATAATTTATCACTCTATCGGGCTTTGTATTTAAATGTCTTGGAATGAATTTCATGTGGACAACCCGGAGATTAATGCGGCTCGGGCCCTTTTACAAATTCATATTTTTCATAATGCGATGATTTGACATAAAACATGCGCGTCATGCCAGTGTTTTCTATTAGGGTGTCGATGTAGACATTAACGCTACTAGAACTACCATACCTAATCATATAATTACATTTGAATCTTTCATTATCAAAACTTAACATAAAATAATCCCGCTGCAAAAAGTTTAAGCAAAAAAAAAAAAAATCGGGTTGATTCTATAAGTTTCTTTTGTTACTGCACTTGTTTCAAACAAGGTAATAAATTTGAAAGCATCGTCTTATGATTTCCTGAGGGCAACAATGCGGCAGTTTGTCAGTTCTAGGCGGTTGTTAGCCCGCGTGGGCGGGGTGCCATCCATCACGCGGCGTGACTCTTTCAACCTGCAGGGTTACTACAGACATAAATTATGAATGTTTTTTTTTATAGTCACCTGGAGACGAAATTTGTTAGCGATACTGTTAATTAATGGTACGTTTAAATTTGTTCAAGGAGACAATTAACAGATAATTTTTTGTTCTTAGAGGCGGTCCTTTTAATTTTTGTTTTGTTTTAGTCTTAATGATACATCTTTGATTAAGTTTACTAATGAAATATACAATTTGAAAAACGAATGTTAGCGTGGTTTTAGACAGTCGTGACATTTAAATTCATAACTCAAGTACTTAACAATAGTATATAAATGAAAACCGAAGACATCATATTATTAGAATACAATTACCAAACTTGAACATCAAAATTAACTTTCACACAGTACATTCGGTAACCCTACAGTTCGGCAGTTGATCATAGTCACCGGCGGCGTTGGCCCGACGTTTTTATGCCCCACGATGGATCGGGCTGTCAGGTGCTCACGAAAAATTGCCTTCCGACCTGTTTGCCCAAGACGCGTCGATTGATTCGAGCCGACTTAATTAAGCAAGCTTATACGGATGGCCGCACTCAAGAAGGGTTTTGATGAAAATATCGTTAGCATTGTTGAAGTTGTTAATACGAAAGTTAATGTTTTTTTTATTGTGCTTGTTAAACTAGCCAACGATAAAAATAATAATGATGCCCCAGTAAACATGAAAGAATAATTTGATAATTTATTAATTACTTTATTGTGAATAGCACAAAGGATAAATGAAAGCAAACTAACAATGTCTGAGTAAGTTGATACAGTATTAAGTTGTAAAAAAAATCAATACAAAACACGCCTAGACGCTTCTTTATCCGCATACAATGAAAGATTAACCCCGGTGTCAGGGAGAGTAATGAAGTAAAGAATGCGTTTGACAGAGGAGTAGGCTATTGAATATTTAAAAAGGTATCCAAAGGGAAGTTTCAATGGATTCGTTGTTGAATAACATCACTGATAATGCTGTTTTTTTAACAGTGGCCAATATTGCAATTCTCAAACTAGAAAAGGTTTACTGAGTGGTTTAAATGCAAAAATTAAGTACGATTATAAATTGCTAAAAACATACAGATAACAAAACAGATAATGCTGTAGATTTTAAAAAGTTTTACATTTTTAATGCTTCCTTTTGAAACAACAATGCCTGTTGTTTCGGCCGGGAAATTAAACATTTGATTTATCTGACGCATCCTGAGGACATGACGCGCCGTGGGAGCGACCCTAAATGTATTCATACATTACCCGTTAAAAATGTACAACACACATTTCGCATTACAGCCGAGTGCTACCGGAGTTATGAAGCCGTGAATACCCTTGTACGTGTCTTGTCCAACTTTACACCGCATTTTAAAACTTTAGCACTTTATTTCAAAACTTAATTGCGTTTCAAGAACGGTCACACATTAAGATCGTAAAAATAAATACCAATTAAATGCAAATTATTTTTTGTTAACGTGATTGAGTTTAAATTTCATGAATGCCACGCCAGATCCAATCAGCTCGAGCAAGTTTTATTTTTTCTTTATTCCGATGGCGCTTTGTAAGTTGTCAAATATAATGAATATATTACCGACCGGTAGCAGTAACAGAATATTCTTTTGAAAGGGTAATTATTTACAGGAACGATCGTCGTATTTTGATAAACAACCCCGATAACAATACATCTCCGACAGCGTTCACGCATTCCCTATCCCCATCCATTACTGTTTCATCTTCAATAACACGTTTCGCTGAGGCAGCCTTTGAAGCTAGAACAAATCCGTAAATCTGAACCTTATCGCGTATTACACAAAGGCCATTTAACAATGTAACATCTCTGGCTTTGTTGGAGCGCTAACTCTTTCATCTATCATAATCGTTCATGCTGAAAGCAATCAAGATTGATTTTTTCTGCAACGGAGTATAGACTCTATTTCTCTTGTATCTAAGCATGGTTTTGTTTGTGGTTGTTGAGCTTTGTCGGTTGGTAGCTAACCGCATTCGGAGGCGAACGTGAGCGTCGGCGTAACGAAGGGACCTTCAGATCCAGGAAAATGACAAATGACATCTGCCTACCGCCTGTCAAATATCCGACAGATAATAAATGACCCCGATTGTTTATCATCAAACATCGCATATATCATTATCGTGGACTCAGCGCGGGGGTTTGACTCTAGGGAGTATGATTAATATTGTTTGGTTAATTTCGAGCTGGTCGGCGTAAACACTTGGGGGAAGTTTGAGCCTATTATTGCGGGATGATTATATATAGGGCTAATTTTGAGAACATGAACTGCAGATATGATTGAAGTAATATGACATGTAAGGATATAGGTTTTTGTCGAATATGTAGCTATTAACGAGGATGAATGTTGAATAAGCGAAAGAAATTTGTCAAGATCGTAGCAAGTGGAAAGAAGTGGTCTCTGCCTACCCCACTGGGAAACAGGCGTGATTAAATGTATGTATGTTTGTAACTAGGATGAAACGTTAATTATTTGTAAATCGAATTCAAACTTTTTGATTATGTTTAGATAATTGTTAAGATTTCTGATTAAGAGTAAGATTAGTAGTGTCTTCTATCTAGCGAGACAATTTCTCTAATCTTCTTTTTCTGTTTGTATAAGTTTATTTTACATTGTATCTTTTTAATCGGTTAACAATTTAGAATACCACTGAGAGAAGTTTGTAATTTAAGTAACTGGTTAATTTATATCATAAGCTATTCAGGTTCAACATTAATATGTATAGCCATTGGGGCTAGGTAACAGATTGCATTGCAGTTTGTCATTGCAGTGGCATGGATGATTTATTTAGAACATGCTCTACTGTGTTATCCACTAATGCTGTATTATGAATAGCAAGTTCATTATTGTTATTTATTTTTGATTTTATTAAGAAAATCATCCCCAAAATACTTTGTCTTTTTTTTTTTTTTTATATCATAGGAAGGCAAACGAGCACACAGGCCACCTGATGGTAAGTGGAAACTGTGACCCATAGACATTCGCATTCATAAGACCGCAATCCTAAGACTGCAAATGCGTTGCCAACCCTGAGGCCGAAGATGGAATGCCTCTATGCTAGTCATTTCACCGGCTGTCTTATCCCCAAACCGGAACACAACAATGCGAACACTGCTGCTTGGCGGTAGGTTAATGGATAAGATGGTGGTACCAACCCGGACGGACCCTGCACAAGGTCCTCCCACCTCCAAAAACTTTGAGACTTAACGTATGATTATTTCAAATATCCAGCGTTAATATCGTTTGTGCAAACACATCAAGACTACATTATGACAGATTTTTATGTTGTAATTTGAAACTTAACTGTAGAGATAATTTGTGTAAGTAGTTAAAAAGTTGCAATAACAATAAAATGAGAAAAACCATTCTGATAAAATTCAAAAATTCCATTATATTAAATATTAAATAAACGCGTTGGACAACCTTTTAAAAAGCACGAGAAACCTTTTTCCCGAAGTGTCAGCTAGACCATTTTTCACACCGCCTGAAAGCGATACGTCAAAATCAGTGTTCGCGAAATTCCGGCCGTCACCGCACTACTAAGTCGCTAAGAGACAAGCTTGAAGCTTTTACATCAAAAATATTAAAATTAAAAAAGTAGTTTTTCCTTATCGATTTCACTTGCGATGCCAAATTTATAAATGGTCTATTTGTTCTCACCTGTTTGTTCTGGTATGATTTGCATTAAAAAAAAATATATAAACATAATTATCACACACATATGACACACATTACACTTAAGACACATTAGGCGATGGGCTTGTAACCTATCACTAATATACACTCTGGTAAACTTAGTTCTTAGCCGGTTTGTGCTTACAGAATATGGTTACAGAATTAACAAAAAAAAAATTGAGTTTTTTGGTAATTCTGCAGCTGCGCCTGCCTATCCCACTCTGGGAATGAAGGCGTGAGTGAATGTAAAAGACACATAAAATTAAGATAACATTTTACCGCCAAGAAACTCATCGTAATTGATTCACGTACACCCAAAAAATCCTGTGATGAGATGAGGACACAAACGTCACTTCCTTCAACATGACGTCACACGTCAGTTCATTACGGCAGAATGACGCAGCGCAAATCAGTTCCGTGACGTGTATGACCCCTTATGACATCCGATACCAACAGTAATCAGCTTACAACTTGCGCCATCCCGTTAATTTCCAGTCGGAAGTAAGCTTGATAAATGAGTGTCGGGCTTCAAAGGGAGCACAATGGAGCCCTGACCCGGCGTTAATCAAAAAACGTCTGTCGCCGGAGTTAGCGGTGAACACTGTTAAAGAAGCAGAATTAATCTGTCAATAAAGGCATAAATAGTATAATTGGCAATGGCACTAAAAAAACTTCTAAAACGTAAAAATAAAACATTACAAAAACTCAAGCCTTCTTTCCCAGAGCGGGGTAAGCAGAGCTAAGGAATTACCAACAAGTTAACTTCTTGATAATTCTGTAACCACATTTTGCACAAGTAGGCTAAGATGTTTCCCAGTGTATGAGCGACAGGTGGAAGCCCATCGCCTAACAGTACTACAAGCCTTTATTCCCTTAGTCGCCTCTTACGACATCCACGGAAAGATATGGAGTGGCACTATTCTAACCCGGCAACCACACGGCAAAATAAAACATTAAAAAAAACATATATAAATTAAAAACCAAAAACATTGAATGATATTTTACGAAAAAAAACAAGATAATAAATAAATATCAGTCGACAATGCCACACTAATTGACCTAGTCCCAAATTAAGCTCTAGGTTTGTACTATTAGTACTAGATAACCGGTTACTAGTAAAAAAGAGTTCAAGAAGGATGGCAAGGCTAAGTAAATGTCACTGAGTTCAAATATCTCCATGCTGCTTGTCAGACGAAAGTGATGGTTGTGAAGAGGTATGAAACTGATACAGAATGCCAAATAATGATTGAAGATGAAAAAGTGGAGCAAGTTGATGAATTTGTGTATTAAGGTTCTATGTTTACGGGAGATGGGAAATGTAACGAGGATATTGAAAGAAGAGTAAAAACGGGCAATATGATCAACGGGGCGTTACACTAAATCTTGACAAGCAAGGTCATAATAAGCAAAGCTCACCTTGCTATTGTTCAGGGAGTAGGTATTGACACCAACATTAATGTATGGTAGTGAATCTTGGGTATGGCAGAAAAAGAACGCAAGTAGGATTAATGCAGTTGAATTGAGAGCTCTAAGAAGTCTGTGTGGAGTTAGGATGATAGATAGAGCAAGATATAGCGAGATCCGAGAACGATGTGGATTGAAAGAAGATGTACTTAGTGACTAAAATCGAAAAGGGTATGCTAAGATGGTTGTTGTCATTTAAAAAGGATAGATAAAATAATGGTTACGAAAGATATATGGCGAGCAAGAGTGAGCGTAGATGTCAGTAGGGGACTTCCTAGACGGACGTATGGTGTTCAGATTCACGATTAATTATTATTATTGAATTAGGGCCAAATCAAAAGCACCCGAAACTGCATGAAGAGATTGATGAATGTAGTGGAAGCGAAAGTTGTATGTTTAGACTGGCACCTGGCGTTCCATAGTCTCTGCTTACCCCATTGGGAGACTGGCGTGAAGTTATGTATGTGAATGTTTGTGTATGCTTGTTACCGTCAATAATTATTAAACATAAATTCATATTTAATTTCTTTAATATAAGAAGAATACATATTTTTTTACATTTTTAAACTTATTTTTAAAACGTACTCAAAATAAAATACTCAAAATACATCACATGTCACGAGACAGTGCTCCGTGTTATGACGAATAGGGGATCAGTGTCACGTCTGGCGAGATTAGCTAGCCGGGCCGTGACACGCGTAGTTGTACTTTTATATTAATAAATGATAATATGGGCAGTAATATTTATCAAAGATAATAAAATGCTTTTAAAAGTTTATTATTTTCGTTGCTCGTTTCGGTTTTCTTTCACGAAGGATTAAGGCAATTTTTTGACGTTTTTTAAAACGATTTATAAATATTACATGGATAAACTCCTCTTTTATCGTAAAAATAAAAATTTTAAAAAGAATGTGTCGTAAGACCAAGGATGAGACAAACAACAAATATATAGGTACGAGCCTTATTGCTAACGTGCGTATAGAAATAATATTGTCTCAGTTCAACCCACTGAACCGTAACTTAGAATCTCGGCACACTTCCATGTAACAAAATAATTCCTACCCTATTTTCCAGAACATTCGATATAAACAAAACACAAACAGCCAATCCGGGTACTTATTTATCAGACGACGTTTCCTAGAAAAGTGTAGTTACAAAGCTAACAGGATGTCGGAGTAAAGGCGGCGGATACGAAAATCGCTCTATCGACAAATTTATGCAGCTGTAAAAGCAGATTTATTCGTGAGGAGGCGACGTGTGAAGGCATTAGGGTGTATGGAGTAGAAGGCTAGCAAACAAATACCAAATATGATTTTATAGATGTTAACAATTAAACGTTAAAACTAAACTTTTTTAAATTAAAATAAAACTAAGCTACTCATATATTAAAGATGTAAATAATAATCACCACTAAAAAAATAACACCCCTTTTAGCAGGTCCGCTCGCGGCATGGTCCCTTTGACACTGGCTGCATTCATCATCATCATGTCAGCCAAAAGACGTCCACTGCTGGACATAGGCCTCCCCCAAGGCTCTCCACTCAGACCGGTCTTGAGCTTTTCGTATCCACCGCTTTCCCGCGATCCTTACGAGGTCGTCACTCCATCTTGTTGGAGGCCTACCCACAGCTCGTGTCCCGGTCCGCGGACGCCTCTCAAGAACCTTCTGACCCCATCGGCCATCAGTCCAGGCTGCTGGCTGCATTACCTCTCTGATTTTATGTTGCACGAATGGCTTAATTACGAGTATTTTTACTTAGGCATGGTAAGAATCCAAAAGCTTTAGGCAACATTCTTTCACAGTCCAGGGGGGATTTGTGACGTAACTATGCAGTTCAATTTATGGCTAGCGTAAAGGACAAAGCTATAGCAGTTATATAACTCTGTCTTTTTTTCTCATATAGTTATGTCATAATTATCCCCAAGACCTATTAATTTAATTGCATTTGGCAGACCACACCTACCCACGTAACGTCTTTTGTTTCTTGGAATTGATTGCCATGATTTTGAGTGTTATATTGTTTTTAATACGATCAGATCTCTCAATCGTACGCTCTAAACTTGGCAAGCAAATGATATTCAAGCATGTGGGCAGTATTGTCCGACAAACATAGTGTTCGTGTGTCGCAAACGATTTCCATATCTAATAACGCGTGGAGCTCTCTTTATGTTATGCTGAAAAATTTATGGGAAAAATGACATCAAAGGAGCACCAAGTAAATTTGATATCATCGTAAATCGGCATCATAATTTATATTACGTCCGCACGCGTTACATTGCAAGATCCCTGTTTATTTTTATCTATGATGTGGTGGAATTTTTATTTTAAGTCGGATTTACCCTTTAGTTTAGTTGAATTTCAAAAAAAGAAACATGTATGCCGATCTCCGGTAACTCTTTTCTTATTTTAAAGACACTATCCTACTCGTACATGCAAAATATGAATCAATCGATAGTAAAACTTACAACTTCTCTTTTGCAATATTTTGAAAAGCTTAGTTGAAATTTCCAGGGCCTAGTTTTAGGTATACTACTGTTTTTCTTGAGTATAACCTAATTAAATAACTTCTAAGAACTTCCTAACAATACAACTCTTCTTAATTTAGTGGTTTATACGGAACTAATAAAAAAGTGAGTTTAACTTAAGAATAAACAAAGTATTTCCTCGAAAAGAGATCGATTCAAAGGAAAATTTGTTTAACTATACTGTTAAAAGCCAATTTTCTGATAAGTTTCCGTCGAGCCAGCTAAATATAGCTCCTCTAACAGATTAACTGTTTTTTTAGGGATTAGTTCATTACACGTTTAGCATAGTAAAATAAAATTAAGTATTTTACACGGTAGTTATTGTGACGGGATTGTCCAAATCTCTACATCCATCCTACCACGCAGTGCAAAGAGGGTAAAACAGTTGGTAAAATTATAATATAATAATTAAGTACATTTTATTCATAGTTCAAAATTATAAACCCACACGAAGACAAACAACTTTGCAGCATCCACATTTACGCGCTGCAAGTTTTGGCCTCTCCTTTTTTAAGCCATTGCTTGGTCTTAAGCTCGGTCGGCCATCCATTTTTTCCAACCTTCTGCGAATTTTCCTCAAATCAACGAGCTGATGGTCTGCCTACTGCTTTATGACATAATCTTGGTCAATACTTTGTCTCGCCACCTTAGTTGCGTTACCCTGGTGCTGGAAGAGCACTTTTTTTATAATTTAAACCTCATATCCACCCTACTACCACTTAGATATACCTTCATAAGCTCATTTTATTTTATTTTATTTTATTAGGAGAAAAAACAAATATAGGAAAGTAAGTAAAGATAAAGATAAAGATAAAGACATTTATTCAGTAAGTAGGCCGCACGGGCACTTTTACACGTCAAGAATCTACCAGCGCTTCACAAGAGGAGACCACTGCTGAGAAGAAGCGCCGCAAGAAACTCAGCAGTCAGTCATTTTTTTAAATATATTTAATATTACAATGGTACTACTTAGTCTAGCATTATATAAATCTATAAATAGCAAATTAAAAAATATTTCAAATATCCTGCGTAGTTTCCGCAGGAAAACACACCAAAATCTTAAGATAGAAAGAGAGAAAAGGAAAAAAAGAACTCCTACGTATGTGTATATAAGACGGTGCAAGATGACCACATAAGATTGATATGTTTTCCTACATCAACGGTGTCCCCCAGACAAGATAAAGATTTTGAATTTGAAAAAAAAACAAATAAAAAATATATTATTGATTAAGTTTCGGGTTTAGGCCAAGCATGTTTGTCTATTAAATAGTCCTCGATCCTATAATACGCTTTAGACATTAACGACTTTTTCAAGTAATTTTTGAGTGCTGGAAAGGGTAACTTTAATACTACCTCAGGTAATTTATTATAGAAATGAATGCATTGACCAACAAATGATTTATGTACTTTACGGACGCGGAATTTTCGAATAGCTATTTTATTTTTATTTCTAGTATTTAAATTATGTATATCAGAATTTTTTGTGAAAGAATCCAAATTTTTTATAACATAAATAATATTCTAATAAATAAATTGTGACGCTACAGTTAAGATATTAATTTCCTTAAAAAGATCTCTTAAGGAGTCACGGGAATTTAAGTTGTAAATAGAACGAATGGCCCTTTTTTGTAACACAAATATAGTTTGTATGTCAGCTGCCTTACCCCAAACCAGAATACCGTACGACATAACACTATGGAAATAACTATAATAAACTAAGCGAGCTGTCTCAACATTGGTTAGTTGTCTAATTTTCCTAACTGCGTAAGCTGCCGAACCTAGTTTACCTGCCAGTACAGCTATATGGGGACTCCATTGCAAATTTTTATCTATTGTTATGCCTAGGAAAACTGCCTTATCTACGATTTGCAAACACTCGTCATTTAGAATAATACTAGAATCTAACGGTTTAACATTAGGCAAAGCGAATCTAACACATTTAGTTTTCTTAGCATTTAGTAGCAAATTGTTGCTAGTAAACCAATTAAGTACTTTAACTAGTGTGGAGTTTATGCTACTGAAGTCTATGGATTTTCTGTCTACCTTGAAAATTAGTGAAGTATCATCAGCATAAAGTACAATATCACAAAGTTTATCTACTGATGGTGGCAAGTCATTTATGTAAACCAAAAATAGAAAAGGACCTAAAATAGAGCCTTGAGGCACACCTATTTTCACTGTAGCTCCATCAGATTGTGTTTTGTTTACAACAACTGTTTGAGTTCTATCACTGAGATAAGAAGACATAAGACTTATAGCTTTATTAGACAATCCATAATGTTCTAATTTTAAAATAAGGGTCGTATGAACCACGCAATCAAAAGCTTTAGAAAGGTCACAAAATATTCCTACTGCATCGCAAGATTGCTCCCAACTGTTATATATATATTTAATGAGAACAGATGCCGCATCAATTGTTGATCGACCTCTGGTAAAGCCAAACTGGTTATTGTTAAGTAGTTTATTTCTATTAAAGTGACCTAACATATCATTCAGAATTAGTTTCTCAAAGACTTTACTTAAAACTGGTAGTATGGAAATGGGACGGAAGTTCGTAATATCACTCATCTCACCCGATTTAAAAAGAGGTATGACTTTACTATATTTCATAAGATCTGGAAAGATCCCTTCTGAAATGCAATTATTGTAAATTAATGCTAGATGGGGTGCAATTACACCTATGATAGGAAAAAGTACACTAACTGATGTGCCCCACAAATCCTCAGTCTTCTTTAAACTAAGCGTTTTAAATACTTTGACTATTGAAACTGAATTTATAGGGCTGAATTCAAAGTTTATATTACATTTACTGACATTAGTGCAAAGTAATGATTGAGCTTGAACCGCGGATGATTTGAGACATTTCGTAGTATTAATGGCTATGTTGGAAAAATAATCTTCGAATGCTAAGGCGACGTCTTTATTTGACGTGATTTGTTTGTCACCTGAGTTTAGGGTGACCTGATTATCGCGAGTTTTAGTTTTACCCGTTTCTCTATTTATAATATTCCATACAGTTTTTACCTTATTGTCAGACGATTTGAGTTTAAGACTAAGAAAATTTGCCTTGGCAGTTAAACAAACTTGCTTAAAGGTCTTTGAATAACTCTTAACATAATTTAGGAAGTCAGCGTTCTTATTGTCCTCCCTCTCTCTATATAGGTTGTAAAGCCTATTTCTACTTTTATGAATACCTGCAGTAGCCCATTCGCTAAATTTGGTTTTCGACCTAGTTAAAGTTTTCATTTTAAAATGGTTATTAAATTGATGCAGAATTACGCCAAACAAGTCATTATAAATACTATTACACTCATTATGTATGAAAGGTAACACTGATAGATTACTCTGGACTTTATTTTTGAATGATTCCAAACGATTATTAGTTATAGGTCGATATGTTATTGTCTGAGGTTTTTGATAAAAATCATTGACGAAAGATGCCTTCTGACCACTATGGTCCGAATTAAAACAATTAAATATTTCTTTATCCAAACATTCGCAATTACAAAAAATAAGCAGGTTGCACTACTAACACCTATCCGAGTGGGTTCAAAGAACAGATTACCTAAATTAAAAGATTTAAATAAACTTAGTAACCTAGTGGTATTATTTGACATTTCGAGTAAGTTAATATTAAAATCTCCACAAACTATAATATGCTTCTGGCTATTACAAGCTAATTTTAACACATGTTCCATAGTTGATTCAAATGTGCAAAAATCAGCCAATGGTGGTCTGTAAATACATATTATTATATAACTTTCTAGTTCTGCGCAAGAAATTTCTACAATCCTTTCTACTGATAGCTTGACAATATCCTTTCTTTCCTTGGATTTAAGAGTACTTTTAACTATTATTAAAGAGCCACCATGAATGGCACATTTTCTAGCAAAACAACTAACTAATTTAAAATTTACAAAATCAAATATTAATTGGTCCTGTCTAAGCCAATGTTCAGTAATGCACATTATTTGTACATTTTCACTATCTAAGAACAACCCTATTTCTAGTTCTTTGCTGGAAAAACCTTGAATATTTTGGTGAATTAAATTTATACTCAAGGGTGTTTCCGCTGTCCTATAATTTAGTTTAAATTATGAGGCAAGGCACTATTGCCAATATTGGCTTGCTGGGGCTGGGTACTACTATATCCATTAGGTTCAATATTATAAGCTAATAGGTCAACCAAGGTCAAAATATATTTCCTTGGCACATGAATTTTTTGTGATGTTAGTGTGATGGGCTTTAAAAATTTATTTAAATTGAAAAAGTGGTATTTACTATTGCAGGATATAGCATTATACATTAGTACAAAGGTAAATCAATCTTAATTAACAAATTTGACCCCATGAACAATTCTCACAAAGACACGTTACAATAAATTAGTGAGGACTGAGAATGAACTACACGACAAAAATATTAGTTAACCATGGTCAAACAGTGACTTGTAGGTACTTAATAATAATGTGAAAGTATGTATGTTTGTGATTAAACACCAATTTGAGATGCAAACACCAAGTACAAGTAATGAGATAACATAAAAACACATAATAACATGGTAACATATATAACAGAAACAGTAACAACAACACTTCAAAAAACAAGCAAAATAAGAATAAGAAGAAGGGAGTTGTCATCGGCATGATGGAACGCGGTTTGAAAACCACTGTTATGATTCTAAGGCAATAGAAACAAGTACCGGAAACTGCGACGGTGTGAGGCATGGCCAAAATCATTTACTCAGAAATGAGGTTCTTACTCACCTCTGACCTAAATTTGATTTTATTTAGGGAGAATATATCAATATTTAAAAACTTCTTGTTATACAAGTTTGTCATGCGATAGATTGGGGCGCGTCGGCCAGCATTTGTGCGAGTCTTAGGCAAGTGAAACAATTTTTTCGATCTAGTTTTTATATTAGATACCGCATATTTTACTTTTTCTACTAAAGATGGGCAATTGTATACATTAGAGCAGATGTTCCAGAGCACGAGAATATCTGCAGAAGTTCGGCGATCAGCTAGCGAGGTCATTTTATATTTTATTAAGAGATCCTTATAGGATGTATGTTGCAGCTTTAGCCTCCAGCTTAATCTACGGAGAAACTTTTTTTGGATCATTTCGATTTTATCCCTATAAACATTATAGTAAGGACTCCAAATACTACTTGCATATTCAAGCTGTGAACGAACCAGTGCCTTATACAAGATAAGATAAGTTAAGGGTCTTTTAAAGCCTACAGTACATCGAAATATAAAGCCTAACAAACTATATGCCTTATTGCATATGTTGCTTATGTGACTATCAAAAACAAGTTTCCTGTCAAAATACACGCCTAGGTCACGTATTTGGTCAACCGATTGCAATGCGTGTCCATTAATATTGTAGTCATATTTAAGTGTAGATATTTTTTTGGAAAAACTAATACTATGGCATTTATTGTAGGCGAGAGACAACTTATTTTCAATGCAATATTAATTAAGGCGATCAAGGTCTTGTTGTAGTTTCGCACAATCATCATAGGTTTTAATACTTCTGTAAATTTTCAAGTCATCCGCGTACATCAAAAAGCTGCTATACTTAAAACAACGTTTTATGTCATTAATGAACAGAATATATTGCAACGGTCCAATAATGGATCCTTGAGCCACGCCGGAAGTTATGACCATTTCTTTTGATATGTAACCATTAATGACTACTGCCTGAGACCTATTTGTAAGGTATGACTTAAACCATCGGAGTAAATCACCTTTTATTCCATTATAGGCGAGTTTTTTAAGCAGCAGCGAATGGTCCACCTTATCGAAAGCCTTTTGGAAGTCTGTATATATCGCATCTATTTGGACACGATCATCCAGACTCTCAAAAAGGAAGTTCGAAAAGATAGTTAAGTTTGTTACTGTTGACCGTTTCTTTACAAACCCGTGCTGTTCCTCAAGTATTAAGGTCTCCAACGAAGGATAAATCAGAGCGTGTACCACCTTCTCAAATATCTTCGGAAAGATTGACAAAATCGATATTGGCCGGTAATTTTCTACTTGTGATTTTGAGCCCGACTTATGTAACGGCGTGATGTATGCTAGTTTCCATCTGTCAGGAAAAATACCTTCCAGGAGACATTTGTTAAAAATAATTGTCAAAGGTAAGCATAGCGATGAGTTTGTTTTTTGTGCAAAAAATGGAGAAATGCCATCTGGTCCAGGTCCCTTGTTAGTATCCAGGGATCTCAAGAGCTGCTTGACTAATGAGACTTTAACAGTTATTCGGTTCAGCAACGGCGCTTCAATTTTTGGATTTATCGACATTAATTCGTCATCAGTGACATAAGAACTAGGCTCAAATACTGATCCAAAATAACTGGAAAACATATCACTAATTTCATTCGGGTCCTCAGATGTTAGCGATCCGTAAAACATTTTATTCGGAAGTCCCCTTTTGGACTGATTTAATTGAGAGACATACTTCCAGAAACATTTAACATTCTTGGGAATTGAATTCTGCACATTATTTAAATATGTACTATGACATTGACTGATCAACTCCTTACATCGTAATCGTAAAAGACTGAATTCTGAGTAGTCACGTTGATTTCTATAAGTTTTCCATTTTTTCCAAATCTTTAATTTTCTTTTTAAAGAAGATATTAAAGGTTTAGAGAACCAACAGGGATAACGATTAGAACGTAACTTAATGAATGGTACGAATTCATCTAAAACTTGATAAAGAATGCTGTATAATTTATTTACAGCCTGAGTTCCACTTAAGTTGCCAAGTTCATCATGCCAGTATATGGAGTCAAGCTTATGGATTATTTCGCAATAGTTGGTTTTATAAAAATTATATTTTTTTGTTTCGATAGGGGAAATGAATTTTTTGAGAGTGAGAGTTAATTTGAATTCAATAGGAGGGTGATGTCTATCTGGGTTCAGTAACGAATCAGCGGGGCGAGTGACTATACACTCATTATTACATAACACTAAGTCGAGAAACCGTAAGTTAATGTTCTGTATAAAATTGTATTGTTTAAGATTCATGTATGCACACGAATCTAAAAGTAAGGTAGCCGTGCTGGTTGACGGTGAGGTTGGAGTACCATTTAAATTATTAGGATTGAATGACCAGTTCAAGTCAGGGATATTGTAGTCTCCTACGACGCAAAGTACAGAGTTGGGGCAGCTATCTAGACAATCTTGAAGGTTGAGAAAGTGAGCTTCATAAGAAGCTAGATCAGAGGATGGGGGTATGTAAACTCCACATAAAATTAAATTATTGTTTTTAAGACTAACAGATACATATATTTCCTCTAAGTGAATATTTTTGTACTCAGTACATCGATAAGCTGTGATATGCGACCGGATTGCAATCAGCACTCCGCCGCCATGGTTTTTACAAGAGGAGTACGTATTCCTATCTTTGCGAAACATAGTGTACTGTTCATTTAAAATTTCTGAGTCTAAAATACTACTATTTAGCCATGTTTCAGTAAATATTAATATATCATAGTCATTTGAATAGATGTTGAGGCGTAATTGATCCAATTTAGACTTCATACCGCCGCAATTTTGGTAATAAACTCTTATATCATTGGGAATTAGGTCGGTTTAAGAAAAACGCAGAGGTATTGTTTAATTTGTTTACAATACCGCGCGCCAGAGTGCCGATGACCTCTATAGCTGCACATAGGAGGGTTGATGTATTTTTTGCGTAATGCAATGTTATTGGTAAACAAGCAATACTGATAAACACTTGAATAAAACAATTTAGAGAAGTAAATAATTTCATTCTTAAAAATTATATTCCCTTCCGCACAAAAATTAACACACAAGGAGATAGAAAGATAAATGACATAAAAAATATCTATGGAAAAAAATGATTGGTGTTTGCGATTATAAGTGTACAATATTACTATCAAAAGGATTTTAAAGTAGCTAAAACGGGGTGGCAAAACAGCGTATGATAACAACAACACCAAAAATGCAAGTCACCGCCTGCCCAGGTCGGCTTCGTGCCTGATGGGGAATACACGGCTTCCGTCGGATTTTCTAGCAAGGATGCTTCCATTCTTGACCCATAAAAATTTGTATTGCTTGCTCGCTGTAACTTCACGGGCCTTAGAATACAATATTTTGTTTTTGAGTGTCAGATGTTCGTTGACGTAAACCGACTGATCTGCCTTGCCATATCCGAGCTTGAGGTGTTCGGCAGTGAGGCCGCGACGCGCCCTTGCCACTGCAATGACATCATCCCGGAGCCGACGAGATGATAGCTGAATAATTATATTTTTAGGTCTTTCAGTTGGCGTATTATGAGCAACTCTGTGTATGGAACGAATGCTGTCCGGTGACAAATCTACACCAATCACTTTGCCAATCGTGTCCACAATGCTATAAAGATTTTCACCCTTACGTTCCGGTACATTTTGAACCTCGATGTTACATAAGCGCGATCTCTGCTCCATATCATCCCAATTTCTTTGCAGGGATTGAATTTCAACTTTAAGAGCCGCGTTTTCATTTGCTAAGCGGTTCATCTCAGAATTGACGCGCGATGATTCACTCTCAAGGTTATCAATTTTACTTGTGTACTGCTGGACCGTGTTGCTGACATCCACAAGCTTCGCATTCACATCACTGAACATAGATTTTAAATCACGTTGGAGTTCATTGCGAAAAGTCGAGAATTTGTTGTCGATGTAATTCATTAAGGCGTCGACATCTAGGTTAACTATGGACGCCGGCGGGTTTTGTTGTGCATTTTGCGATAGATTTTGTTTCGGTTTTTCGCAACTTTGGCATTTCCATTTTGCCTTGTTCATCGGCAGCATCTTCTTAAAATCGGCTTCGGGTATTTGCGCGCAGTTAAAGTGCATTTCCAGATTGCACCCACTGCACTTTATTAACTCTGCATCACTAATGTCTTTTGTGCACTTTCCACAAACCATATTAAAGAGAAAAGACGGATACTAGTTTATATAAATAACTTACAGAAGAGATATATTAGTTCGCGGCTATAAATACACAGTGAGATTAAATGTACGTGCTTACACTGCGAGGTTCCAGCGAAAATCTACCTACCGTACTCGGTAAAAACACGGCCGCGCGTAGCGGGCAGATAATCTGGATTGTAATGTACTTGCACTGTTTACTGGCCGCGAAAACACTCATACGCGTTACTGAAATGATACTCGGGCAATATTGCGTCCCATAAAGTTAATTACAAGGGAGATACTATTTTAGCTAATTTAAAAAACGGAGCACCGACAAAATAAGCAGTTAACTCTTGGCGCCCTCTAGCGGTTATGCCACCACTATAGTGAAAAATGGCAATAAAAAATGATAAAATAATAAAGAAACCAGGGGATTTTTTTAACACCAATTTACCTACCTAGTCCCACACTAAGCTCTAGGGTACTAAGGGTACTAGACAACGTTACGATGTATATACGAGTATAATATAAAGAAAACCATGCTTACAAAAACATCCATCAGTCAGGCAGGAACAATCATTTGCACTCATCACACAAATAATTATGCCCTTACCGGGTTTGGAACTCAGTACTGGTAGCTTCGTAGGCAGCGCCTCTACTCACCAGGCCGACGTGTCGTTTATTTACTCTTCTGCTATTTATCATATCCTCTAAAGGCCTAAGTCCTTCCCATAGTACTTATTAACTCTGTAATTTAGACCCAGCTCCTTCGACAGTTGTGTAGTCATAGCGTACCACGGCCTACCAGTAGGACTAAAAAGAAAACCCGTCATTTTGACTTTTAAGTACTTGGTTCTGAATGAGTATAAAACAATAGTACTACTGGTAGGACTACGGGCCGTAGTGACTACAAGCTGAAATTTCATTGGGCCGTAGGAGGGTATTTAGGCTGGGCCCTTCTAGTAAGTATTGTAAATACCTATTTATATCAAGAAGCTCCGCTATTCTATTACAGTTGTTATACAAGCACTTTGATTTCATTTTGTTAGGGAGACCAACAATCTGTTACTTCACACACCCAAACAGAGATCAGTAACCATCATTTCATCAGTCATCGCTGTGTAACCAAGCGACTGATTACCGTTCGACGTTTACAAATGCGTTCGCGTTTCGCGTGAAAAGTCCGGTAAACGTTATTTTCCGTGTTGTTTGTTTTATTTGGCATCCCTTTGAAGACCGCGGTGATATATGGATGCTGGATGGTGAGTGGTGGAATTGAAAAGATATTTGCGATTGAAGAAATTTTCAGACGTTTTTTGGAGTTTCATTTCGAAATTTCCATTGTAATTAAAATATAATTCTAGTTAAAAAATATCTCACTTTAATACAATTTTATTTAACCCGTCGTCAGCTGGAGGTCAAAAAAGTACCAAGTTCTAGTCTCTTTTGATTAAGATATAGTCCATAAAATTAGGCTTAAAAAAAATACAAAAAGATATTCAAATTTTGAGCACGGATCCGTGCCTAAGCCTACGATGGGTTAAATATAAACTATCAAACAGTACGGCCGTTTTTGAGGTCCATATTGAAGTGGCTACTAAAATCCTCTATCTTTATTCTGAAACAGGCACAACTTGTGCCTATCAAAAATACTTTTTTTTCAGTGAGCTCACCTTAAGGTATATTTTGTGCAATGAGAGGTTTTTGTTTACCTATAGGTTAAACGGTATCAAACCAAAACCTGATGACATTACAATTATCCACGACTGCGGAAAAAAAACTGATGCTCATCATACAAGTATAATTATGGCCAATATAATTATTATTAGGTCCGCTAGCTTTATTGACAGGATCACTAGCAACTAGGCTAACCACGTCGTCAAACACCGGAAAACACACGAAGATCTACTTAGAAGGTATCAATTGAACAGATCGCTACCAGTTCATCATTTACGTCTTCCCGATTATTCCGCGCGCGATTTCCTCTCAGCCCCTGATTTATGAGGCCTCAATGCTTCTTCAAATTAAATATAAAACGCTATTCATTTATGATATAAATGCGTTGCAGTTGTTTGATGACGCATCAACGCATTCAAGGCCTAACGCTTAAGTTTCCATACAAAATGAACTCGATGTAGAGATCTTGGCACTTAATGAAATGTGCGCCAGACTCAAAAGGATTAGTGATGATTAGGTTGAGAATAATAATACGATTTAATTTTTATGAGACATGTAACCGTTTTGTGATTTACTTGTAATATTTTATGCAGTGTACCGTCGCATGAAGAGCCAAGTTCGATTAGTCCCTATTAATAACCGATTTTATGCATTGACAGGTATATTTCAAATATTCAATTTATCGCTTATAAAATCTCCAATGAAAATACCTCCAAGTAAATTTACATGATCGGTTAATTAAATAGAATTTCAAGAAATAATCACCTCCAAATTAACATCAGAATAACTATCCTTTCGTTATGAGATAAAAATACGAATTATTATTATTAAAAAAAACATCTTCATGGTTTCCATTTAAACTTTCTTCCTGAATTATTTTATTTGATTATTTTATTCGGTATTAACTAACTACTTTCTTTGTTTTTTGCTTTTGCAGTCCTGAGTTAGATTCTCAACCAGGTAAATATTGGTGGTTTTCTTTGTAGTATTAATTTATTTAAAATATAACTATACGTCAAAGACTTTTGACTTCAAACACTGCGGTAATTTGGATTTAAAGGTGCTGCGAAGCTTCCCGAACGCTGCCCAGCCGAGTGAACTGAAGTGGCAGTTGGCGGGGCACATCGCACGCAGGACTGATGGCCGATGGGGTCAGAAGGTTCTTGAGTGGCGTCCGTGGACCGGGAGACGAGCTGTAGGTAAGCCTCCAACAAGATGGACTGACGACCTTGTCGCGGGAACGCGGTGGATGCGAAAAGCACAAGACCGGTCTGAGTGGAGAGCCTTGGGGGACGCCTATATCCAGCAGTGGACGTCTTTCGGCTGACATGATAACTATACGTTATTCATTATTCCGTGTCTTCTCTGACCTCTTTTACTTTTTAGATTTGTGTTATCAATTTGTATGAGATTTTCCCCTGTTTTTTGTATTCGCTAACAATTTAAACATTAACGATAGTTCTAACCGTCAACCAACTTTCAGACTACCATACTTGCTTCAAGCTAAAATCTATCAACGTAAACAACACGTAGCATCGTGGACTTAAACCATCAGTACATGAGCAAGCTTTCCGTATCAATACTATTAATTCGGATGGCGTAAGTGACATCTAGGCCAATGTCCTATACGCCAATGAAATATAAAGCCAATGTCTTTTACGTTATTTGAATATCAACGCATATAAAACGTAAACAATATGTAAGAACTGTACACGGTTGTCCATAAAACTAAACAAATTGCGATGGATACAACTGACAATTTATCTTCAATAATAGCTGAATATACATACAACTGGAGTTTCTATTTAAATTTGTCAAGATCGTAGCAAGTGGAAAGAAGTGGTCTCTGCCTACCCCTCTAGGAAACAGGCGTGATTCTATGTATGTATGTGTGTATGTATGGAGTTTCTATTTTTGAACGACTTCAAATAAGGAGGTTGACAATTCGTTTGTTTTTTTAAATGTTTGTTAGCTACCGATAACCCATTTTGATGATTCGTTTTTGTTTGTGTAGGTCTGTAAGTAAATCTAAATATATAAAATAAGAAACTGACTCACAAATCAACGCACCATCCAAACCACTAGGCCTAGGGAATTGGAATTTGGAGGGAGTAATCTTTGGATACCCTAGGGGTGCACTTAGATATTATTTTCGAGCATCCGCCTCCAACGTTAGGAAATAAGAGTAGCGGGAAACTATTTCTACGCGTACAAAGTCGCGGGCGTCCGCTATAGCAAAAAGATACACTGAAGAATACTTAAGCATGATACCTGCCATATAGGTGGATACTTTTTACCTCACTACCGAAAGAGGAGGGTAATGTGTTTATCAGCCTATATATTATGTATGCTAGTTCCTTTGTGGCGCTCTAGAAACTAAAACGCGTGGACTGATTGTGATGATTCTTATGCCAATCAATTTGTCATAATCTATAGTTCATTTATTTTAGCATGAGAAAAAAGAAAGAAAAAGAACCAGTAGTCGTCAACTCTAATACTCGCTGGCAGAATCAATAAGAATCTATGCACTCAATATATTGTATCTGTGCATGTGTCATTAATGTTTTTGTGTTGGACAAAACATTGGGTCTAGATATTATATAAAAAAAATACTATAAAACTATTTGAATATGTATATATTGGTTTCTAACTGCTAAACTTAATTGATTTACCTAATTTAAGACTGACTGTTCCGGATGAAGTGTCATCGTTTCTCCGCTAAAGAGTGCGGTAGTAGGGTAGAGATGAAAGATGTAGACTAAACGAGCAGCTGCCAACTTAAACAAGGAAATTAACAACAAACAACTCACAACAAAAACAACTATGGAACAATATCAACGCTCACGCTCTCGAACTCGAGAGAAAATGATATAACATAACATGGGACATATCACATAAGGGCGTTGTGACGTTCAATCTGTCAAAAATGCAAACTGTGGCGTTATTAATGATCAATTTAAAATTCACTTGGTTCGCTATATTTGACAGGTGACAGGATAGTATTTGATTTAGTCGAGTTATATGCTCAGACGTTTCGTTATTTTATTAACACAGGTTTGTAACCCCTGCTTCTTTAGGTATTTTATAGACCACGTTTCTAATTGAAGTAAATTTAATCAACACAAATAAAAAACGCAATGTAAATATTAACGAATATGACTTAAAGTACTACTGCAATAGATTACAACGTTCATTTAATATTTACTGTCAAATAATAGCAGTCAAAAAAGACGTTTTGGAGCAATATTTTGCGTGTAACGTGCCCAATAAAATACCTTTATTTTGTTCTGTATCATGCTAAAATAAATGAACTATAGTGAGTGTCACTAAAGATATGACAGTTATTAAAAGTCAATATGGCGCCAACCAGACGCCATATTGACAACTGCTTCTTTCCAAACTTTGCCAGTTATTCAGATGATTGCTCAATATTTTGCTTAAGATCTTACCATGCGTATCTAATGCTTTGTGATTCACTCTCCACTGGTTCCGAAGGATAATATTTTCTCAAAACAAATGCAAACCGATATTTGCATTCGCTTTCATTAAAATATTCCGTTCAAGTGCCCGCATTCAATGTAAGTCATTATATTTAAATATGCCCAATGATTTCTGTTCAAAGCACATTGAGCTGACAATAGATCGTTTAAATCATTGTTATTGATTTCATTAATAGATTTATGGCTTTTTTATTTATGTTTTTATTCAATGGGTTAATAAAATTTAATGTTGTGCTAATAATTTATTTTATTGCGTATTATTGTTGGATGTTTGAGAATGTTAATGGTTTTGAATGTAACAATGACTAAGTTTTAGAATGAATCAATTTAAAGAGTAGGGAGAATTTATTCAGTTACCGACCTTGTTGGAAGTAATAACTTGAGTTTTATTATGACCTAGTGCTCATATTTGATGACGTATTAAGCTAGCTACCAACTGGTAGCAATAAGCTATCGACCTCGTTACGCAAACATTTGTGTGAGTTTGAATTTTGGATGTTTTTTACTTATTTAAGTTTGTATTTCTCTACATAACTTAGTATGCTTATCTGGGCATGGTATCTAAATTACAAGCAAAGCGCTTTCAAGTAGTTTGAGACTAAGTCAACAGTGTGACTTTTTCCCTTGTTATTTTCTTCACATAAAATATGTTTTATCATAATTATTAATTATCTTTGATGTACTTCCTTAAGCGTTTAATTTAAGACAAAATCGCGAAACATGTAAGTAATTAAGTGTTTCGGGATTTAAAACTTTATCATGTATACTGCTTTTCTTTGCCAAAGTCATGTAGCTTTTTTTTTAACCCGACTCAGTGTCTCAGAGCAAGGCAAAGGTCTCCCCTCTTTTGTGCCACGTTGCTATTGTTATTAAAGAATATACCAAGAATAAAATAAGCTTTAAAACCAAGTCACCATCCCATTTACGACAATTCCCCAAGCTTTTTACCCGCAACTATCCAACGTATTGAGAAATAATAATACAAAGCTGATTACCTCGCAGTTGATTATATAGGGGGCCCGGAAATTATACACTGGCGGGTTTAATGGATGCCTCGTTTCGTATTACGTGCGTATGCGCAGAAAGGGACGGGGACTTTGGATGTTAGCGCATCGATAAAGTTTGTGGGTTCAATTCAATAGGGTAAAAAAAATAGATGAATGTTCATTTCCAAGTTTTAAATGTTTACTGAGTAATCTAAGAATTAGTAAAATGCGTAAGATTAATTTAGGGCTAAGTTGATTTGTGTGTGTGTGTGTGTGTGTGTATTTATTCCTGTATATAAGAAGTGTTGTTAAGTTTGCTTGTAGTACTATTAGGCGATGGGCTTGCAACCTGTCACTAATACGCTGGTAAACATCTTAGCCTATTTGTGCTAAATGTGGTTACTGACTTATCAACAAGTTTTAAAGTTGTTGTTAATTCTGTAGCTCTGCCTACCCCACTCTGGGATTACAGGCGTGAAGGTATGTATGTGTGTTGTTAAGTTTGCATTACGTATATTTAGTTCCAAGAATTATGATTAAAGAACTAAGTAGACAGTATCGCAATTTGGTATTTGCTTTCGAGCGTTAAGGGTTATTATTTTGTTATGTCTTTATTCTTTATATTGGTAAGGACCAAAAAGTGGGCTACATTAACTCACTCAATTAAATTTTCTATGAAACTTTTCCGCTGTGACACGAAAATTAGCCATACAATCGTAGGGATACATTTCGTCGCACAACTGAACTTTTTTCGACTTCGTTGTTTGTATGGTTAACTGCGCTTAACTATGGTCCAACTTTTTGGTCCTTAACCTTACATACAAACTTTAATATGATGAAAACTACAAAACAGTATTAAAGCAGCATTTTAAGGCCCCGGCCGGTAATTCTTATAATGCCAGCCCTGTCCGACTGCAGACAAGTGCTACAGCCCATAATAATTATGAGCCCCAATTGACGGTTTTGACATAACTACATACATTGACGGCGGTAGGTTTTTACCGCACTTTACGCCTGGTTTGGATAAATGCTAGTTAGTCCACGTTAATGTGGTAGTTTTAGCCGGTAAATTATGTAGCCATATTGGAAATTAGCTTTTTGTAGTGAGTTAAGCATTCTTTACTTCAAGGGTCTGTTCACTGATATTTTCGTTTCTGAAGAATGTTGTTATTTAGAAAAGTATCGGCTTATATATATTTCATTGAGTGGTTTTATGTGTTTTAATGCTATAAATAGGACAATGTATCTCATAACTGCAGTAGAATGTTAGATATGTACGATAAACAAACAACGGATACAGATAGTTAACATTCTTCAAAGAGTTTATTAGATGTCTTTATACGAGTATATTTTAATCTGTGGCAGTTTTTTCAATCGATACGTAACGTTAACTTTAAATTTATAAAATTCGAAATTTAAATGTGCCATATTGTAAGACTCTCTGAATTGATTATTTATTCACGGTAAATTTTAAATTAAATTAATATAAATAGATTCCAAATTTGAAAAAACATATAAAGTTTCTAAACAGCGAAATTTTGTCCTACTATTTGTACGTCACCGATTACCACTACGACTAAAAATAGTACCTACCTAATATTATATATTTGACATTTCTAAAATTATCTCCTATTTATTTTTGTTTTCTGCATGCCGTTCACAGAATACAACTTGACAGAACAGGAAATATTTTTTGCTACAAAATAGATGTTTACAGCTAAATAACAATGTAGAAACAACGCAACTAGCGTTCCGGAGCAACATGCATTACAAGGTAATTAAAACGCAGCGATTCTATAATTATACCCGTTGCACACAAATCACTGCGATAAATCTTAGACATAATGACCGAGAATATCGTAAATACTGAGACCAATCGGTTCGTTACAGGCATAATCGTTGAGGTGCTAATGGATGATAGACATGAAGATTTGATTGAATCGGCGTAGAATTGTGTAATTGATTTTTTTCCGTAATATAGCGTGCGTAGGTGAATTAAATGTGTGGAATTTGACATCATATTCGAAGACACGATATTATCCAGCGACTCATGTTTTGCGTAATACAACAGTTATTGAATACCTACACAAAGTGTTTAAAGTATTCATATCGTTGCAGTCAGTGTTTGGTTTTACAATTGCAATACAATCTTTATCTACACACATATCATAAGTCCTCTATTATGCGTTCAAAACCCGTAGGATATTATCAGCATTATTACAACCAATTTTACTATGAGAACTTTCTTGTCTGTGGTAGTAGGTAAAATCTGTACTGCATAGATTTTTTTATTTTTTTCTATGAGTTTAAATTTGGAACAGCTGTCAAAACTCAAGAGGGTCTCTATTCTAGTATTCATAGATATTGAAACAGTCATTGACTCAAATCAAAACGTCAATTCAATATGTATTTTTAATATAAATTGCACGACATTTGATCTCGAGTGACTTGAGAATAGGGACCGTGTATCTATGATTTAAAAAAAAAATCGTCTTGACGGAGGATTGAATGGTCGCCATTATTGTTGTCATTTGTTTGTTGGTTTTTTGCTGTCACGAAAGTAGGATAATTCTAAAATTATGATTATGTGTGTAGATAAAGTAGTGTTATTAGGCCTTAAAACACTCGTGTTATCCTATTATAAAAATCGCTGACGCTCGTTTTATAAAACCACACTCTTATTTTAAGGCCTCTCATTATGCATCAATTGCATAAACTACTATTTCTCAAAAATGACCGGAAAAGTTGACATTACTAACTCCATACCGAGACGCAAAGTACATAGTTTACAGACAGTTCCCAAATTAAAAAAAAAATACATTGCGTGCTCGCTACACAAGCCCGCAATGTTGCATACAAATTTCATTGTTATCTAGTTTGTAACTTTAAAAAAAGTGTAAACTGCCATAATAAAATGAGGGCACAAGTCTTATACATCCATATTTTATTTTTACTCGCAAGCTCGTCCGTTTAAACCAATTCTCGGCCCGCAATTGCCTGCTTCACTGCCTAGGCAATAATGAACTATTATTGCATACTACAGAGATTTAAAACAAGTAATACCAATTTTTTATGTAGCAACCTTGATATCGGAAGATCAGCGTACGGTTCACAGCCAGCACATGCTGAGTTGGGACCGTTTCGCAACACTAGGTCTACATGGCGTCTACTTTAATTATATTTTTTTGTTTTTCTGTGTGTTATGTGTTGTGCATAAATGTTTCAATTACTTACTTTCAGAGAAGAGATCCAAAGACATAGATTAAGGCACAATTATTATTTTTCAATATTATGTACAAAAACATAAAAATACATACATAAAAATTAATTATAGGGTAAAGTCTCCAGTGGTTAGCCAGAGAACTGTAGTCGGTCTCTGCTTGTACTTTGTATGAGTGGGAGGAGTACGAAATATATATTTCCCACTCGTCGCACTCATAATAAGGTCGACTACTGGTCTCTGGCTGTCCACTGGTGACATTACCCTATACATTATTCATTAAAATTAAAAGTGAAGATAAACCAAGTGAAAAAAATAAGGTTTTCAAGAGAATACAGAAATATTTTCAAAAAGACAGGTAATTGATTTCAACATCAGTGCAGTACACCTAGAGAAATAGTACTAAATTTTGTGAACTTTAAACGATTACAAATAATTTCAAAAAAAAGTTTTGATTCATTATTGTTTGTTTTGATCATTCAATTGGGCAACTGTATATTTTTAACCAATGTACATTGATATATCCATTATGTAGGATAATATAATAAATTCTATTCCATAACAGGTAATGTTTGACTTTTATAATTGTCTATGGATACCTACATACCTACTGCCGCGAGACAAAATACTGCGAAGTAATAGAATCAGCATTTAACATTTAATGTGGTTAGGTACCAATCAATAGAGTATAGAATGCTTTGATTATTTACATAGCAGTTAGTATTCAAAATATTTTTACTAAGAACATTCGACTATTACATAGCAGTTAGCCGCCTTCCTTAGTACCTATTACGGCAGAGTATTTAAAATATTTTGACGAAACACAGAAATATATAAATATGTTTTATCATAAAATATTGTTACGTATGAAGCTTTTAATTGGTTGAAATGTTCTTACTAATTAAAACCCCTTATCTTTTCCACAAATTGACATATCCTAATGGATTTCAACAATTAACTTTTAAGTGTTTTATAACTTAAATTTTACGATGTTTTCAACATATTTGCCTGTGTCACTTTCACGAAAAGTAGGTAAAAATAATACTTGCTGGTTCTCACGGCCGCAACCTCAAAAACAGATACCTAAATAACCATATTTCCATTTTATGTAGTTATCGGGAAACAATTGGCATTCAGCTTCCTATTGACGTTACAACTTTACTTAAACATATAACTTTTTATTTTTTTGACATTTACAAGTAACGGCTCTTGATTCGATTGGGATAAAAGGTATTTTACGTTAAATACATAACAGTAAATTACGTTTAAAATGACCCACGTTGCGCGTGTGTTTGCATCTGGTTTACCTCGGTTTTGTTTTAATAATGGTTCAGTTTCAGGAAGTCCTTGTCAATGATTGAGTTTATGATTCTAGGTCAAAATTGTTCACTAAAAATCAATAATTTAAAGAATCACATTACGAGAAAAACTCGACACTACTCGTACCTCTATCCTGTTTTACCCTGTTACGGCTAGCGAATGCTGAGTTGGGAAAGTTTCGTGACAATTTCTCTGTCTTGTTCGTTTCGTATCTATGTCATATTTAATGATCCCGCAGTCAAACTGTGCAAACAGTTTTGTGGGACAATGTTCTTATTGATAATATATTGTAATTGTTTTCGTTACTAAATTTTAATAAATAAATAAAAAATCATGTAATCTAATCTTAATACTGACTTAACCGTTAAATTAATAATTTAATAAAATAAATATTTTTTATTTTTTATTTTCATCACGACCACCATGAATATTACTTAAAAAATAAAATAAAATGCTGGCTAACCGTAGGTAACAAAGTATTTTTGTACTCTTTATCACAAACTTATATGGAAAACCTAATAAATATAAAATGTTCAAGCATTAAATCTACATAAAACCCATTAAAACCAACTTTTACTCGACAAATTCTCAATCGTTAGTAACTTCAACATAATAAATGTCAATATATTAAACAATCACCTCTTAATACGATACATAAATACTTGGGCAATTTCATAAAAACAGTGGAGATAAATTTAATATGGCGGTCGAGTATTAATGGCCGGCCTCTAGAGAGATTATTAAATTATTGCGAACACGAATTAAAACATTAATCGATGCCATTAAATACATGAACATGATTTCCTATAAGGGCGGGTTGTCTTTTGAAGCGGTTTTCATAAGGCCAGTTTATTATTCCTATGTCTAGATATTTCCACGACGACAGCCAGTACAGTGACGTGGCCCTCACTTTAATTAAGTAGGGTATATTTATTTAAAAACATTCAAGCAATCTCATCGACAAAGATGCACTAGCCCATCACCACATACAGATAGATAGATAGATAGATAAAACGTTTATTTGCGTACTACAAAACACACACACAATTGACAAAATAAAGATAAAGGAAATAAGCAGTGATACTAACATTACACACAAATTGCCAAAAGAATGTGTGCGCTGCAGCAGCAGGGCAAATGGGTAATGGCTCAGCGTATAACTTTGCTCAACGTGAGCAAAACACTGGTATTCTGCCACAACCCCGAGGATCGACAGAGCAACAATAAGCAAAACAGAAAAGATAACAGGAGGATAGTTAATTATGCTTTTACATACTGTCACGCGTTTGGGTGCTTGTGCGTGGATTTAGGTGTAATATGTGTATGTGTGCGTGCGTGCGTGCGTGCGTGTGTGTTACTTTGCAAAACTGTGTGAGTACAAACCTACACAATTATGTCCGGCGAATGTGATGAGCCGTGAAAGAGCATTAAACAGCAAAATCCGATACCAAGTAACCGCTAGGTATACCAATAGTTTGTTTTTGTAGAAGTAAATCCCTATAATGTTTTTTAAACGAGTACTTTGATGTAAAAAGTCTTATTGGCGGGGGAATATTGTTCCAGCATTTGGTAGCTAAGTAACGGAAACTGCCGGTAAATGCTACAGTTCTGTGGCGCTGACTCTCCAAAGGGCAACGAGAGGATCTGGTTCCATATCTATTATGAAAAGAAGAGACTTTTAACTTGGAATAGAGATATTCGGGTTTTTTTAAATTTACTACGTCGAATACAAGGCATGCAAGATGTAAATGTCTACGAGAGGACATATTTAACGTCAAATCTCTGTTGAGATACGGTGTTATATGACTCCTAGGCGGAACAACGTGACAAAAACGATAGCAAGCGTTTTGGACACGCTGTATCAAACGACGTGTCTTCGACTGTAACCTTGGACCGTACACCAAATCTCCGTAATTCAATTTTGAAAGTATAAAAGATTCGCACAGTGTGACGCGTACTTTTTCGCTAAGAAGGTTTCTAATCTTATATAAAACTTTAAGTCGGTAAAAACAAGAACGAACTAGATTTATAATGTGGCTCTCAAATCGCAACTTGCTATCAAACACGAGACCTAGATTTTTACACTCCTCGACTCGTTCAATATTTTGTCCCGAGACATTTACTAGTGGATTGCATGCTAAGATTTTTGAGATCTGGTTTTTTGATCCAAGAACCATGAAATTGCTTTTTTTTGGGTTTAGCAATAACCCGTTTCTATCAGCCCAAGCTGCTACACTATTTAGGTCTTCATTTATCTTGTGCACTGCGTCATTAAATTGATGAGGATAAGCCGATACATAAATTTGGACATCATCTGCATACATATGATAATTACAATGCCTGATGCACTTGGCTATATCAGCACTATAAATTATAAAAAGTAATGGGCCAAGTATTGAGCCCTGTGGCACCCCACGAGTCACAGGCCTATGATTAGATAAAACTGTCATGCCATCCTCCTTAACTACTCTGACTGATTGGCAACGTCCACTAAGATAGCTATCAAACCATGCTAACGACTTTGAGTCCAAACGACATTATTGTGTGTGTCTTTCACCTTAGCTGCGCATGACATTATACTTTGTAAAAATGTATATTTACATTAATTTAAATATTTGAGGGAATATTAGGTCGTTTTTTTCCGAAAAAAAATATCGCTGGTTGGCCCTAAACAGCAATCATGATATAAATAGTAAAGCGAAATGATCTTCTTTTTTTTTCTTCAGTTCATCTGGCAAGTGTTCAAGCCACTACTGCCACTGCCCTCCTACGAAGAAAAGGCGCATGTACTATATGAATTGCATTGCATATCCAACCTTATTATAACCTTTGAGAGTTCAATATGCTTCTATGAATCAATTGCACATGCGCTTTTTCTCAGTAGGAGGGCAGACCAAATGGTCTAATGACCTTAACGCCAGGCTCATTACATTACCTCTCCAATACAATACCTCAATCCCTCCGCTATCAGCTAACTTCTCCGCTATTCTCCCCGCTCCGCTAACCGCTCACACTGCCCCCCCTCCTTCCCCAGTGATTTATGCCCTCCATCGATTACGCTCATACATCCATGCCTTGCGACACCTCGTCGGCCGTTCACTGCGACAGCTCGAATTATCTCTTAAACTTATGTTGCCTATTTATTATTCTGCTTAAATTATACATGACAGGTAGAACGTGCATTTCTGAATGCTTTTTGGGTTAAGAGCTTAAGATAACAGGTGGCAAAGGGTATAATTTTTGATGGGCCCTCCGTTCCACTGCTGTTCGGAAACCATCCATTATCAAACTTTGTAGCTAAACCTGTACTGCTTTCACTGACTCCCGACTGCAAGTGTCATTTTTTACGTTCATTTTAATAACTTGGGCATACATTTAAAAGTAAATACTATTTCGCAAAGAGCGACACTCTTACTTATTAAACGTACATTATACCCTAAGCATTGTCCTAACTCAGGACATTGTCCTAAATCTACTTCAGGGTTAGCTGGAAGAGATCCCATTTAGGGATAAGTTCGCCTTTGTACATTAGTTTAATATTTATATTGTAATATTTATATTTTTGTGCAATAAAGAGTTTACATACATACAATACATTATAATGGAAAACAGAAAAGGCGTCGTTTATGTCAAAAAAAACAATGAAAAGTTTTTAAATTTCTACTTTTATTTATTCTGTATTTAACGCCGAATTATTGTCGATGGAGTAAGTTCGAAAGCACAATTGTATACTAATTAAGAATAAAATAGAGAACATGGGGAAGGATAAAGCATAAGGCGGTAATAATTAACATCCTTTCCCATAAATTCAACACTTATTAAAATTCAAAATTATCATATAAAGTTATTAAGTGCACTACCCGTTGATTTACTGCGGGGAATACGCGTAATAGCCGTCCGTCATTAGTGGCGTGAAATTAAGGGCAATTCACTTTATGGTGTTCGTGCCGTCTAACTACTGTTCTACGTTCGGTTGGACGTTTCGATGAAAAGGGTGAGAGTTTTTGCAAAATCACCCTTTTTTTCGCTTTGTATGTGGCATTTTTTATATAAATATTTTTTGGCGAGATCATTGAGGTAGACTTAAGATACATTTTAGGTATGTTGGTGTTACGATGACATAGCGTCGGGGATACTCCAATACCGCAAAACAAATTCATTAAGTTGTAAAATGTACCTTACTGAATTGCTTACTTAGGTGTATTTTACACCTTATTTAATTTGTTAGTTACGCGGTATTTCAGTATCCTTGACGATAGAGATATTTTATCTGAGAGGTTATTGTTTTTTTTCATAGGCAATAATTTTATGATGATGATAATAATAGTCTACGCATTAGCCAGCCACGCACTGAAAACTCACATTAAAAATAAACTGTTCAATATTTAGTACAAACTCAAAATACTACAGATAAATATGTATGTACACACGAAATTGTTGAAAAGGCGCACATATACCAGCCGAACGTTGTGTATTCGCGGCGCCATACACTTGTTTAATAAAAAAATGCCAGCACGAACAACTTTAATATCCAATAAATATTCACTTCAATGTACACCGCCTACTATGCAAGCTCGGAGGCAATAATAATTAATAACGTCGCATAGCTGGGCTAGAACATGCTAATTAGCTTACCGATATTTTTTATGATTACAAAACAGTCGTTCTAACTTTTATTAAGTTGTTTTTTTTTTCTTAGAAGTAATGGACAACAAGGTTTAACATCTGTCTCATGAGCTAAGTGTTTCTTTAAAGTACTTTCATTTCCTTAAAAGGTCGGCAAAGGACCGACAACCTCTTCTCTAGTTGCTCGTGTTTATGGCCGTTGGTTATACTTCCCATCAGGTAACCCGCATGCATGTTTGCTCTCTGTTATATAAAAACAATGTTAATCTTCAATTCATACATGAATTAACCAGTAAGCCTTATAGGTAATGCCCGACGGATAAGATGTCAATTATGACAACACAACCATGGAGTTTCTGAATACTGATGACGGAAGCGTGTGAATGTGAATATAAATAACGGCATTGTTTTACAGCTGCCAAAATTATCAAAATTCGTTAATAAATCTAATTACGCTGAGTTGGGACCATTTCGAGGCTTCTTTCTTCTTGTATTTGTTTATCTGTTCTTTGTTATGCATGTCACGAATAAATGATTTTCTTTATTTCTTTCTTTCTTTCAATTAGTCCGTCAGTAAGATTATCAAAAAATATTGAACAAGTATTTTTTGCTTAATCAAATCAATCAAAATTGACAAATATACAGTGCATCAAAGTTCGAGAGTGGGGGCTCGTGACGTCACAACGGGGTAAAAGGTGTGCCAAGGCGTGACGTCATGCAAAACTTCAACGCACTTTATCGTCGCCATTTTTTGTTTGATTGACAAAATAAAAAATATATGTTCAATATTTTTTGATCATGTAAATGACGGACTAATTAGATTTTTTTAAGGACAATAGCCTATTGGCTTCGTGTACATAATTACATATACACTCACGCCATCATTCCCAGAGTGCGGTGGACAGAATTACCAACAATTCTAAAATTTTGTTGATGATTCTGTTACCACATTTTTCACAATTAGGCTAAGATTTTTACCAGTGTATTAGTAAGAGGTTGCAAGCCAATTACCTAATAGTATTACAAGCCTTTATTCCCTTAGTCGCCTCTTACGACATCCACGGGAAGACAGAGTGGCACTATTCCAAATCGGCAACCACTTGTCTTCTCTTCTGACTTCTTTTCGGACAGATACTACAGTTTTTCGTCATAACATTACTAACGTTATGGACATTAGTTCTAGTAAGAAGTACGCTTTCATGTCTACAAGCATTGAAAAACTTATATGTTTCCAGTTAAAGTACCACGTTAAGTTGTTCCATTAATTTGATACTTCGTCAGCGAATTGAAAAACCAATCGTTCAAAAGAATAACACCCCCGGGGTAACACCAGCATAATCTTCTAATTGACCGACACAGTTCATAAACAGAATAACAACCTCTACATTGTCATGAAAATGCATTTTAAATTGGCGGTGTCATTTCGACCAATAAAGTCATTATTATCATTAAGCTGATTTGCGTCGCAGTGAATAATGATTACCGACAAATTGACTAGCTGCCATGTCATTATCGGACAGTCCTTGTTTAAATTACAGTTGGTCATTAAAGTCGTTAGTATGACGTGGCTGTTATTGATTTGTGCTGAAGTGTCAGGCAGAAGTCTTTTAATAACTAAATTAGTAATATTATTTCTTACCTGCTACGTTACTTAACAAGGTATGTTTTTATATTATTGACTATAAAAACTTTACACAATTTAATTGAATTGAAGTGTGAAAAAGGTTTTCACCAGAGTAACAAAAAAACCGTAACATTTTTACAAAAAAAAAGTCTTAGCGAGCCAATAGTTACTCATGATAAATTATTAACATAGCACTAATAACAATATAATAAAAATTTCTCATACTATTGATAAAGCAATCTATCAACAACCTATTTCTCCTGAACCATACAATATTGACTGTCACAAAAACACCCAGCCCCCGTTTGACAACTTTTACTTTTATATGACTGACTGTGTAGTTGGTATGTCTTTACCATAACTACTTCACCCGGGCACGGGTAGCGATGCCCTTACGGGGGGCATGCTGAACCCTAAGTTAGAGGTGCGATGGTGGTCGCACCTATGGAGGGGTGCCTCCGTCGGGTGTCAGGCCGGTCGAGCGCAGCTCGGCCGGCTGAGTATCTTGAAGGACTTCGTTTTCTTCGGTTGCTTCAAAGTGTTCGGATTCTTCGGTTTCTTGAATGTGTTCGGTTTCTTGAATGTGTTCGGTTTCTTCGATCTTCTCGATCCCTGCAGTGATGCTATGAGGCTCAGGTCCGGATCTGGGAGGGCGGCCACGACGTCCCTGGCGCCGGAGCTTCTTCCGGTCTTCAGTGCCCTCATCCACTGCGAGTTGGATGGGATCGGTGGGATCGAGCAGGATGTGCTTGGGGCGCCTGACGGGTGCCCCGAGCGCAGCAAGCACGTCGGGATCGGATGGGGTGAGTTCGGGAGTGTAGGAGGTGGCACGGACGATGAGCGGGTTAGGGTGGTGTGGGCCTTTATCAAAGAAGCGCCTAGACGCGTCCTTGATAGTGTGCCTGATCGACGGGACGCCGAGGTCCCTGTGAAGGTCCGCGTTGCGAACAAACCAAGGGGCCCCCGCGACCGATCGGAGAAGTTTGTTCTGAATTGTCTGTAGACCGTTTGACAACACTTTTTTTTACTTTTATATGACTGACTATGTAGTTGGTGTGTCTCTACCATAACTACTTCACCCGGGCACGGGTAGCGATGCTCTTAGCGGGGGGCATGCTGAACCCTAAGTTAGAGGTGCGGTGGTGGTCGCACCTCTGGAGGGGTGCCTCCGTCGGGAGTCAGGCCGGTCGAGCGCAGCTCGGCCGGCTGAGTGTCTTGAAGGACTTCGTTTTCTTCGGTTGCTTCCAAGTGTTCGGTTTCTTCGGTTTCTTGAGTATGTTCGGTTTCTTCGGTTTCTTCGATCTTCTCGATCCCTGCAGTGATGCTATGAGGCTCAGGTCCGGATCTGGGGGGGCGGCCGCGACGTCCCTGGCGCCGAAGCTTCTTGCGGTCTTCAGTGCCCTCATCCACTGCGAGTTGGATGGGATCGGTGGGATCGAGCAGGATGTGCTTGGGGCGCCTGACGGGTGCCCCGAGCGCAGCGAGCACGTCGGGATCGGACGGGGTGAGTTGGGGAGTGTAGGAGGTGGCACGGACGATGAGCGGGTTGGGGTGGTGTGGGCCTTTATCAAAGAAGCGCCTAGACGCGTCCTTGATAGTGTGCCTAATCGACGGGACGCCGAGGTCCCTGTGAAGGTCCGCGTTGCGAACAAACCAAGGGGCCCCCGCGACCGATCGGAGAAGATTGTTCTGAAATGTCTGTAGAGTGTTTATGTGTAAGTCGTGAGCTTGTGCGAATGCCACGCTGGCATATGTGAAAACCGGTCGGATACATACTTTGTATAGTGTTAGTTTGTTGCGAGCGCTAAGTTTGCTGCGACGGTTGAGCAGGGGACCGAGACGACCCTTGATCATCTTGGCCCTGTTGAGTGCTAGTTTGATGTGCTGACGGAAGCTCAGGTGTCTGTCCAGGGTCACGCCGAGGTATTTGACCTTTGGTGACCAAGGAATGGGTCTATCGAAAAGAACGATATTCTCAAGGTGGAAATGGCGGAGGGTCGGGTAAAACCAGACAGCCGCACTCTTCTCGGGGTTAACCTCTATCCTCCAGAGTTTGAACCACCGACCTAGGTCGGTGATCGCCTCCTGGAGGTAGCGCTGGATGACGGAGGCGAGTTTGTGGGTGGTGAAGAGTGCGGTGTCGTCAGCGAATAGGGCGAGCTGCACGTTGGGATGGCGCGGGATATCATTAGTGTATAATGAATAGAGGATGGGAGAGAGCACGGACCCTTGCGGGACCCCGGCTCTGATAGGATGGGACCGTTTGACAAATAACCGACAGCTGTATTTGTACTTTGACAGGTCAGACAACTAGTGCGTGTTGCAGCGAGTATTACTCAGATTTGGTATGAAACGGATGGAGGATTTTAACATTAGAGATTTACTAGGAAACGTCGTCGTTTGTTTATAGTTTTTTAAGTCTAATTCCAAATGACAGCGACAAAATTATTAAAATAATAGGTAATCCTTGTAAAACATAAACTTGATGATGTAAATAAGATAAGGCAGGACTTAGGTAGTTTTAAGGATAATGGATAAATACAAATAAGAATAGAGCAAGGTATGGGGTTCATTCTCCGAAACAATAAAACGTATTGCTTCTGAAAATTTTAGTATATATATTATATAAATACAAAGTATCACGCCTTTGTCCTTATGAGGTAGGCATAGACTATGGAGCGCCAAGTGCACCGGTCTAAACATACAACTTTCACTTCCTCTAAATTAATCAAATTTATTGTTAAATCTTAATTTTGCATGACAGTTACTTTAATAAATTAGGCAGGAATCAGTAAGATTGAATAATATTTAAACTATCTAATCTTTATCGGAGGAAAAGTAAGATAGTTGCAGTAATTAGTAGGTATTAAAATAATTACTAATTATTTAATCGAAAACTTTACAAGCAATAACAAAGTAATAGGAATATTAACGAGGCAGGAACAATTAAAGTTATCAATAATAAACTAGATCATGATACGCAGACAATGAAATATTATAATTACAGGCCATTATACCCACACAGTAGTTCATTTAACAGAAATGAATTAAAACTGAATAAAATAAGAAACCGCTTAATTAAAATACCTTTTCGTTCACCCTCACTCAAACAATAGTCCAACCAGTAATTTAGCTTGTCAAGATCATAGATTAAAGATAGTGGAAAGGCAGACGTCGTCGCGTTTTTGACTAATTATAATTGTCTATCCAATTAAGTAAATTCACATCGCCCTCTAAAATTAAAATGCAACGATGGCACCTTTTTATAGCGTATGAAATTAACCGCCCGGAACCAAATGGGAAACAAAAAACTAACAAAAAAAAACTAAATCATCCCTATTTTTGAACTTATAGAGCTCAAAATAATCTTTTTCGTTGCTCTAGATCAGGGTGTGGAGCCCGATGATAAAGCATGTACTGTTTTACATAAATATCTATTTGATGTATTACTTTTTGGGGTTCGGTAAAGGACCTTTTGTTATTATTATCGCGCTGAATGAGTTATGGGACGGAAAATGTGATCAAAAATATTTATTGCGACGTCCCTTGCAACATAATTTAGAAGTCGGTGAAGTGGTTGAAGCATTTAATAAGGTGTGATTTATATCGTAAACGGAAACGTTGAGATATTAGGGAAAGTTTCGAAACGAAAGAATTAGTTTTAAACGTTTAGAGTTACAATAATTTGTGAAAAATTCACAACATTATAAAAAATGTATTTTGTTTTTTTAGGGATTCATTTCGTAAAAATACTAGCCAGAGAATTACTCAAAATAAAATGTAAAATCATGTCATTAACAATTTCAGAGCAGGAAATGTTTACACGTACCTAATTATTAACTTTTTGCTTTTGTGACTAAAAATTAACAAACTTTTGTGGCTAAAGATTAAAAAAAAAAACAAGTTTAAGTATGTTTGATTTTGTCACACACAGCTTTATTTTGAAAATCATTACGTACATATATACATAAACTAACTCCTTTAATCCCAGAGTGGGGTTGGCAGAGCTACAGAAATACCACTCTAAAAAGTTGTTGATTTCTGTACCCACATTTTGCACAATTAGGCCAAGATTTAAAATGCTGTATGTGTGCCTTACATACTTACTTATAATATAGTTTTTCTTTTCTTTTTTATGGCATGGGAAGGCAGACAAGCACACAGGCCACCTGATGGTAAGTGGAAACTGTGACCCAAAGACATTCGCATTCACAAAATTCAAAATTCAAAATTCAAAATATTTATTCAGTAAATTGGCCACATGAGGGCTCTTTTACACGTCGGTAACATGGAGTGAATCTACTAGCGCTTCGGACAAGACCATCATTGCGGAGAAGAAGCACCGCAAGAAACTCCAGCAGAAGGTCATTTTTTCAAGACTGCAAATGCGTTGCCAACCCTGAGGACTAAGATGAAATGCCTCTATGCTAGTTATTTAACCGGCTGTCTTATCCCCAAAACCGGAACACAGCAGTGCGAACACTGCTGCTTGGCGGTAGGTTAATGGATAAGATGGCGGTACCAACCCGGACGGACCCTGCACAAGGTCCTCCCACAAGTTGTTTTCATCTATAATATAATCGAATACATCTTTTTTTAAATCTGTTTTAACTTCAAAGTAAAGCTCGCTTTAACGAATGTGTTGCAAAAGACTTGACTATACCTAGATGATTCATCATTTCTAAGTCCAGTAGTTTTTCCACAAATCATCTCTAGTCTTTTAATTTAACCTTTAAGCCTCACACAGTAGTCATATTTCTGGAGCCGCCCAAACCTATTACATGATATTTACGTGACTTGGCAAAAGCCGTGGCACAAAAACCTTAATGGAATCATAGCGCCCCGCGGCGTTGCTTCGTATCAGCATCGCTTGTTTTTACTTGCTCTTGACATGCCGTTGTGTTTTTATTTTTAATTAAATTTGCCATTGGTTGGTTAAGTCGACTTTTATATGGTTATTTTATATTAAGTTGAGTCAGAATTAGCATGACCAACAGTTTTATCTAAGTAAACAATTCAATTTGGCGTCTGTCACTGGAACGTGTATTAAGTTTACAGTCCCAATGTGTTTGGAACTACATCAGTGTCAAAGATATTTTTGATAATTACTCTTAATTAAAATTAATATTTAAAATAATCATCAAGTATAAATCAATTGATTACAATTGATTTCGTGATCCGTGACCAGTGATGGGAAATAGGTGAGCTAAAATACCTATTCTTCGCGAGAGGACATAATATAGAGTGGTTACAACCGGATAAAAATTATTATTTTTTTCTGTTCCGGGTATTCGATATTTATTCGGGTAATTATCGTAATGTAAAACATGACATGTTTTGTTTAAAGTACGGCATGTTTAATGTTAGTTTTTATTAAAAAGGGCTAGAGAAAAGAAGGAATGTACAAGATTTCTAAAAAGTAGTAGCAGGACTAATAATATGGGTTTTCCCACGCATTGTTTGTTTATGACTTGCAAATGGGCGTTCACATTTTCGGATTACTTATAATTTTAACATTATGGCAGGAATGTTACCATTTTTACTACAAACTTTACAAACATTCTATAAGGAAAAGAATGTATGTTCAACATTACGGCTAGTATTCGCAGTGCCCGGATAAATATCAAATACCCGGAATCCAAAAAATATATACTTTTATCCGGTTGTAACCACTCCATATTATGTCCTCTCGCAAAGAATAGGTATTTTAGCTCACCTATTTCCCATCACTGTCCGTGACACATTAGTTTTCATACGGTTTTTGTTTAGATCTAATACCCAACCAGAGGGCTTAAGGTCTAACGATCAAGCAATCGCAATTGTTTTTATTTTAAAAATGGAAGGCTTGTCTGCATACAAAATGAAAACAATTGCTCCACTTTGAAGCCGGTTGCGATTGCAAGTGCGTTAAACAATAGCCCCTCGGATCTTAATAACAGAATCAGGCTATATAGTTCGTACTACTGGGCACAAGCCTTTTGCCTTGATAAGGGAATTATGGACATAATCTTCACACAGATTCAAGTGTTTGAGTAATTCAAGGACTTCCTAATATTGAGTTGAAAATCTAAAAAATCCCGGATTGGATCTCCGGTTTATAGCAAATATTTGTGTGATAAACACGAACGCTTCCGTCTCATTTATTCTCCATGAACTTAAGTATGTATATATCAATTTTAATTTCTATACCTACCATTGCTCGTCAAGTTCTTTACAGTACAAACCTAAAGCTTAGTATGGCACTAGGTCAACTAGTTTAAAATGGTTTCGTAGTTAATTATGATATATTATTATAATTACTTCGTAGCTTCAAAGTAAAGAAAAAAATAAGACCAAAATAGAGCCTCAGTTTTGAGAATGGGAGAGAGGATGCACGACCAGGAGAAATGACGTAATCTGGTGCCAGTGTAAAGTAAAGAGCCACTTTGGGTCGCTGCGTTACAATAAGTAAGTAAAGTAGTGCCTGTCTTAACTTATGCAAATTAATTAATTTGACAAGACTTAATATCGAACCTTCAACATTTAATCCGGAAACCGAAACTAAATTAAATTCAGCAAACAAACAACGCGTTTAATAAAACGAATAACAGTATATCAAAGCATATTTCGCTGTTCCATAAATTTGGTCGTGCTTGCGGCAATAAAGGGGTTTCATACGTTCGCGGCTGCAACTAACAGGTGCGGTTGTTCTTTGTTTCGTTTTGCCGTGTGAGAGGGCATAATTTTAAAATGGAACGTGTGGTTATGGCTCTGGTTATGCTATACGGTGATGTGAAATTTGTGAAATTCGTTCAGGTCACATTTTATGATGATTTACGGTTAGGTTACTAAAGGTGCACCTTTGAAATTTGCGCTCGGAAATGTCACTCAATTTTTTTATTTAAAACCGGTTTGAAGTAAAATAAATAAAATTTAAAAATCGCTTTCTTTCTTTCAATACTCATAAGTACGTAGTGAGTCTCAAGATTTTTTTATAATAATTTTATTTTACTAACCCAAATTTCAATGTTAAAATAAAACTTAGTGTGTCATCAAGTCATCAATTTGATTTTTATTTCAGTCTCTTTCTACTTTAGCTTTACGTTGCTTTGCGAGCAATGCCTCTATATGCTAACAAAGAAAACTGTAAAAACATGCTCCATTAAAATGGCTCACGCATCCTCCCACACATCATGTGCAGGCGCACCCATCAATTACCACACGTGATTTACCGAGCGGCGTGTGAGCTGAAAAATTGCCGCAACACTGCATAGGTGAAGTCATATTTCGTACAAAGGAAGATAAGCGGCCAGATTTAGTGTGGTAATAAAAGCTAACCCAGTGCGTATTGTATGTAGCCCGAGCCAAAATTGTACTGGATTAGTCTTTTTTATATGCGAGTTTATTCTGAATTTGTATAATTTTCTGCTGTAAACCAGTCCACACTAGTTTTGGAATTTTGCACTTTTATTAGAATTTTAGCGGTACGTAATAGTCCATATAACTAACTATGACTCATCATCATCATCATCATGTCAGCCGAAAGACGTCCACTACTGGACATAGGCCTCCCCCAAGGCTCACTCAGACCGGTCTTGTGCTTTTAGCATCCACCGCTTTCCCTCGATCCTTACAAGGTCGTCACTCCATCTTGTCTAAGGAGGCCTACCCACAGCTCGTGTCTCGGTCCGCGGACGCCACTCAAGAACCTTCTGACCCCATCGGCCATCAGTCCTACGTGCGATGTGCCCCGCCCACTGCCACTTCACTTAATATGACTATATTTAACCTATGACAAAAAACAGTGTTCTCATTGTATTTTCCAGTGTGAGGATAAGTTAACCGGTCAAATTACTAGCGTAAAGGCATTCCTTCTGATAGTTGCAATCCTGAGATTTTAATCTTGAGATTGTAATCTCTATGGTTCTCAGATCCTACTTACGAGTACTATCAGGTGATTTGTATGCTCGCTAGCTTTCTCCTTGTATTATTCAAACAATTGCACTTAATGAGAGGAGAGTGAGAGTAGAGAGAATAAAACGCGAAAATAACCAACTGTTTGTAATTTCCAGGGGTAGTGGATATTTTTTTTTGTGAAATACCTGTGCTTGATGAATAATTAAATAAAAAATTAAAAAAAACCCCGAATCATTAATGTAAAATTTTACAACGTGTGTCACCGTCTATGTATCTGAGTGTCGGTTTGTGGCATCGTAGTTCCCAAACAGATGAACGGATTTGGACGCAGTTTTTTTTCAATAAAGCTATATTCATCGGAATGGTTCTTAGCAAGATTTCATTAAAATCGGTTGGGCCGTTTAAGATATATCAGCTCTGAAAGTTGGTGTCGCCGTTATATCAGGGGCATTTAACCCCTTAAAATATCAATATCTCAAAAACGGCTGACCCAATTTTGATAAAACATATCTAAGAAACCTCGCTAGAAAACCTGCTTTCAAATAAACATACATACCTTCACGCCATTATTCCCAGAGTGGGATAGGCAGAGCTACAGAATTACCAACAACTCCAAAAACTTGTTGATAACTCTGTAACCACAATTTGCACAATTAGGCTAAGATGTTTAACAGTGTATACTAGTGACAGGTAGCAAGTCCATCGCCTAACAGTACTACAAGCCTTTATTCCCTTAGTCGCCTGTTACGACTTCCACGGGAAGACATGGAGTGGCACAATTCTAAGCCGGTAACCACACGGCAATAAACAAACCGCATTCAAATCAGTTCATTCCTTTAAGAGCTACGGTGCGACAGCAGGCACACAAACACACACACACACACTTACACGTCAAACTTACACCACCCCTCTTTTTGAGTCGGGGGTTAAAAATACTCAACTTTAACATGACTGCATAGTTTACAAACTACACCGCCAGTCACTTGCTGTGTTTCACATTGAACTTCTCGTATCTAAAAGCTAAATTTCTATTAATTTCAAACAAAATAAGCAAAAGCTGAGGAACGGATCAAAAAACAAACACCCGACTTTTTACACGTGTTACGTCCTTTATTCTATAACCGGTTAAACCATTAGCAGTTAGCGCAGACGCGTAATCGTTAGCATCAATCGTTGGTTCAAAAGCGTTCGACTCATTAACCGCCTCGCTGACACTTCAAAGGACCAGACTGTCAACTGTCACTGTCACCGTGACAGCGCTTCAAATATGATAAATAGACCCGCTGATTATTCGGCCTTTTTTCCTCTGTTTCTTTTTTTTGTCAACACAAAAGCTGTCAAACAACACATGTTTGAATGTAGATTGACGGGCGGGTGGATGTGGGTTGTCGATGTTTTTAACGGTGTTTTTGTGATGTCAAGGAATGGTTCGTATTTAATTTAATATCACTTAGTGTCAGAAATAAGTAGGAGTGCATTGACGGAACGTTTTGATCCAAACGATTCGAAATATGACTGTTTAATCTTGACAGGTCAGGTGTAAATATATTTTTTGATGGCAAGCAAGAGTTTAAAGTAATTTTGATTGTATCGATATAAATTGTCTTCATCAAAGTGAAAATGAGCTTGAGAAAAATATTTATAGTTGAGTGCAAACATTCTACATAGCATATTTATTTGTCATACATAATACATTCAAAACCAAAATAACTAATAAAATAAATATGTTTAATAAAAACAAACTGATGTAAATTATTTTACCCTAACCTTTTTAACCAGTGTCTATGAAAGAAACTATCGACACTATCCCCGCACTAAACCCGTTCACTCAAACATAAATTACTTCAGAAGTGATTTACTCGCGCTATACAAATCGCCATCACTAGTCGCTGCGCCCGTCTCTGCCTGTCGACGTTCAAAGGCTGACAGCATACTTACTCGTCTCAAAAACGTAATATTTAACATAGAAATAGTCAATGAAATATTAACCTTATTATCATGGTGCAAGAGTTAGTTCAGGTTTGTGTTAGCTGGTGATTAACTGCATTCTAAAATTGAAATGGGAAGTGACAAGTGTGAATGATGACTTCGCTAGACGTGCAGTGAATGACAATCCCACTCACCACATTTTGCATGTTCTTTGAAGCTAATCGTTTTGTTTTTGTTAGGCTAAAACCAATGGTATTGTCTTGCGCTAAGAATACTAACTACCGCTCGTTAGGAGCATTGTTTGTTGCGTAAAGATTGATGTTTGGTTTAAACGTTAATCGATAGACAATGACGTGAAAACGTGATGAAGAATGGAGAAAAGGCCATGTGCTATGCTAAAGTAGGTCATATTTTTTCAGCTGTGTCGTTAACAAAGACTGATTAGTAATGTCTTTTTTCACATTGACGTATGTATTCTTTATTTATGACGTCTGATTAAACTATCAAATATTGTCAATATTTTTTGCCTTTGCTAATAACTGAAACTAGTTCGTTATTTAATTTTATATAGTATAAATAAATTTTAATTTAATTGAAAACGTGTACTATACTAACATGTCCGTTGATAAAAAAAAAGTATGATTGCTTTATGTATGGTACATTTTATATTGCCAACGATCACACGGTATACTAAAAACAAAATAAAAATGCAATAAAATTCAGAATTGCAGCTATAACTTCACGTTTATGCCCCAAATACGAAAGTAAACTGTAATTCCATGTTTTTATACGGACAAGCAGTATGGGTACTATATAAAATGATTACTAACGGCCTACATTTCACCGGGGTTTTTTTTTGGCGAAATTTACAATATAATTTGAATGCGATTTTTAATAAAGTTATGTTTTGACTCTGAACTTTAAGATGATTGAAAACATGATTTACCGCCTTAGTAATTATACATACATACATACATAAACTCACGCCTTCATTCCCAGAGTGGGGTAGGCAGAGCTACAGAATTACCAACAACTCTAATAACTTGTTGATAATTCTGTAACCACATTTTGCAAAATCAGGCTAAGATGTTTACCAGTGTACCTATTAGTGACAGGTTGCAAGCCCATCGTCTAACAGTACTACAAGCCTATATTCCCTTAGTCGCCTCTTACGACATCCACGGGAAGAAATGGAGTGGCACTATTCTATCCCGGTAACCACACCAGTAATTATATTGATTTAAATAACCCACTAAATGTATTCATTTAACTTATTAGAGCTGCAAAGGGCGTCACTTTGCATGTTCTATTGGCTCTTTCACATGGAGTGCTCTAAATAAATTATTCAGCTTTAGTGCCTTCAGTACCATTCTGCTATCGAACCACCTAACATTGAAGTTAAGGTCATCTATATTACCTGGGTTCATTTAGATCGACTTTAATCAGTTTTCAGAGGTTATTATATTGCTCATACTTTGGAACCAAGAATGGAACTTTCCTTCACGGAGTTTTTTCGGCACATGATGACATATCCTCCTTAAATTGCGGCTTTAAAAAAGTAACTGAAAGGCAGTAACTTGGCTGTGCCCTTGCCATAGCCTGTGGAATTGTTTAAGTTTATAGGCGACGGTGAATGCTTAGCATCAGATGGCCCGTCTAGTCGTTTGCCTGTTATGGCTAGAAAAATACCAATATTGGTAGGTAATACGCGTTTACGGAAGCATAACAATATTATAATGTATAGTTATAATAATACTTACAGAAATACACCTCCGATTCGCCTTTAAAATGTAAAAGCTATACAAAAATATATCTCTGTTTTTTTCTCTCGATCAAACTTCGGTGGCACTCAAAAAACTGTCGGTCATTCAATCATACATAATTACGTACAAAAGCAATTGAGAACTTGTTAAAACATCGACAAAAAGTGCCGCCCGAGCCGCAAAAAGATCATGATTATAAAAGCTGGGAATGACAGCCGATCGACAGCTACCAACGTTGTTTCACAATCATTGTTTTTACGGAATCGGTGTTCTTAAATATTAGAATTAAACGCTTTGATCTTATTGCAATTACCTAATTTAACACGGTTTTCGGAAAAAAAAAAAAAAACAACATGAAACAAATAATCCGCCTAAGTTATGTTCCGCTTAGGGATCAAATAATTTGCAAATGGTCAGGGTTGTCACTTTTTCTAGCGTAATTAAATACCAAGACAATTATAATTCACGAGATATCCTGTTTTCATTGACACTACGGTCATTATATTTTTATTATATTATATTACTTGTTTTGTTATTAAAACAAAACAATACGTGTCTTTTTCATTAAATACTCTTTGCAGAACTGGATAAGAAATCCTTTTCACACTTAGCTCATTTCATACCACAAGCTTGACACAAGCGTCACGTACGACTCGCAAAATAAAACGCGCGCGAACTGGCGGCCACAAATCACATTTTTTAATCGAACTCACGTTTGCAACAACAAACCAACTTATAAATGCCGACCTGAAGAACCTTAACTGGAAGAAATAAAAATGGTTTTCATTTAGCAGGTTAACATTTTAAATCTTCTGCATTGCAATGCGCAGTCACGTTGTGTGCGGAATGTTATCGACGTCCGCTAAACTATCGACGCCAGCGCAACACTAATTGCGCTTTTTTCCGACGCCATTATTCTCACAATGACTTATAGCTAAAACGCTTTGGCCTTGCGTTTGTACGTGGCTGTGTTGGTATTAACAAATACATAACAATGGCAACAGATATTCTATCTCACACAAGAACTTCAATGTGTGTGTATCAGTTTTGTTCTGAATCATTATTGTGTCGGCTTAACCACTACATTCACAGACTACGTTTCTCAAATGATTTTATTTCACGTTATTCTACTACGCAATCAAATTTACGCTTTCAATGACTTTAAGTTGCCGTTTTGATGATTTATATTGATCGAATAAGATAAAAAGGAACTTGATTGACGTTAATTATTGTTTAAATGTTAAAATACTACTTGGTACGTATATTTAAGTGGGACGATAGGTATGTGAAAAGGCTAACTGAATTTAATTACCTACCGAATTTAATTGATATATTGAAATAAATTATCCATTATGGTTAAACTGTGTTTGACCGTTTTCTAACATTAAATTACACATATAATTTTATAACAAATATCTTCAGAATTAGGGTTTTTTTTCTGTTACAATATAAAAACGACAAAATATCTCGCAGCTCTTTTCTTGGTATAAATATAAATTAAGAAACTATGGGATATTACCTAGTCTACTTTTATTGTATTGATAAAACGACGCAAGTGCAGTCTCTAAAATCGCTTCAGCTAATTTAAAAATCCCAAAGACAAATCCTAAAAGCGGCATCCATTAAAACAAACACTTCCATCTTAACAGCAGTCATTTATCACTTAATCGCCGAGATAAGGGTGTACAGGGATCAATTAAAATTTTATTTTCTTAAGCGGCACGGCGTACGATAATTAAGATATCTCCATCGCATAGATTAAGGAGTAACGACTCGGAGTTATCTCGTGAGGCGATTTTCATTTGTAATTAGCCTGCGGACGATAAAAGTGTCTTGTCGTATTATACGGGAATGTTATGGCCACGTGTGTGTCTCTTTATGTTGTAGGGCTATTTACGTTACAGTTAACGCTGGGATAGATATCGAAATGACACGCTCTACTTTTACTACTTTTGTTATAATAATTTATACTTATGTTAGCGAGAATTCATTCATGCTACATATATATAAACCTCTCACAGGTTTCCGAAGCGCGTTTTAATGTAAAATATAAATATATTATATATCTATGTTTATAGTAAATAAAAAAAAAAATATTTAAAAGTAGAAGTTATTCCACTTAATTTAATCGCTGCAAGGTTAATGCAGAAATCTAAATTAAATAAAAATGAATAAATAAAGTAGAAATCTGCTCAACGAAATGTTTATCAAACAAATTTTTTTTTGCATGTGACACTCATGATTTTAAAAAACATGAAAAATATCTTTCAATGTAATGTTATTGCAGAATTTCGTAAATTGAATTGATATCTGCATTTGAAGGGTCCACGGAAAGAACATATCTAGTCACTTTAAAAAAAAAATATGTTTTGAATCTCAAAATGTAGAGGGCGAAATAAAGTATTACCTACCACTCAGATTCAGATATAAATCTTCATATAACTTGTATCTTTTCACTATTAAAAAAACCTCTACACGAAAATTACGTACAAAATGACATGGTTCCTAACTTTCAAATCGCGATATCTCAAAAAGTTACTAATGTGACTAGACATGTTCTTTCCGTGGACCCTTCATTTAATCTGAATAAATCATCTCGTGCCCGAACACTATTTCAGCCTATACTAAGAGGAGAAGTAGGTAATAATAAAACTTGGGTGTAATTCTAAGAACTCATCTAATAATTACATGATGTTGTTTTGTAATGATTAGTTATAAATGTTGGCAGACAATTAGCTATATAATATTTCATTGAATGCAAATGTATCGATTCCAAGTATGTGCACGATGTATGTTACAATTCATCAAGATTGCCTTAAGGAAACAATCAATATGTTTTTTTTCAGTTGGCATTGCGCTATACTAAAGTTATTAATAAATAACAATTATAAGTAGAACTCGTTTAATAAACAACCTTGTTTATTGTTATTGTAGTTAATTCATTTTAATTGATTAAAGTCGCATTACAGACTATGAGATAGTACTTAATTATGTTATATTTTTTGTAGAACATTTATTTAATTATGAGCACTGAGTCACTGACGTTTATTGTTAACCCGTAATGATCCCTTTGATTCAAAGTTAACTAAATACCCTGTTCCTCAGATTTTGTTCTTTGAAATTCACTCCACTACTGGAGGTTTTATACAATACAATCAGGGGTGTTATTCTGTTAAAAACGGTACTCGGTCGGCTGAACGAGTAAACGCGCCACACCGAGTGCATTCTCAATTAGACAGCTTTATACGATCGATCTTATCGACAGAAGCCCTGCTTGCTGCTGTTGCCTAATTGAGAATGCACGCGCTAAAATGACGTGTTATGTGCGCTCTGACGACTACTTTAACTCGCCGGTGTGGCGCGTTCACTCGTTCGACCGACCGAGCTCGAGCGCCGTTTTTAACAGAATAAGGCCTTATTCCCACTATGCCGGACCGGCGGATTCACCGGCTGATGCATTTTTCTTGAATATAAATTCAAGAAAATTGAGTCAGTTTATAATATTAAAACCCGTAATGATCCCTTTGATCCGAAGTTAACTAAATACACGGATCCTCAGATCTTATTCTTTGGAATTCTCTCCTTTAGGTACTGTAGGGTTTAATCCAATACAATCAGGTGTGTTATTCTCTTAAAAACGGCACTCGGTCGGCTGAACGAGTAAACGCGCCACACCGTGTGCATTCTCAATTAGACAGCTTTATACGTTCGATATTATCGACAGAAGCCCTGCTGGCTAATTGAGAATGCACGCGTTAAAATGTGTATTGTGCGCGGTGACTGGGCTACTTAATCTCGCCGGTGTGGCGCGTTCACTCGTTCGACCGAGCTCGAGCGCTGTTTTTTATATAATAACACCCCAGCATTGTATAGAACAAAGTATCTCTCGCCAAACAAAACTGTGAACTAAGTTAATAATATAGCTTTATTAATTCCAAATTTTAAATCACAATACATTTGCTATTTACAAATTATTTCATGCTATTATAATGAGATTTCAATGTTTAATAATAATTTAAAGATCATGCAAATTTAATGTTTTTAAGTTCATTTTAATTACATTGAATTAATGGAGTTCATGCATTCTATATTTTTAATGATTCAATAATAATTTTTATTATTTTTTTTAATATATGATTTAACTATTTGGACCCCCTCTGGGTAAAAGCCTCCTCCAAAGAGTCCCATTTCTCTCGGTTCTTCGCTATCTTTGCCCAATTATGTCCTGCTACTGCCGCTAGTTCGTCTTGCCATCTACAACCGGGTCTCCCAACACTTCTCGTCCCGTGGGGTCCTTTCCATTTAATAACTCTTGATGTCCATCTGTCGTCAGTGTATCTAGCAGCATGGCCCGCTACTAAGTTACGCTTGCCAATTTTTTTATGTTTGCAAACCATGAATTTAGGATTTCAGACTTTGCATATCACTACGTAGTAAATACTAAGGCTTCATCCACGTAGAAAACGCTTTTAATATTGTGCAAGGACCAACATTTTGGACGATAATTAAGCGCAGTTAACCATACAAACAACGAAGGCGAAAAAAGTTCCGTTGTGTGACTAAAAATATCCGTACATTTGTATGGCTAATTTTCGTGTCACAACGGAAAAGTTTCATAGAAAATTTAATTGAGTGAGTTAGAGTGGCCAACTTTTTGGTCCTTACGCTTTTATCAACTGACACAATTTTCTTGAATTTATAGTATACATCATATACACAATAAATTCAAGAAAATTACCTGTAGATACTTTCTTTTTTATTTTATTTTTTCCAAAATAAATTTACCAAAGTAATTTTAATTTCATACATACATACATACATACATAAACTCACGCCTTCATTCCCAGAGAGGGGTAGGCAGAGCTACAGAATTACCAACAAATCTAAAACTTGTAGATAATTCTGTAACCACATTTTGCACAATTAGGCTAAGATGTTTACCAGTGTATCAGTGACAGGTTGCAAGCCCATCGCCTAACAGTACTACAAGCCTTTATTCCCTTAGTCGCCTCTTACAACATCCACGGGAAGACATGGAGTGGCACTATTCTAACCCGGCAACCACACGGGTCGGCAACCACACGGGTTTTTTAATTTCATTATAACTTTTTTCTACATTTTATTGGTCTCTACCACAACCGATCAACATTAAATACAGTCTTTAAAGTTTAATTCTACGTATACAAAGTTGCAAAACACCTATTAAACATACAGTTTAGTTTGCTTGCAAACTTGCAACTTACAACATTGACAAGTGTTTCTAATATATCTAACCACAGATCGACTGACATTTAGAGGCAAACGAGTTGTCAACCGATACGATTTATATCCAACATTAACATAATTATCGCTTGAATTGTACTAATTACGGCACACTTGTCATAGAAAAAAGTGGCCAGAGGGTAATTTTTTTGCTTGGATTGTTGTAGTGTCCGTGTCTACGTACGCACAGACTCGTTTCGTGTGTCTGCGCAGAAATAGTTTTTTTTTAAAGGCTGTTCCGTCAGAAAATTAATTTTTTCTTCTATAAAAGATTTCTGTGAGAAAAAACATATCGACATGTTGAAACGATGAATTGTGAAAACGAAACATACACACACCTTTGCCTTTTTAATATTCATGACAATAAACTAAATAATTTAAAGGTATTTAAATATTATAATTTTTAAAAATATCCCTTTTTCCATTCGGCACAAATAATGGATGGCAAAGAAATGTCGCTTCTGCACCGTTACTCTTATGTTATCACCAGCCCATTGTACGCCGGAAGTCGTGTCTATATCGAGCGAGTTAGAATGCTAACTACTTTTTGCCGTTTATTTCGCGAAATAGTTCAATTACATGATAAGTTTTTACGACTTTGTAATGTGAGTCAAGAACGAGTTCTTTATTGGATAGTTTAGTTATTAAGGAAACGGGATGATTACAACGTCTGGCACAACATGGTTAGAAAGGATTAAGTTTCAAACAACAAACTGTACAGTCTATTTATTCCACGATAAACTTCGTTACAAAGTTCGTATCTATGTATATTTATTTCTTCCTGTTTTAACAGATTTAAGAAATAACATAATATTATGACACGTACCGCTAAGCAGCAGTATTCACATTGTTGTGTTCCGGTTTGGGGATAAGACAGCCGGTGAAATGACTAGCATAGAGGCATTCCATCCTAGTCCTCAGGGTTGGCAGTGCATTTGCAGAATATTTATGGGTCACAGTTTCCATTCACCATCAATTCTCTACAGTCACTATCAGGTGGCCTGTGTGCTCGTTTGCCTTCCTATGTCATAAAAAATATGATGATTTTAAGTCTTTATTGCCTCATTGTGCCTCGGATTCGAAAAGGACTGTTCTAAAATTTAGAGGCCTTTAAGAATCTAAATGAAAGGAAATTCGGAACAACCTTGTCACTGTCCGCATTTAGCGAGTTTCTTTTTTTATTGTTATAAGAACACTGAAAAAAATAATTGGTCGATTCTAACAAGATTGTAACTGTTGTGCATAAGCGTCTTGTTTCCATACTAGCTTAACAACACCATAGATACTTACATCAACTAAGATTTTAGTCGAATCCATTACTAGCTTTGGTTGATATAACTTATATCTTAACTATTGTATTCATTTTTTGACAATCAAGAAAAAATCTCTCTTAGTTGGCTCTAATTTTTTTTAGTGCACTTGGAGGAAAAGGACTGTAAATTAATAAAAGGAAAGTAGAAGCCGTGACGTCATTCGCATAGGATATCGCCGCCAGGCTTAAATAAAAATTGGCTTGTCTCCTATTTTGTATAAGCAATAAATAGAGTAAATGCAATGTAGTGTGGAGGTCCGAAAATATAGAAAAGCTACTGGCCCATGAACAAAACTTAATATTAAAAAAACAACTTGGAAGGAGCTTAGGCCGTATTTCCACTGGCAAGAAAGCTTCCGTGAGAAATGTCTGACTTCGTTGTCCAACCTTTTGAACCATTCTTGCAGTTGAATCAAATGTTTATCTATACTTGTAGCCAAAACTGACTCCCGTTTTGTTTACAGTTTTTTTTTTTATAGTTCGGATAATGACCTTATTGTAATGATTCACAAGGACGCTAGATCTTAAGAAATATAAACGAGCCAATTGGCAACACTAATTACAGCAGTGTGTGGAAATGTGAGCGTGGCAACACATTAAATTCTTTGCAAACTTGTCTTACTCTTCAAGGTGCTGATAGATTTGATTCTGGCTAATGTGCAAAAGTCTATCAGCACCATTAAATTTACTCTTTTCCACCAGCTATTTCTGGATTTTGCAAAGTCACTAAACTAAAAATAGGTAATTAAAATGAAATGACGTGACGTCGTGTGTCAAATAATATTTTTAGCGACTCTAAAGTTGCATTCTACCAAAGTGGAATAAGGTCTTATACCCAGATTAAACGCAGAATTTGAATAGACTAATCTCGGAGTAAGTCTTATTCCAAGTTTGGTGAAATAAGGCCTTAGTTGTACTCTTTAGCTTTACGAATTATTACGATTTGATATTATTATCTTAATCAGATTTATAGCAAAATGTCTTAATTCAATTACAATTTCAAATTGTAATATTTCTTGATTCAATTCATTACACGTATCTTATTTACCTGCCATAAATTCTGTGTTCTATAACTGTAACTTGTTTTTCTTGCTGTTTTAATACGAGAAAACACCGGCAAATAGCATGTCTTCACGTTAGTTAGTTTAAAATTATCAGATTAAAAAAAAATACGACACTAAGAATAGAAAGTCATAATTTCTGTCTGGAACTGTCTTGACGAATACTCGATTTACAACGTATCATCAGATTTATCAAAAAATGACACATAATTCTTTATTTAAGTTTCTCTATTCGTACAAGAAAAGAGTGCAGTGTGTCAAGTACCCCTACCATGAGTTAGAAAAAAGAAAAGAAAAGAAAGAAAATAATTTATTCGTGACATGAATAACAAAGAACAGATTAACAAATACAAGAAGAAAGTAGCCACGAAATGGTCCCAACTCAGCGTAATGCTAGCATTAAAGTCAGCGCTGGTCTTCCGTTGGAACCATCAGGTGAAACCACAGAAGGTTACACACACATAATTAAATGAACACAAAACGAGAAGAAAAATTACATAAAAACAAAGCTCTGAGTTTCGCAATAACATGCCCGTCCTTAGATGGCTGAAACAGCAACAGTCCCTTAGCCTTACTTTACAATTACCGTACTCGCTAGCGAGTCGAATTCTCTATCCCTTGTAACGAGGTTGTTACAACCTCTTTTGTTTGAGTTCCTGGCCACTATTACATTTCGATCTAAATCTTCCAAATTCAAATTTAGTAGATTCTATTCCGATATCGATCCTTGGATCATTCTCCATATATTTTCTAAAAGAACAAGACACGCGTACTCGTGTTTCAGCAATATTGTACTCACATTAGTTTATTATTTTATTTGGTATTTGGTTAAAAATTATAAAATATATTCTTTATATCTCAAGCAGTGATTCATTTATCTTCGACACAACGTCTCAGCGATACTTACCCTGTACCGTCAGAAATGGCTCTCCGGCGGGGAATCGAACCCCGGTCTCCCGCGTGACAGGCGGGGATATTTACCACTATACTACCGAGCACCTTATAAGAATACTGCGAGGTCTGCGAGCGACAGAGCATTCGACTCGCTAATTGTAACTCATGGTAAGGGTCCAGGTCTCATATCAGTGGTGTAGCGAGCTCTTAATCAAACACGACACGAGATAAGCAATCCGTTAGCGAGGTCTCTCGGACGATTATTTCTTGGCTGCTTTATTTTATTGCGATAAAGACGGCTACTGGATGCTTTTGGAGTTCCGTAAGATGGATCTGTAGTAAAGGGAATGCAGTAGCTACTGAGGTTCGATTGTGTTGTGTATGTTACGGAAGATTTTCATGATTACTAAGTATTTTTTTAAACTTATAACATTTTTTTTTTATATAGGTATATTTTACATAAGAGAAGTACCTATTTAAAGATTAATGTTGATGTAATAAAAACGAGGTGTCTATAAACTTGCTAAAAGTACAAGGTGTGCAGATACATTTTGTAAAAAAAAAAAACTCTTGTTCGGTTTTTAAACAACACTTATAACTAAAATAATAAAATTTAACAGTCGTATTTGTTTCACGGTACGTTCATTGAGCGGGTTCCGACCTTAACGAAGCTTTTTATATCGTTCCATTGATTTTATCTTGATTTAAGGCAGAAATATATTTAATTGCCACAGCCGGCACGTCAACTGTAAATATATGGGGTGATTTATATTTCGCTGCTAAACACTTTATTTAACAGCTGCGATATTTAAATTAACCGGTCTTTACTTTATATGACAGTGGTCCGACGTGAATTGTGAGCTGTCGGCTGATTGATTGTTTACGCTGGCGATAAACGCATAAGGTACTTACTTATTTACACCAAGTTTTATTTCACAAAAGTAAGATATATTGGAAGCTGACAAATATATTTTACATGATGATAAGTGTTATGTAATAAAGTGAAGTATGATCTCGATTAAATTGCCAATCGGGAGCGTTTCAAAAATATTGTATGTAGTTAAGGACTCGGTTATATTAAAAGACCTTAATTTTTTCCTTTGCGTTGCAAAAATTGGCCATAAGATTGTATGACCAATTTTTGGTCACGCAACGGAAGAAAGTTAACGTTCTCTCAATCAAGTCCTTAAATATGTACAATATTTTTGAGATCCACCAAATTATCAACCGTATTGTTTATCGATATAATTAAATCATTGCTCTTCCTATCGATTAAACCCGTAAAGGTTTTTAAAATCCAGTGTTCATGAAACAACAAAATATAAAAATAAGTAACTAAAACTTTGAAAAGTTAGTAGTTATCATTTAAGTTTTGTAATTTATCATTTAAACTGAAGCATCTGCGTGATTTTGCAACATACCAGTATTTTTATCTAATTTTCTTCGTTTCTATTACATAAGCAGCCACTATCATATTCGAATCCTACACTTCCATTACTAAAACATCATACTTTTTTCAATCTCACTACAACTTTCGTACGGTTAAATAAACCGTTTTATTTTTTCTGCAGTATAGTTGTCAAAAAGCAGCAACGGTAGCTCTTCGGACAGACGCTATCTATGATCACGATGTCCGACGCCTTCCGACGCTACCGACTTTATGACGGCGGGTGATAATCTTTGGATATGCCATTAATAAAGGGTGTCTTAGATTTCGCACCATAAAAGATAATATAGGGTGCTTGGAAACTTTAAGCTTGTTTTATAAGATTTTGCAAAACACCAAAGCAAACAATTTGTGAATAATGCATTAATGTATAAAATGTTTTTTCTTTCACGTTTTTTGAAATAAAGCACTTGAGGAGATAAAATACTGTGTTCTAAATCAGTATCGTAATTTACTTTCATTGTTGTATTTTACCTTTCGCACAAACATAAGAACTTTTGTTTATAAAAAAAACAAATGCTATTTTATTTCCATGTTTTTCATAACGAAAACTTCGTTATGTCCTTATATTTTAAAATATACTTAAAGTGACTATTGCACTCAGTACGAGTAGCATTATAAATATAAATCGTAAGTTGCCGCATCCATCCGACCTCGAGCCGTCTCATAACTCAAGATGGCTGATAACAAGCCACTCATAAACGCGAGGGTTTACGATTCATAATTGTACTCTATTACGTGCTATAATCTAACAATGCGATGGAAGATAAACTAGCCTCTGAGAACAAAGAATACCGTCGGTTCAAAGTTTTATTAGTGGCGGAGTTTCGTGTCCTACTAGTGTCAGTACAATACAATACAAATATATGTCGCCAGTTATGTGAGACTATAAGCAGTCGACATTTGACTTAAGCGAATAAACATGACCCAAAACTTGCTATTTTTGCTACTGCCGCAATAGGATATCTGCCACAATTCAAAACCAAGTAGGGTAAAGTCACCAGTGGTCAGCCAGATACCAATAGTCGGCCTTATATGAGTGCGAAGAGTGGGAAATATATCTTTCGTACTCTTCCCACTCATACAAAGTTTAGGCAGAGGCCGACTACAGGTCTCTAGCTGACCACTGGTGACTTTACCCTATCTACAAGTATATATATCCTGGACTTGAGACTTTGTCCAAACCGAGATCAAACTAAATCATGTAATCTCGCTTTTGCGATTCAAGTACCAACTAGCCAGGGACCCTAAATCATTCAATACATCATAAATCAGCAACACCCTGTGTATATCGTTAGTTTTTTCAATGTGACTGTCACATTAGTGCAAATGTTTTTATTCGAGACCTCGATATTATGTGGACGTAAATATTATGAAGTAATTATTAACAGATACATATTAATGCTCTCAGTGGTTATTAAGTCAGCTTTATGGGCGTGAAAAGAAAAATAAATATGGACGTGCAATTTACATTAATTAAAGCCGGTTTTATAACAGAATATTAAATATAGTGTTTTTTTGCGAAACGTTATGATTGCAAAAGAATAATAATTAATTAACTACCTTTTTATTACCTTTGTCCATATGTAAGTTGATCATTTACATATTTTTAAATACATTTATACATACATACACACATAAATTCAAGCCTTCATTCCCAGAGTGGGCGGCAGAGCTACAGAATTATCAACAACTCTAAAAAAATTGATAATTCTGTAACCACAATATGCACAATTAGGCTAAGAAATAGTGTTTATCGATGTAGATAAACGTGGATAAAACATTAATAAGTAGTGCATGTTAATTTGCCTTTCGCACAAAGAGTTAACTTTAAATTTATTTTTATCAGCGACTACCTTCTATTAAGGCCTTTAAAGCATTGATCACTGTTAAAACGAATGTAATGATTCCTACCGCAAACCCTTAAAACGTGGTACAGTAAGGCATTATCCATATCCATAGGTACTAATATTAAAAAAGTACGCTGCATCTCTCTCTCTCTCTCTCATCTCTTTGTTACGGTGTCACGGCTAAACTGCTAAATTGATTGAGTCGTTCTAGTGGTTTTTTTGCATCGATTTTATCGTAAACACCGCAAATATTTTATAACCAAACATTTATTGGGTTTTCTATGTTTTATGACAATTAATTGTGAGAGACTCGATATAAATTCGTCATTGTCTAATCAATCTAACATTGTATATCATTTTTCTTTGGAATCTCCTTGAATCACCGGCACTCATTGAATTGAATGTATTATTTCATCAAATTTAATTTCATCGAAAGCTAATTTCTGCTGAAACAGTATTATTTTTAGGTAAAGAGTATCTTAAACATGAGTAACGTAAGGTCGGGGTTAATAGAAATGCTAAAAGATGTAAACCAATCAGTACTGTTTGACACATAACCTCAATATTCCTGCAAACGAAATTTGAATTAAAAAAAAACTTTGTTAATAGTTATTTATTCTTAAACAGAATGTAAAAGTAACAATAAAGCGTGTACATCATTAAATATACCTCACGCAATGTCCAAAAGTAGGTAAGTACGTGATAATTATGTAATAATGGTAAAATTGGTAAATAGGCTATTTTGGTTTTCTTTACATCTTTTGTCATTTCTATTGACCTCGAATATAGGTAAGGTTATGTTCATACACCGGATTGACGGGGGCAAATATGTACCGGTGCTAGTGATTAATTAAATATCGACTAAGTTTATCGACAACTTTTTTCGTGACATTATGGTTATTACATTTCTTGCAAAAGTAGGTAAGTCGTACCTTTATCTTCTAAATCTGAATGATCAGCTTTCCATGAAGATAAACGATCTTTTTTCTTTCGATTCATTATTAACAGACATAAAAAGTTAAAAGTTTCTCAATTCGTCGGAATGCTAAAGAATATTGTAGTAGGTACTGAATTAATTTGATATTCAATGTAATTTCAATGGTTGTCAAAAGTGACTCGAGTCCAAAGTCAATGTCAGATACCGGTCGTTTATAGTTTCGATAAGTAAAAATAAAAGACGTTTACAAAAAATTCAAAGGTATTCAAACTTGGCCATCACTTAAATGATAATAATGATTAAACATTGATTTTTATCGATGTCGATAAACTTACTCGACAGTTAATGAATCACTAGCACTGGTATATTTTTGCCCCCATCAATCTGATGTTTGTACTTATGTTAGACATGTGACCACCAAAAAAATATAACTCCTGCGGTCCTATTATGGTCGTGTATATCGATGAAGATAAACGTTGATAAAACATATGTAATGTTCTGACCAATATGTAAGTAAGTGACAGATATTTTATCCACCGCGAGAAAGGCGATCAAAATACGGGCGTATAGGAAAATGTTTGTCGATAAAATGAAAATTCGACGAAGTAAAGTATCCTATGAAATGAGTGCCGGTGATTCAAGGTTAATCCAATATTTTTCATTATTCACTTATTTCAAGTATTTAATTTAGCTTTTAGGGTTCAGGAATGAAATCCTCTAGCCTCTACTTGCCTCTAGTTTATACAAGCTAGGTCAATATCAACGACGTAAACCACGTTTTAGGAAATCGGTCTAATGACAAAACATTTCTTATTCTTATTTTATTTCGGTTCTCCCTATTTACCTACTATTTAATGAATAATATTGATAATGTACTTATATTTATATTTTTAGAAATATTATTAATTCTGTTTCAGTCTTGTTTCGAGAAAATTGCCTATAATTATAGTTTTGATAAGCATTCGTTTTTTTTATAGAGTGTGCACCAAATAAGTTCATCCAATTATTGTATTGAATGAAAAACGTAACACATTTCTTTATTTACGTTTAATTTCTAATTCTTCCTACAAATAATATTTCCGAACTTGGTGGTCTATTAATTATGGAAAGTATTGAATTATGACTGAAAAATAAGCGACCAAACATAAAAATTATCAGTTTTCCTTAAGATTTAAATTAGTATAAACCGGGCGCAGAAATATTGTTCCATATATAATTTTTCGTGTAAAAAACCCGTGAAAACCCGCGGACAAAAATGTACAATATTACTTGTAGTTCAATTATTGTTTTACCTGGCAGCTTCGAAGAATAATTGCCAATTACATTTGAATAAGTTTAAAATGACCTATTATTCTGTCATAACCATTAGTCAAGCCTTTATGTTATGGTAATGTCAGTTATTTTATTAACTGGTGTGAATAAAGAATATGTGAAATTTGAATTCTACGCTGTATTTTTTATAATAATTGTTTCTTTATTGCGTTATTATTTAATATAATGATGCTTTTTACTACATTTTTAAAATTTCGAGTAATATGTAGATTAATTACCTGGCCGAGTGCCTAAAAAACAGGCCAAGTGCAATTCGGACTCACACACGTCACGTTAGGTATTCCGTACCGTTCTTGTATGGGCCCATTTAATTTATAGACGGAGATTTGAGGCTAAGTAATAGGGTCCCTTTGGGTACGAATCCCAAAAAATACACATATAAATAAGATTCCTGGCAACCCTTTGAATATAAATTGTGTCCCAATGCTGGGTAATTGGGTGTCAATAAATAAGTTTACATACATACATACATAAACTCACGCCTTCATTCCCAGAGTGGGGTAGGCAGAGCTAAAGAATTACCAACAAGTCTTAAAACTTCTTGATAATTCTGTAACCACATTTTGCACAAGTAGGCTAAGATGTTTCCCAGTGTATTAGTGACAGGTGGCAAGCCCATCGCCTAACAGTACTACAAGCCTTTATTCCCTTAGTCGCCTCTTACGACATCCAGGGAAGACATGGAGTGGCACTATTCTAACCCGGCAACCACACAACACAAAACAAAGTTTAAAACATATTTATACAAACTCAAGGTTAATTTCTAATTTAGGTGCCGGTTGCAGAATCGTTTCTTCATTTTGTACTTGTTAAGAATTTGTATTGCATTTCACTTTTCAAATTAGCTTACTATATTAAATGTTTAGTAAATAACATAGTAGCTACTAGAATGTTTAACTTCTAGATAATAAGCGTTAAATATAATGCATGTTGAGTTTGCCTGTAATTGGGTGGATCCTCAATCAATATAAACGAGATGTCATAATTAGTTTGTAAGTTTTATAGTATCTTACCTGTTGGCAAACCTTAATAAATAAATAAAATAAAAAATAAATAAATCAATTTTTAAGGTAAGTACTCCTTTTCTTTTGTGATATTAATACTTTCCGGATGACTTATGTTTAATAATAATGTATGAATATTAAAATGAGACCACCAAATTTACAGACCTTACACGTTAAACACCTCAAATATTTTTGATTCTTCGAAAAAACCTGGTCACTCAGGGGAAAATGCTCATTTTCCATACAAAACCTAGGGGCAACAACATCGTCCCCTGCGTTATAAAGTATTTTTTTTTAAACTGTACTATTTTTAATCAAATTATTTAAAATGTTAACCTATTAGTCTGATTTAATAAGCGTGTAAGCCACGTCGTTAGCAAATATATAGTTTTTCTAAAAACATGAAATTTGTCGAAAAATGGGGAGTACCTTAAAAGTTGATTCACCCAATTACCTCCTCATCAATGAACAATTAACATACTTTAAATAGATAAGGATTAATATCTAGAAAATATCCAACACTTAGGAACAAATGCACTCTCACAAAATATTTACAAATGCAAAGGGTTGCCAGGAATCTTACTTGATATTTTTGTTTTACAATGTAGAAACGATAATAAATTGCAAAATATCCAACAATTAACCCGCCTGAGTACATATATAAAAATGTCGTGATCAACGCCCGTTTATCGTGACATTAGCATATCGAAATTATTCCATTAAAGCGTTAATAATTTAAAAATAATATGCTGCCGACGCACGCGACCGAGAGTTATGCGCCCCTGGAGATCGCGGTTTCAAAGCTATGAGAAAGCCACAGAAGTGCCAATACACGACTTTATTACATTTCACATAAAGTTGAATTTATTGTTAACATTTTTTGGCCTTGCAAATTCCAGGGGTGGAAAACAATTTGCAGTGAAAATTGATGCTGTGGTAAATGTGATTTGGGTTATACCGAAGCGTTGTAGAATAACGAGGTTTATGAAACTAAAACCGGCCCGTACCGATATCGCCCTGCTTGAATAATTATCATTACCGAAGCAATTGGCTAACATTTTGAAATTATTTCAACATAGGTTTTAAACGCAAGAAACGATGTTATCTTAAGACAGGTTTTGTATGAAAAACGAGCATTTTCCCCGAATTAAATATGGATTTACCGAAACATTTTAGAAAAAGTAATATTGAAAAACGAGTTGTTTTAAATAAATATTGTGTTGCCTAAGTCAACATTAACAAATCGATCTAGTATGTATAATAAGTATTAAGTTAAATGAGTAGAAAGCCACCGTCCAGTATACACTTAATTGCGTAGATAAAATTAATTGACGACAGCGACCGAAACGGTGGCAATTTCGATTACTTAATTATTTAACAACTAAGACCCTCAATTAGTTACCTTAGTTATAAAATAAACTGACTTATATTTATTAAACTTAACCTAACGTTTACTACGTACGTTTAAAATACAGTTTTTTTATCTTATCTATAAATCACATGTGTTAAATCATAATTAATTATCCGTATCTTCCAGATATCTAAGATACCTTTTAAAGCCACTTATTAACAGCAATTAAAAAAACCCAGTACCGTCAGCACAAATCCCAGGCACTTCATCTTACTCCATGGAGCCGTATTTCAGCTGCACCTGCTTGAGGCAGATTTATTGGTCCGTTTGTCTGCCGTCGCTACCGGAAACGTGACACGTTTTTGCAAACTATTCGGCATTTTTAAACACGAAGTTTGGACTGAAATTACCGGGGTAACAATCATATTCAATTTAAAATTTTTAGTTATAGACAATAATGATACAATTTATCCTTGATTTTCAGTATTCAGTGCAGAAGGTTTTTAACTGTTAAAAGGACAGAATAATAAATATTTTAGTTAAATGTAAGAAACGTTGTTTGGCTTCTTCAGTGATGCAAATGGGAGCCAAATACATAGTATCAGAATATTAAAACATATTTACCGTGTATTTGAACAATATTTTTTACATTGTAAATTAATAATGTTTCCGGTTCAAAAATCTAGCGGGACGTACAAAATATGGTTTTTAATTTGTTATTTTGGGTTTAAAAAACAAGTTCCACGCTATCATAACAAATAATGATATTTAAAAGCGTATACTATTCACACGCCGAATACAATTTCAATTATACCGAGTAATTTCCTAACGACCGGCCGTCAATTAGACATACGATACACGATTATAATTAACAACACTGAATATTTCTTCAACCATAATTAATTCATTTTTATACGCCTATGTAATCATCAAAATGCTCACGAGTTTTTAACCACTGGTTTTTTAAACATGACAGCCGAGAACTGTATTTTTAAATTAATAAGGACCAGTTTTGATTGACTAGAATCGCTTTTGATTTTGATAAGTTGAGCTATACATCATTCTGTAACAACCAGGCATAAATTATAGATTTGTAAAGTTTTGTTCGCTTTGTAATATTTAATTTGCTCCTGATTTTCAAGTATTTTTATAAAATAAAAAACATATTATTTTCTTTTATTGAATTTCATGTCTGTTTATGGTGATGCAGATGATTATTTATAAAATTATGTACAGATTGATTTTTGATTGAGTAAGTTAAAATATTTGCATATTTTTTTGTATTTAACTACCCAGCTCATAAAACCTTACGAGGTTGTGAGTAAAAATACCAAACTATCTTATATTACGCCATGTGATAATTAAACGACCCGTATTATTCGTCCATAAATAACAAAACAATATTATACTAAGCTCAAGCAGCTCCATAAAAACCCAATAAGCGATAAATTTTACGGCATCAATGACATTTATTAAAAACTAAACGCAGTGCAAAGTGGAATGTGCCATTTAATATGTATTCAGACTTCATAGGTCGGTTTTGCGATAACAAGGGTGTATTATAGCTATTAAAGCGCTATTTTACAACTAGCTTTATAGGAGAGTAATAAAACTTGGCGTTTTATTAGTAGCGCCGAAGGTTGAGAACCACTGCGTGTTATTAGATGTAATGGGTGACGGTGGAACATAATTTATTGTGATGGTTGGCTGTGTGGGTGAATTATTACACTAGTTAATGGTCATAAAAGGGCCTTAAAGTTGAGGTTAAAAATACCTGTAGATTGAGCGCGAAAGAAACTTTGAGGACCGTAAAAAATTGTTATAAACCATTATAGCAAACGTCCTTGGGGTACACATAGGTACTACTGCTTTTAGTCAGTGCTATTTTCAGTAAACAGTTGTCTGTCTGAAAGAGATCGCTCTTTAGCGATAAGACCGCATGTTGTTTACTTTTACTTTTAATTTTCTTCAATATGATGAGGTCTATAATGTGTCGATAAAATGCGTTTATTAATTTTTAGTTTAACAATTAATACTCTAATAGTAATTATTTTACGCTTTATCAAAATTTGATGACCATGCTACCACTAACTGAATCGCCGAGTAAGTAGTTACAAAGTTAACTAAAAAAACTGTTTAGAGTGTCAAACGAAAGAATCAACCAAAATCCAAAAAACAAATCCAAAAATTAAAGATAAAGGTCGTTTATTTGTAAAACATATGTAGGTAGAATAGTTCTTAAATATTAGGAAGTGTAACCATGTTGTGCCGGGAGGGAAAATTTGTAAACGCAGGTTATCGAAGTTCAAGTAGTTATTTACTGAGAATGCTTTTATGGCTAGGAAATAATACAATTTGTGCTTAAATTTTGATAAAGTTTCTATATTTACAATAGAGTCTGGTATATTAAACACTATTTCTGTTAATAAAGTATTGAATATCTGATAAGAATCTACCAAATTCTTATTATTTATCAAAAATGACGTCTCCTTTTTATAACAGGCTATTAAGCCACCCATAAATCGGTGTAAGTAGGTGGCAGAATACATTAACGTCGCTGAAAACAAGCTTAAGTGCACGTAAATCTTTGTCTCTTAAGCTTTTTTAGTTTTGCCGCAGACTCAATATATTTTGCCTTCATAACAGCCGATAAACATTTTTAATCCGTGCATAAAGTGTGGTTTAAATTATATAGAGAGTCTCTCGGCCCACGCCAACGCGGTTCAAGTTTCTCGGTGTCTTGATTATCATTCATTATTTCGTCGGTGTAACTGCAAAACCGCGTAAGTGACATTTTAAATAAGGAGCAAAATGCACCTTTTGAATAAGACTGCAAGGTTTATTTTGCTCTATCATAAATTTGATAGTTACGCGGTTTTGCAATATCGTCGACGATTTGCGGTTATGTATTTCTAACTCAGATACAAGAAATGGATCTTTAAAACCGCTAACATTCGGTTCATTGTCTAGGTTATAAGTTTTTTGTTTCGGACGTTTTTGATTTAGATCAAGTTACTGAAAACAACTGCGCAAAAGACGCTAAAAATAACTATAATCTTATTTTTTTCCAATTGCCGAAGGAGGAGGGTAATGTGTTTATGAGCCTATACAGGGTGTAAGGGACGGCTCACCGAAAACTGAAACCATAGCTTCAGACCATTGTACTGAACTGAAATCCAGTGGAAATTTTCCCGGGAAAACGAAAAAAAATCTCAATCTCATCTCAAATGCCGTTTTCACAGTTTTTTTTACATAATGATCTTCAGTATGTCGTAATATGTTGTCCTAGATCGGTTTATATCCAAAAACATGGGGGAAAAAAACGAGAAAATTTTCGTTTTCCCGGGAAAATTTCCACTGGATTTCAGTTCAGTACAATGGTCTGAAGCTATGGTTTCAGTTTTCGGTGAGCCGTCCCTTACACCCTGTATATGTATGTTTGTTCCTTTGTGGCGCTCTAAAAATTAAACCCATGGACCGATTTTGAGGGTTCTTATGACAATCGATTTATCTTAATCTTGTGTGTCACTAAAGATATGACAGTAATTAAATTTCAATGAAGCATCAGCTTGACGCCATATAAAAAAATAATTGGATGAACTATGACAAAATGGGGTATGATTCAATAGGTATTTAAAAATCATCTTTAGGTTTCTTGAATCATTTAGGACACGGCACTTCAAGATCTGATAGACCGAGGGGTGACCGCCAGTGAACCTACCTGATCATGTTCAGCAGATCACAGTAAGTGTGAAAAGAAGGTGAAAACTGAGTAGCCGGAACCTGGCTGGCTGGAGTTTCTGTATAAGTATTAATAACATTAACAGTTGTTGCTTGTGTAGGAATAGTCAAAACAGAGTTGTTTTACTGTTGACAATATTATCAATATTCACAAACTTCATGTGTGTGCAATTCGTCAGGAATGACTTCCCATGTGCCTAGTACTAATAGATCACAATAACCGACGGTGGACTCTTGGTCTATGATGCCACGTGACCATAAAAGGTCTTATCACCTTTTTTTTCTTAACGTGTGGCTGTTACTCCTTGTTTTAAAAAGGTATAGTTCGCCACTGTCGAGATTTAGACAATCAATCAACGTAGCGTTAGCTCCACGGTCTTCAATCTAGTCCTCTCATCACCTGGTCTGTCTCCAACAGAATGACAGGCTACAGACAGTCACGTGCAAACACTCATGTCATCAATATAATAATGTATTATTTATTTATTTATTGATAGAGTAAGAAATGAAAAAGTTAGAGAGAAATGTGGAATATAAGAAGATGTAGTGACTAAAATTGAAAAGAGCATGCTTCGATGGTTCGGTCATTTGAAAAGGATGTATGAAAGAAGATTGACAAAAGAGATAAACAGATCGAAACTGAGTGGAAGGGTCGGAAGGGGCGGCCCTAGGCGTACTTTTTCGAATCAAATCGGACAAATACTGGAAAAGGGCCGAATCTTAAGTACCCGAAACCGACGTGCGTGCATGACTCGATGTATGAATGTGGAAGAAGCGAAAGAAATTTGTCGAGATCGTAGCAAGTGGAAAGAAGAGGTCTCTGCTATGTATGTATGTATGAAAGAAAAAAAAAAAAAAAAATACATTTATTCACTAACCACAACAAAACACAAAAAAAAGAAAAAACAGTAAACTAAAACAAAGTGGTGGATGTGTCTTCGTGGCAGTGAATCGGATACTGGCTCAGCATGATGCTGAGGTGCTAAGAACCTGCAGCGCTGATTTTCAGCCAGCACCGAGTGTGACAGACGGACGGAACGCTATACAAACTAATAAATAAAAGTAACGAATATACTATTAAACAAATACTTATAGTGAGACCTTATAAAAATATATAATGAGACATGAAACCTTACATAAACATATATTAAAATAGTAAAAGACCTACTTAGCTAGTGTATGTATGTATTTATTTGTGTATTTATTTATTTTCTCACAACTATTTTTACGGGTACTAAGCCTAAGATAATAGTGTAACTACTTTTATTAGGTACTATTACAACAAATTATATTTACTATCTATGAATAATACTACTGTTATAACATATTACGAAATGTGCCGTTTTTGTGAATTCATACAAGGAACCGAAAAACAAATCAATGTCTTCTAGAGAGAGAAGTACTTATACATAGAGGTTTTAAATTATGTCGACTATTTATGTTTTAATGTTATCATTATAATCTTCTAGTACAAAATTCAAGTCAGGTGCGCAGGTACGCCACTACACGGAATAAGATGTCGTATACACATTAAATTTGTATCTTTCCAGTAATTCAGAGTTTTTGCACCAATTACGCATACCGATACATGTTAAAGTTGTGTTGCCGATATGGATAAAGGTATTTTTATCGACGCCTTTATCGACGACTATTGGAGGTACTGAGGAGAATTTTACGATCGTGTTTGTCTTTAGAAATGTTGCTGTAATTTAGCTCATGAAATAACTATTAGGTTTTTATCGGTGTTTCGTGTTTGTTCGTGTTTTTACTGTCAATGTTACAATGTATAATTTAGAGTAGAGGAAATTATGAAAGGAAATAATTGTTTACTGGGCAATCAACTTTTTTTGGTTCCTTTTGAATGTTTTACGTTTACGACACTAGCTAGTCAACCGAAGCCAGGTGTTTTTTTTTATTATAACATGATAAATTAATAAGCACAATTGCAAAAAAAGTTAATTATACCAAATATAAATGGTCAATAAATATGTATACCGGATCTCAAAATTCGCTATTTATGTGTTTAATAAAAACAAAATATTATTTTCTGTTAAACTCAGTTCTCTTCTAAAATAAAATGGCCTAACTTGAAAATGTCATAATAGTACTATTTAGGTCAGTAATAAGTACTTATATTAAAGTTTATTCCTTAGTTGGTTAAGGTCTGTTGAATATTTATATTATATCAATTTATCTTTAGCCATATTTTGTTTGAATTTCCAAAATATGCACACACGTTTCAATGTAACCTCCACCTCCTATAATTTCACGCTACGGTCTCATCTTTGTGTTGTAATAATTAATTATGGCGTCATCCCTGATGGCATAATCTGTTAAACGGATGGCCAATATTTGGTCGCCTCATCATCAAGTCATTGAAGAAGCAAATAAATCTCATTGCGTAACATTCAATGTCACAGTAAAATTTAGTTTTTCTTGACGCTATGAGTTGTAGAGGACCCGAATAGGACAAGACCTCCACCAGGCCGTTCCATAAATCATTTTTTTAAATAAAAATTAATATGTTAAGTAATATGTGACGAATAGGCTGGAAAATTTCAATACGTATAATTAATTTTTTTTTAAACTTTAAGTAAACATTTTCAATTTCTTGTTTAATATACAAAATATTACATACCAATCGAAAGAATGAATCCTATTATTCAATCAACAAATTTCATTTACAAAACTTTCCTAAAGAACGAACAAAACATATTCATACTTGCTGTATTTTCAAATAAGTCTAAATTCATGATTCATGATAGGTGAAAGGTGATTCTTAAATCTTCAGATAAAATGTTATTTCAATTAATGTTGGCCGTTTTCGGTAATAACAAAAATAGCCTTTGATTTTCTGTTAAGGTTCATTTAGTAATTTTAATTCGCTTCGCTTAACTTCAGAGTATCTATTGACTTTAGGACTTCAACAGGCGTTTCTATTGAACTTCGAACCATCGTTTGCTACTCTTCTTAAATAAAATGGGCCAGCTAGAGTGAGGTTGTCCTCCCATGTTAAGTACTCTGCCTCTCTTCCTCTTACCATCTCTTGGGTATCAATTTGTGATAATTTACAACATTTTTCTCTCCTGTCCCTTGTCATATTTATGTTTCCAAAAAATGAACTCTATGTCTAGACTATTTATTAAACAGCTACATCAAGGAAAAATAAATCTGATACTTCTATGAATGATTTTACTAACAATCCAAATTAAATAGATGTCATTCGTCATCCATAATATCATTGGTCCTAACGTTCGGTTATCCTTAATTATTGATTGTCCTAAAGTGGTTGTCAGCTGAGTCAGACAACTTTTTAAGCTTTCCAAAAATACCTGCGGTTAGGTTAGGTTAGAGTTGTGTTATAACAACGCTAAAATGTTTTAGACATCAGGCGAACATGGCTTTAGGACAAACGATGAGTTATGACAAATGACGATTAGGACAAATGGCTACCTATTAGGGATTCTAATATAGACCCTAATTAAATACCTGATATGTCAAAAAGTCCATGTTCGTTTATACTACTTTTGTGACAGTTAAAAGATAACTATCTTGACCTTATACCTACTGTAGTCTAGAATTACTACGTTATGCAAATAGCTATCTCGGACAAAAACAGCGCATAAACAAAGTAGTTACAATATAAAAGGACCTGTTAAATATCATCCAACAATCCATGCACCTCTAATGTAGTAGTGACCATAAATCCGTCCGTCCATCCAATAAATACATACATCAAGGCGCTAATTGACATTTACAATCGGCTTTAACGCGGCATCGATAAATATGGCGGCGTTCGCGGATGACAGATCGGGGTGAACGGGACAACTGTTGCGTAGGAGGGAGAAGGCAAGTTATAGGAGGTAGCGATTTAAATAAAATAATGTTTGATGATGAAAACTGAAATTGTTTAGAATTTGTAATCCTCGTAACGTGTAGTTTGCCCTGAACAGCTTAAAGACTACACGATCCCCCAAGATTATAATTATAACCCTGTTATGAACTTAGGTAATTATCAGTCTTTATTGACATTCAATACAGTTGTTAGAAATAAGAAAGCTCGATTCAGGCTTAATTAGGTAGGCCGTCTGCCTGTATGTCCATTAACAACTCTAGCCTGGCAAAAGGATTCTAATCCAGGTACATACGAAAACTTTGTGGCAAATTCAGTTGAATTTAATCCTGACAGTCAATAGTTCAAGTTTGACTAGGCAAGAGTATTTAATTAGATAAAATCAGATACAAAATAACTAAGTCGAGATGTAGGTAAATAAATAAGTTACGAATTTTGTGGCAATAATTGTGAAAACCCGACTTTAAATTATAAGTAAAACCATTAAGCGATGATAAGAAGGCAAACATCTTGCAGGCAAAAAAATGGCAACTGCTAAGCTATACAGTAAAAAAAATACGTCCGCTACATTTCTCATTTTGGGCCACAGCAAAACGTTTATAATACCTAAACGTAATACATTCATAATTCATTTGCAATTAACGTTGAGTCAGCTCACGTCCTGCAGGGACATGTCAATTAATTTGTTACATTTTTGACATTTATCACACAAATAGTGCCAACGACTCTATTATTAAGTTAATTTTGTATGAAATCTCTGAGCCTGGGCACTTGACATTTTAACCTCGTTTCTTTACCAAGTCTATTGGTGGCAAGTAACATGCATAGAGCATACTTATGTAGGTATTACGGTCACAAGATGTGTTACTCGTACATGCTCCACTTAAGTTTTCTAACTAGTACAGTACTAGTTAGAAACAGAGAGCGTGTATGGCCTATAGTAGGGACACCGAGTGATGGCACTTGACACATCTGACAATAGTGTTGTGAAACACTCCATTTAAGGGACACCGAGTGATGGCACTTGACACATCTGACAATAGTGTTGTGAAACACTCCATTTAACGTTAAATGGAGTGTTTCACAACACTATTGTCAGATGTGTCAAGTGCCATCACTCGGTGTCCCTACTTTAGTCAGGCCTAAACCATCAAGCGCCGCAAATATTCATAGTTATTAAATAATACAGTGGAGACCATGGGACCTTGGTCAGCCGATATGAAAAGCTTTATTAAGACCCTGTCATCCCGGCTCATAGACAGATCCTAGAGCTGGTGCTTACCTCCCCCAAAGGATTGAACTAGCTATCCAGAGAGGTAATGTAGCCTGTGTCACTGGGACCATGCCGCAAGCGGATCTGCTAGAGGGGGTGTTCTTTTTACAGTGGTGATTATTATTTGCATCATTAATATTTGAGTAGCTTAGTTTTATTTTAATTTAAATAAGTTAAGTTTTAACTTTTAACTGTAGTACCTTTAATTTATGTAATGATGTGATATAAGTAAACAATATAAATAATTAAAAATTTTGTGTAGGTACCTTTTACTTTCTTCTTTAAAATTTAATAGACAATGAACTATGTATAAATACGATGAAAAGTTTGTATCTGCATATAGAATGTAACGTGTTACATTACTCACCACTGCTCCGCCATTGTTAATCCCGTAAGCCTGTCACGATGACGGCCCGTAAATCTGCGCGGGAGCATGTTTTGACAGCGCAAGCGGGATTAACACGCCGTAGTGCAGGCGGAAGTGGCGACAGATGTTTAGGAGCGACATGGAAAATTGGCTTTAATAACGTGCTTTGATTACAAATGTAACATTTTTTTTATGTATGATGCCAAAGTTAAACCACCTGCAAATATTATAGTCATCATCAACACTGCACTTGTTCAACTTTAGACATAAATAAAAACCGGTCAAGTGCGAATTGGACTCGCGCACGAAGGGTTCCGTGCCATTATCTATAAAACATCCTGTTTGTTGTGTGGGAGCCCCCTTAAATATTTATTTTATTCTGTTTTTAGTATTTGTTATTATAGCGGCAACAGACATGCATCATCACGGTTCGTGAGATACAGCCTGGTGACAGACGGACAGACGGACAGACGGACAGACGGACAGACGGACATCGGAGTCTTAGAAATAGGGTCCCGTTTTTACAATTTGGGTACGGAACTCAATAACCAAAAGTAAAAGAGAAGTACGTTGCTAAAAATAAAGGGAAGTGGAAAAATATAACAAGGAAGTTGACCCAGATTTATTAAAGGTTTGGGACTTAACCTTCTTGCTTTCGTTGCGGTAATAGGGCTTGAACTAGGGGGATGATACTTGATCAAAAGGTTAGGCTTTTTGTTTAAATGCCCAGTTATTAGGGGTTCGAGAACTTATTTAAACTTTCTGCTTACCAACGCGTACAGATTCAGAAGTGTCATTTTGTATGATCTTAGTAGTTCGTACTTTTATCTTCATGTTTCAGGCTGTGTTTTATCTTGTATATCAATCAGAAGTCTTTTTTAAGAACCCTGTTGATGGTTAGAATTATAATATAAGATTTTGACGCGTAGGCAAAGAGCGAGAGTGGACATTGGTAAAAGACTTTTGTTTTTGAACATTGGTAAAGAAATGCTTCAAATAAATACCTCCTACCGTTTTACACCCCCCACCTCCCACCCCATCTAAATTATATTTGACGATCTCTTAGCTAAAGGTTAGAATTTACATGTGTCAAAGCAGTTTTGTACGTACTTTAAATAAGATTGATTGCACAGCTCAATGGTAGGCTAAAGGCTTTACTATTCCTGCTGATTGTTCGATAGGATCAGATAGACCCAATCTCACACAATTTACATACAATATAGGCTCTGTGTCCGTCCGTGTGCACAGGAAATGGCTCTCACATGATTGCATCTACACAAATGTATTAGTTTTAAATTCTATTTGAGTTGCTAGTTTTGTTAGATGTAAACTTGTGACAACCCGTGATATACATACATACATAAACTCACGCCTTCATTCCCAGTGTGGGGTAGGCAGAGCTAAAGAATTACTAACAATAATATAAAATAATGTTGATCCATAGGTATGAAGTAAACCTTGGACTTTTTTTCGTAATGATAATACACATTAAATATATATTTTACTGAAAAATAATTTAAATCTCATTGAAAGTGGCAGCATCCGCTGTTGTCAAAACATACCTAAATAATTTTAATAATCTTATCTCATCACAATGATACCTGTTTAAAGTGCAAATCACTTAATTACATTAATTACAAAAAACATATTTCATTAAAATGGATTTGTGTATTTAAAACTCATTCATTTTAATAACAATGAATTAACAAAGCACCTTTATACAGGATTATAATTCCATTATTTCCATTGTTTTCCTGCTTTATCTTGTTTTGCAAAGATTTTGCGATAAAATTAATTTGAATTGCCATCGTAAATTTTATTTAACTTTTTTGTAACTTTATTCGTGTGGCTTGTAGAACGTTGTGCAAAGTCTAGTCCAGAGTATTCTAAAATTTTATCAAAAATGTTTGTCGTTCTTAGTAACTCATAATATATTTACGAGTTATGTAACTTTGTTAAAAATAATAGTGATTATTTTACTACTCGCGCATCACTACTTGACAACGTGCGCTCTCAGTATAAAATATAATTTAATATTACCACCAGTGAATTTTTTTTTTTCTATAATAGTACTTTTATAAGCGCGAATATAAGAGTGAATAAAAATCCTCCCAATTATGTTTAATTATTAGATGGTCTTCAATTCAAGCGCCACCTTAAAGATCTGGCTAATCAATAATGTGTTTTATAATGTTTTAGATTTTTTTGACTTTAAAGACTAGCAAACATAGTGCATGAGTTAATTTTATATTTTTAAGTTCATATTGTACACCCTGAGCAGGTCACCGTTGGAACTATTATGTACAAAATTGGTCCATCTTAATGTTACATGGTTATGCAGTAAATATATTCTTATTCTTATTATCATTCTTAATAAGAGTTTAGTTTGAGACGAGATCACTGTGAGAATGTCACTTGACATAGGTAATATTGTTTCTCAAGATTTCCAAGTTTTTGGTCATGTTCTGCAACTTGCTCATTGCTAGCATTAAGTGATTACATTTTAGTTTTAAGGGTTTGTAAAGCGTTTGCAATAATGATATTTTGAATAATGCACATTAGTTCCAGAGTTTACCATTGTTATAAAAATAAATTGAGTCACCACTAACTGGCATCGCAAGTAAAAAATCTATTAAGTCTTCCTCACTACAGCGATCAATGTCATATGAAGAAAACACAATCAACATCCGTATAATTAAATGCCATTAATATTACAAAAATACACCGATCAAATTCAGTTAATAAATAATAACTTATAAATATTCATGCACATAAAGAGCCTGCGATATAAATTAGATTCATAAAAAAAATATTGACGGCGTCGTAAAAAATATGTTCAGTATTAATTAGCAAACGATTTCGCCGATAATTTATGTTAAATGTATGCGTACACGCAAGTTGGGTAAAATATTAATGTTCTGCGCGATTAGGGGCCGGATACTTTGAAATAAAGATTTATGACAGTTTGTAACAGGTATTCGTAAGGCACAGGTGTTAATAATGAAATACGGCATCAAGTAGCAGTAGGTATACTGTGTGATGCTCTTACTGTTAACTGTCGTAAAGGGCACGACATAAGTAAGTGACGAATTTTATGCAAAATCGTTATAACGTCAGGTTTGTACAATCAGGCTAAATTGTCAAATATGTGAACCCGAAAAGATACATAATGCAAAACGAGACAAATCGTCACCTACTAATACTTATATGGTCACCTACTATTACCTACTAGTACTACTAATACTTACTAGTAATACTAATACCTACTAGTACTTCTAGTACTTACTTGTCCTACTATACCTACTAGTACTACTCATACCTAAAAGTACTACTAATACCTACTAGTACTACCAATACCTACTAGTACTACTAATACCTACTAGTACTACTAATGCCTACTAGTACTACTAATACCTACTAGTACTTATGTGGTATTAATAAGCTGTAGTCGGTTATTTTGTAAAAAGACCAAAGGCATGTTTTAACATAAGTTCAGGTTTTATATCAATGCCTAAATAGTGTTTCAATATTTAAACAGCTTCTTAAAATTTAAGAAACTGTATAGATATTTAATGTCGTTAGCCAAAGACTTGCAGTCTCAGATTTGAGTGAAAATTAGGAAATGGAACGATACAAATATTATTTCAAACCGAGAATCCTTTTGAAATGTCGGTATTTAAATTACTTTGGATTTCCTTTTTGACAATCGTTATTCTCTGGAAAAGTTTTAAATTTTCTGGGATGAAAAGTAACCTATGTTTTAATTCAGGGTACCTATAAGGTTAGGTGGGTAAGTGCGCCCACGGGGCAAGTGAACCAAACGAACAATATCTCCTAAAAAATATATAAGTAGTTCGTCGCACTTGCCCCGTAGACGCACTTACCCCAAGGTGGGGCAACAGCGTCAACGGGGTAAGTCCGTACAGCCGTTGCAGCGTGAAGGAGTAACAAAATAACACACAAACGTTTATAATATTATAATATTAGTAGGAAACTAAGGTGTTATTTTCGTAATTTGAAAAATAGAATTGCACAGTAATAAATAGTTGTTTTTACGTAAAAAGCGATCTATTATCACATAAGACCTATAATATAATAAAATAATATTTGTACAAAAAATCTGTGTTTAAATGCGGTACAAAATAGAACCAATTAGTTAATAAACACCTGACGTAATATTTTATTGAGAAGTCTATTTCTAACACGCAAATTGATATTCGTAACGCCATATAAACAAAGGTCATATTAGACATATGGCTTTTAAATACTAATTTGACAAGGGCAATACTGCCGTGCTAGTGTAAAAGGCGATCATTCGACATTTTGACCAAATTGAGTTGTTATGACCATCGTGATATGGAGAACAAGCCGCGTCGACCCATCTTACCCGTTTGTCGATAAGAGGCTTGGTTGCGAAGATACGATAAGGAAAAAGGCCGTATAACAGACTATTTTCCAGCAAATACTAATCAATAAAGCGGTAACTACACAATACTACATTAGAAAGACGTAAAACAAGACACTCCGCATTATTGTCTGGTGTAGGTTTTATTTATTAATAAGTTGAACTACTCTATAAGGCCGTAATTGCAGATTACTAAGTAAAAAGAACGAATAACATATTTTTCCGCCTTTTAACTTAGTATTTCAAATGTTTTTTTCTATTTGCTCATAATCTAAATGAACGTAACAGAGTTTTCTAGACAAAAAGACCGTATGTCAGTATTTTGCGGTATTTTAGTCTAGTTAATGCCGAGTTTTAAATAATGATAAACTTGTTTAAAAAAACTTTTATTTTGTGATACGGTATTTTTACTTGGGACAGAGGTAGTTTTTAACGCTAGATTACTATTCGAATATCCACAGTCGACCCATGCTACTTAATAAAACCGTATAATCCCCAATCTCCTACATACCCCCCGCGGACGGGAGTGCCCGCGTTCGGGCGCCCTTCAGTTCGGTGACGTTACGGGTAATGAAGGTGCGTGTGCGCTGGCGCCCGTTATCACGCGAAAAGACGAGGACGACGAATTGACGATAAATCATAAAACTGACTACATAATACCATTCTAAATATTTGTTACCTGAGTACAGTAAAAATAAATAAAATAAATATATAAATTAATAATATATACATACATACATACATAAACTCACGCCTTCATTCCCAGAGTGGGGTAGGCAGAGCTACAGAATTACCAAGCACTCTTAAATAAGTTGTTGATATATTTTTTTGGAGAACTAACATAATTGGGATAGACCAAAAAAATAAATCACGGTTTTTATAATCTAATACAAAAGAAAAGGTAATTTTAAGAGACCAATTTCATTAATTTTGTATTTGACCGAATAGTTTTGTTTTTATATCTTTATTTATTTAACAGACATTTATCGATGAATTACATGATAAGTTACGATAAAAAGTGATTGTAATAGTATAATAAAACATACTATTTCAAGCGGTTTACGCCTAACCCGTAAGACACACCTGGAAGGGCTTCAAGCCAAAAACGAAAGTCAAACCACACGGTCAAATATACTTTTGTCGAAATGTCCGAAATAAATAAATATAACAAAAACTTAATCATGCAGAACGGCTTTAGAACCCTATTCCTCGAAATGGATTAATAAATGGATAAGTCCTTTTTTTATAATGCATTTATACAAATATACAAATAAATAATAAAGTTTTTATGGAGAGTTTTATGGAAATAAAGCAAACCTAGAATATCAATAATTAGCTTACAGAGATGGTTAAGTCCTTTTATAAAGTGAATATTTTATAGACCATAAAACAAATATATCAGTAAATGATAAAGTGACTATAGTGAGATTTGTCTGTTTAGTTTTCATAATATATTTTACTAACATGAGGACTCAATCTAGCTAGAAGACAAAATGACTTCTGTAACCCACTGTTTTACTATAAAAGTTAAACATGGATACTTAGTGAAATTGAACATCTCATTTCAAAACTCAACTCAAATTTAGACTTAAAGGTGAAGCAAGCAATATCAATCTTGAGTCACAATATTATATGATATAAAAATAACATAGTAGGTATAACTATCGCTTTATTGAACGATAAATAATCTACTTTATAATTGAGTTTTTAAACACTCAATTTATATTTTGACCCTTTTCTTCCCTTACTATACGACTGACTGACTAATCGTAGATATTGGCCAGGAGTCTGACCTGTCTATGGAGGATGACTATTGAGGTAGAGTAAGGTCTAGGGATAGCGATCCCAGAGCGTATGGAGGAGATCTCCTTATTTTTTCTATGGCATAGGAAGGCAAACGAGCACACAGGCCACCTAATGGTAAGTGGAAACTGTGACCCATAGACATTCGCATTCACAAGACTGCAAATGCACTGCCAACCCTGAGGACTAAGATGGAATGCCTCCATGCTAGTCATTTTACCGGCTATCTTATCCCTAAACCGGAACACAACAATGCGAACACTGCTGCTTGGCGGTAGGTTAATGGATAAGAATGGTGGTACCAACCCGGACGGACCCTGCACAAGGTCCTCCCACAAGTAAAGGTCCTCCTTCCCTAAGGGGGCCACAAAACCTTTAAATTCTTAGATTTGCTTTAATCTAGACTTCGGTTTCATAAATTATATCTACTATAGGTACATATTGTTTTTGACGACGCGCTGGCCTAGTTGGTAGTGACCCTGCCTACGAAGCGAGCGGTCCTGGGTTCAAATCCCGGTAAGGGCAGATATTTGTGTGATGAGCGCGAATATTTGTTCCTGAGTCATGGATGTTTTCTATGTATTTAAGTATTTATTTCTCTATATAAGTATTTATATCGTTGTCTAGTACCCATAGTACAAGCCTAGAGCTTAGTTTGGGACTAGGTCAATTGGTGTGAGATTGTCCCCTGATATTTATTATTTATTATTATTTTTTATTATTATATTAACTTTATCTTTAACTTAGTACGTAGGTTGAATTTCAAGTGGTTAGGAGTCATTAAATAAACTAGGATAGTGTAAGATAAGTTTTAAATTATAGTCTACATACATACATACCTTCACGCCTGTAATCCCAGAGTAGGCTAGGCAGAGCTACAGAATTACAACTTTAAAAAGTTGTTGATAATTCAGTAACCACAATTTGCATAAATAGGCTAAGATGTTTACCAGCATATTAGTGACAGGTTGCAAGCCCATCGCCTAATAGTACTACAAGCCTTTATTCCCTTAGTCGCCTCTTACGACATCCACGGGAAGACATGGAGTGGCACTATTCTAACCCGGCAACCACATATTATTGTAAATATTTAGGTATCAATATTCTAGAGAGTATTAGTATAGCTAGGACTTAAAACAAAGACTTAAATAATTCTAGGGTTACTATAGGTTCACAACTATTGGGTTATATTAGATTACTTGACGATCACATGCCAAAACTAATTTACTTTTAAAATAGGTTGTTAGGAATAGGAAGCTTTATAGACTAGGAATGTTACTTATGGTGACTAAGTTATTAGGTTAGGTAGATAGATGTAGTAGGAATTAGGTAAAAATAAAATAAAAATAAAATTTTAGCTATTATAATTGGTTCCACGAGGACCAGGATTTGAGTAATTCTATTTAAAAGTGCTTAGGCTACATTAGGGTTATTGCAAGGAGAATATATTGAGTTTAATTTTAGTAAAGAAACAATTACCAAAGTAAAAGGAAATCGCCCGAGGCTTTCATCGCACACTCACTTCCGAGGGATAGACAGACGCAAGTAGAAAACAGAATTTAGTACGTAAACTAGGTCCATTAATGCCTGCTCTTAGCTTGAAATTTTGCGAGGACTTGCCAGAATTCAACCAAGAAAATGTCGATGAATTATAGGTTAAGTATTTTTAACCTATAATTCATCGATTTTTTCATGGTTGGATTCTGGCAAGTCCTCCCAAAATTGCAATTCAATTACTTTATAAGACTGATTACGTTTAAATTAAAATAATTAAAAAAGAAGTTTTGATTAACAGTGCGTCATACAGACGAATCAAAGAGTATTATTGTTGATTTATTGAATAACTAATAACACGACACCAATCTTAGAAGAGATAATATTTCCTGTGATTTAACTGTTAATTTTTGTTTACTTATTTCAAATATATTTGTACCGAATTTATGATGGTTTTAATTAGCAATTAGTCTAACCTTTCATCGTAGTACTAGATTAAAAAACCGTATTTCGTCTGACTTTTGAAGACATACGTTTTTTTAGACTAGTATATAAATATAAAATGATCGATACGAAAACCAACCATATTTTTTTGATTTGCGTACTAGACAAGATAAACGTATTTCTTTTATTCGGCGTTATTATTTAGATCAGAATTATTAAAAAAATATTTTGTACTAAGCAATAAGGCGGTATGTTGCAAATACGTCTTTTTAATTAAGCATTATTGTGATACGTTCAAGCCCTAGTTTAGTATGAAGACGTATGAAGGAAAATCAAGCCTATAAGGCGGTATAGTGCTCATATACCGCCTTTTTGCTTGTTTTTTAGTGGCAATTATTAATCGGCCACTAAACAAAAAGGAAAAAATGCGTGTAAAAAAAAAACTGTAGGTAATAAAAATACATTACTTATGTAGAAAACTAGTAAAACACAATGTCTATCCGACACAAAAAGTTTCATTTCAATATCTGTTTAAATTACCTAGAAATATGAAAATGAAGATTTCGGTCACTTTTTTGCGATTATCTCGAAAGTGTCTTTTGTCGAAAAGTCGCCTTTTACACTAGCACGGCAGAATAAATATTTAACTGACACAAAGGCAGCTTGCACAAAAAATTGCTTCTGTCAAAACTCAAAGCATTGCCCTTGAATTTGCTTAAATCGTTTAGTTTAGCCAAGGTGATTGATTTATATTACTATTTAAACTTGTTGTCGAGAAGTGCTGTATATAAAATAATAAAATAAAATAAAATAAAATAAATAAATATTAGGGGACAATGTCACACCAATTGACCTCGTCCCAAATTAAGCTCTAGGCTTGTACTATGGGTACTAGACAACGATATAAATACTTATATAGGGAAATATATACTTAAATACATAGTAAACATCCATGACTCAGGAACAAATATTCGCGTTCATCACACAAATATCTGCCCTTACCGGGATTTGAACCCAGGACCGCTAGCTTCGTAGGCATGGTCACTACCAACTAGGCCAGCGCGTCATCATAATTATAATGACATAGATATTGCCTCAGGATATTACTTTTTTTTACACCAAATAAAAAGTAAGTAAAACAAACGGATAACGGAATACCATTAGGCATTCTCTACCAGCCAATCAATTGGCCATTAAGAGAATAGTTTGAGGAGTTAGAAATATTATAAATAGTTTTGACCTATAAATAATGTAAGTAATGTTAAAAACAAAAATCGTAGTTTGATGGAACAATGAGACATATCCTAGACATAGCTTTTAATTATCACTGTTGTTAAAGGATTCCATTCTTTATTGACTAACTATGTATTCCTTGTTTTGTTTCTGATTCCAAAAGACATCACAAAGCATTTTTATACACTTAAAAGGAAGTCCCAACCACTAATCAGTATTTGTGATATTTAAAAAGGAAATAAACTTTTTTCATTTTCAATTTCATTTTCATCTTGATTGACTCAAGGTCATCCAAAGTGGGTTTGTGTGCGCAAAACCCAAAAGCGTGTATTAAATAAAAGTATTCAATAAAGACTTCATTAAAGTACTCTTCTAATTATCGTTTTATCATTCAACACCAATACCAGCGTAGGCATTTATATGAAACAATAATTAACTGGAGGAGAATGCGAAACAATAAACTTGCCTATTTAACTCCTATGGACATCAAACAAACGATCGACATAAAAATTATAGACGTTCAATAAGTTTAAACCACACACTCAAAATGGAGACTTTACTTTTGGTTGTTAAAGTCGTATTCACAGCAAACAGTTATAATATTAAGCGTGTACTAAACCAAGAACCTTGGGACATTACACTTTATATGAAAGAGAGTAAGTCCAATATTCCAGAATGCTAGATCATTTTGAAATAGATAACTTAACTTATTCTTTATCGCATAAAGCTCTATGCATAAGGTATTAAATATTGTAGAATTAATGTAGTGCAATAATTGTTGTGGTCTTATAGTACGAGGTGGTAAAACAAAAGGAATACCTATTTGAAAAGAGCACGCCGAAATCTATAAAACCTATTATATTAAAAAAAACCAGTCTGCCCAGACGCTTTGGGTACTAAGATTTTGTATGTCTTCTGGGTTCTGAACACGTTGTGACCCTTTAGTTAGATACTTCATTTCCTCAAAAGAGTCCACATGAGCCGAGAATATGCATTGCACTGTTCTTTGAGTCTTGGGAGAGCCTGCATGCTTCTTCTTGCTTCATACCCATTTGAAACAGATATTTGATAAGTTTATTTTGTAATACATCTATTAATAAAAAGTAATAATAGTAATTTCATAGTTGTATAATAATATGTATGTAGCGTGTATTTAGTATGTATTTATTAACTCATTTACTTTGTGTATGAGTATATTTATATGTAGTTTAAATAATGTGTAAGTAGTTTCTTGTAGTTTAGTTTGAGTTCTGAAGAATTTAGTTTACACCGCCTGCCATGTCTTTTTGTCATTATTATTTCTCTGTCCAAGGTTGTCTGGAAGAGATCGCTATTTAGCGGTAAGACCGCCTGTTGTATACCTATAGTTAAAGTGTACTGTTCCGTGTTTTGTTTTTTTTTTGGTGTTCAATAAAGAGTATTTGTATTATATTGTATTGTAATAGGTACCTGCACTATCTTAAAACAAAGTTTGTCTTTGAACCTCTTTATTTTAAGTGGAGAAGGATATTGGAAACAACCCATACCCATAGTAACTCATATACAAGCAAAAAGCTCGTTTCCCCTGAAGTCCGCCTCAGCCAAGCATTAATTTGCTTAACCATAGTCTAGTAAAACATGCAAAGTTTAGGAGCTTATAAATATATGCTAGTTCTATACACTACAACATAATTTCTGAGTTTAGAGATAAAATTAAATAAGTACCTATCTTAGTACTAGTAACTTACCAACAGCTTCTGGTAACCTACCGGGAGGGAAGATGGCCGATTGAAAGATGTCCAGCTTTTACTTTTGATTTATTCAGTTTACTGATTTACTCTACTGACATGATACGGAATACCGCGGTGGACCACCATTAATAAAAAAAAGAAGAAGAAGATTTTTCCAATATTGACATAGTCATTTCATTTTGCTATGCTGATCATTATCTACCTTTACTTGTAGGAGGACCTTGTGCAGGGTCCGTCCGGGTTGATACCACCATCTTATCCATTAACCTACGGCCAAGCAGCAGTGTTTGCATTGTTGTGTTGTGGTTTGGGGATAAGACAGCCGGTGCAATGACTAGTATTGAGGCATTCCATCTTAGTCCTCAGGGTTGGCAGTGCATTTGCAGTCCTGTGAATGCGAATGTCTATGGGTCACAGTTTCCACTTACCATCAGGTAGCCTGTGTGCTCGTTTACCTTCTTATGTCATAAAATAACATAAGTCTGCATGAGGATATAATCTGACCCGACAGAACAATGTCTAGTTATAGTGATTTTAATGAAACGATGACTAACATTCTTGTTCTCTACTTTGCCTAGTTATTTGGAAAGTAGGTCATGCCATAAAACATAAGTTGAACCTTGTTGATACTTTATTGCAACCATTTCAATCCCACGAAGCCATTTTGGGAAGCCAACAAAATAAAGACTGTCATTAAGACTTATGGGTGTCATTAAAATATGACAGGCCTAACTTTTTTAGGGTTCCGTGTATTATTATTTTTTATCATTAGTTTGTACATGATTTGATTTGAGAGATTGAGTTTAACGTTGTTGTTAATAATAAATAATAATGAAAGTAATTGTACATAGAGTTCAAATAAAAGAGTTTGTTGGAAATAATAAGGTTTTATTTTAGTACCAAATGAAATAAAGATAAAGTAATTCGTTTTGTATTTGCACCCTTACAATACATTATACTTAGTTGTATTTAAATAAAGTCCAATTCAAATAATTTTCTGAAGTCTTTAATTTGAAATTAATACCAATGTTCTACAGTATTTGTTAACAAATGACTGGATCACGCTTTACTAAACTTTTTTCCTTATACATATATCATTTGTCATCAATGATAGCTATAATCGCGTTTATTACGTTGTCTGTTCATCACCATGATAATATATCTACATTGCCTTTAATTATACGACTTTGTCATACCTTTAAGAAAAAAACGTCATAAATGCCGCACACGTACACCTAATTTTAATGTATATTCCAACCAAATACGATTTGAAATGTGTTTAAAACTTTATGCTGAAACGTTATGATTTGATGCGTGTGGTTTTAAATTGCAGTTTGACATGCAATGCTTTGACATTATCTGCAATCATTAGCTCAAATTTTACTTGTCACTGTTTATCTACATTGTTGATTAAAAAAAATATATGACATGCCACGGTTTACTCTATTTTTGTAATTAATTCGCTGGGCAATTAGTGTGGGGTGTTACTCTGTTGCAAATAGATGCAGTAAAAAGTATCGCTTACTAATTATGTAAACGTATATGAAATAATAATAGCCAGTCTTTAAAGTTTCATGTCGAAGTACCTACTTTACATAGTTGGTTCTATGTCTTCTTTTTTATACTTTTTTTAAGTTTTATTAACTTTATTTACAAAACTGACTATCTACTTTAAGACCTGTTATTTTAGTCTGTAATTTTTGTATTATTTCACACGAATTATAGTTATACTATATTTATTTTCTGCAAACGCTTACATAAGAAATTTGTCGATATTATAAGGACCAAAGTTAATTGGTTTCAAAAATGCAAATTAACATCTTAGAATGTGCATTTTAAACATTTTGTCTGTCATTTGATATATTTTTTGAGAACTTACACAAATCAATATTTTTATTGATTTTATAAAAGAAAACAATGAATTAAAAATAACCTTGGCGGTTCCACACAACAGCTATCCATATTAAAAGCCATAACTTCGCAATTTTATCGTTATTATCCCATCACGCCAATGCCTATATTCATTATTCAATAAAACATTCAATATCCCGTAATCCGATACAGGGGGCGATATAAAAACCGTTTTACGTCGCTATATCTTCACGATTTATCGATATGTAAATCATTTTAATTGCCTTACGCTCGCGCATTTTTTAGTGTAATTGGCAGATCGGTCATTTTTCATCTATTCGGGGTTGGTGAGCCAAAGTGTAACTCTCAGAACAGAAGAGACGATACTGCCAGGGGCCAGTTTTGTAAAGCTACAAATTACAATTTACAGTTTACAAGTTTCCATTTGACACAATCTCGACCAATGACGACCAGCCATTTGAGCAGTGCTGCCAGTTTAGACCTGTAAAATTGTTACTTGTAGCTTTATAAACGTGCCCCAGATTTGTTTAAAATATCGTTTGTTAAAAAAAATATGAAAATTGTGTATTCCGTTTTTGGGAAATACATTTTGAGAGAATCAAGGTTTTTGACACATAGAATCAGCACCTTGAAGTGGATAACCATTAGTGACACTAGACAAGATGCACTGCGGGAATGTTATCGTTATAGAAAATGTACCTATACGATTGACGTTTACGTCGTAGACGTGACGTTTATGACGTACGGTCGCATGAAGCTCTTATGCCAATTTCATACATTTTGTCAATTTTCGAACATTGTTTGCTAACGCATTAGGCATCTTGTCTAGCCTCACTGGCACGTCTGCAGACGAACACATGGTCAATAAAGCGGTCGTTGAAAACGTAATAAAGAAAGGATGCAAAGTGGGCCTATATTGGTAGCACTTTGCCAAGCCATGCTATGATACCATCGTGACTTGTCAGTGTAATGGAAATAGATCACCGGTTTTCAGTAGGCCCATAGGCCAGTACTAAAGCCAAAGCCAGTACCGTTCATCTTTGTGACAAAGTACCTTCTTATGGGATCACTTTGTTTGCCCGAATTTCATTTGCCATAATAGTATCACTTGCCATAATGTTAATTTGCCATAAAGGCATTTTTCCTTCTTATATATAAGAGAAACCTAATCAGGGTAATTTTTAAAATAAGACAGGAAACTGTGCTTGACCTTTCGACTCCGTCTAACTGCGTTTCTGTTTGATTATTCGATCCACTGGTAGAATGCAATCAGGCATTAAGTCTGCCATTTGTGCTTCTTTGCGCACTTAAAATTAAATAAACAAACACAGTTCAGGTCTCCATACTGCTTGATAGTTGGTTGTGCTCGTAGAGTGTACGTCAAATGCGCGATAATTGGATTCCGCTCGGCCGTGCTATCGCTTCAAATTTTTCGTTTCATTGAAATCAATCGTTTGGAATATTTTTTGAATTCCGGACATAATATTTTAGTGCCTTTTATTAAAAGGTGCTTTGCTTTGGACTACGTTTTAAGTATGTTTTCGATTTTATCAATCACAAATGATACTTATGGCGGTGATAGAGTTAACCAACGATGTTTTGACGGTTTTACTTTAGCAGCATTTTTGAATAAATCTCAACGCTGCACGATGGAATTATAGTTTCTTGTAGTTGCGAGGATTAAACCTAGGACATATCGATAACTCGGTAAATTCAGCTTGTATCAAAAATATAACTACCAATTTTTTGAAGAAGATAAATACACAGAGCTGTTCCGGCTGGCTGCGGATAGGGACGAGTCCAAGAAGCTGACGACCAACCTTCACGATTGAAGAGGCACTGGAAGACGAAGAAGAAATACACAGTTTTTTCTTTACTAATATTATAAATGCTAAAGTGAGTTTGTTTGTTTGATGGTTGATAACGTTTTTACGAATAAACGGATGAAACTATCTCCAGAGCAAAATTCAAGGTCTGGAGATAGCTTGAACCCCATACTTGGTGAAAAACAAACGCGGGGTTCTCTTAGTATGGAGAAAGTAACTCTGTGCGTTTACTCGAATATTTGTAATAAAAAAGAAATTGGCATGTAGCTTTAAAAACTTCCTTATTTCACAGTGATTCTAATCATGCAAGAAAACACTAAAAAAAATATGAATTAATACATGACTTTAGGGTTTTTTCGTACCACGGACATAAGGAAAAATGGCAAAACTTCTGATTTAAATGATCAATATCTCGGAAACTAATAACAATTGCTGAACATACATGGGGGTTAAATCGATAGCTTATGAGCTGCTCTATCAGCACTAGGCAGGTTGACGTCGGTTTCTGGGACACCCTGTATATAATCTAAACTCCCGTGATTCCTTAAGAGTACTATTTAAAGAAATAAATATTTTGACAGTAGCATCACAATTTATTTATGAAAATATTATTTATGTCATTAAAAATCAAGACTCTTTTGTTAAGAATTGTGATATACATAATTTGAATACAAGAAATAAAAATAAAATTGCTTTTAAAAAATTTCGTGTCCGTAAGGTTTATAAATCATTTGTAGGTCAATGCATCCTTTTCTTTAATAAATTACCTGACGTTGTTTTAAAGTTACCATTTCCAGTACTTAAAACTTACTTGAAAAAGTCGTTGATGTCTAAAGCTTACTATAGGGTCGAAGACTATCTAACAGATAAAAATGCTTGGCCAACACCTAAATAATTTAATAATAACTTAGTCATAAAAATATGTAAACATTTGTATATTGTCTAGGGGACACGGTTTCTGTAGGAGAATGTATCGAAACTTTTATGCAGGTTGTTTTGCACCGTCACAGGTAAGTATAACTTTATACTTTCAATTTTTTTTATTACTGTTGCTTATTAGTTTTGTGACAATTCTGAGTTTTGACACATTCCTGCTCAACTACGCATGAATATATTAATTTTTGGTTTTATATGAGATTCATTGTTTTATATAATGCTAGGTTAATTTTATTATTGTTTGATATCATTAGCAATATTTAAAAAACGACTTACTGTTGAGTTTCTTGCGGCGCTTCTTCTCAGCAATGGTCTCTTGTGAAGCGCTGGTAGATTCTTTTGACGTGTAAAAGTGCCAGTGCGGCCTACTTACTGAATAAACATCTTTTATCTTTTATCTTAGTCGCCTCTTACGACAGCCCCGCGTGGTTGCCGGGTTAGAATAGTGCCACTCCATGTCATCCCGTGGATGTCGTAAGAGGCGACTAAGGGAATAAAGGCTTGTACAGTCAGCGTCAAAAGTAACTGGTCACTTCAAGCTACTTTTGTACTTTATCGCATTAACACATTAGACAATCTTGTTTGACATTGCTTATGTGACAGTAAAGCGACAAGGTATTTAAGTGATCAGTTACTTTTGACGCTGACTGTAGTACTGTTAGGCGATGGGCTTGCAACCTGTCACTAATACGCTGGTAAACATCTTAGCCTAATTGTGCAAAGTGTGGTTACAGAATTATCAACAAGTTTTTAAAGTTGTAGGTAATTCTGTAGCTCTGCCTACCCCACTCTGGGATTACAGGCGTGAAGGTATATATATATATATATCTTTTATCTTTTACGAAAGCTTCTAAGAAAATTTCAATAGCTGCATTCAATGTGGAGGAAGTCGTTGGCAACAGCTAGTAGTTGAATACAAAATAACTAGCTATAAAGTGCTACGCCCCAGTAACTTATCAGTCGCGTACGCAGCTCATCTTTTACGGGCTGCTTGCATGTCAGGAGCCCATAAAGATATATCTAATTCTTCGCACCCACGTTGGCTTAATCGACGATGTATCTAAACCTCATTCGTAACGTGCGTCATGTGAAGACACGTTTAAACCAGTCGTTATGGAAAATTGCCTGGGTGTTATTCTTAATCATCTTGCCTTTTCTCGAGGAATAACAATCCAGCGAGCTTCAGTTGTCCTGCGCGCTAGTAGGCACATAACAATAGGCGGAGTTAGATTTTTAATACTGAATAAAAAAAACAATTAAATGAATTAATGAGATGCTTTTCCTGCAAATACTGGGAATTGACCCCAGAGGCCGTTTCTATTCGTTTCGTTTTTAAACCAATCACGTCACTGGTAGATCACGTGACTTTTCGTATCACGTCATCTGCGAGTGATGCGATTGGTTTAAAAACGAAACGAATAGAAACGCTTGTTAGCGTAACGCATCTTGGTAAGGGCGTCAGGACTGCTACCTTTATAGGCAGGGTCACCACCAACTGTTCTAAATGCGTCATCATAGATGTTTAAGAGAATAATATACTTGTACGGAACCTCTTGAAAAATCGACAAACATTTCATCGAATGTGTCTTTTCACCGAATTTCATTTCATCGAAAACGAATTTCTGCTCAAACCTCATAGATTTCAGTTTATCTTTAGCATTCGTTACGTTAGGTTAGGTAAGGGTAGACTTGTGACCACAATAAAAATAAAGCTCCTGCACGTGGAAATGCCTGTCGATGAAATGAAAATTCGGCGAAGTGAATCGTTCTATGAAATTAGTTTCGATATTTCAAGGGTAAACCCACCAATGTTGATACTAAACAAGTTATTTAATTTCTTGGTTATAGGTAGTTTGTTTGCCCTGACTGGATAACAAATTCTTTCTAAGAGTTGAAAAGTAAGTCCTTTAGAAAACAACATACATAACTATTGCATAAATCCTTGACTTTTGACAAAGAAACTACCTAGATCGAACCACCACTGGAGCTATGATACTTTATCTGGCTACCCCGTCGTCTGCTTTTTGCGAGCATTCTTATACATACCTTCTTTCGATTGAGATTTCGGGGCTCTTTCAATCTTGATTACTTCAAGGTAATTAATGCTGAATAGACTAAAGACGCATTTTTTGCATTCACTGGTATTTTCTTTGTCATATAAAATTAGGTGATATATATTTGATGAATGTTTAAATGTATTCACTAGGTCTTAATATTAGTTTTAGAATTAAGATAAAATTCCCATCTACATCTGCACCTCAAAAGACAGCAGATTATTACATTGTGCTATTAATGGTTTTTATTACAACAGCAAATTCAAAAAGTTTTATCGACCCAAGTATACAAATTATCTTAATATGGAATTAATTCAAAGTTATTCATTCGTTTCATAACTTTTTATGACTTAAATAATTAGTTTATTGAATTCCGAGTACGTTGTAAATACCGCAGTTTCATTTCATGGTTGACCACTCATGTTTACATGATAAACGATACTATAAATTAAAACATACCTACTTTATCATCATTAGTTCTGCTGCATAGTGATAAGTTTAGAGTAAACAGACACCGGTTAACTGCGTGACGATCTAGCTACAAGGGTTCCATCAATCTCCGACTCGACCAAGGTTTCTTTAAAATGTTCACCGTTATTTTCAGAGATCGGAATAGGCAGAGCTAATTTGCCTAAACTTGATGCATGTTCATTCAATAATGTATCCCCATCTCACTCACGCACGAATGAATAAATATGATTCATGTTTAGGCAAATTAGCCCTGCCTATTCCGATCTCTGGTTATTTTAGACGTGGCAACTTTGATTGGTTGAATTAAATGTAGCTGGTGACAAAACGAATATGACATGGATACAGACGGATATAATGCGGAAGAACTCAAGAAGACATGAAAGTTTATGTTGGCTAAAATAGTAATCCCAAGCCAGTGTAGCCAACGTATTGTAATTTAATGAACTACGATTCTATTAAAACGAAAAATAATTATTTCAGACGTTTAAACATCCTTTATACATTAGTCAAGAAAACATTATTAGATCTTTTAACATATCAATTTTAAAATTAATTCCATTAACATTTCATATCAAGCTAATCCATCAAACCAAACTGAGACGTCTTATATATCATTAAAACACAAATCCATTATACAAGCGCATTAACAAACAAATGTTCACACTTGACCTTTCTGTACACCGATATCAATCTTTCCATGAAGGCTCATTATTACTTCTTTACCTTCTAAAACAAGCACATGAAATCTCCTTAAATCTTTAACAATAAGGTCCAAGACTGTCAGTTCAAACGCAAACGCAACTTTGTTAATATAATGTTATACCAACATTTCGTCAGCTGATTCTGACCCGCTTAATACAATTGCGTAAGGTTTAACTTTGCATGTGTAGGGTAAAAGGATACGTGGTATTCCTTTGAAAAACCAGGGAGGCATTCAAAAAGGTGTCGTGGAAAAGTTAATTTATGTTAAACTCGTCCGCGCCGCGATTATTCAGGTGCCCGCCGATGGTGCGATAAGGAAGATTAATCGAGTGCGGCCCTGGTAAAAACTTGGAGTCGAAGGGTTCTGTTCCTTATAAAAAATAATAAATTTACGCTCCCACCAACACCATCTTAACCATTAACCTACCACCAAGCAGCAGTGTTCGCATCGTTGTGTTCCGGTTTGGGGATAAGACTAGCATAGAGGCATTCCATCTTAGTCCTCAGGGTTGGCAACGCATTTGCAGTCTTGTGAATGCGAATGTCTATGGGTCACAGTTTCCACTTACCATCAGGTGGTCTGTGTGCTCGTTTGCATTCCAGTGCTATATAAAAAAAAAAAAATATTGCGTCTATCGATTTTGTACATCGATAATTTTCATCACATGAACAAAAGAAAAAAAAACCAGCGGAAATCGATCGTTCCAGAAAGATAAGACAAATTCAATATTCATTATAATATTTCTATACTTAACTAGCGAACCCGACAGACCTGCATGATATCTACCATGCAGGACAACGCCATCTGCCGGGTTTATTTGTGAATCTAAACCATCCTCGAATCCACTTGAACACTAAAAAAAACCATTAAAATCGGATCAGCCGTTTAGGAGGAGTTCACTGTCAACACACGGACAGAAGAATTATAAATAATAATATAAAGAAGATAATAATGCAGTTTGACAATAAGGTATGCCATTGCAGTCAAATACCTATCTCTTTCTTTTTGTCTTCTTGGAACTTGCCAGATCATTTATTATTATTATTATTTATTTATTTATTAAAAACAAACAACACAGTACAATAATATTAAACGCCCTGCAAAACTGTTACAACAGTTTGACTGCAGGAATGTGTCCATGAATAAATCTGCTTTATGTATTTAATATAACTTACAGTATGTCTTACAATATGTCTAGTATGGAAGTGACTCTAATAAATAATTTTTGACTAGCCTCTTAAATCTACGAATGTTTGGCTCCTGCCGGATATCCTCGGGCAGACTATTCAACACATATGGCACACGCTATGACTGTTGTTTGGAAACGACTTCTATACAAAGCTGGCTCGCCCAACTTGTTCTATAGAACATAGCATTATAAGCTATATTGTATTGTTTAATAAAAACTTAATCTTAATCCAACTAGGGCAAAAGCGTCTTATTTGAAATCGTAAACCGACTAAAGCTAGCAGTGGCCATTTTTCGTCTCAAAAAGATAATGATGATGTCAAAGTATAACTAGCATATTTTGAACTCCAACCTCGAATGATTACGTTAAAGAACAAGGCCAAGGAACCCTATTTAGTTGAAGACAAGCGCCCGGTGTGGTACTGTCTACCGAATAATGTAGTAACATGAATTCGAGGATTAGATTTATTGCCGTAAGCGCGCATACGCCGATGACCTCAGCGTGGTTTTAATTATGAGGTCTTGTGTGGTATTTGGCTCTTGGTGTAATTTTGAAATAAAACATAAACTGTTAATAGCTAACAAAGTTTAAATGATCAGTGCTTAATTTAGGTGAAGGACAAAGTAAGCCAGTGTTATAATATAAATGTACAACTGACTTATTACAGCGATTGACGCCCAGGACGATTATTATGACCTAGCTATGCAGTTAATTTTACAGCGAGCATAAAGGACAGAGCTATAGCAGTTATACAGCGCTGTCTATTTCTCTCAGCGTTAACTGAATTGTAAAACTATAACATCATAATAACCCCTCAGGCCTATTACCGTCGTGTATACGTGGATAAAACACCTGTCACTTTTTGATCAGTGCGAGTGCAGTAAAAACGGATATTTAATTAAATTTAATACGAGCTCTAATCTGAGCGGTAGAATTCATATCGTCTTTGATATCTGGTATTGTTTTTAACTTGGCCGCCATTAAATTAATGTTAAGTAGTAAGAGCTACCTACCAAAGCGTTGACGATACGGAAACACATCAAAGACAATATATTATGGATTTTACCGCCTAGAACGTCGGCCTTGTTTGTCAATAATAACATTTCAGTAGGTCGCGAAGTAAAAATAAAGATTGCTCTAAAGTCTCCACATACATACATACATACATACCTTCACGCCTTTATTCCCAGAGTGGGGTAGGCAGAGCTAGAGAATTACCAACAACTCCAAAAACTTGTTGATAACTCTGAAACCACAATTTGCACAATTAGGCTAAGATGTTAATAATGTATGGGAGATTATGAAGAATGGCATGGTCAAATCGGCCACTGAAGTATGCGGTGTAGTCAAAAGAAGAAAAAGCAAGAATGAACGTCCGGAATGGTGGGATAGAGAGGTAGATGATGTAGTGAAAGAGAAGAAAAAGTGTTGGTTGGATTTGGTAGCTGTAGATCCAGGACAAGATCTAAGCGACAGAAAGAAAAAAGAGTATAATAGATCAAAGAAAAGAGTGAAAGACGTTGTGGCTAGAAAGAAAGATTTACTGAATGAAAAGTATGATAGGAGTTTCTCTGACAACTTCCGGTCGAATATTAAACTCTTTTGGAGCTTGATTAAATCGGCTCGGGGGAAATCAGAGAAAACTAAATTAAGCGCGGTGAGGGATGAGTCTGGAAACTTAATATGTGAGGAAGAAAAAATGCTTGATAGATGGAAAACTTATTTTGAAAGCTTGTTTGAATGCGAAGATATTTCTCGTGAGCCAGAAAGCATGAGTAAAGGTGCAAGTAACGAAGATGAAAGTGTGATTAGTATGAGTGAAATCATGAAAGCATTAAAAAGTATGAAAGCGGGAAAATCAGCAGGTTGTGATAGAGTGTCGATAGAAATGCTGAGGAGAGGAGATGGCCTGGTGGGTAGTCTGTTGTACCGCCTTTTCAATGCATGTTGGAGAAGCGGCCGAGTCCCGGAAGATTGGGTCAAGGCCGTTATCGTCCCACTGTATAAAGGAAAGGGGTCACAGCAAGACTGCAAAAACTACCGCGGTATCAGCCTCCTTAGTGTTGTCGGCAAAGTATATGCGAAGATTTTAATTGAAAGGGTATTGAATGTTACGAATGACAAAATCTGGGATGTACAAGCGGGATTTCGAAAGGGAATGGGATGTACGGATCAGGTCTTTTCACTACGGTCCATCACAGAAAAGTTCTTGGCTGTGAACCAAAAGGTTTTCTGTGCTTTTGTGGACCTGGAAAAGGCCTATGATAGGGTAGATAGAAAGGAGTTGTGGACGGTGTTGTCTATGTATGGAGTGAGCAGCAACCTGGTGCAGGCTTTGAGGTCCCTTTATGAGGGCTCCAGAGCCTGTGTCAGGATCAATGGGGCATACTCGGCCTGGTTTAACATCTCTAAAGGTGTTAGACAGGGCTGTGTTGCCTCACCATGGCTGTTCAATCTATTCATGGACAGTTGTATGAGGGATTTGAAAGAGTATGATAAGGGTTTGCGTGTGCCAGAGTTGCTAATCAAATGCCTCTTATATGCCGATGATCAAGTTATACTTGCCCCATCGGTACTTGAGTTGCAGGAGATGGTGACAGTGATGAATGAGGGATTTAAGCAAAAGGGGATGAAAGTAAATGTTGCCAAGACCAAGGTCATGGTGATAGAGAAGGATGAAGAGATGACTGAGTGCGTGATAAATGTAAATGGTGAATTAGTAGAACAAGTGAGCGAATTTGTGTACCTGGGAAGTGTGTTTACAAGAGATGGTAAGTGTGAGAAGGATATCGAGAGGAGGGTAAATGCGGGGAATCAAATTAATGGGGCCCTGTACTCCTTTGTGAGCAGACAGGGCGTTTCACAAAAAGCCCGGCTGGCTGTTCACAATGGAGTGCTGGCCCCTACCCTGATGTATGGTAGTGAATGTTGGGTGTGGCAGGACAAGCATGTAAGTCGTGTAAATGCAGTTGAAATGCGCTCTTTGCGTAGTATGTGTGGTGTGAAACTGATTGATAGAGTTAGAAATGAAAAAATCAGAGAGAAGTGTGGAATAAAAGAAGATGTAGTGACTAAGATTGAAAAGGGCATGCTTCGATGGTTCGGTCATTTGGAAAGGATGGATGAGGGAAGATTGACGAAAGAGATATACAGATCGAAAGTGTGTGGAAGGGTCGGAAGGGGCCGCCCTAGGCGTACTTTTTCGAATCAAATCGGAGAAATACTGGAAAAGGGCCGAATCTTAAGTACCCGAAACCGACGTGCGTGCATGACTCGATGTATGAATGTTGAAGAAGCGAAGGAAATTTGTCAGGATCGTAGCAAGTGGAAAGAAGTGGTCTCTGCCTACCCCACTGGGAAACAGGCGTGATTTAATGAATGAATGAATGAAAGGCTAAGATGTTTAACAGCGCATTAGTGACAGGTTGCAAGCCCATCGCATAACAGTACTACAAAGCCCTTATTCCCAATTTTGTGTTATTATTATGTTTGCTTACAAACTACAGACTGGGGTACACTTTGTTATTCCAAATCAATATAAATTCCGAATTTTCATAATTCCAAATGCATATTTTTGATAGAAGACTTCACTTTTTGCTATCGCTTATAAATCAAACCTAAACTAACCTACGTATGACAAGTAAATAAAGCATTTAATCTCAAATCTAGCGTAAATTAGCCTTCAATTTTTATTTTATTCGAACATATACATACACACACATACGGAGTAACGTAATTCGGAATTTTAAGGTGTTCCCTACAGACTGCTATAAAATATAATAATAATAAATAATAAATAATAAACAATGTCACACCAATTGAACTAGTTCCAATTTAAGCTCTAGGCTTGTATTATGGGTACTAGACAACGATATAAATACTTATATAGAGAAATATATACTTAAATACATAGTAAACATCCATGACTCAGGAACAAATATTCGCGCTCATCACACAAATTCAGCCCTTACCGGGATTTGAACCCAGGACCGCTAGCTTCGTAGGCAGGGTCACTACCAACTAGGCCAGCGCGTCGTCAAATATTAAATTACAAAGTCATGGTTTACGCAAGTGTGGTCTGAAGTGAAATTCAAATTTCAAAAGCTTATTATCGTGTTATTAGCGTGTTTAAGCAAACACGGCGTGAATGTGCTAATGCAACCAAATTGAAGTTAGCGGCAGACAAACAGACAGCCAAAGCAGTCAGCAAACACGAGGGCACGAGTGAATGATTAGTATCAATTGATTGGGTAACGTGTTGATGAAATTCTTTAGTCATGATTTAACAGACAGTTTTAAGTTTGTAGTGGATATATTTTGAGGTTTATGATGGTTCTCGTTTTGTTTCTGATAATTTTGTGCATTATTAACATAAAAAAAACCGGCCGTGTGCGAGTCCAACTCGCGCACGCAGGGTTTCGTACCATTATCTATACAACATTAGCAAAAAACGGCAAAAAAATCACGTTTGTTGTATGGGACCCCCCTTAAATATTTATTTTTTACTGTTTTCAGTATTTGTTGTTATAGCGGCAACAGAATTACATATTCTGTCAAAGTTTCAACTGTCTAGCTATCACCGTTCATGAGATACAGCCTGGTGACAGACAGACGGACAGACGGACAGCGGAGTCTTAGTAATAGGGTCTCATTTTTACCCTCCGGTCCGGAAACCTAAAAATTGTTAAACTGTATACAACTTTTTTCAGATTATCGGGGCTCAATAACGATTTATTTTAGCCCATTTCACTTTTATATCGTTATCATATTGTCATGATGACGCGATAGCCTAGTAGGTAGTGACCCTGCTTACGAAGCTAGCAGTCTCGGGTTCAAATTCCGGCAAGGGCTGATATTTGCGTGATGAGCGCGACAATTTGTTCCTGAGTCTTGGATGTTTTTTATGTATTTTAAGTATGTACTGCTCTATATAAGTGAGTTTATCGTTGTCTAGTACCCACACTGTTTGGATCTAGGTCTATTTACATGAAAATTTATATGATATTGTGAACATAGAGGCATCTTAGTCCTCAGGTTTGGCAACGCATTTGCAGTCTTAGGATTTGCATTGCAGTCTTGCGAATGCAAATGTCTATGGATCACAGTTTCCACTTTCCAGGTGGCCTGTGTGCTAGTTTGTCTTCTCTATGCCATTTGTTTTTTTATTTAGTAGATCTTACGCTCAATTAAATACCTGTAAAAAAATAAGTTATGAATATTACCAGGCAATCGTATGCGGACTTAGTCCCAAACTAAGTTCTAAACTTGTACCGTGGGTACCAGGCAATAATAAACCTACCAGAACATCCAAGATTCAAGAGCAAAATCTCACAAAATATATAAGCGCATACCGGAAATCGAACCCGGTACCTACTGCATCACTACAAACTAGGCTTATCTGCTTCGTCAAATCGTCGTCGTCTACATATACCTACAACTAAAACTTGCCGGTTAAGAATGCGGTAACGACCTTTGAAGCGAGTTGTTTAAGAGAATATCTGACTGTCAAAACTTATCAATTGTGACAGAAAATAGACAAAGCATCTTTGTATTTGCCTGCAAAGACTAAAAACAACTTAATTTGCAAATTTTGATTTCACCTCCCCAAACATGATGCTATTATGCTAATCGTTTACAGAAATACCAATATTGGCAAGAATTTCATAAGCCGTTATTAGTTAGCTGGTTATATCATACATTTGCTAACACACTTGTCAGAGGTGATGCTAAAGTTTCATCAAATACTACGCAGCACCCAGTCGTTCTAACTTTGATTTCTTAAATTCATTCCTTACTTGGCACCACCTACTGAGATGTTAAGAGATAGACACACAGGCCGCCAAACGTGGTAATTAGTCGGTTTTACGCTAAACGTAACCAACATCATAATAATATTATTCATTTGTCGCGGTTGCGGCCTTTTTTAACGTTTAATGTATATACTCTCATCTGTCTGTCTTTGGTTCATCAATTCCTCCATTCAATCAATATAATCAATATAGAGGTGACTATATTTAAGCCATGGCAATGCAAGATTATAGTGGCATTAAACTGGTCTTATAGCGCTGGCTGAATAGAACTGGAAAAGCCTATACTATCCTCAACTCCCCTGTTGTAAAAGTAGACACAATAATTTTCAATCATCCTAGTGTAAGGTTCACCACTATAGATATCATAGTATTAACAATGACTTGACATAAATACTCCTTTAAATCAGTACTCAAATAATATTCATAACTGGCAACACTTTATTTAAGATGGATTATATTTAATATCTGTAAACACTGTTGGAGGCTGTCAGTCTTTTATATGTAACGGTGGGAACAAAACATGTAAAATAAATAATTACATACATACATACATAAACTCACGCCTTCATTCCCAGAGTAAATAAATAATTAAAAACGAATAATCAGATGAAAGTGTTTTGTTGAATAAATAGTCTAATAATAATTGTTCTGAGATACCTAGTTATCATCGTGCAAGATCAAAACAAAGTCAGAATAATGAAACTTATAAAAAAAATATGACAAAATTATGATAGGTTACGGGAAAGTTTCTTGGTGTTCTCAGCGTAGTGGTAAAAAATACGATTCTTGGCAACCTTTTGCATACTGAAGAAACAAAACATTTGCGAATGCCTCATTAAGTAGGTATAATCAAATAGTGCCAATATCCAAACTGCAACGTGAAATTGATTGAATGATAGACATGGATGGATGATAGATAGTCACCATTAATTGTTCAACATTGAGATCAATTATCTGACACGTTTTTATGGCTCTTATAAAAGAGATGAGTTAGATAATTTTGCGCGCGATGTTTGATATCTCTATAATATTTTGGACTATGTTAATTTTTTTTAGTCATGACACTTTTGACAAATACCAGTCGATGATGGCCTAAAATAAGAACTTGAGTGAAGTGCGTGCATCTAATTCCATGTTCTTCTGTTTAGCCCCCAAAAGAAAATAGTCTTTCACGGGATAATTGTCCTTGCGTGTGATACTCATGGATTTATTTGATAAATAAGTCCATAAGTATCACACGGGAGTGCCTTTAAATAACTTGACATTGGTGAAATATACCTTAACAGGAGCGAAAGCCATTAGGTAAAATTGGAATTACAATATTCTGCTATCATAATGTTTGCTCAAGGCCGATACTATGTGTACTAGAAAAAAAATAATTACATTGAAGCTGTGCTGTCTCATTTTAATTCAGCCTTCTTTATTTTTAATTACATTACTTGATTATAAACGTTGTGATATTATTTGATATATTGTCGGTGATACTGTACAAAAAACACCTTAGCAAGTAAGCGAGTAAGGTACATTTTGCAATTTATTACATTTGTTAGTTACGCGGTATTGGAATATCACCGACGATATCAGACATTTAAATAGGAGCCGTTTGTTTACAATAGATAGGCTATGAAATAACTTCACAGTCACCTCTCAACCAACAAGTCGGCTTCTTTCGTTTCTTGGATATTAGCAGGCACTTACAAACCAGCACACAATGACGCCTTCATAGTTTCGTGACGTTCTGATCCTGGCCAGTTTGCTCAACGGAATTCGTTCGAATTTTCAAATTAGGAATATTGACAGTTGGTCCTTCGAAGAAAACGCGTGAGCATGGGTGCCGGCCATTTTAGCGGGCAACGGCTAAACGGCGGTAAGAGTAAAAGGAGTCACATATTTATTTTAAAGAGGACTGTTTGCTTTTGCAATTTGTTGGGATGACATGTCATGTTGTTTGGGTTCGAATATGGTGTAGATCATGCTAGATACAAAAGTATGAATAAAGGCGGAAAAATAGTGCTATTTTAACACAAAAATATCTCATATATATTCAATATAATCTTCATATTTGTACAAACAAACGCCAAACCTACAATGATAACTAAATGCAAAATGATGCTTTTTGTTAAGCTGTAATCCTTAGATTAACTACAAACCCTGTGGACAAAGATAGAACTGAAGACTTCTATACCAACCAGTTTATAGTAACTCCACTCCACAAGAGAGAACAACAATGTTAAAACCTTAATGCCAATAATTATTGTAAGGATCTTCGAACATTGGACCGAGTTGTTAAATAAATGTTGGACAAAATTTTATTTTTTTATCTTCGCAAATACGATAGGCTTTAGGTAAATAGGCCACTCAATCCCAAAACAACGCGTAAATTACTGCAAACACCTCAAAAAACCCTCTAAATTTCTCGGTAACCGCGTAAAACGTACAGCAAACTGTGCATACAATAAATTAACAGCCGCCTCCAATGTTTGCCCGCGTGTTTTAGTACCAGCGCGCTAAATGCACGAAACGCTTTCATGTTTGAACATGGTTGTGCTTCTGCATGCTCCGATCCTTTGAATGATGTTATGCAGAAAGATGTCATTGGCACAGTTTTTTTGTCCGGTTGTTCAACCAGAGTACATTTTTTATTTATCATCATCATCATGTCGAAGCAACTAGGTCTACTTCTGGAGTGTTTTCCAAAGATTTCTACCTCCTTAGACCCTATACTACTGGCATTCTCAGTTAAAGACACGTTGAAAGCTGATTAGATGCAAAAGAACGAAACAATTATGCATTGGTTCGGTCTTCGGTCGGTTGGTGGTCTCTTGTGAAGCGCTGGTAGATTTTTGACGTGTAAAAGTGCCCGTGCGGCCTACTTACTGAATAAAAATCTTTTATCTTTTTATTTTTTTTACATTACGGAAGAGAGTAAACTTTCTTACAAATCCGTAAAAAAGGCCTTTACTAATAAAAACAACGTTAAAACAGAAAACTACTTACATCATCCTCAGTTATACGTGCCGAGGGGATCACAAAACTGAGACGGCTTGAAAATCGATTAAACTTGGGCACTTTATATCGGCGCGATAATATAAAGCTATTGTGGGAGCCATAAAAACACGCTACAAATAACGCTTAAGGTGTTGTGCCGCCTTTTTATTTAGTCTTTAGAACTGGATAGAAAATTAAACGTTTTACGCAATAAATAATCAAAATATCTGTTTCAACTGTTTAAAAGAAATAATTGTAGGCGAGCGATCAGCCAAAAGTAAGCCTTGAATACTATGTTACGGAGAAGGATGAAAAGATCTTGACCTCCATTTCTAATCGTAATCCCGTAAAATACTAGATAAAGGTATGGAGGCTTCAGGCACGGACCTCAGGTAAGTGGTATTGCTTTTCATCATAATAAGGGTGACTTGGTGGTACCATTGACCAGTCGGTTAGACAATTTAATTTTAAGAAATGAGGGGTTATTATGACGTAACAACGCAGTTCAGTTTACGCTGCGAGAAATGGACAGAGCTATATAACTGCTATAGCTCTGTCCTTTACGCTCGCCGTAAAATGAACTGCATTGCTATGTCATAATAACCCCACAGTAGTGACTGCAGAATGTGTATTAGATTAACGAAGGGTCATTGGTAAAAAGCCCCAGTCAACTCTCGTTGAAAATAAAGATTTTGAAAGACTTATTTCTATCAAAACTAAGCCAATCGCTATAAATCAACCATTTGAAACCTACCCAATATATCCTCAATTTTATTGTCAAAAAGCGGCAAGCAGCAGATTTGGACCGATCATAACAGGCCCCCAGGGTGCCACTATTGACCGTTTCAAATAAAATACGCGTTTACGACCACCGTGTAACTCCTTTTATAGTTTCCGCAGTTTTCGGCTATTGTCCTACTGTGGTTTGTAGGAACATGGCTTCTCTTATTGCAGGAAGTTATTTTATAATTAGTATCAATAAATGGCTAAGTGGAAATTCAGATCGCATTTTACTTAATCTGTTTTGCTACATTTTACCGCGACTACGACCGATTTAAAATCTTTTAGGCCTATTCAAAGCAGTTATTTTTAATATCTAGCGATATTATAAAGCCTTTGTAACTAACTCCGCTGTGAGAAAAAAGACACGTTGATAGATTGCTTTGTTTCTCCTAAAAAATGGACAAAGCCACAAAGACACTGGTTTGTTAAGTTATTCAGTGAGTTATCTAAGTTCCTGTTTCACAATCGATGAGTAAATTTATCTACCATTTAGAGTCAACTCTCTCCTTGACTATTTTCAAGTGTAAGAAAGAGATAGGGCTGAATTTATCCGTCAAATATGTTTTACTGATCGATTGTGAAACAGGCTGACACTGACTTAATAATATATCTATAATAATATAACCTAATTAAAAAGATCAGAAGATTGATTCTGCAGCTGTAGCTTGAAGGGATTATAAAATTATAAGTGCAAAATCTCATTATAATAATAATACATGAGCTGATAGTAGTAACGATGCAAACTAAAAAAAAAAAAAACTTTTCAATTTCCAAATATGTATTCCCTTTTAATTACCCAACCTATTATAAAACTAAGCTAGTATTTGAGCAGTGAAAATAACAAAAAAAATACTTATTGGGTCATTTGCCTAAGGCATGACACAGATCTATGGACAACATGCCTTAACAATATATATTAAGCGCAAATAAACACCCGCTGTCAAATTAAACTAAACCCATGATAATTAAACGATTGCCATTTTTAATTCGGCGGCCATTTTGCACGGCCATGATAAATCCGTGACATCACGCGCTGAGCGAGCGCGGCGATCGCATTTGTCACTCGCTTGAAGTGGAGTGAGGGCTTCAGGATAGGGTGACAAAGTTACTGGTATCCCTTTTATATATCTTTGGCAAAGGCGTGTAATGGGTTCTAATAGTTCGCCTAATGTTCGCCTAACATTTGTTAGCCTGATGATCCTAATAACTCTATACCTAACCGATCCTACTCATGTTCGAACTTCAACATGGTTGAGTCTAAAACCTAGCTTCACTCAATCGAAAATCTTTTACGTTTTCTTGCCGTGTGTACCAGACGTTTGTATACGATTTTAAGTCAAATAATAGTACATTATTGCCTAGGCAGTGAAGCAGGCAATTGCCATTCCTGCCGAGGCATATATAGTGCTTTTCTCAAAAATCGTAAGATAAAAATCGCATATAAACAGAAACTTCACGTGAAATAACACCACTCTTTACCGCCTTTATGTTTATGACAAGGAGAAACGCAAGCTTTTTTAGAAAAAAAACTCAAGCTATTCCAGACACCGATAAAGTTACGTTTCGAATAAAATATGGATGTATAAGACTTGTGCCCTCATTTTATTATGGCCGTTTTCACTTTTTAAAAAGGTAGAAACTAGATAACGATGAAATTTGTATGCAACATGCTCGCTACGCAAGCCCGCAATGTATTTTTTTTTTAATTTGGGAACTGTCTGAAAACTATGTACTTCGCGTCTCAGTATGGAGTTAGTAATGTCAACTTTTCCGCTCATTTTTGAGAAAAATATAATTACATAGGTATCGTATTTTGTTGTAATTGTGTTCTCGTAGACGAAAAGATACGTATTTTGCCGTGCTCTGAAAATAAATAGAATGGTTACCCTCATCGCGAAGAAAAACTGTTTTCACACGATGACTGCGCCTGATAAAGCGACGCTCGTCGAGACCGGAGACAAATTAGCGGCGCGCCCTAGCCACGCGGTGAGTTGGGTTAATATTACGGTATAGCCGTAAGTTGATGACTTTTTTACCTTGTCACATTGACTCGTTGGATAAATTCGTGTAGCAGGTCAAACGTGAGGTTAAAGTGACAGAGTACAGCGATCATTTAGTTTTTTTATGTCAAAGAGAAAGTAACATACCACAGTATCCAGTAGTATTTTAAAACATTTAACCTATGAAAATAATCTTTTGTACCTATTCTTTTTAGTAAAGTTTCCAACATGAACACTACTTTTTAGTGATCAAAAAAAAAACCAACCAAGTGCGAGACGGACTCGCGCACGATGGGTTCCGTACAATTATCTTTACAAAATTAGACAAATAAATATTTTGTGAATATTTCAAGCCTCTACTTATATCGACCATAAAACGGCGATAAACACAAATTTGATGTATGGAAGCCCCACTTAAATATTTATTTTATTCTGTTTTTAGTTTTTTTTGTTATAGCGGTAACAGAAATACATCATCTTTGAAAATTTTAACCGTCCAGCTATCACGGTAGCCTGGTGACAGACAGACAGTGGAGTCTTAGTAATAAGGTCCCGTTTTTATCGAACCCTAAAACCAGAAATGCGTTTTATAAAGGCGTCTCCCATTTAAATAAATCTAAATTAATCATAATGGTTTTTAGCTAAGTTTTATGAAAATCGGTTTATCCCTTTAATAAAGCTTTGATAAAAGGGTTTGGCAATACCGGGAGTTATTATCTTTGTTATACTCGTAGTTATTAAACAAAATATATACATAACTGTAATTTATATCCAAAAATACGAGTTATTTTATATTTCTTAATAAATACAGTAGCAAAAACCAATTCCAGTTACAAATAACATCGGCAAAAGCTCATCAAGCCCTGATAAAGTGCCACCTAAAACCATTGAAACAAAAACGAAACGATTTGATTCTACAGTCCCTTTTATTAGAAAACATCGCTTGAGGGGAAGATAGCGAAGAGACGAGTACTGTTGACTACAGAAAGATGTATCCACTTTTTAACCTTATTGCAATGTGATAAGGTCCAAAAGTGGATACATGTCATAAAGTCCACTGTAAAGTCAAGGTTCTGTTTTTCTTAATTTTTCTAATGCCTAGCGGATTCAAATTTGTTTTATTTTATATTTTTCAGTGATCCTATTTATGCTGATATGAAGTCCCACTTCTCAATTCATGAAAATTATAGAACATTGCAAGCTCGCCGCATACAACGCCGCGGGAATGTCATAGTAATAAATTTAAACTAAATGTGTTTCGTCATAGTCGCTCAATCTGCTTTAATCGACATATCTTATCGCCACCCTTGAAAAAAGTACCGTTAAGGAGTTCCAGTGGCTATATGTGGTCTTCATCATCAGTTCCACTTCGCCATATAGTACTTTTTAAGAGCAAATGCACGAGTTACAGTGACAAATACTGAAGTCGCTATAGGTGTGCTATATTTGAGGAGTTCCCTGGATTTCTCCAAGATTCTCCATCATAGGATCCTGACATGTTGACAATGAGACTAATTAAAAAGTACATCCTATCAAACCAAAAAATATTAGTTGAAATCGGTCCAGCGGTCTTCGAGTAATCGGGGAACATACATTTAAAAAAATCCGGACTGATTGAGAACCTCCTTTTTTTTGAGTCGGTTAAAAAAGGATTTTCAGTGCATGGCACGAAACCTTAACAATTAACTCTGTTTCATCAAAGTTTACCTCCACTGCGTAAACGAACCTGAAGTGTATGCTTATAGTTAGGGTTCCGTATATGCCTTCAGGGCAGGGAACCCGAAAAAGCAAATCGCAATCAAACACCGCGGGCGCCGCGCACTTCCGGTGCGGAAGCTGGTAGAGGGCGCTGCGAACACGAGCTCCATTTCCGGCGGAACGCGGTGCATCCGGCGGCCGAGTGATTGGGGCTTTATTAAAAATGGATACCTGAGGCGATGTGGTTTGGTGGTGACGAGGATTTGGTAGGAAATATTACGTTAATAATCGTATTATGCAACGAGCAATAATATTTAGTCATATAATATTTGTGAGCACGATGCTATCCCAGTTCAATCCATTTATTTATTTATTTATTTTATGGCATAGAAAGGCAATCGAGCACACAGGCCACCTGATGGTAAGTGGAAACTGTGACCCATAGACATTCGCATTCACAAGACTGCAAATGCACTGCCAACCCTGAGGACTAAGATGGAATGCTTCTATGCTAATCATTTCACCGGCTGTCTTATCCCCAAACCGGAACACAACAATGCGAACACTGCTGCTTGGCGGTAGGTTAATGGATAAGATGGTGGTACTAACCCGGACGGACCCTGCACAAGGTCCTCTCACAAGTAAATGTGAAAGTGTGTATGTTTGTCCGTCTTTCACACTTAAACCTCTGAATATTGTTTAATATTTAATAGGTCCTGGAATAGGACAGGATATTTTTTATTCCGGAAAATTTGATAGTACCGAGGGAGCAGCGCTAAACGACTTCTATGTGGATGGAGTCGCAGGCGAAAGCTAGTGTGATAATAAAGAAACACACAACAGTGTTCATATGAACATGAAGAATATAAAATAAATTGTTATTATTTAGCATTTTGACAAACAAAAGTCGACACAGACGTAAACATTTATATTTTAATTTGTCTCCTTCGTGAATGTATGGTTATAAAAAGAATGTTAATTATATTATAATTATGAATAATTTCAAATAAAACATCAGCCGAACATTATAATTATTTCGTTAACATAATCCAAGGTAGTGATAACTACGAATCCATATTTATCAAATCGTAACAAATCACTTTGAACTACATTGAAATCGGCTTAAAAATACATTATTAATTTTATCATAAACATCCTACTTTGCCACATTCATATTAAATTATGGTTGAATGTTCCAACTTTGCCTAATCTTTAAACAAACAGTGCTATTTAAGCTTCGTTAACATTCTAATTAGCCAAGTTTGAAATAAAAATATCCCGTTTATGGTTTTACGGATACCTTTCGCTTACATTTTCATAAATTAAACAGAAATTAGTAGCAGAGATAGCTGTTTTACAAACGGTTTAGCCGCGGGGTCATAAAGATAAATTTATAATTTAGTGACGTTACGAAGATACTCGTAATGTCGATTAATATTATAGCTAAATATCACATTAAGAAGAGAATATAGCTTTCTTCTTCGCTTCGGTAAACAATTAGCATCGTGTTTCAGAGCTACCACGATTTTAAAATAATTTTTATGATTTTTGTTAATGTCCCCCTGTTAATGATTATAGTTATGTGGATCTGAAATATCCCAAATTAAATCTATTATACTACTATCTTCTGCCCGCGACTTCACCCGCGTAGATTTTGATTATCGTTATTCCCTCGGAAACTTTTAAATTTTCCGGGATAAAAAATGCCTATGTGTTGATCCAGTGTATAAGCTATCTCCGTTCCAAATTTCACCCAAATCCGTCTAGCTGTTGCAGCGTGAAGAAGTAACAAACACACACACACACACACACAACCTTTCGTATTTATAATATTATTAGTAGGATTAGGATTAGGATAGGATAGGATGGCGGTTGTCGGTTATTCGTGAAATACAGTCAATAAATAATCGGATTCAAATTAATAGTGCGTTTGCTGAACTTAGTATAAATTTTACTTTAGTAATCATATTAAAGAAAATAAACAAATATAACCACAAGATAAATGCAGCCAACAGCCCATTCTTATTCATGAATACAAACTTAAATAATAAAAAAGTGCCGCGGTAGAATTCAGTAACAAATTAAACACACAAAATAAACCTTTAGTAATAAAAAAACTTAATAGCTCTATCCGTCTGTCCGTCACACCTCAGGCGACTCATTAAAATATTGGAGCCGACCGGTCCGACCATTAAAATACTATTAAAATATTTGCATACTCGATGAATAATCGGTAAACAATCGATAAAATGTTGTGGCGTGTACAACACTATTAATTTTCGATTGCTGAAGTGCCTTTACACTTCATTTAAATTTATGACATTTAAAGGTCATATGATAACTTTTGAGACCAAGATAAAGATATCTCTTGACGGTAGTTATGTTATTAGCGCCTTTCAATGTACATATGTTTTACAAAACACTTGTAGAAATTGGAACCTAGGAACAAACTGAAAAGAGTTATCTGCTTTGGCAATTGAATTTAGATATTAAATTTTTGCTTAGGAGGGCAGAAATCACTTCAACAAAATAAGTACTTTATTTCGTGTTATCCTAGTTGCCCACAACATCAAATTACCTTCTTATCTTCAAGGTTATCAAGATGTTAAAATTACGCATGTATTTTAACTAAGTAAAAAACCATTTTAGTAGAGCTGAGTAAAAATTATCACTAAATAACTGAATTTGATTTAAAATAAATCTGTATATCCCACAACATAAATAAACGTATCAACGCATTATTTTACGCAATAAGCCGAAGAAGTCGTGGGTGAAGATAGCTGTCTTCAAAAGGAGATATTAACGATCGGTTCCACAAAACTTGACCTACACCGGCCAAAACACGCATAATTCCCATAAATTATAAATACAACATAATTTTATGAAAATCGAAGCGATCAAATGACAATTTTGCAACTCCTCCTATAGAATATTTAATTGCCCATAAGTGTACGGCCCAGGTAAATTATAGTCGATTTTAGTCATAATTTATGGCGACTATTAAATTATAATTGTCAACGCGCTATTTCGGATGATCGTTTAAGTTTTAATGCGTCGGACGATTATGGAAATTGAACGCTGTGAATTTTATTACTGTTGCCAAACTCAATGGAAAGATTTTTTTCTTTATTTCCGAACAAATTTTCGGTTAGATTAAACATTTTGAACTTTTGCCGATATAAAATACGAAAGTAAAATGTAACATAACTTAATTTAAAAAATACATCACATTACAGCATAGGTACACAAGCTTATAACCAGGGCCTGTACTTTTCATGCCGTTGACACAAAAATGACGTCACGCTGCATAGAGTAATTGACAACAATTCATTTTGTGCTAAGGTAGTAAAATAAAATACCGTTTCTAGATTTTACACTGCTGATTACAGTAAAAATATCTTTGGATTTTTTTATGCAGTAGTTTTTTTTATATTTAGGAAAAACGGTTAAAAAAAGTTGGATTGTGAATGTTAGGAATACACTTATAGTGCCCTTAGTCCATTTATTACCAAAGGAATTCAAAAAAATATATAACTGTCATGTTCATTTTTTATCTGTCTGACGGATTACTTGATTCTAACGACACGCTTTCGATTCTACGCAAAAAAGTTTATTTATTTTTATGGCGTCTACAAATTACGTAATTACTTAATTAAATTACGCAAAATAACAAACTTGTGAACTAACGGCAGCGAATGATTGACAAGTGAGTGACATGACATGACAGTCAGTCTGTTCTGTTTCTGTTTAAAGTTATGTTTTTTTTATTTTATATCAGGCTAAGATCACGACATCAGTATTCCTAACTTTGTATATACGGTCTTTTTAATGACTATTACTTTAATAAATTATTAACGACGAATTTAAGTTAAATAAAGAAAAACCAAGAAATACGGGTAGTCTAATTTTTAACCAGCTATTATAAACGCGAAAAAACAATAATGCCTTTTTTTTTTGGAATGTTGTCAATTATGATTCCAAATGGTTTTATTGTTATTTTTAACCATTACCGTATTTTACCGTATACCGTTGAGGTCGTCATAAAGGGCTTATCAAGTTTTTTTAATTACACTTAGGACACTTTTAATATAAAAAAGATGTAATATCACTACACAACTTATTTTAATACCAGGCCTATTACCGTTGTCCTTTTTGATGTGGATATACGTAGAAAAAACATCTGTCACTTTCTGATCAGTGCGAGGGCCATAAAAACGGATATTTTATCCTTATCTATTTCACCGCGATAAAGGCTACCCGTAATACCGGGACAGATATTAATAAAATACATAATTAAGTCTTAATTTAAACGACTACTTAAATAATTATATAATTTAATGCCAAATATAGGTGTAAACGAAACAGAATGTATAAATGCTACCTAATGCACAAACGAGAATATATGTAATATCGCCGATGTATAAAGAACTCAATGAAAAATTCATAGACGTTTGACAAATGCCACAGACACTGCACTGTTTAGTGTCAATGTCAAGCATAATACACGCTTTTGTGTTAACCTATTACATTCTTCCTATGACTATCGCAATTCTTATTTTTCACAAATTATTATGTTATCGGAGCATTTATTCTCAATCCATAAAGTCGCGCCCCGCTGTTTAATTATACAGTGTGTGACATCCATACGAACATATATTTTGACAAAAGTTAATATGCATCCTAATTATCATAAAAACAAGTGTTTTGTTAACATAAGTTGTACTTTTTTTTTCATACTAACTAATTTGCTACGCAATGTATCAGACATAGCTCAATTATCCCTCAATTAACTTGCAATTAACTTAGACTTAATGCTGCTCGTTGTACCCTTTAAAAATGAATTACACTAAATGTAATTTAGCTAATAACTGAACTCCTTCTTTAAACGGCTAACAACACTTAAAGCTATCTTTACGTAAAATATATGTTCTTATGGATGTCACACACTGTATGTACCTTCTCATTTCAACGTCAATGTGTGTGGTGAGGCTTGTTTTTACGAAACTGAAAAAGTCAATTTTATGCACTGTTAGTCTGATCCGCAGTAATAATGATTTGAATCCTGGATCTTCTTAATCAGTAAAAGTATTTGACTTCACATGATTTACTCTCATGATTGACTCAAGTATACTGAGTTTGTTGTTATAATTTATACTATTGAAACCATAACTATAAAACCCTTTTTGTAGCTAATTTATTTCATTTTAAACATTAATGTTCTTAAAAAAACCAAGGTAATTCCATCTTAAGTTACATAATAATATTTTTTGTAATAAATAGTAATAACATAATATAATATTACTTTACTTGTTAACGTTAGTGTAAACCTAACAAGGGTACAGAATCCAAATCTTTTGAAAAAAGTAACTCAATAAAGCCGACGTCTATGTTAATTTTATTACAGGAAAGAATAAATCCGAAAAAGTCGAAAAACTTTGATTTACAGCCATCGGACATCATGAATGATTCAACTGAATACAATGCAACTGCTAGTGAAGTCATATTGGAGAGGTTTTTGTTCCAGTAAATCTAACAACAGGAGTACACAACCAAATATGCCAGTCTAGAACGAAAATAAAGCGAAATTACGTAGATCTGAGACTTTATTTTGCGAAAAAAGATTTCACTATTGCTGCCGTCCTACCAAAGAAGGCGGCTATATTAGTATTAGCATTTTAAATGTAATGTGGTTACTAATAGAGTTTAAAATGGTTCGAGTACTACATTGCAGTTAGCCGCCTTCTTTGGTAGAAGGGCAGATTGAATTTTATTGGCGCTGTAGCCTTTGGGCAGTGTGACGTTCGGATCCTGAATGTGGTTATTAAAAAAAAACAACCGAAGTCAACAAATTATGAATAATTAAAAGTACATTGCAATAAATATTGAGAAAACTTTTGAATCTCATATATTTCATTTATTAATAAATTAAGGTAGGGATACAATACAATAAAGCCCGTCTGATTACGCTTTCATGATTCGGTACTCCCCTGACGTTTGGACAGTGGCGGCGGTGAGGTGGTCATCAAAATGGCCGCCGTGACGAATATTGGTAGTTCCTGGAGTCGCCGTGGCACTTGGTGGACATCGAGCTCCTCAACCTCTCGCAAAGACATGGCAAGGCAGGTGCCGATAATTATTAAGTTCGGTTTTCCTAGCCGTCGTATAGCATCCTGTGAGTAAACGTCCATAGTAAGTAGTAGTAATTGTGTCCAGAGCTGCCTCCGGTGATCCTGAACCCCATGAAGATGTGAGCCTAATTTATAAAAAATAAAGCGAAAGCTGATGGTGTGGGTGTTCACTTTCAAAACGGAGCATAACAATAAAGCGGGAAGAGCAAAGTAGAGTTATTTGCACTTTTTATTATTAAAAAGACGCAAATGAAATTTGAGCATGGGTAAAAGATGTTCTAGATGAATGGCTTATTATTTCCAAGCTGTGCATAAGACAAGTGGTTTAAGGCCAGTTTCACAATCGACGTGTAAAATTATCTGCCACTTAAAGTTGCCTCTCTCCTTTTCTGTTTATAAAGGGTAAGAAAGTGAAAGGGCTAAATTTATCTGTCAAATGTTTTTTACTTGTCGATTGTAAAACAGGCAGTTAATCTATAATATTACGTATTATATTATATTGTACGAGGGGCGTTCAATAAATTATCGGTATGAGAAGGAAAACAAAAGCATACGATTAGTGTTTTATTTTTATTTTTCTATATGTTCCCCCCCTATGCTTATACACTTAAAAGATCTGTCAATTAGTTTTTTTAACCCCTCATAAATATATTTTTTGTCTTTGATGTCAAAATGCTCCAGCACCGCTGCCTTCAACGCTTCATCATTAGAAAATCGATGTCCACGAAGATCCTTTTTAAGGTTGGGAAACAAAAAGTAGTCGCTGGGGGCCAAGTCTGGACTGTACGGCGGATGAGTAAGTGTTTCGAACCCAGATTCAAGAACAGCAGCCTTAGCAACATGAGCAGTATGCACAGGAGCGTTGTAATGAAGAAGCAGCACTCCTCTGGTCAATTTTCCCCTCCTCTTCTCTTTGATTGCTTCCCGTAATTGGCGTAAAATGTTAGCGTAGTACTCTCCTGTAATATTTAAACCCTTTTCTTTATAATCTATTAATAATATCCCTTCACAATCCCAGAATATTGTCGCCATGATCTTGCCAGCTGAGGGGACGACTTTGAATTTCTTGGGATGAGGTGTTCCTTTAACGTGCCACTGCATCGACTCTTGTTTGCTCTCAGGGTCATAATGATGAACCCAAGTTTCATCTCCGGTAACAATTTTTTGGAGCAAACCATCAGGGTTTTCACCACACAGCTCAATGAAGTCGGAACAACAAGCAACACGCGTGTGCTTCTGAAACGGTGTCAACATTCGTCGTACCCATCTCGCACTAACTTTGGACATGTTAAGATGATCGTGGATAATATCATTTATTGTACCAATAGAAATATTGGTTTTTTGTGCTATAGACCTAACCTTCACTCGACCATCTTCCAGTATAATTTTCTCCACTTTTTTAATGTTTTCTGGTGAAGTAGCTTCAACAGGCCGACCAGGTCTAGGGTCATCTTCTATGCTCTCCCTCCCACGCTTAAATTCATTTGACCACTTTTGGACAGTAGATAATGAAGGAGCGGACTCACGGTAAACTAAATCCATTTCTTCTTTAATACACTTTTGATTTTTTCCCTGTTTAGTCAAGAATTTTATCACGGCTCGATGCTCCAATTTAATTATCATTGTAAAGTTGCTCATGGTGATCACGTTTGTTCAGCAGTAGCAGAAAAACAAAAGAACGGGTAGGCTTCAAATTTACTTTTTTTTACTGTCAATGAATGACTCTTTGCGGCCAGTATTAAGAAGTTTACTAAAAAGGTTTGCAAGATACCAATACCGAGAATTTATTGAACGCCCCTCGTATGTCGCAGATACAAATAAAAAAATCCAGTAATTTATATTAGGACTTACGCAAGTGTAACTTATAATCATAGGTATGATTATGAGTACTCATTCATTAATCATACTTAATGAATGAGTACTCATATTTATTTATTTATTTATTTATTTTACTTATTATTATACTTATTTATTTATGGCATCAAATGTCAAATTTAAATCAATTTAACCTGAAATAGGATAACGAATTTATCAGGCTACGTGTGGAAACGGAATACAATCGAATAGACAAATATTAATAAATTAAATATAATATGATTGGCAAAACAGCATGTAGGTAAGTGTCATAGGTACACTGTATAAAAATTATGAAGATACCCTTGTAATACAGATTTAATAGTACATTAAGTTCCAAAAAACTAAAGGACCAGAAGAACAATTTCGTACAGCTCTCTGTCGCGACACTAATAAAAACCTTGGTGTTATGAATGGTGATATTATACAAGCAGTAGACTTGCCGAAAAAAAGTGATGTTACATTCATGGATATCACTGACTGTTGATATATCGTGCCGACGTCGCCTGCAGTTGTTTGCAGCTTTGGTATAATTCGGTCATTTGGACAGACAGGTTTTATTATATTGTAGCCAAATTTGGTCACTATAGTTTTGAATTTTTAAGATCAAAGCTTGTTCTGGGGTTTGGATTGTAGAGACGTGATTACTACAAAAACGTCTTCAAAACTCATAAAATTACTTTTGACTGACCTAGATATTACCCACCTACCATTTTAAACACAGTTACTGTTTACGATATTGAAGGCAGTTTTTTGCTTTTTACAACTATTTCTATTTTATACTTTTTAGTAATCATAATTTTCAAACTCACCGCATGCAACACTGCGAGAAAGTCATAGTCATATTTTAAACGATTTAAATGTGCTTCGTCAAAGTTGTAAAACTATTTTTATTGAGATATCTTATCGGCACCCCTGAGGAATTCCGGTGGCCATCTTTAGCCTTCATCATCAGTTGTACTTTTACATAATGTTACTTTATAAATGCAAATATTGGACTTGTTACTTGACCTATCATATTTGAGAATTTTTCTCAATTCTACATACGAAATAAATTTAAAAAATCATAATCGGCATAATAAATACAGCCGAACATAGAACCTCCTCGTTATTTGAAGTCGGTTTAAAAAGCTGTTGCTGTTATAAAGAAGTATAGAAATTATTTGTTTATTTATTTATTTTATTTGGGACATCAACAGCGATACATTGAATCATATATTTAAACATTAAAACAGCATAATGCAAAGCACGATAATGGTAAATGAGAAAAAAATATTATTAACGTTAAGACGACGGGTTCAATTTGCTTACAATTTGCAACCATCATGCCAACACTATACCTAAATCTCGTCGGGACGTGAGATCACATTGTATAATTTTATAATTCATTTGTTCTACTAAACACAACACATAAATACATACATACATACATACATTAAATCATGCCTGTTTCCCAGAGGGGTAGGCAGAGACCACTTCTTTCCACTTGCTACGATCTTGATCTTGATCTTGACACATAAATACATTAAGAGAAAATACAATTAAAACACTAAAAGAACAAAAACAAAAATGACTTCTTCAAGACCTATTAAAATGTCCGTAAGATATAAGATCCAGAACAGGATAAAGTCCCCTTGCCATATACAAAAGTAACGACATGGGTTTTGTACTTTTGCAAGAGTTGATCACCTAATGAATAGTTTGCGTCAGTTTCCAGTAATAATAACTCTTTCAACAGGGTTTTAAGAAGGCTATAATCAGTACAAAAAAAGGTTAGTTTTTTTAAATATTAGGCAAATCAAAACATGACAAGCCACTTTCCTGTATTTAACTTAGTCTACGTTAGTATCTGTTGATACACTAAATGATTCTAAACATCTCACCGGGCATGCTTACACATTTATACCCCTAATAATGTTCTACAATGATGTAAACATGAAGGAAAAAGCAATAAAATTTTACAAATCGTTAATTTTAGAGGACTACTATGCTAAATTAGCTAGAATATCAAGGCTGATGTCAGAGATTGTATCATCTACGCAATTTATGAAATAATGCATAATTAGACAACGTAATGAAATTATTCGACAGAGTCTAATAATTCCTAGTCTAGCTGCAAAAAAATAATCTTGTTACGGTTCGTTTATGATGCAGAGCTTTGGCAACAAGTCTAATATCCTTACTTTTGAATATATAAGCCGGGCCAAAGTAACTTGGAATCATTCAAATCATCACATTTGAAGTAACAACAACAAGATGTTTGCTAAGGTAAAACATACGAATATTATTTACCTATGTTATTACTAAAACGTACATTGCAATATTATTAGCAACTTCAATAATTACGCCTCACCGCAAAGATTTGCACTATTTAAATCTATATCTATTTGTTTCATGGTCTTGGATTTAAGTGTTTGTGTCTTTATCTAACTAAGTATTTATATCGTTATCTAGTACCCATAGTACAAGCCTAGAGCTTAGTTTGGGACTAGGTCAATTTGTGTGATATGGTCCCCTGATATCTATTCATTCATTATTGATATATTTAGTACTTACTTTACATTTTTACCGTTAAAAATAAAAAGGAATGTTTCAAAAAATTTAAATCAACGTTTCCCATTAAGTACGAGTGTAACTTTCTGGTATCTGTCAACTTACACTTCAATAAAAAAACATTTTTGTTGCTGCTCTAGATTGCTCTGCTGGCCGCCTGCCTGTTTGGCTTTGCCCGTGCTGGAGGGCTGAACTCTGGCCTTGGCCTCGCTGGCCACGGCTCGGCTCTTGGCTACGGGTCAAACATTGGTTACGGAGGCAACGGTGTTGACCATGGATACGGTGGCCTCGGGACAGCCGGCCTGGGATACGGCTCTAACCTCGGCTACGGAGGCTACGGTTCTAACCTCGGAAATGCTGGCTACGGTCTCGGCTATGGCTCTAACCTCGGCTACAGTGGCTACAGCTCTAACCTCGGCTACGGTGGTTACGGCTCTAACCTCGGAAATGCTGCCTACGGTGCTGGTGTCGGCTACGGCTCGAACCTCGGCTACGCTGGCTATGCCGGCTCAGGTCTAGGCCATGCTGGTACATCAACTAGCGCCTACCAATATAGCATCAACCATCCCGTTAGCCAAGGTGCCTATGGCTCTCATGGTGCTGGCTATGGTGCTGGCTATGGTGGTTACGGAAATGGCGCCTATGGTCGTGGTGCCTACGGAAACGGTGCTCACGGCCTTGGTGCTGCCGGTAGCAACTATGCTGGCTGGTAGAAAGAAAGCTAAGAAAATTGCAGTGACATGTTGGCATAATTTCTTGTATTTTTATGTACTTATCTGATTAAAATATTTTTACTTATTCTGACATTTCCTTCAGTCCCTAGTTCCATTTAAAACAATAACTTATTGGGGTCGACTACGTCGAAATAACCGAATTTTGCACACAGGGCCGTATCATTTAGAAGGTGTAATACCTAATATTAACTGATACAAACAATATTAACATAAATAGTTGGTAAAATTTTCAGAGTTAAAATCAGCTGAATCAGTCAAAATACCAAAATACAGTCAAAGTACGAATCACAGCAGAAGCATGTTTTTTTCACCATTTTTATTTTTATTTTTATTTTTATAAATCCCATTTCTTTTTTTTATTATTTAGAAAAGCCAATTCGACGAGTGTTGTTTAAGAAAATAAATGCCAGAATAGTAATGAATGGTACAAATAATTGATATAACAACAGAATAGCAGTTTTTTAATGATAATGAATGACACTCGATATTTTTTGCTACAGTCCATCTCAGTGTCAATATCGATGAACTCAGAAAGTGTTATAGTATATAGGATGAATAGGGATCAAAGACCGATTTTCATAATATAATCACAAATCTTTCGTTTTTAATCAAAGCGTCAATTTGCATATAGAAAACTGACTTAATCGACACCAAAAGTTCAACCCTTGTTTATTAATATTAGTCGCTAAATGGCTGACCCTGTGACAAGTGATGTATAAATAATTATTGAAGTATCTACGTTACCCTTAAAGATGTATGTAAAAGCACTTACCTACTCGAAAAAAAATGTGTCACACGGAATCCAAAAAACTTTTTGTATCACTAAAAATTGTGTCGGCCAAACGCTCCAACCTCTACAAAGATTTGATTACATTAGAATAATTCGGCACATAAATTGAACAACCTTCAACAAAGTCGCCGAATCTTAACACCATTTTTGGGTAACAAATATATTCTGACAATGTCACACTGCGATATGAAAATCGACGAATTCATTGCAATATTACAAACTTACTGAAATAAAGTTAATGTCACTACCATCTAAGAAAAATCGTATGATATTGTATGAGTTGGACTTAGTTCCAGTTTTCGTCACCATTAAAAATATCTTTGTAATAGCCACTTGATAGATCATCTAGACTGTAGTTTGCAGTTTTTGCGCATGCGATTGAATATATTGTACAGTCTGGGTCATAGCTGCATAATGCAAAATGTATTTGATTTACATTTAGCGTAGGTACTTGTATATTCTGGAATTATTTGGTGGATTTTGGGAAGTTTTTTGCAATATTTTTAGAAACTCAGTAAATAAGTAGAGCTTAGAATTTAATAAACAAAACTGTTCACTTCTGTGAAATTAAAATTGAAATTGGCCAAGCCATACGGATGATACAAGCATTTTTTTTAACTGCTAATTAGACAGCGATTAGACAGAGATGCGACATGCACTGTGACGTCATGTAAATGTCGGTCATATAAACTCCGTATAAAATTTTATAAATAGTATCAAATGTATATTGGAGTTTATGTATATGTGAGTGGAACGGTCGGAAAGGCCGAACTAGGCGTACTTTTTCGAATCAAATCGGAGAAATACTGGAAAAGGGCCGAATCTTAAGTACCCGAAACCGACGTGCGTTGAACTCGATGTATGAATGTTGAAGAAGCGAAAGAATGAAAAAATGAAAAAACGTTTATTCTTTAGCACATTAAATATTACAATAACCGTGGTTGATGCCTCTTTTTAAGTAATCAAGTTACCTGTGCTAAGAGGCACCGCTCTTCTTAAATTAAAACATATCTGTCTTATGCTTAAAAGTTTATATACACTTATACATTTTATAAATTAAACTAATAAAAGAAATAATGACATAAAAATAAAGAAATTTGGTTTACATTTACAAGACATAATAAAAACAAAATAAAAATGTGTGTGTGTGTGTGTGTGTGTGTGTGTGTGCGAGTGGGTGTGTGGGTAGGTGTGTGTGTGTGTATGTGAGTGTATGACAGCATAAGGATAAGAAATTTGTCAAGATCGTAGCAAGTGGAAAGAAGTGGTCTCTGCGTAGCCCTCTGGGAAACAGGCGTGATGTATTGTATGTATGTACGTATATTGGATTTTATCTTACAAGGAAAGGTAGAAAACAAAACTCTCTGCAGAACTTAAAGGTTTTGGTCACTGATTAGTACTTTGGAGGACAATTTCTCCAAAGAGGTTGAGCTTGGGCAGATAAAAAAAAATTACTTGTCCGTTACTATAGACTAACATATACAGGGTTATTGGTAAGTCGACCTATTCCCGTTAGGAGGTGATAGGGGTGACTATTTGCGATAATTTTGACCCTCATATGCATTATGAAAAAGTGAACCATTTTTGAGTTATCGCGTTTTTTAGTTTTTTTTTAAATTAGTCAAAAATTCAACTTGAAAAATTTATTACAAAAAAAGTATCAATTAAAATCTTTTTTTTTTTCTGATTTATAAATACTATTAAATACTGGTTATTTCTCAATATTAAAACAATAATTATCGGTCCAAATTTAGAAAAGCGAGACGGAAAACGAAAATTTTTCAATATTTATCAACGTGTAATCTGCACGCCAAATGTATTGGTAAATTTTTATGTTTTCGTATAATTTATGTTGGAGTTTGATAAAAAAACATGTATTTTTTAGTTTTCGGCCTCGCATTCTCAAACGTGTACAGATAATATTTTTTTTAATATTGCATAAGAACAGCAATTTCATCTTGTACAAAAGCAAATAAAAAAAGTTGATTTAAATTTGGTATTTTTTTTAATTTTAATTTTTGAAGTTTAATTTCTGACTTTAGTTTAGTTCGAAGACGAATTTCCGCCCGCTTCCTTTGTAATCATTTTTTTTCAGTTTTTTTTTAAATAAGTTCCTAATTGTTATGCATTTTTGAAGAGCTTAGAAAACAGTTAAGTTTTAAAAATAATCTGCAAGCCAAGTTTCATAACGTTTTTTTTGTTTTTAAGGCATTTTAGTGGAAAGAGATCGCAAAAAAATATTGAAAAAATTTCGTTTTCCGTCTTGCTTTTTTAAATTTGGACTGATAATTATTGTTTTAATATTGAGAAATAACCAGTGTACAATAGTATTTATAAATCAGAAAAAAAAAAAAGATTTAAATTGATACTTTTTTTGTAATAAATTTTTCAAGTTGAATTTCTGACTAAATTAAAAAAAACTAAAAAACGCGATAACTCAAAAATGGTTTACTTTTGCATAATGCATATGAGGGTCAAAATTATCGCAAATAGTCACCCCTATCACCTCCTAACGGGAATAGGTCGACTTACCAATAGCCCTGTATAAAAATAAATAATATCGGAGCCGGACAGTTGGATACCTTTCCTTGTTAGTTATTTTTATAGCTAACCAAAATATGATTTTTCTCAGGTATCTGTTACATGATACATCTTTTATTGAAGCTGTAAAAAGTCATGAATAATCCCTCTTATATCCTAACGTCCAAATCATGTCGGATTTTAGTCTAACAAATGATTCATTTTCAGACACGGCTTTATGCCATTACGTTACATAACCCATTTCTTCAGAGCTGTTCATTTGTCAGGTCTCGGACAGCTGACCCATCCATCACCCCCATACCGACCACTTGACTTGTCAAACCGTTCCCTTACCAAAGAACTTTACTGTCGTCTACATAGACGATTTCATTCTTTCCGATGTTTACATTGCTGCGTTGCAAAGAAAGTTGGCTTGGCAATATTCATCTCTGAGACGATGTGTATGTGGAAGTTGAGGATAAGCGGTTTTGGATTTTTTTAAATGTACTAAGTTAATGAGCAAGTGTAAGTATTCCATCATTTCTTTGGCCCCATTTTTTCACCAGTTTAGCAGCGGTTTGATTGATGCCGGAAAGGTGTCCGTTAATTAGTTGGACAGCTAGCGGCTCTGATCTTTCGTTGGTTTTTAGTTAGTTTAGTAGACATTATGCCTTCTGTCCAATAGGAGGGTTAGATTTTCTTTGCTTAAATTCTCTTACAAATTATTTATGATTTAATACTGTGTATATATATAATACCATGATTGCGGTTTTTTTTTTGAGATTATTTATTAAGAAACAATATAATATAGGCTTGTAGTACTATTAGGCGATGGGCTTGCAACCTGTCACTAATACGCTGGTAAACATCTTGGCCTATTTGTGCAAAATGTGGTTACAGAATAATCAACCAGTTTTTAAAGTTGTAGGTAATTCTGTAGCTCGGCCTACCCCACTCTAGGATTACAGGCGCGAAGGTATGTATGTATGTAAGTAAGTGTAAACAATATAATAAGTAAACAGCTCTACATTCGAGTACAATCGTCACCATCATCTAAATTTGCCTATTAAATAATTAAGTAGGTATATGAATGACGTCTGGCATAATCAAACTGTCTAAAGATACTTGAATTATGTATGACAATTAAACTCTCTTCATTTGTACTTTCACTTCAGTGGTAACTTTTGTATTCATAATTAATTTAATGCATGATGGTTATGTTAACTACAAGGGCATTTTAATTATCAAGCCCACCAGTTTATATTTGCAGACACGCAACATAAAGTACCTAATATAAAATCGACGACGAATTAACTTAGTATGTAGCCAAGTGGAGAGCCTTGGGGGAGGCCTATGTCCCGCAGTGGACGACTTTCGGCTGACATGATGATGATGATGTAGCCAAGTGACCCTGCCTAGGAAGCTACCGGTCCGGGGTTCGATTCCCAGTAAAGACAAATATATGTGTGATAAGCATGAGAATTGTTCTGTTCCTGAGTCGTTTTTTTTTAGTGTTTCTTGAAATACGTTTATCTTTGTCTTATAGGTGACAGCTGTGACAATGTCCACTAAATTCAATAATAAATTATATAGCATCGTAGGGAGTAAACGGTTTTCAATAAATAAATTAATAACAATAAGAATGTGTCTTAGAAACGAAAAGTAAACATTTACCAGCTTGACGTACCAATTAGCAACACGGCAACTCCTTAAGAGAGTACATAGCTAAACTATTCTAAACAAACTGCACGGTCGTCAATCACCAACGGCCTTAACAAAGTGAAGCCTTTCCGAAGCAATCCAGTAAATCCACGTTCACCCTGCGAGCCTGTTTGCACGACAGCCAGCGCTAACACGGCCGAGTTGCGCGACAACTTAATTGCCACTAGGGAATTCAAATAACGGGTTATAACCGGTTTTAACCGGTTATTTTCATACAAAAACGGTTAATAACCGGTTAAATTGCATTCCCTAATTGCCACGCGATGTATTGTTGCTGGTCAGGGGGGTTATTATGACGTTACTATGCAGTTCACTTTACGGTAAGCGTAAAGGACAGAGCTATAGCAGTTATATAGCTTTGTCCTTTTCTTTCAGCGTAAACTGAACTACATATGTCATAGTAACCCCGCAGGGCCTATATTCAACACGGTAAAAACCATATCGTGTTTGAGCTGTTATGGTATTGTTTTGACGTAAATAAGAGCTATCAAAACGGTGACAATACGATAACAGCTCAAACACGACATGGTTTTTAGTGTTGAATAGAGGCCCTTTGTTGTTTTCTATCGCTTGATCATTCACAATGCTAGGCTTTTCAATTGACTTCAAAAAACCGGGCATGAGCATGTCTGACCATGCTCAATGTAGAGTTCCAAAGCCGTTACTACTCAAAAATCTCAAAAATAACAAGTGGGTAAGGACCAAAAAGTTAAACCACAGCTAAGCGCAGTTAACCATAGACACAACGAAGTCGAAAAAAGTTCCGTTGTGCCACGAAATTTATCCATACAATTGTATGGCTAACTTTCTTATCACAACGGAAAAGTTTCATAGAAAATTTAAATGAGTGAGTTAGCTTGGCCAACTTTTTCGTCCTTACCCAAGTATGAACTAATTCTCTACTTATTTAAAGTTATTTGGTGCTTTCTTCGGTGATTTTAGTAGGTATAATAACTCTAGTCGTCTTTATCTCAGGAATCAAACAAGCCTTTCATTGCAGTGCATTCATTTAAGATGTTTTTCTGTTTTTTTTTGTATTTGTAGTTTTGGCTGTAAGGGGGGGGGGGGGGGGGGCCTTAAAACTTTAAACCTTAATATTTCATAAACGGATCCTTTAATCGAAAAAATTATAAATTAAACCGCAATATTTTTAAAAGAACTATCCAACGACACCCGAAAAAAATACATCCCTACGTTACGTGAAGGGGGGGGACATGGCGAAACTAAAAGGGTTCCTAGTTTGACTGCGGAACCCTAAAAAGCAGGTTCTCAATTCGCCATTTTTTACTATGTGTATGTTACTCGAGTTCTCAAACAATTTTCAATAAATTAAAAAAAAACATTTGTGATGTTATCTTACAGTAAAGAACTAAAGAAGTGAAGGTAAGAGTCGCTTCAATGATTTTTAAACATTTAACTATTTAGTCTCATACAAAACAACTCTATACCAAGTTGGCTTTTAGTTCATGGCACTCAACTGAATATTTTTAATATATTCGTTATATGTTTTTAATTCAAAACATAATGTATATTATGCAAAACGACGACTATAAGGAAGGAATAATATTTTTTTATGTATGTTGGTAGGTATGTAAAATACTTTAAATTAACAGGCAGCGGACTCATTAAAAGATTGGCGATTTGCGTAAGGCAAGAGGGATCACATTTTTAACATTTAATTAATTAATTTACAAAAAAATACCCACTTAATTGACTACGGCAGTTTCATGTATGTTTTTAATTTAATGAAAATGATTAATTTTACGTTGTTCCGTTCTTTTAAAATACAATGTTACTTAAGCAGAGTTATTATTTTTTTGCCATTCTTTCGATTGACATCATAAAAGTAGGGTGATTTTTTTTTGATATTTAAGTCGGTTCGATTCCCAGACGAACCAAGTCATTTTTATAAAATCTTGGAATGCAGAATTACTAACTTTTAAAAATAACATAAAGTCTTCTTTCAGCAAAATACACTATCTACGATATTTAAGGTACTTCCCCTTCATGTCCCATAAGTTTGGGACGCCCTGTATATATCTAAGAATATTGATATTTAGCTTGATAACTGACACAACGGGTGAAATACGAGTAAGAAATGTGGATGCAACTTTGTTGTCGTGAGATCATGAGCAATGCAACTTTCAAGTGCGATTCTAAAAACATTTTGAAGTCATGCGAATGGTTGCAACACGTCGAACAATTGCATAGTAAATCGCTGGAAGACGTGGCAACAAGCGATGTTATGAATAATGTAGTAACACGAGCGAGTCAAGCGATAAATAACGATTATAATTTTATCGGTATCGGTAATAAATCGCCATTGGACCGCCGTGTTAATGCGTCGTAGGTGTTGGTAATTTTCCTTTTGTATGTTTCACACACGGTAGTGGAAAATGGTAAGTAAATGTTGCGGACAGTGTTAGACTAACATATATGGGCGTTTTCACTAAAAAGTGTACCCAATTAAGGACTGAAATTAAGGAACTTTAACTTTGTCAGTTTTGTGACGAAAATTAGCCATACATTGTGGCCGTCAATATATAGCTAATTTTCGTCACAAAACTGACAAAGTTAAAGTTCCTTAATTTCAGTCCTTAATTGGGTACACTTTTTAGTGAAAACGCCCATTTTCATAATTGTTTTGAAGGTTAAAATGAGCAAGTAAATAAAACGTAATTGATGGCAGAGACCAAATTAAAGTAGGAAATTGATTTATTGATCTTTTAAATACTTATACTTATTTTAATGAAATGAAATTTAAAATAAGTTTATTTAGCGCACACAAAAACAACTAGAATCATTATGGATGTACAAAATGTGGAGACATATTCACAAGCCAACAGTGGTTTTGCGGCGTTAAAAAGGTTGCAGTTCAGCATGTGCTGCAGCTAGGGTTGCCAGGCCATAAAATGCAAAGGCCGGACTGCGCACTATATAAGGCCGGACATTTAGCCCTAAAAGCCGGACATGTTTTTTTTATTGCCAAACATAATGTTTTTACAGCTGGGCTGTTGAAAAAAGTATTTATAGGTGATGTAAAGTATGGATGAGATCGAAGATGGAGTGTGCCAGATATATGCATATTCGATATTTATTTAAAGATGGACATAATATTTATAATAAAAACCGTACGAATCGCCACTCTGATAAAAAGCCTGACAAAAGCCGGACAGGCCGAACACGTACATATTTGGCCGGACGCGACCGCAAAAAGCCAAACATGTCCGGCTTTAGCCGGACACCTGGCAAGCCTAGCTGCAGCGGGGCCACGGCGCTGGTTTTCAATTGCAACCTTGATTGTAATTTATTGACACTATTAGGCATTAAGCTGACTTTAGTCATTATGGTAACTTATAAATTATTTAATTTATTTAAACAGAATACTAGAACAGTTTTTCGTTAGTCTCGTTACCGTTACAAAATATATCACTTCAAAATGAATTACTATAAACTATGTACCTATTCACTCGTACAGTCAAGGGCATTAATATCGATACACGGACCTTATTGCCAGTGGCATAAAGGTGTATGGATATTTTTGACATCTTGGGAACGTATATATAAATAATAAATAAATAAATAAATATAAGGGGACAATGTCACACCAATTGACTTAGTCTCAAATTAAGCTCTAGGCTTGTACTATGGGTACTAGACAACGATATATAAATACTTATATAGAGAAATATATACTTAAATACATAGTAAACATCCATGAATCAGGAACAAATACTCGCGTTCTATTTATGTCCTTGACTGTTCAACCAATACAAAATTTGTCAACGAAAGTGTAACCTTTGCCTGGTCTAATATGCTTCGGTGAAAGACAGAGCCTCGGTCAGAGCTAGTTTGACAATTGTCACGACACTGTAACACGCGATCGTAAGCTCGCGTTTTTGCACTATTGTCACGAGATTTATAGTGCGAAGCAGAAAATTTACGAGTCGAGGCATACAGACAATGTAAGTTAATTCAACGACGTTGAAACTTGATTTGCAAGGTTTATTTATAATGGAGAAATGACAACGTCGACTTCTACTAATTTAACGTCTTCATGACTGAAATAATTCCAAAATTTTACCTATAATTTTGAACACAGTTATTTTGAGGAATTAATTTTTAAAATCGTTTATAAATAAAACCTGAACATACTAAACATACATAAAGCATTTTATATACGTTTACGGAAAAAATGCATTAAAATAAAACCGGCCAAGTGCGAGACGCACTCGCGCTCGAAAGGTTCTGTACCATTATTTATAAAAAACACGCCTGTTGTATGAGAGCCCCCATTTAATATTTATTTTATTCTGCTATTAGTATTTGTTGTAATAGCGGCAACAGAAATACATCATCTGTGAAAATTTCAACTGTCTAGCTATCACGGTTCGTGAAATACAGCCTGGTGACAGACAGACGGACAGCAGAGTCTTAGTAAAAGGGTCCCGTTTTTATCATTTGAGTACGGATCCGTAAAAAGGGAATGTAAAGGATTTTTAGAATTAAGCACCTTCAAAGGATAGAGATTACAAAAAGTATAACGTAAAAAAGTGTAAAGTATTGACGACGCGCTGGCCTAGTTGGTAGTGAGCCTGCTTACGAAGATAGCGGTCCTGGGTTCAAATCCCGTACGGGCAGATATTTGTGTGATGAGCGCCAATATTTGTTTCTGAGTCATGGATGTTTTCTATGTATTTATGTATATATTTCTCTATATAAGTATTTATATCGTTGTCTAGTACCCATAGTACAAGCCTAGAGCTTAGTTTGGGACTAGGTCAATTGGTGTGACATTGTCCCGTGATATTTATATATTTATTATTTATTTTTAATAAATATAAATTATTCCGTAGTAAATAAATCAATAAGAAACTAAACTCTTGTTTTCCCATAAAGATAGTGATTAGGGGGTTTTAATTGAATGTGGTGGTTATGTAAGAGAAGTCAGTATTAAAGCAATTTTAGGGTCTACCAGGTAGAGACTTGGATAGGGTTAAATGTACAAACATTATAATATAATGGGTTTTTAAGGAATAAGTTACCGTCAAAAAAAATATTTTGGGGACAAGCTTTTGTTGCCAACTGTACTTTTTTTTTGCACAGTCGTAATTTACTCGTCAAGGCGATTCTAACGAGCCCTAACACGACGAGTTTATCATGTGTAATTTAGGAGTTTCTATGGCCACCCGAAGTCTCCATCACCAGACCAGAGCAATGACTTTATTATTATATTGTCATCAGAACTTTACTAAAGGTGTATGCAAATTTTTAGCTTCCTCAAAAACCGGGAAGTGGACCGAATTTACCCAGATTTGACCCTTACATACAGACATACATACATACATACATTGTAAGATAAATAAAATCTTGTGAAATGGAGTGAATAGAAAAAATCTCTAATTGGTCTAAAGGGTAAAAAATCAAGTACATTTGAGAAACTCAGAACTCGAATTTTAAAAATATCCGTGTGAACTTCCTGTGATATTGATTGAATCAAAAAAAACATGGAGTTTAATATTTTGAAAATAATATTAATTATAATAAAAACGCATTTACATAAAGTAAGGTCGCGATTACACTATTAAATATACGAGTCTTAAACAAACCACCAATATCTACTTACAAACAGGTTATTCCAAAATTTACTCAATAAGAGGACGTATACTCATTTATAATTTTCCCTCAGCATTTCTTGATCTTCAATAAACCTTTTCCCTATTTCTCTCCTAACTGTCCGTCAATTTAATGTCATCAACATCCATCTTTGGCACATTTCATCTTATCATTAATTCATTACAGCGAAATTAAAAGGCATCAACAAAAACCGGCACGCCTATACGCATCAACACTCAGATTATTTTAATGGATATGGGCATTCTTTCCTCGTAATGATTTTCCTTACGAATGATAATTGCGTCGCCAATTTGGTTTGGTAATTACTGAATTGATTGATTGCAGAGAAGTTACCTAATTTTCACTTAACTGGCTATTAGGGTCGCGGCAATTGTATTTAATTTCGAGAAGATTTTACAAATATGGTTTCTGGAAAATTACGTGGTTTCAGCTATTGCATAAACCACTTCTTTTAAATTATCTGCTTGCTAAAAAACTCCGCCACAATTTAACTAATGCAAACGCCCTTTACGATATAAAATTTCTTAAATAATTTGGACGTAATTGACTCAGGAGATATTGCAGTGACGTAATGTACTACTTGCTACCAGCAGGCGGGCTAGCAACCAAATGAAAAAAACCACTTTATTTGTATTAACTTACCTTTAATTGTATTGACTTATTTTATCTCATTCTACACTTGTTCATAATGGCATCTTATTCATTTAGCTGTGTCAAAAATGACCTATTTTTTTTCTTTATATTTCTTGTTCTCATCACTAATTGCTTTACCAGTTATCTCATCCACATTTTAAACATGCTTCTTATACGAGTGTATGTTTGTCTAATTACAAAGCAAAAAGGTAAGTGAAATTTAAATAACCTTCAACGACTGTTTATCATTATTCACCAGAGAGAAAAATAACTATAATCTATATAAGGCAACTATTAACTATCCTACTATAATAGCAGCAAGGCGTTAAATATACGATTCTTCTGGTAACTCATTCCAAGAAAACAAGTCACATTCTGTGATAATTACGGATAGACAAACAAAAAATTTACAATAGTGAATACATTCATTAGGGTTATCCTTGTAAGTATTGGCACAGAATACTTAATAACACAAGGCATTGGAAATGCCACCTGGTACTTACTTGATAGTTAATTTGTACTTTAATTATAAAACACTCTTTTTTGGTTTTTATAACGGACTGGTTTCCGCACCTCGACGTCTTGCGTCATTTATGAAACAAGAGCTTTAGCAGGTATCTTAAATCGTACAGATATATAGACATACCTATGTACTTAGATCTTTGGCAAAGTAACGTATGACAGATACATCTGTTTCTCCATTTTCCTCCACTATAACGTGAAAGGTAAGACATAAAAGAAGAGTTCAACACAAAGTAATGATCTATCTCTCTCTAGTCTCAAATGATATTGCTGGGACGAGCATGTCAGTACAAAAATCAAAAAATATAAATATTTTTTTAGTATAAATAGCCGCATAAGAGCTCTTTTACGTCCTTAATTTGGAGTGAATATACTAGCGCTTCGGACAAGACCTTCATTGTGGAGAAGAAGCGCCGCAAGAAACTCTATGATTTGAACTCCTTTGATGAAGAACTCATTCCTGAATTTTATAATCGTGATTTTAAATTGGTGCTGCTGCTGTTAATAAATAATGTTGTAATAATTTTTCTCGAAGTACATTATTGAATATCAACTCCGATCTTTAAGATACCTGCGTAACAAGCCTTAATAAAAGTAAAGCATAAAAATACTACATCATTAAAAGACATCATCAACAAAAACTTATTAATTATCATACAATGCTAAATATCTGTACGTACAAGCGATCTCAATTAATTTATTTGCAATAATTGTTAACATTGTTAGGGATGTTAGCAAATTATCTGTTCGTTGTAATATGTGTAACGACATAACATCGCCTTAAGTTAGTTACGACCGAGCTCTTGAGAATGCGTTATGTGCTAATTAAAATAAATGGTGAGAAGATTTTTTGGTGGTTTGGTTCCGTCACAGAATATAATAATAATTATAACTTTTAGTTCTGTGATCGATAATTAATCAATATCATGGCAAACAAATTCACCTACTACTACCAGTACAGTTATAATGACAGTATGTCATAATGATGGTGTGGCCTGCGACTTCGTTTGATTGGAAATGTATTTATCATTTTAATCTCGGTTACAATACGAAAAGTATTGACTGTCCCTTTTTGAATCTTAAGCTTTTGATACACCCAAACTGTATCAGTATCTACAGCGTTTCTATCGTAGCACTGTGTAACAAACAAATAGACAAACTCACTTTTGTACAAATAATTATTATTTAATGCCAATCTTCTGACAACGACTTCATCCGCGTGCTTCTGATGGAAACAGTTTATAATATTCGAGATAAAATGAAGCCCGCGTGTTTATTTAAAGTACGTATATATAAGGCTATCTTCATTTCAAGTTTCATCTAAATCGGTCTAGCTCTTGAATGCGTAAAATCATACCCACACACAAACTTTAGCATTTACGTGCAATTTTATTTTATTAGATGATTTTGGTCACAAATCTTAGTTTTAGCTTTAAAAGCGGCCGTAAATGTAACTTAAACCAAGGTATTCAACGATCCATGACCAAGCTTGAATGCTTGCCAACGGATCTCAATAAATTTAATATCATTCCCATACTAAATATCCCATATTAATTAATAATTTAAGCCTCACAAGGCGTTACGACGCAAAACAAGGTAATGACTCCACATTCCCGGTAATTAATTCTTTCTTGCACGACGGTATGGAGGAGGCATTACAAGATGGCTGTGGCATGACAGTCGAGTCGCCAGTTTGAATTATATCGTCATTTAAAATTTATACTCGAGTAATTAGTAACTTTTACTTGTAAGTTTGTATAAATTTAGTCTTCCGATACTTTAATCCAAGCAAACATAATTATCAGAATAAGCAAATAAAATGCGCTTCTAATCTTATGAAACTAGAGGTATTCTGTCATTTATACTTGCCTATTCCTAAAAATAATTTTAGTAGCTTTGTAGACGCGGACAGCTGCCAAAGACCAGTCTTATTGGTCCTTGACAGTAATAATTCTTAAAGATCAAAAAATACAGAAGCTTAAATTAGGAAAAAAAACCTAAGCAATTTGCATCGAGTAACAATTATCTATTAGTAGTATTAGTACTGATATTATTGTCAGATGATCAATTTAAAGGATTTTTCTCGAGTTTCATGAGAGGATACAATGACATCCAAGTGGAGGAAATTCTTGATGACCAAAGCCCACTATGGACACATCACGGTGGATAAAATATCCGTCACTCTCGCACTTAGAGACTGGTCAGAAAGTGACAGATGCATTTATCCCCTTATATCTACATCAAGAAACACGAACATAATAGGATTGCTGATATTAACAAATAAATAATATCGGGAGACAAATTGCACACAAATTGACCTAGCAATATTAATTATATCATTTACATCAGACAGAACTATTCTGGATAGATTGTAGCGTAAAATAATGAAAAAGTTTAGTTATTCACTAAAATAGAGATAATCGATCTACCCTGACCATACTAAGTCCAGGGTGCATGTTTAATACTGATTGCATCAGTGTGATTCTTTATCCTCTTAAGTTAGAAAAAACGTCGATACAATTAAAATTCCCAGCGGCGCGAACGCACTGCGCGGGATATCGCGCGTTTTTTCAATTATACGCAGCCTCACGCAGAGGTTCGGCTTCTTTGTCGGCGATAGGGTTGGCGATAACTGTCGATATCTGTGATTGATTTACGATGCTTTTGATGATGCAATAGAAAAATGATTATTATCAACAACAATATCTGGGTGGAGCTAGCATAATATAGCCTGAATAAATGTAAAATATAATATAAAAGGTTTTGCTCAGTGCACACTGAGAGAGGTGTATCTTGTTTTTTTTAATATTCTCAAGCTACCTTAGCTACCACTTCAGTGTCTTATCTGATCACCTTGACAAAAATAACGCATTAGGTCCCTACGTATATTTTACATTGCCAATGAAGAAATGTGGAAAACCAAATAATTACCAAGAATAAATAACAGTAACATGATTCTATTCTTAAAAACTTTATCGCCACTATGTAGCATTAATAAAACTCAAAAATACTACATTTCAATAAAAAAACTGGGAAATGTTTATAAAAACTGCAAGAAACCCAACCCAGCATTCTCTAAGATGACAAACACAATCAACTTCTCTATTAAAACCCACTTGTTGCCTCTTAACCCTGTTTTTATGGCAGCCCTGGTTCCTGGGTGATCTCTTATAATCGCCGACTAAAAGGGTTTGACGGGCGTCGCTCACCGACAGAAATTAGCCGTGGCACTTTGAAGCCGGCTCGCGTTGCACCAAACTAATTGCGACATCTTTGATCTTTTTAGAGTTCCTTTGGTAGCTATTCCTGAGTAGTATAGTGACGACGACTTTGCCTTAGTCGTCTTTCCCTTTCATAAATATAAAAGTTTATTGAGATGGGTATTAAAACTACACTGACAACTAGAGATAGTGTGACTTTCATTATAATCTATATTATTTTAATGGGGTTTTAATGAGAGTTTTTATCTTTGATAGCAAGCAAAACCTTTGCAATAGGGATACCGTTTTTTGATGAGTTTTTGGTTTTCTGAAGAAAAAAAAAGGCAATTTTTGTCGGGATAATTAAAAAATCAAGGAAAATAAGGGTCTAGAAATGTGAAGGACATGTGCTTTGAGCATTTTATTAAAAAGATGTCAATACTTTGTCATAATGATTCGATGACATTTTATACTGGCACCCTTGTTGATCGGAAAATTATCAGATTTGGTTTATATAGTGTTTTTAATCTTATCAATATGATTTGTAAATTCGCAAAGGATTGAAAGTACACCAAAATATGCTTATTCTGAAAAAAATACTCGGTTTCAGTCGCTGTTGCAAAAATTACCGCACGCAGATACTGAAGGTATCAACAAATCAATAGGCCGCAAATCTAAATTAGAGACATCGTTATCGACGTCTACATATAACTATCAAATGTTTTTTAAACAGAAGTAGTTGTTTTAACTCACGAAAGCGGGTTTGCCATATTTGTGTGTGTACGTGCACGTTTTCCCTGAGTTCGTAGCTGTCGCCGCTAAGCGTTGTCGTAGTGTGGGTGTCTAACTAAAAGTATGGCAAACCCGCATTCGTGAGATAAAACCACTGTAGGTACATATTGTTACATGTCATTATAGCTGCAATGCTGTCCAAAAACCAACGCTTAAAATCTACCGAACCCTTGGCGATGATTCCATCTCGCGCTTACCACTTTTATGTTTTCGTGTTGATGTCTGGCTGGTAATGGTCCTGTCACGGATTGATGACGTTTGAGTGATTTTTGTTGATGATTATGTCTGCCGCGGGGGTAAAATAAACTCTGTCGCGACGTGGAGTTAATTTAGAACTGATGTTTAAATAATTATGATGATTTTATTATTATATATTGTAAACAAGTTTGCAGCAATATTTGATTTAAAGCCTTTAAATTGTGGTGTTGGGTGTTAAAGCAGTTACTGTTAAAAAATCTCGTTCCCTTTACTTCTACCATTGTTGTTCAAAATTATAGTATTAATTTAATCTGGCCGAATCTCAAGTATCCGAAACCGACGTGCGCGCATGACTCGATGTATGAATGATGAAGAAGCGAAAGAAATTTGTCAAGATCGTAGCAAGTGGAAAGAAGTGGTTTCTGCCTACCCCCTGGGAAACAGGCGTGATTTAATGTATCTATGTATGTAATTTAATCAATTACCCCAAAATAGTGTCCCACTGCTGGGCAAAGGCCTCCTCCCTGATTTCCACTCCTCTGTCTCGGTGGTAATCTTCGGCCAATCCTTCAAAAAAGCTTCCGAGTCATCCCGCCATCGCCGCTTGGGTCTGCCTTGCCGTCTGTAGCCTTCCTTGCGGACCCACTTAGTTGCCGCATTGGCCCACCTCTGTGAGTGCATGCGACAAACATGCCCGGCCCAGGCCCACTTTAGCTGGGCAGTTTTTTTCCCAACATTGGCTATGCCTGTCTTGGAGTGCAGAGTGGTGTTTCGCACTCGGTACGTTCTTTTTATACTTTATAGGCTACGTTCCATCGCTCTTTGACAAACCTTAAGTTTGGACTTTCGGTCAAAGACCACCACTGAGCACCGTAGGTTAAAACGGGCAAAATACATACGTCAACGAGTTTGTGTTGAGTGAAAGCGGAAGGTTTCCCTTCATCAGTTGTTTTATGGACCAGTAGCTCTTCCAGGCGTTATCGAGTCTTTAAAAAAAAGATTATCCAAATTAAAGCTATACAAGCTTAAACAGCGAACCGTTTACGTATCAAGGAGTTTTTCTAACTTTAATAAAGATAATAACTTTTAACTGTTATGACTAGAGATAGACATGTCCTAATAACGTTTTAAGGAAGTGACTATACTATCTTCGTTTCTGAATTCAGTACTTTTATTTTTTGTTTTATTTGAAAAAGGAGGCAGACGAGCAAGCGAGCCACCTGATGGTAAGTTATCATCGCGACCCATAAACACCCGCAACACCAGAGGAATCGCAAGTGCGCTGCCGGCCTTTGAGAAAAGAGTAGGCACGTTTTTTGAAGGCTCTCAAGTAAAGATGCCACGAATATTCGGCAACTATTCGGTATTCGGCCTATTCGGCCACTTTTTTGCTATTCGGTATTCGGCCGAATAGTGCGTACTATTCGGCCGAATACCGAATAGCAAATCATGTAAAAAAAGACACGTTATTTTACTCAAAATTATGTATTTATTTCCAAATTACAACATTTTAGTACTTAAAATTAATCAGTGAGTAAGTTGTGATGGATAAAGACGAGCTTTTCAGCATTTTTTGGTAGCAAACGATTGCGCTTTTCATCGTAAACGTTACCAGCCTCAGAAATAACCTCTCACTATAAACGCTACTTCCAGGCGAAGAAAGATAAACTTTTGCAAATTTCGAAAGGTTCGGGTATTGTTTGCTGACCACCACTTGTAAGGATCGGCCGAATATTCGGCGCTTCGGCCGACAGCGTTGCCGAATATTCGGTATTCGGTATTCGGCCAATTCACTATTCGTGGCATCTCTACTCTCAAGTGATTAATCAGAGGTATTATTTTCTTAAAATATCCTCTTGTCAAACCGTCGATCGCCCGAGCCAGATCATACGAGCGAGTTCAGCTATTTGAGAATGCTTTTTCGTGTCCTTTTTGTTAAAAATTGAGACTTGAGACTCATTCATTAAATTATCGTGCGAGTGACAGTACAAAGTCCAAAGTTAACACCTTTTTTATGTAGACGAGACATGCGATTTAATGCTATGGCACGCACCGGACGGTTTTTCAAGTTAACAAAATGTACAGTAATTATTTAATGGTCATTCATGTTGCATTATACTTTGTCCGCATTGTCGAGTGACCATTTTTAAGATTCTTTTAGCATACCGGAAAACTGCGCAAAAAGTAACTATGTCCTGTTTTTGTGTTTTAAGTGACGGAACTAATTATGTGTTATTTAAGTACCCTGACCAGGAAAATAAAAAATATATTAACTTTCATTTTAACATCATAACTGAAACACAGAAAAAAAAGTGTTAGCAGTGACCCCATAAGAGGGTTTTTATTTACTTAAGTACATCATTATTTATAAAATGTACAAGTAATTGCATACATTTAGAACTTATTAATGTGTAGGTACGTAGAATTAACCAGTGAAAATATAAAGCTGAGGAACTTTGTCACTGTCATTTTTATCATTAAAAGGATTGTTATCCGACTCTTAAATCGCGTAGTTGTCAAAAAATCCATAGAAATTTAGCTACGGGAGGTACAGACTTAGTTTTACACAATATCTACAGCATATTCAAAACTTGTAAAAATAGGACTAGGTTTATGGGGAGAGAAACTTTACCGCCTTTTGTATGACATTTTTTAGCTTCACAAACTTCTAAATAGTTCAGGGGGGGTTATTATGACGCAAAAATAAAAAGATAGAGCTATATAACTGCTATATCTCTGTCCTTTACACTAACCGTAAAATTAACTGCATAGCTATGTCATAATAACTCCAGGGTTTGAAGTTTTTTTGTCTGGCACTATAATTTCAAATGTTAAGTAAACAAAGACATCAAATCTATATATTTTTTATATTATTAGCCTAATTGGACAAAATCGAGTAAGTGCCAAGGTAGGTATTAAGTTTAATTTCCGATTTGGTTCATTGCGGCCTTTAAACACAACGTGTACCTAATACCTGTTTAAAGCAGTAATGTATGTTAAAAAAAAACAGGAACGTCAAATTGAGAAGTATTAAAAACTGCATTACCTAACCTACCCATTATGAGCCAAGTATTTAACGTTCATGTAGGTATGTCGAAATAAACTGCATATTTTTTGCTCGTAATTTTCTATACAAATCATCTGTTCCATCATATGGCATTCAGGAATGTAGTTCATATTAGTTTTTAGCGCCTAGCAAGATTGTAGCACGTAGTTGACTTTTTACAACTGTTTACCATCCTATCTCCTTGTACTTATCTATGCCATTACTTACAACAAATTGTAAATACCCAGGGCATTCCTAGTAAACCATCGTTGACTTACTAATTACTCTAACCGACTTCAAGCATGCGCAATTATGTTTTACAACGTCGGGAATGTGCGCAGGCGACTAAGTTATAGCGTTTTGACACGCGAGACAAGATGGCGGATTTATGGTATTTTTTTCAACACATTAAGTACCGATGGCGCGTCTTGTTTGTTCGAATTACTTACAAATTCCTAGTTGGAGGCACTGAATGTGTTAATTATGGATGCATGTAACTATGTAAAGACTTAATTGTTCACAGTTGCTTGTTTTTGTTGTGGGATAATGAGCTTTCTTGATCTTTTGTTCAGTATTCTACAGACCGATTTTTTGTATTGGCTTAGCAGATATTTGTAATGACGTTGAAACTATTTATGCTCAGTATACATCATTATTTTTTCAGCTACACTAAGGTTTCTATAATAGCGGTGAACATTTTTCAAACTTTTTAACTATAGTGTTGTCTGATTTGTTTTACCTTAAACTTGAGCAGATGGTAGTGATTTTAGCTCGATTAAATTATTTGTTATTTTTTTACACTATGCTTTTATTTTGAGATTTCTTCTTGCCACAGAATTTGGGTACTAATAAAGATAATACCTGAAATTCTATAAATAATTGGCAGATATAATGGAATTATGTGTCATTACTTAATTGGAGGAACTAAACTGCCATGTATAAAGTCATCTTTAATTACAGCATAGAATTAGGTTAATTTAACAATGGCTTTAGTGTTGATTGATTAGTTTTTATAACATAAACTTTTATTATACTATGGGCATCATACTATGGGGAAACAGTAAAGATGCAAACGAATTGTTTATTCTCCAAAATAAATGTTTGCGTATACTTGCCAATATAAAAAGCCCAGAACCTACATACAATATCAAATTTTAACACAGACTTACGATGTTTAGTTTTGAATGGTGTAAGTTTGTTAGCAAGTAACCATATTTTTTCACTAAATTGTCAGAACAAAGACGATGCTGAAAGTATGTATATTTAAAAAAAATATCAGAAAAAGCCCAAATGCGACGTCTGTCGAAGTATATAATATTATAATAATAATAAATAAAGAATAGCATTAAATGTGAGATACCGATCAAAATTTTTATTAATGTCAGAATTTTAGGTACCTACTTAATTAAAGCCATTAACAACACGCAAGATTTTTTCTAATTTTACCTTCTACTGTATTAAATAGTAATTCCGGTGGAGCTTAACATGTGATTGCAAGACTTAAATATAAATGTGAAAATTAGTATTTTTACAGTTTTGCTTTTAACAGAAAATCCTGAAAATCTACGGGTGCTAAATACTGAAAGAAAACAAGCAAGCAACAATCTTTACTACCTGCTGCAAATCACCACATACATAAATCAATAACGATTACCAAAATATAACCTGCCATAATTTCCAAATCACGCTCAAATATAAACGACTCCAAAACACCGCAATCCCTTGATAATTTAGAGCAAAAAACCGGAAACCGGCGCTTCAAACCACTTAAAACTAGCCGCAAATCTTCGAAAATTAAACTAAATGGCGAATCGTAAAAGCCAGACGGTATTATTAGATAGCCAGTATAACCATAACCGCATCAGAGCATCCGTCATCGTAGTTCTTTGACGGGGCGCCTACTAATTGATAGTCCGCGGTGCTCATTAAAGTGGTCGCGAGCCCCCCTGGTGGTGAATAAATATTGTATTTCTAACAAATTAACGGAAGAAGCTGTAAAAAATTTAGTGCCGACGCAACGTCCGCTGGCCGTAAATAGATGGGGCTTGTCGGGTGCACAGGCGATGGTGGCTGGCGAGTCAATTTTTTAATAGGCGTAGAGGTTTTGTTTTATAAGTAGTTGGTATGATTGAAATGAAATGAAATATTTTTTATTTAACAAAAACACATTTATAAATAAATCACAGCTTTCAAGGCAAAAGATCCAGTGAGGCAACAACATTAGTTTGATACAATGCCTTCGTACAGAGTAAAAATCTACCTATGCATAATTATGTGTTTGTGTGTGAGTGTAATAAAAAAAGTTGGATGTGTTTTAAATTTCTATAATTTTTACTATGAATTACTTTACTGGAGTTGAGTCAAAATTTGATGAAAAGAAATAACTCAAACATTTTTACAAACCCGTAAGTCTAGTGTAATGATAATTAATCGGTAATGTTTAATGAAATAATGCGGTATTTTAGTTGTTTTTTTTTCATTATGACAAAAGCACCAACGACATTTGCTGTAAAATTCAATAAACCCACTTTTATATCCTAATATCTACATTATTCCTTTTAAATGAACTTACAAAAATCTTTAAAACTAGCAAATCAAAAAACGAAACTTTTTTCAAAGTTTAACACAGAACTATCGACTTCGCTATCGACAACAGCGGCGCTCCCGCCAGCCCCGGGCGGCGCCTTTGACGCGCCGCGCTGTTTACACTAAGCTAACTGGGAAACAAGTCATTTGGAGCGCTTTGATCCCGCCGACGAGCGCCGGCTGCGCAAGATGCTGATTTGTTTTCGGAACTTGGTTTCCATGCTTTTTGACAGCTTGGGATTGGGGACTTTAAAATTTTGCCTAGGTGGTTTATTGGTGGTTGTAAAATCGCTACAGCCAAAGCTCACCGAGAGTACCCTACCTGCTCGTGTAGCAGGTCCCTTACCATGAGTTACAATTACCGTACTCGCCTGCAAGTCGAATGCTCTGTCCCGCACAGTATTGTTACAGAGTGCGAGGGACAGCGCATTCGACTTGCAGGCGAGTGCGGTAATTGTAACTCATGGTAAGGGTAGAAGATGATACCTAGTCAAATAGGTAGAAAGACAAAAAAGTATTTGAAGAGGCGGTTGGACTACTTGATAGTGACTTAAATTTTCTGTAAGGTCAAATATTTATGTTATAATCACAAGTAGGTACTAGGTAGTATCGTAGTTTATAGTATCCGCGCCAAGTCATAGACAATATATAAATTAATTTATCATTTTAATTCGTGTTAGATTGTACCGTATATTCATTTACATTTGGAAAAATATGGTTTTGGGTTAATAGTTCAATGGATTTTGTCTTTCGACGCCACTGATAGTTTTGTATTGTCTTCGACTTTTGGTTGTATGGATATAGAGTAAGTCCCCGCTTCAGTAGAGAGGGTGTGGTATAGGTACCTATCTACAATAAACTCGCGGTATTATTTACGCATTTTATATATTTTCTCTATATCTCGTGTTCGCGATCTCTAACGTAACATACAACATACATACACACACACACAAACTCACGCTAAAGAATTACCAACAAGTCTTTAAACTTCTTGATAATTCTGTAACCACATTTTGCACAAGTAGGCTAAGATGTTTCCCAGTGTTATTTATTAGTGACAGGTGGCAAGCCCATCGCCTAACAGTACTGCAAGCCTTTATTCCCTTAGTCGCCTCTTACGACATCCACGGAAAGAAATGGAGTGGTACTATTCTAACCTGGCAACCACACGTAACATACAAATACGAGGTTAACCTACCTACTTGCAAGCGTGGCATATAATAGCTTTCTGTCAAAGAAAACATTTTTGGGACCATCTTTTGTTACTGACAGTAACTTTTTTTGCTGCTTATCAAGACCTAATCTAACGAATACCGACCGAGACAAAAGGTCTACGTTCCGTAGGTACTTAGGTATAGTGGAGATCCTGTTTTTACGTTCCAACTCCATCAACAGATCAGCTCTTTGATACCTAATGTTTAATATCCCTAATATAGGAACGATGGTTAAACAAAATATGTGTTCAAATTTCTGTCCTTTGTCTTAACAGGAACTGCTGGTCTATTGCCTAACGCACTCGCAATCGCAATCGGCTTCAAAATGGAGCAATAGCTTCATTTTGTAAGCAGACAAGCCTTCGATTTTCAAAATGATAACGATTGCGATCGCAAGTGCGTTATAGGCAAACATTTTCAAAATTTTAACGCGAACAACTAAAAGACAAGTCAAATAAAGACTTGTTAAAAATAAAGAAAAACCTAATCCGATCAATGTGGAACTGATAAAGTGATAAAACTATCAAATAACTGAGTAGGTATGCCACATGTTGCATCACAGGTCTCAACGCAACCGTCGTTAGTAGATCCAGTAATTACTTTAACTCTTGGTTGCTACAGTCGGCTAGTCTTAAGTTCTAAATATTTTTGTGTGGGGCATAATAATTGTGACGCCAGTCAGAAAAGCGTTAGGTAAACACGAAACAATAGAAATCGATGGCAGGTTTTAAAAGGTTAACCTTATCAAAAAGTATGATTGCAAGATACAAACCAAACTGTTTTTGGAAACGGTTTGAAATTTGATGACTTGGCTTTTATTTAAACTAAATGCACAGCTGCTGCAGTCGCCTATTCTGAAAACTAGGTAGGTAAGTACCACTTATCTTAAAGTCTGTAAAATAACATAAGCGATGAAACAAAAAAAAAACTTATTATTGACAAATAAACAGTACCACGTTGCCCAATTTCCAAACGAAAACAAATTGCAAACTTTAAAACTTTCGCTGCAAAGTAGCATGTTTGAAAGTTGCCAGGCGGTGGGCGGAGCGGAACTGGCCCCGCCCTTTCAAGATGGCCGCTGCACCGCTGCATCGGACGTGCAATAACGTTTGATTTACACCGCCGTTTGATGCCGTCGGATCTGGGGACATGGGATGTTGGCTTCATATTGACAGGTTTAGTATACATTTATTTTTAAGCATGTAACCACAACAGACAAATCTCAATAGACACTTTTTTTCAAAATATTTTCCATGTTTTACGTAGATATAGACATATTAAAATTGAATTAACTGGGTAGGTCCTAATTAAGTATACTTACTCAAATTTTAATGTTGGTTTTAAAAAAGAAAACTTGAAAATTATAGGAAGTAGGTACCAAGTTTCATTTTAAGTATAACTTTTCTACATCGCAATGAATGCTTATCTTACTGGATCAAATTACTATTGATTAAATATTCTGAATTTAATTTGGGTCCTCACTACAACTTAAGTACCCATTCAGTATTACATATATTTGCAATAAAATATGATAGATAGATTGTATAAGTAGATAGTAAATCCCATTTGAATAAAATTAGATGGAATAAGATAAATTCAGCAATAACTTTCAATAGTTCCAATAAGTTTGACGGGGTGACCTCCGTATTGCACATCAAAGCAAAGATGGCATCCATCCACTAATTTAACGTTCTATGCAGGTGGCTACTACTATTAATAAATAATAATAATAAATATCAGGGGACAATTTCATACCAATTGACCTACTCCCAAAATTAACTCTATGTTTGTACTATGGGTACTAATCAAGGATATAAATACGTGTATGTATATATACCTACTTAAATACATAGATAACATCCATGACTGAGGAAGAAATACCTTTTCGCGCTCATCCTTGAATTGAACCCAGGACCGCTAGCTACAGTAGGCAGGGTCACTACCATCTAGACCAACCCGTCGTCAACTATGATTATATTACCTACATATAGTTCATACAGAATAGCACCACTAAGAATATACATCCCAGTAGGATTGTCAGTGGCCCCATGGCCTCGGGTGATTGTGTGATACCGGGCTGCAGCCTCAGCGGTTGCCATGTATGGTTGGCCTTATATTAACAGCATAGGTACTAGTGGTTTGTCACTTTGTAATCATGCTGCAGTAATTTCTCAGAAGTGTTAAAGCGACAAAGTACAAAAGTATAAAGCTGACTGTACCTACCAATGAGTTTTACTTCTTCTTCTTCAGGTGAGGGAAAAACATCGTGAGAAAACCAAATTACTAAGTGTGTACGATTAATCCTCCAAATCAAGATTGATCTATTCAAAATTATATTACAAGTCTGAACTAAATTAAGTCAGATCGGCTCAGGTAGTGAAACCTGACTTTAGCCTTGCAAGGTCGACCCTCATTTGAATAATAACCGCATGATTACATCTCGCATAAAATATAAAACCTACCACTTCAACTTATACGTGTAGGTATCGTCCTCCATTTGATGCCAAGAACTCAAATCCGTATTAATTTTCCTTGGTAACACGATCGTTAGGCATTGAACATGATAAACATGTACCCTGTCTCTTTCGCGCCAGAAAATTAAAAAGAGACGGAAAAAACCTACCGAAACATAGCATGTCAGTTGATTGACATTAGTCACAAAATAATCGCTCGCGCAAAACTGTCGATGCTAAGCTATACTTAGCTAACCCATACTTAGCTAAGCTATGGTTAAGTATAATTTGGGTCTAAGTGATGGACATTGCGGTTCCTGTTTCTGGGGCTAAGTAAAAATACTTAAGTTAACTACGGACGGGTCTAATCACGTAATTCCAGTTATTATACGAACCCTATTGAATACAGGGACGGATTTAAAATTCTGCTCTGTTGGTTGCTAGCTTTGACCTGCGGCTTTAGCCGTTCTGAGTGAGTATCGTTTATGTATGACCACACGTTTGACCTAGTTGGTAGTGACTCTGCAAAGCTAGCGGCCCGGGTTCGAACTCCGGTAAGGGCAAATATTTATGTGATGAGCGTGAGTATTTGTTTTTGAGTCTTGGATGTTTTCTACATATTTAAATACGTATTAGCAATATAAGTATGCAAATCGTTACTTAGTGCCCATTAGAACAAACCTAGAGCTTAATTTGGGATTAGGTCAATTTGTATGATTGTCCCCTTATATTGATTTATTTATAATTTATTGTGTCGAAATACAATTAATTCCACCGAAGCCCTTTACTTTTCGTTTTTACTGCTTACTGGAGAACAGAAGTAATTCGCCTCCGTCATCTGTATTTCCTGAGCGATGCAACTAGGGTATTATTAAAAGAGAGTAAATAGGCTGTTATTGTACCAACAAACTCCACCCTCAACTTCGTGATCACTTACCACCAGTCTTTTATTTAAAAAAATATACCTACTTATCAAATACTTATCGAATTTCACAATCTGAAATCTGCATGTACCTACTCCAAAACCTTGCCTTGCCTGTTCTCCAAAACATTGGGGGACGGCCTATGTCCAGCAGTGGACGTCTTTCGGCTGTCATGATGATGATGATGAAGATGATGAATAAAACGATTGTTTCACTTTTAGCTACCGAACTTTTGGAGTGACTTTAAAGTGTTAAATTAAAAAAAAAAAACCTTTTCAATTATAACGACTTACCTATAGAATTTCTTTACACTCTCATTCTCATAAATCTTACTTGTCCACGCCCCGCTAAATCATAGGCCCTTTCTAATATCCAAGGTGTCCTCCATAATTAAACCACCTTACTCAAAAATTGCAACGTCAGTTCGAAATTTGAAACAAGTCCGCTCCGTCCCTGTCCAACAATCAAGATTCGACATACCCCTCAATAACGTAACTAATGGCCGATGGCCGACCAACGAGGCGCCAACGTCGGCTTTCGGCTTTCGGCCTTCAAATAATATGTAATTTGCTCAAACCACAGCCGAATCAAGGTGCCATTTACGGAAACACTGCCGCAATTTTAAAATTGGATTCCTTTGTAAAAAGATGCCGGAGGTGGAATAGTGCGGTTTTGACCGCTTTGGCCGTCGGAAGTACAAAAAAAAGAGATAAATTAAATTAACGATAGACTTAAGGCTAAATCCATTACCTATACTAGAACATGGCAATCAATTTGAATGCCAAGTATCTATACCTACATATGAATGAATGCTAGTTCATTGCCATAATTACCAGTTAACAAATGGTAATTTTACATTGATATTTGGGTAAGGACCAAAAAGTTGGCCACGTTTTAACTCAGTCAATAAAAAAATCTATGAAACTTTTCCGTTGTGACACGAAAATTTGCCATACAATTGTAGGGATACTTTTCGTCGCACAACGGAACTTTTTTCGACTTCGCTGTTTGTATGGTGAACTGCGCTTAACTGTGGTCCAACTTTTTGGTCCTTACCCGTTTCTGTAAGGCTAGGCAAGTAGCGTAACGCTAACGTAAACGATTTTCGAAACCTGACAAATAGTATGGAATTGACATAGACACTCGATGCGACCATCTAACAGCTCACATTATTATTTGACGCCCAATCTCCCAATAATATACATATCGCTCATCCAATAGAATAATGACATAATTGCATTTTTAGCATGCATGTTATGTCATTGTTCCACGCGATAGACCTGACCTTTAGAACACTTATGACGGTAAAATCTCAAAACCCGATTTTTTGCAATTATGTCATTATTCTATTGGATGAGCGATATACATTTTGGATATCGATAACGAGCGCCGAATGCATGTTGTCTAAGGCCTTGTAATAGTTACAGTGTTTAAAACTACTCTAAATGAAAATAAAATAGGTACCTACATGTCTTTATAATAATTGTGTCAAACCTGCGGGGTTATTATGACGTAGCTATGCACTTCATTTTACGCTGAGAAAAAAGGACAGAGCTATATAACTACCATAGCTCTGTCCTTTACGCTCGCAGTAAAATTAACTCCATAGTTATGTCAACCCACCAGACGGGTTATTATGACATAATTATGCAGTTTAGTTTACGTTGAGAGAAAAGGAAAGTGCTATATAACTACTATTAGCTCTGTCCTTTACACTTGCCGTAAAAAGAACTGCATAGCTTTGTACTGCGTACTGCATAACCCCCCAGTTCTCCAAAAGCTTATATAAAATATTATTCTAATATTTTACTAAACAACACCCGTGGCTTCTTATGCGAAGAAATTGGGATAGACCAAATAAAATAACTCGCGGTTTTTACATTCTAATTCGAAATAATAGGTAATTTCAAGAGATCAATTTCATTAATTTTGTATTCGACCCAGTAGTTTTGTTTTAATATCTTTATTTATTTAGCAGACATTTTATGGATGACATGATTATTTTGAATTTGAGATGGCATTTTCTAATAAATTACAACAATTTAATGATATCTAAGGTTAAAAAGTGGATATAATAGTCTATTAAAACAAACTATTTCAAGCGATTTTCGCCTAACCCATAGTAGTAGTAGTAGTAGTAGTCATTTATTTCATATTGGAAATTACATTATTATATGTCACATATTTATAATAAATTCACAATAAGATCGTCAGTGTAAAATAATAATAATATAAAAAAAGTAAAAATCAAATAATGTCAATGTGTACAAAAAGTAATAATAATAATGAACCAAAAATAAAAACAGTAATAAAACATAAGAAATATAGCTCAAATGCTACAGTCATAAAATGTCAATAATACAATAATAATTGGAAATGTAAAAAAAGGAATTTACATTTTAATAATAATAACAAAACAATATAAAAGTCGGTACATAATCTAATCGTCACTATATTCTTTAACAGAATATAGTGATTTCGTTAATAAAAGACTTTTCAGTCGGCGACCAAATTTCTCATCCGAAGATTCATTTTTTATGTCCGCGGGTAGACGCTCATAGAAAGCGGGCCCTATGACGCGCGGGTTTTTGTCGAGCAGCGCCAGCCGCCGCGGCACGCGCTGGAGGCGGCCTGTTTGCCGAGTGACCCTGCCGGGGATATTCACACGCTTGAATTTATTTATGTTTTTACGAGTATACATTATGATGTCAAAAACATACTGTGAATAGAGCGTCATTATTCCATATTTTTTAAACAGTTCCCTACAAGAATGTCTCGATTTTACACCTGCCAGTGTACGGATAGCTCTCTTCTGCAAGGTGAGAACGTGTTTAGAGTCCGTAGAATTACCCCACAGAATTATACCATATGACAAAATGGAATGAAAATAAGCAAAATATACTTGAAGCAGTGCATCATCAGAAACGGTCGGTTTGAGCTTGCGTAGTGCAAATACTGCACTACCAAGTTTTCCGCACAGATTAGACACGTGGTTTTTCCAATTTAGCTTTGCATCTAATGTAAACCCGAGAAAAGTACATGACGCACAATGCGGTATTGGGCTTTGTAACGACGGGATGGCTGTTGTGTTTCCGGCTGTGAACAGCATCACACTGGACTTCGAAACATTGAGGACTAGACCATTCGCAGAGAACCAACTGTGAAGGTGCGCGTACACGCTAGCTATTCTCTGTTCGAGCTGCTCGTACGTGCACGCGCTCACGACCACCGTGGTGTCGTCGGCGAACAGCACCGTCAGACCTTCTGCAACCGATGATGGGAGGTCGTTAACAAACATTGAAAATAGTGTATTCCCTAGCGCTGACCCCTGCGAAATGCCAACTTCTACGTTCCCTGCTATCGATTTCAAATTTTTCCCGTCTATTTGAACCTGAACGGTCTGCCTCCTGCCGCTAAGATACACCTAGGAGGGCTGCAAGCCGAAAACGAAAGTCAAACGAAGGTTAAATATATTTTTGTCAAAATATCCGAAATAGATGAATATTTCAAAAATATATAATGAAGAACGGCTTTAAAACCTAGTCCTCGAAATCGTTTTCGAATAAGAGTAATTGTAATAATATGAACAATCCCAATTGACAACATTTCAAAAAAAAAAGCATTATTGATTTTTCGCGTTTATAATAGCTGGTTAAAAATTAGACTACCCGTATTTCTTGGTTTTTCTTTATTTAACTTAAATTCGTCGTTTATAATTTATTTAAAGAAATAGTCATTAAAAAGACCGTATATACAAAGTTAGGAATACTGATGTCGTGATCTTAGCCTGATATAAAATAAAAAAGTAACTTTAAACAGAAACAGAACTGACTGTCATGTCATGTCACTCACTTGTCAATGATTCGCTGCCGTTCGTTCATAAATTTGTTATTTAGCGTAATTTAATTAATTACATAATTTGTAGACGCCATTAAAATAAATAAACTATTTTGCGTAGAATCGAAAGCGTGTCGTTAGAATCAAGTAATCCGTCAGACAGATAAAAAATGAACATGACAGTTGTATATGTTTTTCAATTCCTTTGGTAATAAATGGACTAAGGGCACTATAAGTGTATTCCTAACATTCACAATCCAACTTTTTTTACTGTTTTTCCTAAATATAAAAAAATCTACTGCATAAAAAAATCCAAAGATATTTTTACTGTAATCAGCAGTGTAAAATCTAGAAACGGTATTTTATTTTACTACCTTAGCACAAAATGAATTGTTGTCAATTGGTTTCCCTCGCTTCTCCCGTTTTTTTCTCAATGGGGACGATTAAAAACTTCATAAATGTACTTACTACCTACCCAAAGAATATTCGCTCCAAATTTCACCGTCCCAAGTTCAGCGGTGTCGGCAATGCATTGTCAGTCAGACAGCGAATTACGAAAGACTTTTTTAATGGTGTTAAATTAGTCGGCAAAACTTAATTACACATTAACCAAGCGATGGCTTGCGTGACGCTAGTTGGCTCAACATATCCATTAACGGTGCCAATTTGCCAAATTGTATGTCAAACGTTTGACGAATGTTTGCGACGGTATTATTTTCCACTTTATTCGTAAAAATGAATGCATCTTTTTGAAACTTTACTCGGTATAAAACCTTATTTTAACGTGAAACAGTTTAAAATCCAATGACTTGTAAGGGGCACAAACGCCTCTATTAGTAAGTTTACTTACGACAAGCTTAAACTCCACAGTGTTAGCCTTATTGATTTACTTACAAAGTTGACTCCAAATCGAGTCATTAGTAACGAATGTGTTAAGGAACTGGCGCCACAACCCTACTTACTTAATTGCTTTACCTGACCATTATGTGACTTGAACAGTGTTCCTGGGTGGGCTTTATTTATTAATGGAAGTTTTTTTTTGCACACTCCCTCTTAACGAGGTGTTATTCAACAAAAGGAGATTTTTTAAGTCTTATCGTAATGGAAGCTGTAAAATTATCACATTCAGTTTTAAGCTAAATCCTATTTAACTCAAAAAACAAAGGAATTGCAATACCATAATACTTATCTCGTTTGAGTAATTTATGAACTACGAAAATCAAACATACAATTTTCGTAATCCTTATAATATATTCAAAAAGTAGATAATCGTAAGTCATCCTACTTTACCTTGTTTTTAAAAAAAAAAAACTTTTTGGTAGATATACATAAATTAAAGTAGGTAATTTAAATATAATTATGTTTTGTCAGTTTTTTATTTTAGGGTGTTCTTCGGAATCTCTAAAAACGTTTGTCCTAACGCGTCGTTTGTCGAAATTATTATTTGTTATGAACTGATTTTCAGCTGAGTCAGATACATTTTTAATACAAACATACATACACCTTCACGCCTGTAATCCCAGAGCGGGGTAGGCAGAGCCACAGAATTTCCCACAACTTCAAATAGTTGTTGATAATTCAGCAACCACATTTTGAACAAACAGGCCAAGATGTTTACCACCGTTATTAGTGACAGGTTGCAAGCCTTTATTCCCTTAGTCGCCTCATACGACATTTTTAAGTTAGGTTAGGGTTGTATTATAACAACACTAAAAACAAAAACGGACAAACGATGCATTAAGACAACATTTCGATTAGGGATTCCAATATAGACCAATTATTTTAACATAGATTTGTATGCTTCCTGCAGATCCTGTAACGCTCGCCAGATCCAGTTAGAAGTTCAAACTATTTCTTTAGAGTTTTTTTTAAAGTTTATTTAAGAATTGTAACAAGTGCTACAAGTGTGTTGCTAGATGTTTAACTTAGAACGTTAAACTACGACAGACTTTTAAAAACTAAACTGTTTTTAAATCGTTACCATTTATAACAACAATAAATCTAGTAACACACTAACACTTGTAACATTTGTTACAATTCTTAAATAAATAGCGAATAAAAAAGTGTTGTTATCTATCTCCTAATTAGATTCTAAAATCATCAGTTTTTGCATAAATATTATAAAAAACCATATTAATTATGAAAAAAATGTTTTCAAAACAGCTTGGCATGGCACGCGGGATGATGTGGCCAGGTCAACTCTCCAAATAACCACACAAACGACCACTTTTTTTTAGACTTTTACCAAGTACCTACTTGCTAGTGATGATTTTGTTTATTTCAACAGAGTTAAATAGAAGACAATTTTATATTTTAAAAGTGAAAGTATAAATATATTTGATTCCGGCTAATAGACACCTCCGGAGATCCTAGAGCTGGTGCTTACTTCTCCCTAAAGATTGCGCTAGCTATCTAGAGAGGTAATGCAGCCAGTGTAATAGGGACCATGCACGAGCGGACCTGCTAGACGGGCTGTTCTTTTTATAGTGGTGATTATTAATTATAGTTTTAATATTTGTGTGGCTTAGTTTTATTTAAGTTTAAATATGTTTCGATTTAACTTTTAATTGTAGTACCTTTATTTTATTAAATATATTTGATTCCTTTTTGAATTTTTGATTTCTTATAATTATCATGAACATAACCTATTCAAGTACCTATTCATCTTGAAACACCTGTTATTGAAACGCTTCTGTATTTCCATCATCCAAATTAGATAGCATAGATTCTAAAATATGTAGAAAAAAGTATAGTACCTAGCTCATAAAATATTATTATCTTGCTGCCATTTTATAATTCACAAGCATTTTTTAATTTTATTTAGGAAAATTGAATAGTTGCAACGTAATATTTATTTAAACTAATATAGGTACTACAATTAACAGTAAAATCGTGCTGCTTATAATACAATCATTTTAATTTTATCGCTTTGGTATTGAAAAGAGCCCCTGATTTTATTTTTACTCCAAGCTCTTCCATATGCCAATAGGTCGAACAATAAATCTAATTAATATGAAGTGCTGAAGAGCCTTTGTCATCGCCTTTGTGCCATCAAACGCACGCTCCTCGAGCGATCGTCGAAGCGTCTCTCTGGTCGTTTGTGCGATCATCACGACTAATAATTCAAGATAGAAGCAATTTTTTAGGGTTCCGTACCATAATGGTAAAAAAGGAACATTTAAGGTGACATTTCGATGTCTGTCTTTCTGTCTGTATGTCACAGCAGGTTTTCTCAGCAACATAAATGTGATCAAATTGAAATTTGGCATAGTTTTGCTTGCGCGCATCTGTTATTTGTTAAAAAAAATGAAATGACTTTTATACATACATACATACCTTCACGCCTGTAATCCCAGAGAGTGGGGTAGGCAGAGCTACAGAATTACAACTTCAAAAAGTTGTTGACAATTCAGTAACCACAATTTGCACAAATAGGCTAAGATGTTTACCAGCGTATTAGTGACAGGTTGCAAGCCCATCGCCTAACAGTACTACAAGCCTATATTCCCTTAGTCGCCTCTTACGACATCCACGGGAAGACATGGGGTGGCACTATTCTAACCCGGCAACCACACTAATTAAATAATGACTTTTATAAATAATTAAAAAGGGGTTTAGAATGGGGAGGTTGAAAAATGGAAATAGTTTGAATATAGCAAACGGGGTGTCATTTGAAGTAGGTCTTATTTTCAAAACCATTTTTTTTTAATATGGTGTGATGTACTTTTTGATTTAAAGCCAAAAATGCACACAAAATAACCATTCCCCCTTATCTCCGAAGCTTATTAATCAAAAAATCTGAAGAAATCCTGACGTATAGATAATTAGGTAGGTTCATAAATTTTATGGGAAAAATAAAATTATGTGTTTATTATTTACAGTTATCGAGAAATAACAAAATTCCTTAGAAAATATGTACCTGTAATTAAATTTTAAAATGTCAAAATGAACCAATTAATGAATGAATTAATTAATGATGATAATGATGAATGAGTGATTATAGAAAATAAAGTTCAGAAATGAGTATTTTATTATCTTAAATACGGAACCCCGGTGCGCTTATATTATATATATATATACTATATTACTCTGGATTCTAACGTCAACAGTTTATTATGTAACTTTCTATACAAAATCAAAGATTAGTATTGTCATCGTTGCTGTTGCTTTGTTGCTTCAGATTCAAAAGGAAAAGTTATCGATCAGAACGTAATTCGAAACGTGAAATTTGATTTTGATCAAATTTGTTATCTATTAATTTAAAGGTTTTTATTTAATTAGTATTTTCAAATTTTATTACATTAGATTTGAGTATTATTATTGTTACAATTTTGAGCAATAATATTTCGGAGTTACTTTTAGGAATAACATGCGCCTTATACGAGTTGGTATTCTGTTTTAATAACCAAATAATATCGAGAGGTTTTTAGCAGACTCTAATTTGTGATTCAGAATATAAATCCTCTAGTCTAAAACCAAACAATGCTAAGCCTCCAAAATATTCCTAAAGACCAAAAGAACTTTATAAATTCGGTAGCCCATCAAAAACTCCATCCAAGGAATCCTTGGGCGCATTCCAGACATCCACGACGCATCGTGCCGAATGTCAAGCCACCAGCATCCGCGGAATCCAGCTTTTTGCCGACACCCACCCGCGAACACTTTGACGGCCAAACTTGACGGCGAATGACGGGCAAACTGACATTACTCGAGGCGGCAGTTCTGTGTCGGTGGAATGTGCAGTGTTTCCGACGTGTTTTGCCGAATATTTATTCAGGCACGGGCTAGTAAAAAACGGCGACGAGCCGAGAGAATGGGTCTCGCGGCGGCGTTCAATCATTGCGAAGAAACGTTGATTTATCGTTCCAACTGACTTTGAAACAAAGGATCTTAATTTGACTCTTATGGTTTTAGTAATCGGCTTTGTGGTTTGATGTTACCGCCTAATAACGCTGTTTTAGTAGGTGTGACCTGTGTAGTTACTTATAGATCGCGGTATCAAGTATACGTACGTATAATGATCTCATTGTCTAATGGTAAAATAAAGACGAAATGGCGTTTCTCTGTAAAATAAGAAGATTTATTTATAATTCGTACTTAGTATAGTTAACCTATTAAAACAACAAGACATTAGAGGAAACAGTAAGACGGTTACTTATTAATCTAAAAAACCTAGTATGTCTGGCAATTAAAGAAGCTGTGAAATATTGGCAGCACTGGCTTATGGAAAAATAAGTTATGGTGTATTCAGATCATAAACCATTACAACTTTTTTACGTCAAGGCTAGAATTGATGACGAAGTAAGGGATTTGACGTATTATCTATCCCAATATAATTTTAAGATAGTATAACCCTGTAGTGTTAAACAAAGAAGCCGACTGTTTCAGCAGAAATCCAGTTTTGGGACCGTATGAAAATAATGACGAGAAAAGTAGTAAATTTAATAAAAATAGAAGACATAATAAATAACCAACACACAAATTGACACTTACAAGATGAGAACTTATTGGTATTGGACGATGATTTTTTTTGAATTTGAAATAGATTATACTATCAGAAGAGCGTAGGAAAACTTTAATAAAATATGTCCACAGAACTAACTGCAACATTGAGAGAACCTAGATAATCAAATAAACTAATAAAATAATCCATTATTCACAGCAAATAATACTATTGCGAATGTTAAACAAATTTGTGAGGAATGTGAAGTTTGTATACAAAACAAATCAAGGAGAAAATCTAAATATGGCTTAATGTCACTCTTATTAGGTCCAGCAACACGTCCATTAGAAATTATATCAATTGATGCCATTGGAGGATTTGGAGGATCACGGTCGACAAAAAAATACTTACAACTTGTGGTAGATCATTTCACAAGATATGCTTATATTATCACATCTTTAAATCAAAGCTCCAATAACTTTATTAAACGAATGAAAAATGCGACACCAATATTGATATGGTATTAAAGAACCCTGGCATAAATTCTAAAGAATTTAAAATAATAGTTTTCACCACTGTGGATGCACTTTTTTCAAATGGGCTGAATGAAAGGCTAAATCAAACTATAGTCAATAAGATTAAATTTAAAATTTATGAAAGCATAGACTACTATTAATATTGAACATAAATGAGTAGAAAAATATAATAAAACTGAAGACACGGAAATTTTGCTCTAAAATACCTTCTGGAAGGTGAAAATGTAAATATTCTACTACCACTTGAATTGAAATCATGATGTACAAAAGAAGATCTGACAAGAGATAGGAAACTAGCTCTTGAAAACTCAATAAAATCCCACAATTATAATAAGAAAATATTCGATTTTTATAGGGAAGAACGCCAATGGGAAGTGATACAGTGGGACAGTGTATGTGGAAAACCGAAATCTATTGAATAGGAAGAACATTGATGAATTGAGGATCTTAAGAAAATCTTCAATTCTATGTATTAAGTTGATGGCGAACACAAGAAAGAAAATCAAACTTCTACCATATTTCAAAACTAGCTCCAGTATTTGTGAGTAAATAACCGGGACCTTTAGTGGCCTAATCTTCTGCATGATGATATAATCAAAAGTTTTGATAGAAACCATAAATACGAGTACCTATAGTTTTGGTTTGGGCATGCACTGTGGTTCAAGTTAGATAGTTGAAAGAAAACTCTGCATTGTTTAAAAGTTAAGTGTTGAAGTGAAGTTATTTATGTAGTAGGTAAGTAAATAAGCATTGTCAAGAAATATCATAAAGGTAACACAATACAAGCGTATTTATTACCAGGAATGCAGACAATCAAGCAGATTTAGTATTCGTCATGCAAATCCTGGTATTTGCATGCGTACCTGGCCGCCGTGGCACTCGGAGAAATCTAATTACTTGCGACCGCCCACGTCGACGTTACCCATTGCATGTATGTCTTAACTATTTATTTTCTACTTGTTATCTTTAATTTTAATAACAAATATATCATTACTTCAACTATTAATGTATCTTTTTATACCTTATTAACAAATCTAGCGTGTTTTTACAACATTTTTTTCCGTACATTGACGCAACTGCGCAAAGTTAATTTGTGTCGCTTGGCGTGACTTAGGATTAAAAACAATTTTTGCGGTAAAATATTAACGTTTTTAATCTCCACAAACCTTGTGTAAAAAAAAGGACATTTCACTTTCTCTTTCAAAAGTCTAACAAAAGAAAGAAAAATTATGTTGGTTCGTTTACTTCACTGTCTAGATTCAACGCGTCAACCGATCGAAATGTAATACGACAAGAGGACACACAAGACGGGCGGTTTTTTTATTCCAAATAATAGGACAGTTACCGCGGAAACAGCGATATACGACTTCTATGTGAACGGAGCCAAGAGCAAAAGCTTTAATAGTGTTTTAAATCGTCTAGGACGTCATCGTTTATCGTTTATCATGATTTGTCGACTTTTTAGGGTATCTTTAGTCAAATTAGAAACACATATAGTTTCGCCATGTCCGTCCATCCGTCTGTCTGTCTGCAGCCTCGCTCAGAGACTCTTAGTACTAGAAACCTGTAATCTGGCATGAATGTACATATAAGTCACTCTAACAGAGTGGTAAAAAAAGACTATTTTTGTAACGTGAGGATGCATTTGTTTTAATGACTATAATAGAGAATTAGTACTTACTTACAAATGTGGTTACAGAATTATCAAGAAGTTTTAAGACTTCTTGGTAATTCTTTAGCTCTGCCTACCCCACTCTGGGAATGAAGGCGTGAATTTATGTATGTATGTATGTAGTACTTACTTTTTGTTTTTAACATAGTTTTTGTGAATGAACGGCTTCGGAACCCTACACTGAGCATGGTCAGACATGCTCCTGCTCGATTTATTCTTTGTCGCAATATGTCGTCTGGTTGCCGCTATATTGAATTTTACTGTCATCTCTTCAGTGACGGCACAAGATCAAGACAAATCGCTTGACATAAGAATCATCAAAGTCGACCCACAAGTTAACAGATTACTCTCCTTTGCGTCGCGCAGTCGGGGAGTAATAAGGAGGCTACTCAGATGAACAAAAAAAAATGTTTTTTTATAAATGATTAAGCTCTTCTTAAACGCCTTGTATCTATAGGTACGTATAGTATAAAGCGAGCCACATGTTGCGTGTTGTCATTGGCCTCTACCTCTCCGCGCCTCGTCCATCATCGTCACAGATGATTGATAACACTTTTTCACCCGAGACCGCTTCGTGGCACCGTGAATATTTCGCCTTAACTAACTTCAAAACGACAGTTTCATAATATACCTTTATATAGGTACACTTAAGGTACAAAGTTAAACTGTAGATCACTGCAAATTTGCTGGATATGTTTGGCATGCCAGTTGAAACTTTGGTGACGTTGAGTTAAGGTAGGTTTTGGATAGATAAAGTCATTATTAAGGAGTCGTTTGCTGTGCACTTTGCAAACAATGAAAGACATGACTTGGCAAAGTTTTTGCGAAGCTGGTGATGGATGTGTATCTGGTGTTAATTTTATATTGATCGCTTTAGTTGGATATTGAAATATCAACGTATTTTGTAACGAAGTAATTTCGGTTTTCATAATTTTGAAATCCGTGCGATTATTAAAGAGACACTTATTGATCTTGTTTTGTATACAACTAAAAAGCTATTTAATTTTAATATATAAATAAGATGGGCTTAAACTAATTGGAGTAAAGACCCTGTCCGTAAAGTCGACAGAATTCAAAACAAAACAGAAGCGCTTCAAACTCACGCTGTCATGCGCAAGAGACAGTTGATGGACTCTTTTTGTACTGCATTTGTTTGCAAATATGGTTACCGCGGTCGGACGCGGGCAGCATACAGTCTAAGGAAATAAATTGTTACGTTTATTTCAAAAAGAACACAGTTCTCGAGAATTTCAACTTGTGACAATGTCAGTCTATGCTGTCTTGGTAAGGTATCTATGTAAAGTTGTATAATAATATAATGATAGCGAAATGTTTAAAAACGCTACTTGATTTTGATGAGTAGAAATGCCTGTGGGGAATCCATGATGAAAATAAATTATTTACAGCATTGTATCGAGGAACTTTCAGTGTAAAGGTTGGTTTTTAATATTAAAAAAATCCGTGCCATCTTCAGTATTTACCTACTAAATGTCAACTAAATTTAGAAGGGTCAAAAGTGTTACAGCGTATCATTATGCCTCGTTTGAAAGCATTAACGCACTTTACCATTTCAAAGGGAGCGCCACCTTTTTTAACCGATTTTAGCGACAAAGTACCGCTCAGAGCGCATGTGTCGGCGCTCCGATAAAACGTAACTTATGTTCGAAGTTTCAAGATAACACTCAAGTGTGCTTGTTTTTATGTGGAAGCACTGTGAGAACCGCTTAATTCGCCTTATCTTTACGTAAATGCTATCTCGGAATTGAGGTTTTTAATTGATTCCGGGTGTAAGGTGTTTTTAGTTTAAAGGAGGTTTTTGTCGTGTTTCAAAAATAAAAACGTGTATAATAATATTCAACTGAGTGATTAATTAACTTAAGCATTATGCGTCGACGTGTTCCCAATGAATATAGAACCTTTGAAGTTTTTTTCTACTCGCGTACAATAAACCGCTAATATTGATATCGTTAATGGTATCAGAATACCACCTTTTGCGTAGCCGAATCGTGAAAATATTTCTATACTCGTAACGAGCCTCGCCATGGTAATTACAGTTCTATAATAATTATGATAGCATTCTTATTACCATAGTTCCGGTCATTCCGGATATCAGTCTGGGCATTTAGTGAACTCACAGTGATGTTACTCGTGCCTTAAGAAGCTTCCTATGTACCAGTTACATACTCGTAAATAACTATTACAACTAAAATAATTATTATTTTGACGTTATTACTTTACTTTTAATTTACCAATTATTAGTACTTATACCCGAAGGTCATCATAAGCATTATAAGTATAAATTACGATCGCAGAGGTCTTTTTCATTATACTCAAAAACCTAAATCACAAAAACATTATAAATTATTACTGAAATTTGACGATGATAACCTCACAAATTGATTTCAAATACTTCCGTTAATTCCCGTCGAAACCCTATTTCGTAAAACAAACATTTTAATACAAAAAGCACCTTTGGCATCAGCTCTATTATTTTTCGACAAAGTATTGTTTAAACAAGATATTATTTCATCAAACATCACCCACACGTTTTGTAAGAAAACACTTCATTCCGACTACCAAATTTTTATTAAAAAAATATAACATTCATCTCTATCACGAAGACAAAAAGTTCTTATTCCATTGCGGTTATATCTGAGGAGTATTCGAATCAGTTGAAAAGCAAACAGTAGCTGGCCACCCGCGCGTTTTAAAGACGTCAAATTTAAGTGTTAACTATGTAAACACGATTAACTAACTGCAGTAGGTATAGAACGTCGATCAAACGCAATACACTTACCCTCAAGTTAAGTGTATGAAATAGTGTTGTGACTATTCTTGCAAAGCACAACAAAGCTAAGGCATATCAAATTTCTTGCTTTTGTAACTATCCCCTCTCCAATCATAGATCTTTATTTCAACTTTATACTACGCTTGCTTTTGCCCGCAAATCAATCCATTTGAAAGTAGTCTACGGTGGTCAAATGTAGAGTTTTAGGAGTTTAGGATAATAATTAATGTCAGTCTCCGAGTAATAAAGTATAGGTATCTGTACCAAATTTTACGTCGATCGGTTAAGGCGCTGAAACGTGCTGCAGAAAGATTCTACATACAAAAGTGACATCCGCAGGCGTAATTCCTGCTGCCACCTTCTGCGTCGTCATTTTGAATTGAAATGCGTGGCGCATTGAAAAACACCTGTAAGAATAGGTCAGCAGGCATGGTTGGTACTAAAAACCCAATTCTTGTAGTGCTTTGAGTCGTTTAATGTCAAAGGTCAATTCAAACAATTTAGCTCCTATTTATTGCTTTTTTTGCCGTCGTCGGTCGTGTCGTTTGGGTTCATGATATTGGGCTGTTTGAGAAGTATAAACTGTATTCTGGACCGATAGTGCACTATTGCAGGAACCGAGAAAATGTCTGCACAGTAGCATTAACAGCGTCTTAAATAGTGCATCTAAATTTTAAGTCGTTCGTCTGTTTCGAATGTGCTTATAGTATAGAATTTTATTATGAGTCATCCCGATGATTATTGATGGCGCCAATACCTTTTTAAAGGGAATTTTAGGACTCCGTTTAGTATGTTAGTATGAAATTACCTTTTGTGTCACATTTTCTCAATTTCAGCACTATCCAAGCCTATGTCGGGAAGGTTGGTAACTCGCACCCGTCTCACAGCAGTCTTTACTATTTCTACGCGAACGAAGTCGCGGGCAGAAGCTATAATTACATAATTAAAGGCAAAGGCGAGTGAAGCAAGCGAGCGCTTTTTTGGGTCATGCAGAAGCGACTCGGATAGGTTAGGTTAGAAGGCCACGCTACGCATTGCTCCCGCCTTAACTCATTTCTAAGCTGAAAAATATTTCTTCCCTTTTACTTACCTACACCAATACATGTTAGTATTTTTGAATGAATGGCTCCTATTTTCACTCATAACCTTAATCTTAATAAACTTTTTGGTTAAAAGGCCTGTTTAAAACTTTAAATAATATATTGAAATTTTATATAAACCGTTGACACTTTAAAATTAAATATTTTATGCATGTTACTAAAAGCCCAGGACATCCTTATTCTGTCAAGTCACAATAGCGTACAATTTACTCTGGCCACTGTTGACACAAGCTGTCATAACAACTCGCGAGCTACCGTGACGGGAGAGCGACTGAAGCGAGCACTCGACCAAGAGTAAACACTCCTAGACGAAACGAAGTGACTATGATTCAATTACTACTGCGTGATTGACAAATAATTTGTATAAATATAATTAAAACCAAAATTAAACCTACACACAAGTGGCATGGCAGGGATTTTGGAAAATGGTGGTTGAGATTGCGATCTCATAGCAAGGACTTTATTGTTCGGTCATATTCGACCAGTTCGATCCCCAGTTAAGGCAAAAGAATTTTCAAAAATCCATACTAATATTACTTACTTTTTAGTATTATTGTGGATGATTAAAAAATATGACCTTCTGCTGTAGTTTCTTGCGGCGCTTCTTCTCCGCAATGACGGTCTTGTCCGAAGCGCCAGTAGATTCACTCCATATTGCCGACGTGTAAAAGAACCCTCACCTTACTGAATAGCTACTTTTTTTTTGCCGCCTCTCTATCGCCTGTGCGTTCTGTCGTCGCTGCTGCGATGTTCTACATACCTATATAAATTAGAATGACATGTCACAAGATGCGTTAAAACAATTGCGTCGCTCTATGTTAAATCAGTGTTGCGACGACGCATCACCCGGAATGCTAGTGTGGCATCGCCCTTAACAGGAATAAATAGCGTAAACGGAACGGAAGTAGCGAAAAACTAATTCGAATAGCGTCTTCTTTATGACAGTAAACTCTTATTACGGGAATAATATGAAAACTTTAATTTGCACCCTCAAATGGTCTGACAGACAGACTTAACCACAGACAATGCAGAACGGCGCCGCTGTGGATCGGTGTAGTGTACGATCAACCTAAATAACACGTTGCTGTCGCCTTAGGCGTGTCGGTCCGTCCGTCCTACATCATTACCCTCCACTTTGAAGTTGATTTTTATGATAGACCATTATCAATGCTCAAAAAAATCGTAAGTATTAGCGGTAATAGCATAATGAACAGGCGCTGAATTTCCTTTGGTTTTTTTTGGGGTAAATTACGGTGCTTTAAGACGGCCGATTGCCGAATCTTTGTTTGACAGAGTCAAGCAGAAGTTACTAAGATTGGCATGACGTAATTGACAAAAATCAAGTTGATCTTTTGTTGGATAACCCAGTCTATTCGGTGAATGAGTATATGGAACTTGACTTATAAATAGGATTGTTTTTTTTTTATGTACTCTGTATTTGTGTTGACTTTCTACTCATTTCATTTCTTCATTTAATTCTATTTCTGACGACCTCAGTGTAACTGCATATAATTTGAAATGCCATGTAATTTATACTGTGTTATATCTATATATATTAAAATTACGTGTCACGTTGTTTGTCCGCGATGAACTCCTAAACTACTGAACCGATTTTAAATTTGATTTGCACACCGTGTGCAATTCGACCCAACTTGAAAGATAGGATAGCTTACATTTATTTTTCATTTCTAATTTATAAGGCAAAACAACGTTTGCCGTGTCAACTAGTTGAGTAATAAAATCTGAATCTGAATCTGAATCCAGTAGGTTGTTCCAGTAAATACCAACCAATTTTTTTTAGGGTTCCGTAGTCAAAAAGTAGGACCCCCTATAGTTTAGCCATGTCCGTCCGTCCGTCCGCCCGTCCGCAGCCTAGCTCAGAGACTCTTAGTACTAGAAAACTGTAATTTGGCATAAATATACATATTAGTCACACCAAAAAACCCCAACCTGTGACGTGGGGATGTATTTATTTTCCATAGTGTGGGGTGTCGTTGAATAGTTCTTTTAAAAATATTGTGGGTGTGTTACTACAATTTTTCGAATAAGGTATCCGTTTATGAAATATTAAGCTTTACAGCGCTCATTTTTATTAGAGACAAGTGACATTTTTACAAGACTAATAAATAAGATTAATTATATTTTTATGACGGTTAAGAAACCCGGAATTGCTGAACAAGAAATATTTAAAAAAAAAAAATGCAAGATTGCCTGAAGTAATATTCAACTAATTATCATTTCCTTCCCTTCAAAATAAGTTGTCGACTGATCCTGTTTTTCTACATAAGTATATTTTACTTAATGTTGCATTTCATTGTTTGTACAGTCAACAGCATAAATAAGTGATCATTTATGTACCTTGTCACTTTAACGTTATGTTTGAAATGCTATACAAAATATGAAAATAGTGAAACGATTGAAAGCGACAAGGTACATAAATGATCACTTATTTATGCTAATGACTGTACGAGTATTTAGATACTTTACTACCTACCTTTTATCCCGGAAAAGTTGACAGTTCTCGAATGAATAACGGGCAACGGCTTCTTTTTTTAATTTGAACGGCTACATCATTGCGAAGACCGCCGACAATGCGATCAGTAATTCTAAGAAGTTAAGTACCCCATTGTTAATAGACGTGACACCACTAAACAATTTATTTAACATGTTATGACTATCGGTAAGTATCTGGCTGTTATTTTAAAAAAAATGCACTCCTATAACCTGAGCTTTAGTATAGTGGTTAATAAAACTTTAATTACACATAACTAATCGCAGACATAGTTAGGTTTTAGCAATATATACAGTAATATAATATAGTAATACTGTAATATTGTAGTACTGTTAGGCGATGGGCTTGCAATCTGTCACTAATACACTTGTAAACATCTTAGCCTGATTGTGCAAAATGTGGTTACAGAATTATCAACAAGTTTTTAGAGTTGTTGGTAATTCTGTAGCTCTGCCTACCCCACTTTGGGAATGAAGGCGTGAGTTTATGTATGTATGTGTATGTAATATAGTAATAATAGTTATTGTAAAATGGTTGGGATCCATCTGTTATCACGGACGCGGACGGACTATTGTCCCCAAAAAGCCTGACATCGTGTTGACAGATCGATCTCAACGCCGGGCAGTGCTCGTCGACGTCACCATCCCGCATGACGAGAACCTCGTGAAGGCCGAGAAGGATAAGCTCAGCAAGTACCTTGACTTGGCTCACGAGGTGACCACCATGTGGGATGTTGACTCGACGATCATTGTCCCGATAGTTGTTTCGGCAAACGGTCTTATAGAGAAGAGTCTCGACCAACACTTCGAGAGACTCTCTAGATGGCTGAATCAAGGGCTAGATACAGAAGACAGAACTCGTCGACACGCATTGTGAGGAGGTTCCTCTCTCTGCAGCCCTAACCACCGGTAGCTTGAGCCCTGCCCCGCTGCCGGCGGCACCCGTAGGTCAGGTTTTTTATAGTGTTATTCGTTTTGTATTGGTATTGTTATTTTACTTTTATATTTGAATACTTATTGTAAAAAACCTAATTTACAGAAAATTAAAAAAATATCGTAATAATAATACTTTTAACTTTTAATTGTAGTACCTATATTATATTAAATAAATTTGTAATAGTACTAACAAACACTAATCAATTATCGAGAAAAAATATATCTACGAGATTAACATGGGATCGGATACAGTGTTATTAATTCACGACAGAAAGCTCAGACAATCAAATTAACGTTGCACGCTATCGTGCCGACATTTCGAATTAGCGAAGACCAATAACCAATGTGAATATGGGTTTTTTATAGTATGGAAAAGGCAAATGAGGACACAGGTCACCTGGTAAATTGTATCTGTAACCCATAGAAATTTGCTTTCTCAAAACTACTTAGTAAAGATTGCATCCCTAAGCTCGTAAGTCCCACTAGGCAATGTATGTAATGCAGAAAGCATTCAGACTTATTCCAGACTCTCACAGAAACAAAAAGAAATAATAGAAATCTTATTAAACTTAAACTACCGTTTACCAGATTAAAATTAGTTGCGTCCAGTCCACACCATAAGATGATTAAAATATACAACCATGTACCAAATTCCATCAAAAGTGAAGAAAAAAACCCTTTATTTATAAGCAAGTTAAAAATATTTTTAAGTGATAACTGCTTTTATAGTCTAAGTGAATTTTTAAATACCGAATTTAGAGATAAATGAATTCAAGTATAATTCTTTATAATGTACAAGTAATATAATTACAAATATATGGGAAAAATATATATATAAAACTATACATAATTAAAAATAAGTTATGTAAGATATGTTATTACTGATATGTGCAATATTCGTAGCTTTTATTTTATTCTAATAATTAGGTCCTAGCCCTACTGTCCTAAGTTGCTACGCCCTTGCAGGGTGTCATATGTATACCTTCCATGTAATTCCATCGATATATTTACCTGTAATATGACTTGCAATAAACGAATTTGAATTTAATGTACAATTAGTTTTAAACTGTATTGCAATAGACATATGGTTTATTGCGTATCTTGATTAACTGAAAATGGCCTTATTAAACAGACATAATTAAACTTTATTGCCTTGATGGTAGATTGAAAGTCGCACTCACAAAAAACTCCCTGTTTATAGTATGTTGGGCTTTACGAGGCTAAGACTGCTAATGCGTTGCCAACCCTTTGGACTAAGATGGAATGCCTCTATATTATTATCATTTTGTGTGACAAATAAAGTAGTGGTGTGAGATATCGTGGATTCAAAACGTTATAACTACCTACTCAAGATACAACTAAATTGCAACAAGTGCAATAATTTATAATGCAATTAATTTAATCAATTATGTGCAAAGTTTAATAAAAATATAAGGATATATATGTATAGATCATTATACTGAAGCTTTTCAAAACATTACTTCCTACTACGTTAAAAGTTTGTTTGTTTGTTTGTTTTTGTCGTGTTTAGTAAAATAAAATGATAATCACCGGGAAATTACTCACAACAAAATGATTACTTATCATCATTAGTAAAAAGGCGCAGTTCAATAATCACTAATTAAATACATTTGCTATAATTGCTAAGCGGCTGTGGTCCGCAGGGAGCTGTCACAATATGTCTGACACTTCGCTCATTGTGTCCCTTTTCAACTTACTCGGAACAAAAAGATCAAAAGAGCCGTATGTTGTGTTGGACATTCAGGCCCTTGCTCGTAAACAACACTGTTGACTGTCACTTTGTTTTAATTAACAATGGCGTTAACCCAATTAGATTCTACAGCACATTAGCTTGGAATTTTTTCAGTTGCACATACAACGCCACAGTGAACAGTTCTGCTAGGAAGAAATGGAGTAAGTTGTGTTTTTTAAATCCAGAATCTGAAAGAACATTTATGCTTATTAGTTTAGAGGTTACAATACCTTATGAAAATATTTTAGTATTAAACTTTTGACATTAAAGAATATACCTGGGTGCCCATTATTTTTATCGCTGAAGTTTATGTGTTTACAAGCTAAATATTTTACAGGAAATAGGATTCCTTTTCTAAGAAACATATAGTACTTGAATAAGTTGTATTTTTTTAAATCTGAAAGACATCAATACACAACATTTATAAAAGCTTGTGAAAGGTTGTAAAGAGCTAAAGGTCTTTACCGAATCACTTAAATACCCAAATAAAAGACAACGATTTAAAAAATAAACAACATCAATAAAAATACCTTCTGAATTCTAAACATTTCTTCGTAATTTTGACCTAGTGATTTTAAATTGGATTCAAATTATTTTATAGCTCAATATTTTTTTCGTCATATTCTTAACAATCAGAACATGGTTTAAATGAAATAAAATAAAAATCACTCGACGCCGGTTACGAACAGCCACTAATATGGAAACAAAAGTATAGTTCTATAAGACTTAAAAAAATAAAATAAAAGTTGGAATGTATTTACATATTATCTACTTTCAGAGAAGAAACGGGCGTACCGGGTGACTTCGGAATGGTCTGCCACATGAAAAAGCAACGGAGGAGACGGCAAAAGCTACTCGTAATGGATCTGTTCCTGGACTTTGCGAAAAATACCACACTTCATGGTCTACGGTACATCACAGAAGTAGGCCTTACAGCTGCAGAAAAGTACGTGAATGTCATTAGTTAATTCTTAATAATTATTCGTGTAATCTAACTACGGTACACACTCTACTACACTTGTGGCTTTTATGGCTAAACGTCAGATTCATACGAAAACTCTTAATTTTAACTCAAGTTAGTGTCCCTTAGCTGTGGATTTTCTAACAAATACTAGGAAACAAGTGTTTTTATTTTTTATCAAAATATAATTAAGTGTTGTTTTAGAGTTGTTGGTAATTCTGTAGCTCTGCCTACCCCACTCTGGGAATGAAAGCGTGAAGGTATGTATATGTATGTATGTAATTAAGTGTGATTGTACTGAAAATCCTCAAGAAAAGCAACAAATAATGACAACCGGTATACTCAGCCCGTGACTCTGACTAGCTGATTTTCGTCTGTCATTTTTCTTAATACTAGTAGCACTGTCTGATTCTTTGGAGTTGTTAATTATAATTTAGAAAAGAACACCTTCTGGCGTCATCTTTATGATATAATTTGCACTGCACAATCAGTTACTGGAACGGTTGCCAAGATACAAACGCTACAAGTTTTTATTTTCTATCACTCAAGACGTGTGACGACAGTTGACCACGTGGGTTATCGCAACGCACGAAAATGTCATCCGATACATTTTGAGTGATAGAAAAGAAAAACGTTAATAGCGTTTGCGTCTCGGCTAGAGCCTCAAGCCGAGTTATTACTAGTGATGGGCGGCTTGTAAGTTTCAAAAGTGAAACTTTCGCTTAGTTTTCAGCAATTCTCGGTAAGTTTCAAAATTGATACTTACACCTTAAATTTCATGTTCCGAAAGTTACCAAAGTGAAATCGTTTAATTTCTGAAAATTACTAGAGTTTTGTAATGTAACGTAAGTAACGGATTTTCTTATGAAATTTAAATGGAATTTACTTGTGTCAGAATAATTTCCATCTAATTATGTAACTTTCAGAAGCTGTAATTTTCACACTTAAGGACAGTTTTATAATGTTTCAGAAATCGCTCATCACTAGTTACCACTGTATATACGCATATCAAGTAAAATAAATGGCAGATTTGTTTTTTTTTCAAAGAACTTGCTCGTCTTCATGTGGTTTTGATCTTCAGTCCGTGGTGAATCAAACGGGCACAACTACCCACCCTGCCTACCCATATCTACGTGACTATTGTCTCAAAAATATTTCTGTAATTTTAAACAGTCAAAAAATTTCACCGTTAAGGAAATATATGAAGTGTTTCAGAAATTGCCCAAAATGACCTCATGAATATGACTTTCAGAATATTTTGGATAATCACGTTCGTGATCAGCTTGGTTCTGTGTTTCGTCCTCATCGAGCGAGTCTGGCACAAGTGGTGGTTCAGCCCCGTCATTGTATCTTTCAACGAACGAATGATTCCTGTTGGGGAGGTAAATAATATCTGAGTTATATACCTACTTTGTTTACCAGCGATAAAAAATCAGACTAGTTTTTTTTGCAACTTTATACATCTGTTTATCGATATCGTGTTTGGAACTGGGATGTGATACTTTGAAGTGTAAGTTGTTTAAACTTCGGTTGAAGGTAATTGATTCGTAGACAATTTTGGACTATGTCATAGTGACGTAATTAATCAAAACGTAAGAGACTTCTTATGATTTTATTTACAGTGTCACTTTAACATAATTCAAAATGGTCTACGAATCAATTTCCTTGACTGTATATTAATCGGCGAGTTTGAGTTGTCCCGTCAGAGCGTATAAAACACATTTCAGGACCTGCATTCTCTACACTTTGTAGGAGGAAAAGTTATCGAAGATGTAATTTTTAGTACCAAATATACCGTCGTAATCTGCTAAGCTATGAAAGGATGCCAAAGCGGACCGATAAACTTACTGTGAATTAATTCGGTTATCAAGTATTATTTAAATTCACATGATTTTGATAATCAAGCAGTTTTAAAATTACTAGTATGTTTTCGTTTTTTTTAAGTATAATTCATTATTATTCCAGGTACCATTTCCATCGGTAACAATATGCCCACAGTGGAAATTAAAACAAAGTAAATTTAATTATTCCACGACGTTTAAGCAATATATTGGTAGACGATCTAAGGTGGTGATTGGTCCCCAAAGAAAGTAAGTCTGTTCTAAGTTACTTAATTATTATTTAATATTATTTGTTACAAGAAATTTTAACAAGTGGTAATATTATAATATGTCAGTTCTAATCACTAATATATCTGTTATGAAGTCATGATTTGTCATTTAAACTGAAACAGGAAGTTAACTGAAATCGGTACGAGTACGCGGTGCCCTTTGCTTGGTCGAATTTTTTTGGTATAATTTTGAATGGCATGTTTCTTTTTAGCATAAAGATTTTTTAGCATGCATATTTTTTATTCTAAAGCACATTTGGTCTGAAATTGTATTGTTTGGTCGAATCGTTTTTTAGCATAATATTCAATGTCTTTGCTCCAACTTTTGTACTAGGCGTTAAATTTAACAGCGTGAAGTAGGAAACATTTTTATCCTACAAAAGTTTGTGAAGATAGATGAAAGAATGTTTGATACATGGATAGGCGGAACAGTAATGCGGCTCGGCTGGTGGCCCAATATAAAACACCTAGGTCACATCATAAGTAAAGTTACAATTGTGTGAAGGCGCGAAGCGCCACAACTACCCGGAAAAGGAGCTCCGCTAAGCAAACACACGCACACACACGCACGCACGCACTTATACATGCACCCTTCATTTATTTATTGTTTTAAATTAAATTAGTTTTGTTTAACTTAGCATAGTACTCAGTAATATTTCGATAAATCTAAGGGTCATTTCTTTGTTAATTAGAGTTTGTTAATCTGTACTCCTGGTTCTCAAGATACGGGCTGTACCTAGTTTGGTACCAATGGATAGATATACTGTTCCATTGTTGTAGTCCATTTTTTTACTCGTTGTTGTTCGTAAGGTTATTGGGCTGTACTAGCTTGAAATAATGTTTTTTTGTATAACATCTTTTTGGTAAATAAAACGTTTGAATTTGAAGTATTTTTTTTCAGAATTCAAGGAGAAATAGAGACGTTAGGTAGTGCAACAATGGTTTGTTCTAACAACGTACATCCGCTTAACCAAACGATCACTAATGAATCTATTGTGAAAAACATTGTAGAGGTAGGTACTGATGCGTATAAAAATATATTTATATTCCAAGGGAATAAAATGTATGTAGGATTTTGTATTAAGACTAATCATCCAATGCACCCTGTCACTAATACGCTGGTAAACATCTTGGCCATTTTGTGAAAATTGTGGTTACTGAATTATCAACAACTTTTTAAGTTGTAATTCTGTAGCTCTGCCTAGCCCACTCTGGGATTACAGGCGTGAAGGTATGTATGTACGTATGTATATAAATATCAGGAGAGAATATTGAGACAAACCTAGCTCTACACTTGTGATATGGTAAACGTGCTTATAAAAGAAATAATTAGTAATAAAAAGAAAACAAACAACACTCAGGAAGAAATATGTACTGAGAAACTAACCCTGGATCGCTATGATTGAAGGATATCACTACCATCAAGGAAAAACCGCGTCAAAATAGTGCGGTGGATGAGTGCTTGATTGACTTATTCTTAAGTTTAACTGTTTCAGATTGCACCAAACATCAATGACATTTTTCCAATGTACTGTACCTGGAGAGGACAAAAAGATATTTGTTTATCCATGTTCAGAAAGGTGTTAACTAGTGAAGGCGTGTGTTTTAACTTCAACGCCTTGGCAAATACAGATATGTTCAAAACGGGCAGGTTATAAAAAAATTCAAACTATTTGACGTTACGAGTATATATGTATAAAAAAAATTATAATAATAATAATTATAATTAATATTAATATTAATTATAATTTATAATTTTTCTCGTTAAAGTTTTTTTGAATACGAACGTGATTTTTAAATGAAAATTTATTTCTTATTGCAGCATTCAAACAAGATACAAATATTTATATTCATTCGTCAAAATTAAAGATTGGGATTATGATTCAGGGTATAGCTCACTGAGTAATGATACGTTTCCAAGACGTGGTCAAGTAAGTTCATAAAATTATTTCTTTTTTAACTCTACTTTGTTATAAAACAGTAACCTAATTGAATATTGCGTAAAACTATAGCCTGTAAAATACTAGAGATAATATTATTATGTCTAGTATTTTACTGGCTAATTAACATTCAGTGGAACTGATGCTATTACTAGGTATTATGTTCTAACTTCGAAGTTTTTTTTTCTATTAACTAATAATACACTGACTTAGGTAGGCCTCCAACAAGATGGAGTGACGACCTTGTAAGGATCGCGGGAACGCGGTGGATGCGAAAAGCACAAGACCGGTCTGAGTGGAGAGCCTTGGGGGAGGCCTATGTCCAGCAGTGGACGTCTTTCGGCTGACATGATGATGATGATGATGACACTGACTTATAACATAATACAGATGTAGTAGTAGTAGATGCATAATTGTTTTCCATCGCATTTTCTCGGAAACGTTCCTATTTGTCATGCTACTCTACTTCAGTCAACCTCAGTACTCGGTTGAGAGGGATTACCAAGCGAACACTAACCACCAGCATGGCAACCCTAGCCAAAGATACATGTACATAAACAGCTCTTCAATTTTTAAATTGATAATAACAAACAAAATCATCTTAAAACTAGTGTCAGTGTGCTAAGAGGTTATAAAACGAACTTACGTTGTGGCTACCATTGTAAAATACACATCGATTGCACGGATTCACGAAAGGCGGGGACTTTGGTAAGAAGATTTTTAGCCGTTTAAATTTAAATCTCATAAACAATTCAAGACAAGAGTTAATAAATCCGTTACATTGTAAACACTAACGGTATCACGGGAGCCACTGTACAGCTGATTGGATGTCACTTAATGACAGTTAACAATTCTGTCTTGTTACCAACAATACAAACGGAATCTGAGTGCTGCAAGCACTAAACTGCGTTCAGTTATAAATAAATTCGAGTCGATTAGACATCGATTGCGATTTCGTTAAAAATATCGATGAAATAGAATAATGTCTTCAAAGACAAAGAAAATGATGTGCGTTAAATGCAATATCGAGATCAAGACAAACGAATACCTAAAATGTCAGCTTTGTTCAAAATTTTACGATATAAATTGTACTGCGAACGTCACCTTCAAGAGATTCACACTGATGTCGAGAGAAAATAAAATTACCTGGAAATGTTTAAAATGTCGAAATGTAAGTGAAATTCCAGGAAATAACTATTCTCCAAATACACAAAACCTTACTAATACTACACGTGTATCTACCAGCGCTAGTAAAACCCACGCCCAAAAATATGAAAACGTCACATTCCGAAAAACAAAAGTCACCAAAGAATGTTCTCCTAAAGAAACTTCTCCTCCGTCTGACCTCAACTATAACTCCGAAGAGTCTGCCGACGATACTGCTCGAAGTCTTCCAAACATGTCAAATGTTGATGATCTCCAAGTTTCAGAGCTTAAATCTGAAATAACTAGACTATCTTTAGAGTTAGCTAGTGCTCATAATGAGATTGAAAAGTTGAACGAAAGTATGGTGTTGATTACCAGAACTTTAGAGGAGAAACAGAAGAAAATCGAACTATACAAAAAGTTATTCGGAGATGGTGGCTCGTTCTCAAAATCGACACCTACAAGAAAGTCTACAAAAACACAGAGTTTATCTAAACGTACTGCGGATACTTTATTTAGCTGCTCACCATCAACTTCGTCGGATAATAAGCAGGCAGAGGCTTTCTTTACACCAGAGCCAATATCAAGAGAGGAGACAGAAAATAACAATGATCCGCTTGTACTTGAAACTGAGGCAATATCGGGAGACGAGGACGTTGATGATTGTTACACGGTCGGCACTCCAGCCCAGATTACAAAGGAAATAGAAAATTCACCAATTGAGCACGAACCAACAAGTGATTCCGAAGCCAAGATGCAAAAGCGAAGAAGGAATATATTTATTTTTTCAAGTGAGAAGTGTGTTTTTCTGAGAAGATTCTTGCAAAATCATCTCGGAAATTCTCACATTGTCACTTCCTTAGTGAAACCGGATGCATCAACCGACAAACTGCTTGAGTCTTGCTTAAGCATTTGTAGTAATTTTGACAAGAGTGACTGTGTAATTTTTCTTTGCGGTCAAAATGATAAAAAGATAATGAAACTTCAAGCTTCATTGTACTATTATATTGAGAATTTATCTCATACCAATGTTCTATTAAGTGACATTCGCTCTTGCAAATATCATAACATTAATCAAATAAGAGACATGCTTAAGATGTTATGTACTGAATTCAAATACTATTCTTACTTTGTGCACTATGGTAATAAACTGAATCTCAAGTCACACAGCTCCAACATAATAAGTTTAAGTAAATCCCTGTTACACCGCATTCAGAGTCTTAACTATAAGTACGATTATTATTCTTTTGTGGAATCAAACCCAAAGTCTTTTCACGAAACTGATAATAAAGTTAAATTTAGAAGTGCGGAAACTCAAACTGACTGGGGTACATCATGTGAAGATACTGTTCCTAACAATACTCAAGAGCAGATATTAGACGAAAATAATGGAAAAAAAAATTTTTTTCGACACTAAAGGTTACACTTTTTCTGTTTGTCACCAGAATGTTCAAGGTTTGAAATCTAAAATAAATGAATTAGAGATTATTAATGATTCTGTAAATGTTGATGTATTTTGCTGCACGGAAACGTTCTTAAAACGTAATGAGGTGTCTACTCTGCAAATGGATGCATTCAAATTGGCCTCCTTTTTCTGTAGATGTAATATGTCTAGAGGAGGTGTGTGTATTTATGTTAACAAGTCCATTAAATTCAATGCCTTGGATTGGATATCTGCCTTGTCAATTGAGTCAGTCTTTGAAACTTGCGGAATACTGCTGCCTGATCTCAACTGTGTAATAGTGTGTTTATATAGAACTCCTGATAGTGATTTGTGCCTCTTCATTCAAAACCTTGAACTACTTCTTGGAAAATTGACACTTCGATTTCGGTATCTTAAAAGAAAAATTATTCTCACAGGTGACTTCAACATAAACTTGCTTTGCAATAATACAGCTAAACTTACCTTCTTATCTACATTAAAAAAATATAATTTACATACAACGATAAATGAGCCTACGAGAATAACTAGCAAATCTCAGACTTGCATTGACAATATTATAACAAATTATCGGAAATACACGTCGCGTGTTCTTAATCTAGGAATATCAGATCATACGGGTCAAATTATAAACTTACCTACAACTCAAAGCTTTAAAGAAAAGTTCTGGTTCATAAATACTAGAAATAATGATAAATTTATAGACATTTTTGTCAAATACATATCCCAAATAACTTTTTCTGATGTTTATAAAAATTCTGACCCTAACCTTGCATATAAATCATTTATACATCTTTTCAAACTAATTTACGACTTGACTATACCACTTCAAAAAATTAAAAAAACATATAAAAAACATCCAATTTGGAAAACGAAAGGAATAATTAAAGCTAGTAAAACTAAGCGTCAAATGTATCTAGCAATACAAAAAAATCAAAATGTGTCTAACAAAACGAATTACAAAAATTATTGTAAATCGTTTAAAAATGTTATTCGCAAGTCAAAAATTCTTTCTAGTAATAAATATATAAAAGATAGAACTAATAAGTCTAAGGCTATCTGGGCATTAATCAAACAATATACTACGACTACCAATTCAATGAAAATTACGGTTGAAAATTTAAAAGTTAACGATTTAAATATATCTAATGCAAATAGTATCGCGGAAGTATTTAATGAGTATTATCTTACTCAAAATGTATGTAGTGTCAAGGGCGTCAAATTTAAACCAGTCACCGAAAAAATATGTCAAAGTATTTTTTTAAGCCCTGTTGACGTTAGCGAGGTAATACATATAACAAAGTCATTAAAAAATAAAAAGAGCGTTGGGCACGATGGCATACCTATTCAAATAATTAAAGCTAGTATTAACGTAATCGCTGAACCCCTTGCGTATATCATAAATTTAGTTCTTGAGACGGGAGTCTTTCCGGAGGATTTGAAAAAAGCTTTGATCATACCTGTACATAAAAAGGGTGCCAAAGACGATATGACCATGTATAGACCAATAGCTTTACTTCCTAGTTTCGCGAAAATGTTTGAAAAAGTTATTTACAATAGAATATTAAGTTTTCTTGAGTCTAACCATATTCTCAGTCCAAAACAATTTGGTTTTCAAAGGGGTAAATCTACTACTTTGGCCATTTTCAATATTTTTATGCACATCTGGACTGAGATTAATGAGAAAAGGCCATGCATCGGACTATTTTTGGATATGTCTAAAGCCTTTGATTGTGTTGTCCATGACACAGTTCTTTGCCAACTCGAAAATATAGGAATAAGAGGCATTGCCCTTAAACTAATCGAGAACTATTTATGCAATAGAGTGCAAGCAACAGTCATTGATACTTATAATAGCATTGAGAAAACGGTAACGCAAGAAAAATCTGAGTTTAAAACAGTTCAGGTAGGAGTACCACAGGGTAGTGTTTTAGGGCCACTCATTTTCTTAATATACATTAATGAATTACCTAAAATTGTTAGTGACTTGTGCGTGCTATTTGCAGATGATGCCACAATCCTTTTTTCAGGTGTGAAAGCAAGTGAATCACACATAAATCTTACTTTAAGTCATGTTGTTCAATGGCTTCAAACTCTCAACCTAAAAGTAAATTTAACAAAAACTAAACTTATGCAATTTGGAAATTATAGAACCCCACTAATTGATTTACAAGTGGCAGAGGCAGGGGTCAACATTGAGCAAGTGACAAGTGCAAACTTTTTAGGTGTTAAAGTAGATTGCCACTTAAACTGGAAATCGCATATTGCCGAACTAAACAGTAAAATTTCAAGTGCATGTTACGCTTTGTCGATATTGTCTGCAACCTGTTCAGAAGACACAACTAGAAACGCCTACTATGGTAATATATATTCATTACTTACCTACGGTATTATCTTCTGGGGAGATTCTGTCGATGTTATGTCGACATTTAGATTACAAAAAAGGTGTTTACGCACCATGTACCGATTGCATAGTAGACACTCTCTGCGTAATGTATTCACGGAGAAGCGGTTATTAACATTGACTGGTATTTATATTTTGGAGCTGTGTTTATTTGTTAAATGTAATAATGAGTTCTTCACAAAAAAGTCATGTTTCCGAAATAACTTGCGAAGTCAGTATAAATTTAATTATGTTATTCCGAGAGCCTACAATAGGCTTGTTTATAAAAGTACCTTTATTGCTGCAATGCGAGTATTCAATAAACTACCTGTTTATTTAAAAAAACTAGAGGGTAACAATTTTAAAAATTCGATAAAAAATTGGCTCATTGAAAAAGCGTTCTATGACATGAAGGAATTCTTCGCCCAATGAGGGATATTGTCATTTACCCTACTGCTGCTGCATTGTTCTATTGTACGTCCGAGATGGATAAGCGTTTGAGACTATTTTCTTTTTTTTGTTATCATATCACCCTTGTACACAGTTTTACAATAAAGACTATTTCTATTTCTATTTCTATTCCAAATCGCAGGCCATTTTTGTCAACTGCCCTGAAGCGCTAACCAAGATGCATTTTCTTTTCTATCACTCAAAATGTATGGGATGACATCCTCGTCCGTTGCGATGAGCCACGTGATCAACGATCATCCCATACATAGAATGATAGAAAAGAAAAACCTTAGAAGCGTTTGCATCTTGGCTAAGGCCTCTGAACACATTCCCCAAACACCTTCCAAGTACAGAAAAATGGCATATAAGTGTCTTGTCCTAATAAAATTAAAACAAAACAAATAATGACATAAACTTTTGTATATTAAACCTGATATACTATTTTTCAGGCTTATACAAGAGTTAAAGTATTGTCCTTATCCTTTGTCAATTATGATGACGTCATCATCACTACAGCCGAAAGATGTCCAGTGTTGGACATACTATGTCCCCATAATGTAGGCTTCCCCCAAAGTTTGCCACAATGTGTCCTAAGGCCGTAGACAAGACGCTTAGCGCTATCGTTATCGATTTTCAAAAACTGTTAAAGTATTCGGAATTGACGCAAGCGTTTAATTTATTATAATTTTCGATAGCGACAACGATTTCGAAATGCCTTGGTAGGGCCACTGCATTGCTTGCATACATTGGATGTTGATGAAAGAAAGAAATAAAGAAAATCATTTATTCGTGACATGTATAACAAAGACCAGAGTAACAAATACAAGAAGAAAGTAGTCACGAAATGGTCCCAACTCAGCGTAATGCTGGCATTAAAGTCAGCGCTGGTCTTCCTTTGGAGCCATACCTTTGAGATGTCGGTCAGCCTTGTTAAATCGCTGGGTTTTTTTATTACGAAGACGCCACTCTAAGCTAAACTAGGGTCTAAATTGACAATAATAAATGTTTTTTTCAGGAAAATGGTGCGAAACCTGATCTTGACTTTATACTCAAAGAAAATCCCGCAGACAGGGACGAACTTTGCAACAGCATGTTTAATGGATTTAAGGTACTCCAAAATAATATCAGAAAAACTTGACTTGGTCAAAGTTTCATTTGATTTCTCTAAAAATTTCAAATTAGTTTGATTTGAACCATTACCATGATATAGTTATCTTAGTCTCGTAAACTTTCGTGTTTTACCGTGGAGAGCAAGACAGATAATTAAATGTCTGGCACAGGGACATTGCTATGTAGTCCATAGGGTTAGCAAAGTGCCTGACTGCAATCATGAGATTGCCAAAAAACTCAAGTTTTAGAGCACATTTATTAACTACCTACTTTTTTCTCCTTGTATGAAAAAATTCAACCAAAATCATAAAACATACTTACTTTCAAATTAATAACTACAGTGGAAACTTTTTTTTTATTACCTCTGTTACAATAAATAGATGCATATAAAAGGCATCTCTGTTCTTATTACTTAATAGTCACATTTTAGCTTCTAAATTCTTCCCTTTTATATTACGTTGCTGTTTTAGATCTATCTCCACCATCCAGCTGATATGCCCCAGTCTTCTCTGTACTACTACGCAGCAATTCCTGGACAGCTGACTTCTTTAGCTCTTAAGTTCACTGCACTGAACACATCGGACACACTAAAGAAGTACAGTTCTGGCTTGTAAGTTTACTTCAGCTGTTAATCATTATGGTGTTACTTATGAACTTGTTTTTTTTTTCTTCTTTTGGTTAATCAACGGACATGATTACGACCACGTCATGCTCATGCTCTTAACACATTGTCCTCAAAATTGTCAGATGCTATTGAGAATATCATAATCTCCTTATTTATAACGTATTTTTTTGTAATTTTTAATAATTTATTAGCATTGTTTTAATACTAAATTGCACTGCGCAGGCGTCAATGCTACTTCCCCGAGGATCGAAAACTGCAATACTTCAATATTTACACGCCCAGTAACTGCAGACTTGAGTGTCTGTCTATCTATACATATGAAAGGTGCGGCTGTGTTTGGTTTCATATGCCACGTGAGTTGTTTTATTTTATTACAAGTTATAGAAAAAAATGTATCTAATATAAAGCCACCCTCAATTCAAACAACATGCAGTCATGCAAATTACATTTAACAATGCCAATTCACCTTTATAACAACTTTTATCTACTAAGTATAATTAAACAAAATATTAATAAACAATGACGAAACTTTCTACCACAAATTTTATTTTTTAAAACATACATACATAAACATACATACATAAACTCACGCCTTCATTCCCAGAGTGGGGTAGGCAGAGCTACAGAATTACCAAGCACTCTTAAATAAGTTGTTGATAATTCTGTAACCACGTTTTGCACAATCAGGCTAAGATGTTTACCAGTGTATTAGTGACAGGTTGCAAGCCTATCGCCTAAGAGTACTAGAAGCCTTTATTTTTCCCTTAGTCGCCTCTTACGACATCCACGGGAAGACATGGAGTGGCACTATTCTAACCCGGTGACAACACAGGTCTATTTTTTAAAAGTATTGCAATATTACCATTCAAATATAAAACATGTTTTAATTTCAGATTCAAACAGTTCAGAAATATGTACGGCATCTAGGAAACGATGCGTTGCAAATGCTCAGGGTAACTATATTTAGAAACACATATAGAATTCCACACGAAATCAATAGTAACATTTCTTTAGATAAAGTCTTCTGTATATATTTCAGACGAATTGGTATCTCAATCACGCACGCTAAATGAGAGCATGGAAAAGAGATGCAACTGCCTTCCGTCTTGCAATAGCATACAATATGACGCTGAGATCCTTAAAACGAATTTCGACTACAAAAAAAATCAAAGAGCTTTAAAAAAAGCATTGCTAGATTATAAGAACCCTGTTGACGACACGTAAGTATCTATAATTAACGGGTGACAAGCAGACGCATGCATTACTACATGATTTTTAGCCTTCAGGGTTAAAATTAAGGCAACGTAATATGTCACCTTCTTTAGTACCAATAATCCTGCCTTGTCAAAAGGAATAAAATGTGTTCATCTGCTTTACCCTACGAATGTGCTCTAGTTATCTCATAGGAATATTCCGACTGGTCTTTCACAGGGTATCTCATATGCACCTGGGCTCCCAAGCGTGTTGTAGCGCTCCGGAGAGCGTTAAATCTTCATGGTTTTAACATGGGGCTTTGTTAGAGAACATTTCCCTTATGCTACATCTCCGAGCTCCGGCCTAAAAAGTGTCCGATAGTTAGTCACACCTTTGATATATAGCAGGTTTCGCTTGCCGCCGTTTCACAAGAACTATGGGGATGATGGGTGCACTCTATTAATTAAAAACGTTAAAGACAGTTGATGCACTTATTATGGAACGTGATTGGTTATTTATTAGGTCTATTCCGACTAGTTACATTGTTAGTTCCATTGATGTAACTAGATGGACTTTTTTTTCCTAGTAGTTACATTCAACGAAGATGGATTCCGTAATGGAACTACATGGACTTTTTTTTCCGAGTAGTTACATTAATAATACTTATAATAAATATTATTAGATCAAATTATTATATTTTTTTAATATAGGCAAAGATATTGAAAATAAGTACCTTCTATAAGATTGCATTCGTTTTATATAAATTTATTAAGTATTATTAATGTAACTACTCGGAAAAAAAAAGTCCATGTAGTTCCATTACGGAATCCATCTTCGTTGAATGTAACTACTAGAAAAAAAAATGTCCATCTAGTTACATCAATGGAACTAACAATGTAACTAGTCGGAATAGACCATTTATTACATTTAAATCAAAACCTAATAAGGTTCTTCCCCTGACACTTTTCTGTTGTATCTTTAGGAGCACTCCGTGTTGCTATTTTGAATATCGGATCATTGAGACAACGTGGAGGTCTTAAACCTTCACAAAACTGTCCCCCAGTCCCAGTAGAGTCATGAGTCATGACGCGTTGATTCTGCCTCCTACCTGTCTCACGCCCAGCCTCAAAACATTTATTGAGCATGCGCGGGATATAACTGATCAAAGTGCCCATTCTGATCGAGCCTTACTAAAAAATGAAAAGGACACTACCTGGTGAACTGATATTGGAATCCTTTATAGTCATTGGTCCTTATCGTCATTTGTCCTAATTCATTGTTTGTCCTAAAGTCAACACAACTCTAACTTTAACTAACCTCAGGTATTTTTGGAAAGCTTAAAAAGTTGTCTGACTCAATTGAAAACCTTTTTAGGACAATCAATAATTTAGGACAAACGAACGTTAGGAGATACGATATTATGGATCGCGAATGACACCCCTTAAGATTATACATTATACCGTTTTGAAATGGTTAAGTCATTTATTTACTCCATTACTCTCCGAGACTGTTGCAAAAATATCTTCCACGTATCATGGTTGTTTAAGTTGTACAATATGGCTGTATTTAATGTTAATTTGAATTTTAACTCTGCAGACGTAACTTTTCGAGAGTAGAGTTATACTTTAAAGAGCCCCGGTTCGTGTCGATGCGGCGCTCGGAGCTGTTCGGGCTGACGGACTTCCTGGCCAACTGCGGCGGGCTGCTGGGGCTCTTCCTCGGCTTCTCCTTCCTCAGCATCGTCGAGATCTTCTACTTTTGCACTCTAAGGTAAAGGTTTTTTGGAAAAGCCTATGTGTACCAGTGGACTTCTTAGGTTAACATAATAATAATGACAGCTGTTGCCCAAGTTTAATCAACAAAAAACAATACTTAGTGTTTTGTATTGTACTGCGTAATACTATATAACTATTAATTGATAAGTAAACTTATGTTTTACTATAAAAATGCAAAATAATCATTTTGTCCAAAGCTTTAAAAAGTTTTAGTGAACGCATCAGCCTCACACTTTTTTTTTTGTTGCAGGCTATGGTGCATCTTAAAAAGTGACATCAAAATTGAAAAGAAACAGCTGAAAGAGAGCATGCATAAATAGTAGTAGTTGGAAATGTTTATACTTCACAACCATTATTTTTATGTAATTAAAATATCCACAATTTAATAAAAATTATAAGGAGTTCTAGATCAACTCCGGCCTGCGAAGGTTTTTAATCCGACCCGCCACGTATATTCCAAAGTAGTGAAGTTAGTATATGGCCATTGAAACATAATATTTAGTTACGATAGTTTAGCTTTTGGAAAATGTGTGGTATGTCAGACCATGCTCAGTGTAGGGTTCCGAAGCCGTTACTATAACCAAATTAGATCTTAACTTTGCCCATACATCGACATAGGTCGCGGTCAGTTTACCAACACCTAATAAGTTTTCCGTAGGTATAAAAATTTAAACCGTTTGTAACTGAAGAACCAATGAAGTCTACTTAGACGTCATAGGTTTCCTTTAAAATTCGTTATATGTGCTTTCATTTGTGATATTTTTCAGATTTTTAGTATTTGTGCTTTCGGCTGTAGGGAAGGCGGGGGGGCGCTTTAAATCTAAATATTTCAGAAACGGATCCCTTAACCATTCTCTGAGCTAGGCTGCGGACGGACAGACGGGGCGGACGGTATAAGGGTTCCAAGTTTGACTACGGAACCCTAAAAAAGGGACATTCCAAAGATAAATTTCTTGAATTTTTTGCCCCCCCCCCGTCTAGATACTAAGGATGTATACCTTCTGTGTGAGAAAGTATATGTAGTTATAGTTACCATCGAGACATGTTATCCACTTCCCTATTTTCGAAGAACTCTGAAATTATACGTTGTCAACGTCAAGGCACGACTGACGACCGCGCGCGAGATTTATTGCGTCGGCGCAGATGAAAGCGATCGATCCAAGATGGCTACCGCGCCGCCATGTTTAGATCGCCGAGTCGTGTCTCGTTAGAAGTTTATTATTCAATCAGCTACCTTATCTGATAGGGACGTGTCTAAATCAGTAGGTGGATGGCTACGGGCGAGATAATGAAGAGAAATTATATAAACTCAGCTAACCTTGAAGTTTGCCAATGATGATGAATCCAAAAATGAATCAATAATGGTATAAGTATTTATTTGTTAATCCGTGGAAAACCAGGTATTTTACATAAATTTAGACGTTTAACGTTTAATAAACTTATTGTGCCTAAACATAGATCCATGGGTTTCCGAGGAAGTTTTCGTTATGCAGCATCGAAAATCTGGAATAATTTGCCACCCCCCTTACGTACTAATATGTCGCTACCAACCTTCAAAATTAGCTTCCGAAAAGTTTTATTAAATAAACAACAAAGTGAATGATAATAGAAACCCTCACCCGCAGAATGCTCTGCTGCACAATTGGACCGACCATATTATATTATTGATAGAATATATTATAGTAGTTACGTTTAATTGTATTGTATTTGTTCGCTCTTTATTAGATAAAGGTAGTTACAGCGTAGCGTAATGTTCCCTTGTAACGCTGAAATGTAGCCGAGAGCTAGGTGCAGGCTGAAAACCAGCGCTGCGCAGCTGACCCAGCTCGCAGCATATGCTGAGACCTGAGCCTGTTGTCACAAAAATGTATATGTAAAGTGCTGACATTTAAACTGTGTTAATGTTTTCTTATTTGTGACAATAAATCATTTTTTATTTATTTTATTTATTTATTTATTTAACGTAACAGGATATAATAATCTACTAGTTGTAAAGGTATAATCATAGTTATCACATTATAATTATAATCAAGTGTTGTCTTAAATGCTTTGTCATAATTAATAAAGTTGTAAAAGTTATTATGTTTATTGTGGTTGGAATAAAACCCAACTTGAAAACAGTCACCCGTCGAGTTTTTATAAAAGACAGACTAAATTAAGTCAATTACGTTAAACATACTACCATTAAGATTAAGATAAGTGTATTGAAATGGCTAACAAATACAAATATGTTTTTTAAAATCTATTATTGCAGAGTAATTGTTCTAGTCGTTATTATGACATAATATGCTTAATTAAATGTATCCTTACACTCTATTACTTTTCAATACACATGTGTCTCATATTATGCATTCTAAGTAATGTCATAGTATATATAGAAAAGTAGCTCGACTCCGGCCCTTTAGGAGATTCTGATAACAATTGCCGCTCGGGCGTCAGGGTTGTCCAAACTTGTTTTTCAATTTAAGTCAGCTACTTGGCCATACTTTCTATGATTTATAAGAATATTAATTTTCATAAATTACACAATCTTAAAGTAAGTAAGTATAAATATTGTTAGGTACAGTACCTCAACGAAAATGTTAAGCACTTTAGTGCGTTGTCATAGTAAATTTCAAACAGAACATCAAATGACACACATGACAATGACTATGACATTCACAATGACAAGGTTCTAAGTATGCTCAACATTTTTATTGGGTGACTGTACCTAAGTACCAAATTTAAATTATTTTACTTATATAATTTTATCTGTTGACACTAAATTATATATTTATAGGTATGTGATGGATGTGATATGTAAATTCCTTTTTATACTCGTCGATTAAAATCTGTGTATTAAGATTTCATAGAGAATACTGTAACGTCACTCTTTTCATCGATGTTCCTTCCGAAACAACCGAAATAACTATTTCGATACGCTCAAGACAACCGAAAAAAATTTGAAAATAGAACTTCGGATTTCCATGTGTGTCCTTGTTTAAGGAGACTCGATCCGATACAAAATTGCCAATCTGTGGCGTTTAGGAACGTAGCAGCGTCGCGTCATCTGTCAAAAATCTACTTTTTAATTATCTTGTGTCAAAAAAGTCGGATAGTAGAACACTTACGATATTTAGTTTTCTTATATACTCGTATGACTTAAATTATTAATTTTAATGAACTCGTACAAAAAGTATTGTTCACAATAGTGTCATAATTAAGCTTTTTAATCTCGTACCTTACTTAGGCCACTCAGCAAGCTTCGTGGCCTAAACACGGTACTCGACTAAAAAGCTCTCTATTATAACACGATTGTGAAAAATACTATTTTGACCTTTTGATAATGCCGCTTTCGCGCAAGGTGGTTCCTTTGACTATTTACCTGTTATTGGATTATGTATACTATTATTTATACATCCGTATACAGAACAATATTTACGTCTTTTCGGCAGCGACATTGTATTGTCGCTCGATAGTGATAGGTAAGTACGCGCACTACCAACAAAACGTAACCGAGCGCAAGGACGCCGCAGTCCGACTAATGTACACTCGTAGTATCCTGAGATTTAGTATAAAGTGGGAGTTTAACCCCGCCCACCGCCGCGAGCCGCGCGATGTACCTTTGTTTGAAGACGTTCTACTGTTCTTATGCTGTGGTAATGTGCTGACTCCCCGGGTTAAATGAACCCCGTGCGCTCTTTGAATTTGTATGGCGTTAGGCACCAACGATCTAGTACGATCTGATACGATGACAGATCGATCCCAATAGAGCATAGCACGACCATTTTCGAAAAGTGGCGCTGGTGTGTACTTTTTGTTCGGCACTTCAGACTCAACAAGACCATATTGAAGAACAAGTTGCTGATAAATGATCTTGGCTAAGAGGTTTTGCAAGTACTCGCCGTTGGCCAAATGCAAACAACTGGAAATTATGTGAATAAGGGACTCGACGGAGCTACGGTAACCTCGAGAAATGTAGGCTTTGCCGTCCTTCAGAATATACTTCCGGTAGTTGTTCGTCATTATAACCTCACCAGCAATTGCATTGACAAAAAGTTCGCTGTTCTTCGGTCGTTGAAAGAGCTTCTTTGGACTATCTGCAGGTGTTTAGGTTGCTCCAGTTTAACTGGTGCCCTACATTTGTTCGATCATCGCAGTTTGTTACGCTGCCACCCGAAAGAAAGATACATAGAGGCAAAATTATCTGTTGTCAGTGAGTATTCTGATCGGAAGATCATTTACCTTCCGTGCCTTGATTGCTGTTGTAGTCATTATGATGTCCATGCATTCTGCCTAGAAACCAGCGTTATTCAAGGGCCTATGGCACAGTCTTCCAGGCAGGATGTATAGGCATCATAATGGCTGCAACAGCAAATAAGGCATGGATTGAGATGTGTATTTTTGTCCTCTGAGAATGTTCCGGAACGCCCTTTAGTGAGGTAAGACATTCGACAAGCCTCCTCTGCTAAGCTGTTAGGCAGTTGTTCAGCATTTTTGATTGATATATTTAAAAATACAGTGAAAGAGATTAATGAAAAAAAAGAGTCTAATATGCCTGTGAGAGGTAACAAATGCGGGATGGTATTGGCATGTAATTAGTCGTAGTTTTTGACTATTTTTAATAATTACACCATTTAAATGCCAGGCTTCCGAAACAATGAATAATAATGGCAGGCATTCTGTGCTGAGGGGTCTCATTTTATAATTTCCAACTCTTTTTCTGTAGTTGGCTCTAAAATCATAATAATTTTACCTCCCTCGACTGATGCCTTTTTGAAAGAAGAGTATTGGTTTTACACTTAAAATATTGGTTGCAATTTTACTAGACATTGTGTAGTTATAACACGCCTCTATTTGCGTAGCGGGTAAAAATCAAGAAGTTTTTCAGTACCATAAAACATCCCTCAGAAAGCACAACTTTATTTCGCAGGCTTATAACTCCCGTTAACAGGTAAACATATAAACGTTAACCAAACTTTGAAACATGAAGCTATTTATTAAACTGTATATCTTGCAATACAATTCCAAAAGCTACTCCAGAAAAGAATTCTTTAAACAATATCAATTTATTCAAATTGAACTTATACAAACTATTCCAACGAAGGGAACAGTAAAAGTTCATTAAAATACCAAGTAGAATATATTAATTTCGGCAACTAAACTTTCGGCACGTCTCAAGATTTTCACTGGTTGAATTTAGAATTTTTCGTTTTTTTGTGGCAATAGTTGCACTGATTATTTTCTGCTTTGTTATCTGTTTTCAGGGTGTACCATAATCTGAAACATAAAACACATTGTGTGTAAATCATGTGAAAAGTGAGTTAATCAATGAGTCCTCAGTCGTTTCTTATAATTGTAATGATTTGTTTTTTTTTGTGATTGTTTGTTTGTGCGAAGGTGTGCTTGTTTGTTTGTAATGACTAATGTACCTCCTCCGCCACTGGTAGTTTGGCAAGGTGGCCATATAAAAAAAAAAGTAAAAGTGACAGGAGGAAAAAGGCGGACATTCGAACAAGGGATGAAGTAAAGAGAGGATATTATAAGAGGGTAAGAGAATTGTGAAAATTGAAAACAAGAGATCTATATCTTACCAAAACAACTTTAAAAGTATAAGAAGTATTTAAGAGTAAGTATTGTAATAACGATTCACCGTCCTCACCAATCGAAGTGAATTTTGTGTCAAGGATAGTTTTTATCACGAACACTGACATAGGGTGACGGCACCAATGATGGACACTTTTAGCTGACAGGCACCAGTAATGGACACTTAAGTCTTAAATCAAATTTCATACGGTCCTAAATTGATTGTTGCAAAACAAATGAATAACCCTTATCTTCTGTAAAATAAGAATCAAGTGTCCATTATTGGTGCCTTGTCCATTACTGTTTCGGTCTCCCTAAAGTGCTAAACCGCAAAATCTTAGCTCTCGGGGAACTAACGGAAAAATACTTTTACGCAAACGGAATGCTGGAGAACAACTAGGAAATATTAAATGAACAACGCTTCAACCGATTAAAGTGAAAATAGTAAAAGATAGTTTATAGCACCGAAAAGGATATACTTAAGTTACATTTCATCCCGAAATGTTTTACCGTTCCTGAGGGATCAGCAATAAATTCTACGAAAACGAAGCTGCAGGCAAAAGCTAGTCGGGAATAAATCACCTCTAAATAGCTCATCGTTACTAGGAATTAAAGCTTGAAAATAAATGTTTTACAACTGGCCGTATAATTTTGTCATTTACTGAAGTCTCAGTAAGCTTATTTTTTTATAATATAAACATAATCATAAAATTAAAGTAGGTGACTACGGGATTAAAGGCTTGTAGTATTGTTAGGCGATGGGCTTGCAACCTGTCACTGAGATACACATCGTAAACACCTTAGCCTGTTTTTGCAAGTTGTGGTTATAGAATTAACAACAAATTATTAGAGTTGTTGGTAATTCTGTAGCTCTGCCTACCCCACTCTGGGATGAAGGCGTGATGGTATGTATGTATGTCATAAAAGTAAAATTACAATACTATTACAAAAAATAAACCCAATAAAAACCTAACCAACACGGGTGCAACCGGCAGCAGGGCAGAACTCAATCTACCGGTGGGTAGGGCTGCAGAGAGAGGAACAATACGTGCCGTGTCGAGGAGTACTGCTTTCTGTATCTGGCCCTTAATATCCGTCTGGCGAGAGTCATAATTTATTTATTAGCGGTGCTTATGTTGATTCCATGAAATAAATTACCTTAAAGTGCAATAGTAGATAATCTCGACGATGCTGAGGAAGGAGAAGCCGAGGAAGAGCCCCAGCAGCCCGCCGCAGTTGGCCAGGAAGTCCGTCAGCCCGAACAGCTCCGAGCGCCGCATCGCCACGAACCGGGGCTCTTTAAAATACACCTCCAACCTCGAATAATCCATACTGCAAAGTAAAATTTCACATTAAGGTCTAGTTTTTTCTCCTGACTGCTATTCCCAAATCGCCCTACCATCTTGTTTATCTCAATATCTGGTTTGTAGGCAAGTTATAATTCTGATAAACGGTAGACCACAACTTTACTCCAAAATATATTACAGAGAGACATATCAAAAAAGTGGTCGTTATTTAACCGACTAAAATGTATAAATTGAAGTTTTAAAAGTAAGTTTTGCTGTCAAGTGCGAGTCAGTCTTGCACACGAAGGGGTCCGTATAATTGTATGGGCGCCCTCTTTTTTTTTAATTATTATTTGTTGTTACAGCGGTGAGAATTTTAACTGTTTACTTGTTATGGTTCATAAGATACAACCGGCTGACTGACAGGGTCCCGGTGACCACAAAAACTATTACTTACAAAAATTCAAAACTTACTTGTTTTCATCGACATTGTACATAGATTTTTGTAACTTTTTCAATTCATAGTTTATTTTTCGGACGTCAGCGTCGTAGTGCACGGTGTTACAAGACGGGAGGCAGTTGCATGCATCTCCCGTACTAATGCTCGATTTTGTGGATGTAAGTTCTTCTGCCCATAAAAAATGATTTGATTAATTCGATTAGCGTTTTACTTCCGGTGCAAAATAATGGCTGTTATAAGTGTGTTGCCTGTCTATCTGTGTCTGTGTGCGGAATCGTAGTTTCCAAACAGTAGATCAACCAATTCGGACGCGGTTTCATTGAATACATAGCTCCGTATTAACCAGGTTGGTTCTGAGCTAAGTATAATTAATATCGGCTGAAACCTTTAAGATTTATTAGCTCTAAAAACAAGAAGCATATTTTGGGAAATTTATCAGTTTAATAGTTTTTTCAAATTGTAATAATCCTAAGACTGCAAATGCGTTGCCAACCCTGAGGACTAGGGTGGAACATTTTCAAAGTTTTACCTGTATTGGTCAAATCGCATCGAATAACCCAGGATCTTGTAATGCTTAACACCAAACATACTTACTTTCAGCTTTGTTAACGCAATACCTCTTCATTGCTGTGCATATTTCTGAACTATTTGAGTCTAAAACAATACAAAACATTGTAATTACCTCGTGTGTTCATAAGTTTTGAGACGAAACTTTATACTTAATAAATAAAGAAAATAATACTGGCACCTATTTTATTATTTTTTCAATTTTGAATTTGGAATGTTAGTGTGCTATTGGTATGTTTTTAAAATTCATTTCTCTTGTTTTTCTCGTGATGGAGGGAACGAAAGAATTGCGTGCGACTGTCATTTCACTACATATGGCGGGGAAAAAACCAATGGAGATATTCCGTGACATAAAATGTTTTGGGGTAAGCCGCAACTTCGTATATTACACCATTAAACGGTACAAGGAAACTGATTCTTTGAAAGATCGCCATAGGAGTGGTCGCCCGCGGTCCGTAAGGACGGCTGCAAACATCAAAATAATCAGAGAGCGACTTCGCCGAAATCCATGTCGCACCCAGAAAAAACTCGCTCTGCAGACTAAAATTTCGCGTATTTCAGTCAACAGAATATTGAAATATGATCTCAAAGTAAAGGCTTACAGCCGTAGAAAAGTTCATTTTCTAAATGATCGCCTTCGTAAATTACGTCGCGAACGTTGTCCGATGCTGCTCAAGAGACACGATGCGAAAAAGATACTCTTCACCGACGAAAAAATCTTTACGGTTGAAGAAAAGTTTAACCGGCAAAATAATAAAGTTTATGCCAAAAGCAGCAAAGATGTTCCTGCTACAGCACGAAATGTCTCGCGTGCTCATCATCCGGCGAGTGTGATGGTATGGTGGGGGGTTTCGTACGAAGGTGTCACTCCGCTCCATTTTTGCCAACAAGGTGTCAAGGTTAAAGCAAAAAATTATCAAAGTGACATTTTAGATACTGTAGTGAAACCCCTATCTAATAGTTTATTTCACAACAAAGAATGGATTTTCCAGCAAGACTCAGCACCCGCCCATAAGGCTAAAACGACTCAAGCTTGGTTAAGGGAAAATTTGCCGGGCTTCATCGCGGCGGAAGAATGGCCTTCCTCCAGCCCTGATCTCAATCCACTGGACTATTCTTTGTGGACTGAATTGGAACTCAGGGCCTGCCAAAAGTCCCACCCAAACTTAGATTCTTTAAAGCGAGCCCTCATCAAAGCAGCGAAGGATATCCCGCTGGAGAAGATTCGTGCCGCGATCGATGACTGGCCGGAACGTCTAAAAGCTTGTATTAAAAATAGGGGTGGGCATTTTGAATAGTAATTGCTTGTGGTTGTTGGTTAATGTCTAATTATCATTATCTGTAAATTTTATAAATATAGCTTTATTCTTTAAATTTTTATGTAATATTTATTTCGTCTCAAAACTTATGAACACACGAGGTAATAGTAGGCATGCCAAATTCTGGGATTCTAAATATAACGGATTATTTTAATATAATTTTCAATTTAACAACTATGGTTGTATCTGCTTGCTGTGTATAGGAGATTCCGAGCTATGTGGTAGATCCATCAGTCTTTTTCAAGACAAATTTGGTTGTTTAAATGATGAATTGATAGTAAAAAACCTGTAAAAGATGTTATCGTAGAGTTGGCGGCCTTTTTCGAATCCACATCCACTTAGGTGTTTCGGATTTGTACTTCTTGCTTGCTCTTAATAAATATCGCACTGTAAACTAGTTTAGTAATTTCTCGTAATATGGAATCAACCATCAAAATGTCGATAATTTTATTCCAAATTTAATAACATTGGGTTCTTGTACTTAAAAATAATAAAAAATAATGTAATTCAAAATAACGTTGAGTAAACTTTTGATCACAACCGTCCGTGTATGGAATTGACGTAGGTCACGTGATATAATATATCACTCGTTATAACTGACATATTTCATTTTTGACAACGCATGTCGATTGATAGTCACGTGAGTTACGTCAATTCTATAAATTTTTCTATGAGAACGCAAATCGACAGTGATCACCAAACGCTAGCGTTTGTATTCGATGCCAACTTATCTAGCCCCACGGTTCGCGATTTTATGAGAACTCAAATCGACAGTGATCACCAAACGCTAGCGTTTGTATTCGATGCCAACTTATCTAGCCCCACGGTTCGCGATTGTAAATTACGTTTTATCGTTTAAAAAATAAAGGAGGATGGGCTTATTGGCCTATATGACAAGCGATGTCACCAGATAGGTAATTCTAAGCTGTAAAATTATTACTTTGGCAGGTACTTCCAAATTTTAGCCTTAAAAAAGTTATCGCCATGCAAAGACAGCGGTGTTTCAAAGTAATTAAGCTAACGTCGTGTATGTAGGCGTCCCGATGTTCCAGATTTTTTAAATATTTCTCACACTTGTTTGAGGATTCCCGCTACATAAAATTGTTGTAGAATTAAAAAGGATATCGGATGACATAGTAACTTTTTATTTTTTTATAACATGGGAAGGCAAACGAGCACACAGGCCACCTGATGGTAAGTGGAAACTGTGACCCATCGACATTCGCATTCACAAGACTGCAAATGCGTTGCCAACCCTGAGGAGTAAGATGGAATGCCTCTATGCTAGTCATTTCACCGGCTGTCTTATCCCCAACCCGGAACACAACGATGCGAACACTGCTGGTTGGCGGTAGGTTAATGGATAAGATAGTGGTACCAACCCGGACGGACCCTGGACAAGGTCGTCCCACAAGTAAGTGCTTATTGTTATTAGTTTCTAGGCCAATGTTCATACTTTTCTGCCCATTTTCATTTCGCATGGAAAAAGAGGGACGGGTCCTCCACGTAGATCGCGATCTTAGACCATTGCTGTACAACTCACGAGGCATGTAAAACGGAACGCAGCCGCATCTCTTGTAGGTGTAAATGGAGAGACAATCCAGCCTGCAATTACTGGGCGTGTACGTTTTGAAGTAACGCAGCTCGCGTTCCTTCGGGAAGTAGCATTGACGCCTGTAACACCATAGAAACATTTTTTTTAATTCAATGCTTACTGGTCATCTTGCAAAACAATCGTTGGGAATTCAAGGAGGGTCTGTTCCACTGTATAAAAAATAAAAAATATCGAGGGACAATGTCACACCAATTAGCCCTAGTCCCAATTTAAGCTCTAGGCTTGTATTATGGGTAGGTACTAGACAACGATATAAATACTTATATAGAGAAATATATACTTAAATACATAGTAAACATCCATGACTCAGGAACAAATATTCGCGCTCATCACACAAATATCTGCCCTTACCGGGATTTGAACCCAGGACAGGCAGGCAGGGTCACTATCAACTAGGCCAGCGCGTCGTCGTATGTTTTTTTAAATGTTTTTCCACTGATTTCTCCGTCAGTTGTGGACTGATTTTAAAAAATATTTTTGGTTTGATAGAATATGCTTTTGACGTGGTCCGATTGTCACTAAAACTGAATATGACGGGATGATCCGTGAGGGCATTATAGCGATATTTGTATGTTTAGTAAAAAGTTCAGCTTTTAATTTTGCATTCGGACAGTATTAAGTGGTTAGTTGGAATTAACGATGAAGACCACAGATGGCAGATCTCCTCAACGGTTTTCAAGGGTGGTGATAAGACATCTCGCTTAAGATAATTGAGCGACTAGAATAAAGGACATTTAATCGTTTCAATATGACAACGACTTTTCCGCGGCGTTGTTTGCGGCGAGCCTGAAAAGACTTGAAGTTTCATATCAATTAAGAAGTGGGAATACATAACAGCCTATTATGATCACTAGAAAGTATACATAAAATAAGTGATTTAAAATCAAAAAACATTTTTAACAACGAAAAATATTATTACTTTATATTGGCAGGTAAATTCTTAAGTTAGATCATTTTACTTATAAAACACATTATTTTATTGTTAAAAAGAGATATGACTGCATTCAAAGATATTCTTAAATCGAACCAGCTATATATAAAATAAGAAAAAATCGATAGGACTCTTTAATAAATAAAAAATTAAAAAGATCGTGAAATGTAATATTAACATTAGCGAGTGTTGATTTTTTGAATTTTTAGCTGGTTCGCTTCCGGGTGGGACAAGCAAATTTTAGAAAATCTTTGAATGCAGTTTAGTTTCTGCAGTTGTTAAATGATCTAATTTAAGGATTTAAGGCAGTTCCTCTCTAGGCCCGTATTTTTTCCACCCTGTATATACATATGTATAACAAGAGTACGCGCGCGACTTCCTCTATTTTAACCCCTTAGGGGATGAATTTCCAAAAAATCTTCATTAGTGCACTAAGCACTTCATCCCCTTTTACCTCATAAGGAACCTACGCGCCAGAATCTCTACACCCAGCGGTTTGGGACGTACTATCAGCCCATTGGAACCCTGACCCACCATAGAACGGTGTCACAGTGCCATTACAAAACAATTTGTTTGACACTTCTTACAACTTTAGTCATAACGTCACTGTGACACGGTTATATGGTGGCTCAAGGTTCAATTGGGCTGATAGTACATACATTGGAATTATACTCAGTCAGTTTTTTCTGTTATATAGAAGATTACCAATATTTAATACACTTACAAATCGGGTGAATATTTAATCAGTGACTCGGACGTGATCATTTTATTGAACTTGACAGCCAGAGAAGTCACCCCTTCAGATGAAACTGGGTGGAAGTATAGCGAAGTTTGCGGCAGGTCATCTGGGTGATGAAGGTATACCTGCAGAAATCAGAGAACTTATTCGTTTACCAAATAGATCTGTGAATTATTTATTGTAATCGCTTGAGCGGTGGATTAATCAATTATATAACCCTAATACTATCGAATAATATAATGTATGTGTGTGTGTGTGAGCGTGTGTGTGAGTGAGTGAGTGTGTAAATCAGTGCGTGCGTGCGTTCGTGTGTGTGGGTGAGATTTAGTACATATTTATATGTTCTTTACGCTAACATAGCTGTAGAAATTTAAGTGAAATTTGAAATGAATATACTTAGCTAAATAGTCTAAATTAACCAATAGGCTACTACACGTTATACATATTTTATTTACGGGACTTCTAAATTTTTTTGAGTTGCTGTCTGTTTGTCTGTTAAATTTGGTTTCTCATCGCATCAATAAACGGCGACCAGGTATATGTAATAAAAAATTAAGATTTGATACAAAGGGGGTAAAAGGTGGGTTCAAAGTTTGTATAGAAAAGTTTCCGGACTGCGCTGGGCACTTGAAACATTGTATAATTACTTTGCGTAACAAATTAAAATTCTCGATTAAAGTTAAAACAACTAAGACATTATCCAATTAGGCCAATAATGGGCATGCTCTGCATATTGAAATTATGACATAGATCTAGCTGGCTGGATGAAATAGCCTGGTACACTTATCCAAGCTATCTCTACTGGTAGGGATAAGTGTAAGTACGTTTTTGTAGATTTATTTCTATCGGTAGGGGTAATTAACAAAAAAAACATAAATATGAGGTAGCTTTAGGTCATGTTACCTCTTCAGCAGGCCCGAAGGGCCAATACACTCAGAAATAGGAGCTCCACCTAAGCGGAGCTCCGTCAAGTCTGTTAAGTTTGATATTCAAATAGTTTTTTTGTAAGAGCAACGAATACTGGAAATAGACAGTGCACCTATCCCTACCGGTAGAAATAAATCTACAAAAAACGTACACTTATCTCTATCAAGAGGGATAACTCGGTAGGGATAAGTGTATTGCTGGATAAAATTACTTAAAACTATTAATTTGCTTAACTGCGATTAACGAGTTCTACTCGGACGAAGTCGCGGGCAAAAGCTAGTAAAAAATGTAATCATCATGGTACCTCGTATCCATTGTACTGGGCATTGCATATACCGTCATCGTCACTGACATTGTGCCTTAGCTCGACGACCAAATCAGGGGTTGTGCCTCTATTCTAAAAACATAACTCCATATAACTTGCAAGTCAATAGGGAATATGCATGAATTTTTTAAATAGTATTTTTCAACAAAATACCAAAATACTGTAAAAGAGATCACCAAAAGTGAAATTAAAATTTTCATCGGCCAAGAAAAACGGATGATACAAGCATTTAAAACTTCTACTTTGACAGCGATTAGACAGAGAGTCCCAATAATATGCCCTGTTACGTCATGTAGCAGGTCGACCATATAAACTCCATGTTAAATTCTGTTTTGCAATAAATAGATAAGAAAAGAATAATATTTGCTGGCTTTTATCTCGGTTATTTTTATAGCTATTCAAAAAATGATTTTTCGCAACAGTTTGTTACATGAATCAATAAATCCCTTTTATTCGACATGAAATTGAAGAATTCCACAGAATTCATCATTACGTCTCGCTTTAAATACACTTGCATAATTCTTATTAATACTTACTCTACCTCGTCGTGGATACACTGTTTTATTATATTCCAGATCCAATACTTCCGTCAAAACATTAAAATATGTTGTAATTTTCGGATTAGGATGAAGATAAAAGTATTGATGTTGAATACTGTAATAAAAAATTGGCATGAGAATGTCTGACATGCTCAGTTTAGGGTTCCGAAGCCGACACAAAATCATTCTAAAAATGTGCTCCACCAAAAGAGCGTATCTTCTTGGCACTGAAGTCCTTTTGTTATAACTCAAAAAAGGTATATTCGATTGTATTGAATCTATTTTAAGAGATTAAAAAACATTTCAAAATAACCTTTCATTTTTAAACATATCTGTATGTTCTATTGTGTTGAAGGTGAAACAAACTCCTTTCCTTGTAAGCACCTTATTGAACATCTGATTACTATACGAGACTTCTTCATAAAAGGAGGTATATGGAAATAAGGTATCTTCTACTGTTGGTGCAATCTGAAATATGACATTTTAACCAAGATATAGTTTAATAATTATAATTTTATAATTATTAAACTAACTTGGTTTCTACATTTTCAAATAACGTGTTTGTTTGTGTTTTGAAAAAAGTACCTAGTTAATTTCTCGGGAAGGATATAATATTTGTGTTTTTTTTTAAATATAAATTACCATCATCTTTTACAAGTTTTACCTTTTCAATGTTGAAAGCAGTAGTAGCATCTGTGGTGTTCTGTCTCAATATAAAATCAAATATGTTCGTATAGTCACATACTAACAAAGCGTCATCTAACATCTTCACTGTTCTCTCAGTACTGAAAAAAATATGAAATTAGACAATCATACTGACATTTTACATGTATAGAGTAAAACAAATGTGATCATACATCCCCGTGTGGTTGCCGGGTTAGATTGGTGCCACTCCATGTCATAAGAGGCGACTAAGGGAATAAAGGCTTATAGTACTATTAGGCGATGGGCTTGCAACCTGTCACTAATACGCTGGTAACATCTTAGCCTATTTGTGAAAAATGTGGTTATAGAATTATCAACATGTTTTTAAAGTAATTCTGTAGGTCTGCCTACCCCACCCTGGCATTACAGGCGCGAAGGTATGTATGTATGTATGTATGATCATACTTTGATATTGGCTCACATTTTACATGGGCTTTGATAGTGGCTCATAGATTAACCAATTTACTCGTACAAAGAATAATACATTTTCTTAGAGTCCCTAGAATCAAAGCGCACTCGGAACGCGCTAGGGAGATATCCCGTCAGGTGTTGAATCCCAATAGGTCTGGCGCTAACCACCGGGCGCTACCAGCCCGGGGGCGGTGGAGGAGCACCACCCTTAGGCGCTAACTATAATGCTCTCAAGCATTGCCTTAGATTACATCCTGAAATACAAATTATCCTCATGCTCATAATTCCATTACACAATCATCTAGTAATGTTTCTAAAAGTTCCTGAGTTATTCGGTCAACACCTTAGCATATTTCTTTCCCTTGTCTAATTACCGGAAGACCTTTTTTTTTTTTTTATAGCATGGGAAGGCAAACGAGCACACAGGCCACCTGATGGTAAGTGGAAACTGTGACCCATAGACATTCGCATTCACAAGACTGCAAATGCGTTGCCAACCCTGAGGACTAAGATGGAATGCCTCTATGCTAGTCATTTCACCGGCTGTCTTATCCCCAAACCGGAACACAACAATGCGAACACTGCTGTTTGGCGGTAGGTTAATGGATAAGATGGTGGTACCAACCCGGACGGACCCTGCACAAGGTCCTCCCACACGTCCTGACCTTTGAATAGGTTGTTCAAAAAGATACCATGTAATGTTCAGGGTTTCCTTAGGCTTAGGTGTAACATTGCCCACCCTTAAAACTATAACTCTTTTAGTGGTAAACATCTTAAATTGTTAAAATAATTTTAGAACTATATATGTAGCTTGGATCTGATGTAACATTTAATGGAATAATTAAATTTTAAAGATGATTTTTGGGGTAGACAAGGGCTAGGGCCTAGGGCTTAAGTAACCCGAGTTTACCGTATATAAATAAAAAATAACTAAATAAGATATAATACAACAAATTGTGTGAACATACGTGTCATTCAAAGGATTTTTCAATCCACCATTCATGTATTGAACATATTTCTTATAATTTTCTTCATATTGGAATTCGCTTCGTTTAATTTTCATCTGGGGGCAAATAGTCACCGACGGAAACAGTACCTACGAAGCAAACAGAACAATAAGATTTACAATAACATGTTAAAAAGAATGAACGCAGGTAGGTAGGTACTATCAGCCCATTGGAACGCTGACCCACCCGGTCTCACAGTGACATTATAAAACAATTTGTTTGACACTTCTTGTGACTTGAATCATAACGTCACTGTGACAGAGTTCTATGGTGGGTCAGGGTTTCAATGGGCTGATAGTACGTGATAGAGGGACACCTCTGATATCGCTCTTGAGTCCACAAATGGTATTTAATCAACGATGGACACTAAATAAAAATCAATCTACTCTGAACACAAGACGATTCAATATTTATACCACCTTTATTTTTGTAGGGAACGCTTCAAATGGGAATAACCCATTGAGTAGACCGTATTGAATTTTAGACCGTATTGAATTTTAGACCGTATCGTAAGTTTAGCTTTCATTACCAATGGCAGCGTACAGCATTTGAGTGTCGATTTGAAATGAAACCAAAAAAGAAACGAAACGAGATTAAAATGATCTTTATACAGTAAGTAGAGAGAGACCATATTGCCGAGAAGAAGCACCGATGAATTATATTCTTAGATCATGGAACTAAGTCATACCTAATTATTTAATAGATTAAAATATGTCAAGTGCTTGAGGGACTCACGCATTGAGGGTTCTATATCATTTGACTCACACTTGGCCGTTTTTTATTATTTGTTATTTTTACATTTTTACGGTTGATGTCCATAAAAATAAGAATGCCATAATATTTCTTGTTCTTCAGTGAGGTTGACAAAAAATAAAGGTACGTTACATTTATACCCTTAATACTTGGACATACCTCTTCTACTGAAATCATTCTTTCGTTTATTGTCACGATGATGGGGCTGTCACACCACTTGTGCCAGACTTGCTGGATTAGTATGAAGCACAGAACCACGCTGATCACGAACATGATAAACCAAAATAGTCTGAAAACAGTACACATAATCTCAATCTAAAATTATCGTACCTTTTGTATAGAATAAGTACAACATTTAAAACTGGCGCTTGCAATGGAGACCATGGGACCTTGGTCAGCCGATATGAAAAGGTTTATTAAGACCATGCCATCCCGGCTCATACACACCTCGGGAGATCCTAGAGCTGGTGCTTACCTCTCCCAAATAATTGGGCTAGCTATCCAGAGAGGTAGCCAGTGTCATAGGGACCATGCCGCGAGCCGACCTACTAGAGGGAGTGTTCTTTTTATAGTGGTGATCTTTGTCATTTGAGAAGCTTAGCTTTACTTTAATTTAAATAAGTTTAGTTTTAACTTTTAATGGCGTACCTATATTATATTAAATAAACATTTTAAACATATTATATTTGCGCAACATTCGTAGTAGTTTAATTACCTAAACCAAACCAAGTAGAAGCTGTGTTCACATTCTGTTCTGATGTGGGGAAAATACTATCAACTGGTGAAAATAATGAAGTCGAAGTGTCTAAAATCAACTCGAACGCCATTGCAGTCAAGTAAGTAAGAGCTATCATAACGTTGAAAATACGATACTATGTCAATGTAATTAGGTTTTTAGCCCGAGTACAATAGAGCAGAGAATCTTTTTAGAATGCAAAAACTGTAGAAATATGACGATATAATCTTACTTTTCTACTATGCTTAGGCCAATCTGCGTCACGTAGCGCAAGCCGTGCAACGTGGTGTTCTTCGAAAAGTCCAAGAACAGCTCAGTGACGAGGAGTTTGTGCCTTCTCCTTCGATCTGCTTTCATTTCACTGAAGTGAGTTCGGTTTTCTGTTACAGCTGTTTCATCGCTACGATATTAAAAACTGTGTTTAATAATAAGTACCTAAATACGTGTAAGTTTTAAGTTAGTTATTTGTTATTTTGGTATATTTTTCATCAAGACGGAACTCACTAGATTTCTGTAAAGAGGTCATCACGTTCAGAAATCAGTTTTCAAGCGTGTTCGTGTAGAGTGCCTTCTTCAATAAAAATGTCGAAATGCACAAAACTTTCTTTCGTTGACTTTAGATGATTAATTTTCACTTAAATAAGTATAGTTTTGATACCAATTTAAATACATACAAGTACATTTGACCATGTTTGACGTCAAGCTTGGCGAGCTATTCATATAAATATTTAAAGTAGGATGGGACCCAGACTACTTCCCTGGGGGACGCTTCATTTGGCCTTGGTGTCACTACTTACATGATTAACCAATTTAGGGTTCTTTGATACATCCCATATCCGTCATCACAGACAATAGTTTTTGTAATAAATCGACTCTAAGCGATTATAGTTATTTATACGAATATTTAAGCTTTTTCTTGAGCTCTCGAGTCGTGATAAAACTTTACAGGAGGTATTAATAAATATTATAAACGTCTCTTTGATTCGCGTTGAGTTTTTCTCCAAATGAATTCATTCCGGGAATGAGTCATCGTTGCCGGAATAGAAAATTGCCACTCCATGTCTTCCCGTGGTGGATGTCGTAAGAGGCGACTAAGGGAATAAAGGCTTGCTAGGCGATGGGGTTGCAACCTGTCACTAATACACTGGTAAACATCTTTTGCAAAATGTGGTTACCGAATTATCAATAAGTTCATAGAGTTATTGGTAATTCTATAGCTCTGCCTACCCCACTCTGGGAATAAAGGCGTGAGTTTTTGTATGTATGTATGGGTACATTATTTTCAGTTGTTTTTTTAATTCGCTTAAAGCTGAGTCTTGAATTTCAATGTTTTTGTTAACTGCTATCGAATTTATAGCAAGTAACTCAAGATAAAATATCAAATGAGATAAAGATTACATATATGTTTTTTTTTTCACGTACTGTATATGAAACGGATTATTTAAAATTCTAGTTTTCTAACGCACATGTTTTGACCAGTATAATAAACTTCTGCCTTAACTGCGTCAGAGAAAACGACACTACAAAACGCTAAATGTGTGGAATGAATGTAATGATCTTTAACCTGACTATAGCAAAGCAAAAAAACGGTGCCGATTCTAGCACTCATGTCTCCCGTCAGCTCGTAATTGACTTACTCCATTTTTTTCGGTACAACTGCTCACTGTCACGTTATATGTAAAACTGACAACTGAGACTGCATAATTCCACTATACCAATTAGATTAAGAGCCGTTATTTAATAAAATACCCTCTGTGCCTAGTGACATCAAGGGTGTACTTAATTATGCCGAAGAGCCATATTGACAAATTGATTAAAATAGGTACACAAATTTCATTACTCTGACGTATTTTTTTTTTATCTATGAATCAAACCAAACCCAAAACAAGACAAATGTATAATTGGAAAATAATAGCTGGGAATTTATAGATATATCCTGAAATAAATGCTATATCTAACAATTTCACAATATTTGCAATAGATCACAGATAGACGGAGTGAGATAGAAAGTAAAGAGGCCGTCTTTTTTATTTATGTCTTTCTTCTCTTTTATTCCCTCGTTCTATTTTTTGTATAATCTTTTCGTGACGTCTAGGTAGTAGGTACTCCTACAATTGCAAAAAAAAATGAAATGGCGATACCAAATTTTATGCACGATATAAATAGAACTTAAACGGGCTGCTGTGAGAGTAAGATTGGTCAAGAGCGAAGTTAAAATAGTAAATTACTGCAGAGATCAGGAAACCGCCCTTTTTGGCCGAGGCTAATGTGTTGTTTCCAATAATTCGAGATATTATATCACAATTATAAACTTGTTGGTAATTCTTTAGCTCTGCCTACCCCACTCTGGGAACGAAGGCGTGAGTTTATGTATGTCTGTAATTATAAATTGTTTTAAACACAGTCCTAAAACTGCTTAATAAAAAAACATTGTCGTCTACATAATCGACATTATGTACGTATAATTTCACTGACATCCCTCCTAATCAAAACTGCAATAACTAGATTTCAATAACCAAAGAAGATTCAACTCCGTTCTGTTTGTAACTAAGTTGCAATTTCTTCACGTGTTTTTTTGAGTTATCGCCATTAAGCTTAGGAGGGCAGAACAGTATGAAACTGAAATAGACCATTAAATGAAATAACAATTTGTGAAAATGTATTTAATCCAATTTGAATAAATTAGGGCTTAGATTATAATATTTATTTGCGTTGAAGTTATTTCGGCCAGTTAACTTGAACATCGACGCTAGAAAGCTTCATTGCCGAACGGGACATTTTGGGGCATATTGACTTTAAATTAAACTCAATATGGCCTAAAATTGCGTGCGCTTCAATCAATATAAAACATTTTGTATAATTTAATTTGACTACTCATAATGAAAGTTTATCATAAAAACCAATTGTGTAATTTTATCTGGCATACGATCGAATAACATAACACTCATTTAGTATAACTATGACTTATGCTCGTGACGTAATACAAAAGATACCGTTGTTAATTGTAGTCTTTAACTTTGTGCTTTTTTTTCTGGAAATCGCCCGAAGCCAAAAAACACTGATAGATAGAAAAAGCCCTTAAGGTTTAATACGTTTAATTTAAGTACAACAATACAAATAAGTACGTTCACAGTTAAACATCTATACGTATAATAGTACATTGTGTATTAAGGTCGGTAAGTAAGGAATCACGATCGAGGCTCTAGTAGAAGCCCGAAGTCGAAGACTGAGGGCTTTCTGAGTCGAGGTTCGTAATTCCCGTACCGCCCGTGAAACATACAATGTTTTTCATCACATTTGCGAGTAAATAAATACACAAGTCAGCACAACTATTATTACGAATTACTTGAACTTTTTTTAAGCGGATGGCGGGCGTACTCCACAGATTATACAAATGTTTCGTTCAGAAACGTTAAGGGCAAATACTTACTTACATACAGCCCTGAAGGAGTGTAAAAAAAAAACGACGTTTTGATACAGAAAACTAACACTTTTTCTTTACACTCCTTCAGGGCTGTATGTATACCTACGTAAGTATTTGCCCTTAACGTTTCTGAACGAAACATTTGTATAATCTTTGGAGTCCGCCCAACATCCGCTTAAAAAAAGTTCAAGTAATTCGTAATAATAGTTGGGCTCACTTGTGTATTTATTTACTCGCAAATGTGATGAAAAGCATTGTATGTTTCACGGGCGGTACGGGAATTACGAACCTCGACTCAGAAAGCCCTCAGTCTTCGACTTCGGGATTCTACTAGAGCCTCAATCGTAATTCCTTACTTACCGACCTTAATACACAATGTACTATTTCAGACTACTATGATTATAGTTGTTCGCAGGTGCTAAATTCCGATCAAAACACTAAAAACACGGAAGCAAATGGCATAAAATTTAATATCTATAAAATTACCTACTAAAAATCGTCTTCTGAATGAATTGTTGTCTTGTTGAATAATGTTTTTTTTCTTTTTTGAAGGTGTTTTTGTATGATTTGTGTGTACATCAGTAATAACTATTTTGGAGTCGGACTGACTAGTACAGTCAGCTGCAGAGAAAAAGATACCCCCCCTCCTGGTAAGTATTGATTTTTATCGAAAACATGTGGTTAGATTTAAATGATTTTGAGTTTATGTGTAGACAATAGTAAAATCTTCAATTCACCGAAAATTCATATAAATTTAACCACAGGTTTTTGAAAAGAATTGATGCTTACCAGGAGGGGACGTATCCTTTTCTCTACAGCTGACTGTACTAAAAATTATGTGGCTCGAAGAAATAAATGTATAGGACAAGCTTAGGTTGTAGTTCTACAAAGCCGATTACGACAGAAAAACACTAGGTATAATAAATGGATAAACTATGTATCACATGACTCCTAATAATATTTATGTTCAAACAGTTTCATAAAATTTTAACTTTTGCAAAGCATTTCATAAATACAAATAAGGTTCGTTATTAATTAATATTTTTGAAGCCCGTAAATTTTTCGGCTCTTTCCCAAATATTTCACATGTCTACACTTCAATGTCTGATTCCGACGTCGTTTTGCGTGTTTTTTCTCATCGATTTTGTCACAGACTTTGTCACACTGCGTTTTTACTGCTACGTTGTCCCTTTTCAGAGCGTACCATAACCTAAAACAATAAACCAGTTGTGTGTACACTTATACATAATAAACATTTCACATTAAATAATCATATGTTAAAAGTAATTAACAAATGCAGAATAAATCAGCTCCAAGCAGCCATAGTTGGATGATACTACTTAGCATTAAGAAAATAAGTTAGTTCCGTAATCACATTGTTCTTTACAATATGATAGTGTACTTAAACTAGATATATAATAACTAGTTGTAGTATCAGAACAAATCTAAGATGAAAAGCCGTAGGGTTTTCTCATCTAACACGTTACACCAAGTAACAATGAGTTATAGATATTCCTTAATTTTTTAGCAACCGGTTGAATTAACAAAAAACATTGAAGTTAGGTGTATTGACACAAAACCAAATGCTGGTTTAAAGCCAAGGTACGCCAGCCTGGTTTTCCTTAATTCCATTACCCCTACCATGAGATACAATTACCGTACTCGCTAGCGAGTCGAATGCTCTGTCCCTCGCACCCTAGAAGAACACTGCGAGGTCTGTGAGGGATAGAGTATTAGACTCGCAAGTGAGTACGCTAATTGTAACTCATGGTAAGCGGACAGGATGCAAAAGGATCGCGGGGCGTTTCAGATTTAGCTTTTCAGAGCGCTAATTGATTCAGCGTAGCAGAGTCAATGCCCGGTTCCGGCTTCCAATTTGAAAAAACTGACTATAACTTGTGACATGTGAAAAATTGATTGTACATGGCGTAACCTTTACCCAGTGATTTACGATCTCGATGACGGGTTAGCTTGGTTTCGGCGAAACATGTTTATCAATTGTATCGCTTCCCAACCGTTTCATTTGCCAACCCGCTTTGTTTTCTGTAACTCTAAATAGGGTAAAGTCACCAGTGGTCAGCCAGAGACCTGTAGTCAGCCTCTGCCTATACTTTGTATGAGTGGGAAGAGTACGAAAGATATTTTTCCCAATCTTCGCACTCATTATAAGGTCGACTACTGGTCTTTGGCTGACTACTGGGGTCTTTACCCTATTTAAGGATTTAATAAAAACTAACTTTACCTAACCTATAGGGTTTTACACGATGGTACTGAAATAAATCCTGCAATATTTACAGATACCGGAAAAAAAATGGGTTGGCAAATGAAACGGTTGTGAAACGATACATTTGACAAATATATTTTGGCCAAACGGCAGGTACCCGCTTTGTTTTCTGTAACTCTAAATAGGGTAAAGTCACCAGTGGTCAGCCAGAGACCTGTAGTCAGCCTCTGCCTATACTTTGTATGAGTGGGAAGAGTACGAAAGATATTTTTCCCAATCTTCGCACTCATTATAAGGTCGACTACTGGTCTTTGGCTGACTACTGGGGTCTTTACCCTATTTTAGGATTTAATAAAAACTAACTTTACCTAACCTATAGGGTTTTACACGATGGTACTGAAATAAATCCTGCAATATTTACAGATACCGGAAAAAAAATGGGTTGGCAAATGAAACGGTTGTGAAACGATACATTTGACAAATATATTTTGGCCAAACGGCAGGTTCCCATGTCAAATGGTTGCTTGGTGATATGAGCTTCCATTTTTAACCTCCGACGCAAAGAGAGGGGTGTACTAAGTTACCCCTGTGTATCTTCCTGTGGCGTCAAAGTTACCAAATGGATATAGCAATTCATTTTTTATTTTTTTTTCAAGTAGTTTGACTAAGAGTGATTCTAGTTTAATGAAAATCGGTCCGGCCGTTCAAGGATGACAACTCTGAGAGAAAGGGTCGTAATTAAATGTCGGCGAATTTTCTTCATTTAACTGTTGCCTATTTATGTCAAAAGTAACAATAATAGACTGGTAGCATATAACACGTAATTTTATTTTTAATTTATACCTTAAAGTGCAGAAGTATAAAATCTCGACGATGCTGAGGAAGGAGAAGCCGAGGAAGAGCCCCAGCAGCCCGCCGCAGTTGGCCAGGAAGTCCGTCAGCCCGAACAGCTCCGAGCGCCGCATCGCCACGAACTGGGGCTCTTTGAAGTACACCTCCAACCTCGAAACGTTAAAACTGCAAAGCAAAAGTCAAGTTTTGGCTCTGTCATCCCCGTTAACCTTTCAGTACAATTTTCCTTTCATGATATCTTCGGTTACTCAATACACAATATAGTTTAGTTTAGTTTATTTATTCATCAATGTAATATTACAATATAAATTGCATTGCATGTCAAAGAATAGGAATAGGATGTATATATTTATTGCATTCCACATATTACAAGCTTAAGCCGCTGTAAGCGTAAAATATTTAGAAGCAATGGAAACTAGATGATAGGCAGGTTGTAGTTCCCATTTAAAAGAAATACTTAATGTTTACAAATTTATGAAAAAAAATAAGATTACAGGGATAAAGAAATCTTAACCCAACTTACCCTTCCTTAGTGTAATTAAACATGATTTTATTGTATTTATGCCATTCGAAGTTTGTTTTTAAGACGTCAGCATCGTATTGAACGCTATTACAAGACGGAAGGCAGTCGCACACGTCTGCCATGTCTGTCATTGATTTTTGGAATGCTAACCGCACTTTAACAATAAAAACATTCAAATTATATGTCACATAGTACTTATAAAGCGACAACATAAACCAGGCATTATACTATTTATTACACTAAGGTATATTCCACATGTGATTAGTTCAGATTTCAGATTTTATTACTCAATATAAATTACTTACAGTATAAATTACACGGCATGTCAATTAGTTTAACTAGTTGGTTACTAAGTTCTGTTACTAAGGTTGATGCAAATAAAACTAACTTATGTTTATTTTTTCATTTCAATATGTATAAAAATTAAAAGCTTAATTAATATACATTTTGAAAAACAATTAATCATTTTTCTTAGTTTCCGCAATTCCCGATACGATCTTTTAACATTCACAGCCGGCATCGATGAAATTACGCATGACTTTTCTGTAAATTTCATTTTTTGAAATCGCTTAAATGTTAGTCTTTGTTTACCAAATAACTTTTTTTGTATAATATTATAAAAAATCCTATCTCTGTATATGTTTAGAGACCAAAATTATATTTCTCAACATGACTTAATTCCAACTTATGAAGCAAGAGATTTGGTGTGTTTTCGTATTTCTGCAAAATCATGTGAAATCTTAAAGTCGATTTAATGAGTCATCAAGATTGACCGGTGTCCAAGCGGATCTTTAGTTGCTTTGAATACATTCGTATCAGAATTTAAAGCTAGAAGTCTGTTCAATATGTCACGCAAATTTGAACTCTCTACAGGAACTCTTACAAAAGTTGGGGCCGTTATCAGTATCATCGTCGTGCGTGATTTTAACTATGATTTTAGAATACATTATTTTTATTATTATTCTATATAAATCAAAGTTTTGATTAATATACAGGTTTATACAAAACTGCTTTAATTTTTTTTTTTATCATTAAATCTCATTAAATCGACTTTAAGATTTCACATGATTTTGCAGAAATACGAAAACACACCAAATATCTTGCTTCATAAGTTGGAATTAAGTCATGTTGAGAAATATAATTTTGGTCTCTAAACATAAACAGAGATAGATTTTTTTATAATATTATACAAAAAAAGTTCTTTGGTAAACAAAGACTAACTTTTAAGCGATTTCAAAAAATGAAATTTACAGAAAAGTCATGCGTAATTTCATCGATGCCGGCTGTGGATGTTAAAAGATCGTACCGGGAATTGCGGAAACTAAGAAAAATGATTAATTGTTTTTCAAAATGTATATTAATTAAGCTTTTAATTTTTATACATATTGAAATTAAAAAATAAACATAAGTTAGTTTTATTTGCATCAACCTTAGTAACAGAACTTAGTAACCAACTAGGTATGTATGTATGGTTATGCGGCCTTGAAGAATATCTGGTCTTATTTATCAAAACCTAGCAACTTTCAGGATTACCTGAGTAGTTGTTAATTGGAGAAATAAAAGTTTAATTTTCATCTATAGTAACAGTTTCAATGTTGTCTGTCTGTTAACGTATGCTCAGAGGAACAATCGTTTGGGCAGTCTGATCATAAGATAAACTGTGTGCAAACATAATATTAAAGTCGTACTTACTCTGAGCATGTTCAGTGCATCTCATTTTCATCGATGTACATATTTCAGAACTATTTGAGTCTATAAATAAAAACAAATTGTATAATATTTTCGAGCACCTATTAAGCAATCAACTGACTTTTCCTACCGTATAACTTTACTCACGTGGCATGTGAAACGGGACGCAGCCGCAAGCCGTATAGGTGTAGATGGAGAGACATTCAAGCTTGCAGTTACTAAACGTATACGTTTTAAAGTAGCGCAACTTTCGGTCACTAGAGGAATAGCACTGACGCCTGCAATAACAAGAAACCAACATTACAACGTAAGGTTTGCCTAGGGCTGTTTTCTACTATGTTTTAACCCTTTTTGCCATCGTACTCTTAATATTATGATAGCTCTTAATATTTTGTCAGGTTTAAACACGTACGCCCCGTCTTATTCATCATCATCATCATCATGTCAGCCGAAAGACATCCACTGCTGGACATAGGCCTCCCCCAATGCTCTCCACTCAGGCCGGTCTTGTGCTTTTCGCATCCACCGCGTTCCCGCGATCCTTACAAGGTCGTCACTCCATCTTGTTGGAGGCCTACCTACAGCTCGTCTCCCGGTCCACGGACGCCACTCAAGAACCTTCTGACCCCATCAGTCCTGCGAGCGATGTGCCCCGCCCACTGCTACTTAAGCACTGTTTCTAGTTAATTAGAGAGCGCAAACTAAGGGAGATTGGGCTCACGGACTGTTAGTAATAATAAGACTGTCCCTGCGAAGGTTGACTGCAGTAGTAGTTGTATCTAGTATGCCATAGAGTCACTCAACTAGGCAAGTTCATAAAACTGCAGGTTTATTCCAATAATTACTCGCTAAAAACAGGCACACCTGCTTAGGGAGGCCTATTAATTAGACGTAGTGTGTATTGGCTATTAAGTAATAAACATTTTCAAGAAGCAGAGCACGGTTGTGTTAGTATTAGGTAATTTAATGTTTTTATCAGACCACATAAGCAGGCTGATGATATTGCGTAGCCATTTTATCGATCCAAATATTTTCAACACCTGCGATTTGTGTTTATTTTTATTTGTATGTTAACTTTTTATTTATTTACAGATAAGTTTAAAATCAATGGTACTAGAAACGATGGATGAAATTTCAAGTACTGATGTACTTGTATCAAAAGATACTTACATTTTGGGTGCATATTTCATAAGGGACTCTGACGTGCTTATTGCGCTGAACTTGAGAGCCAGAGAAGTCACCTGGCCAGGTAACAAGGGATAATAGTATAGCGAAGACTGCGGCATGTCATACGGGTGATGAAGGTATATCTGAAATAAAAAACCGGACAAGTGCGACTCGGGCTCGCCCACCGAAGGTTCTGTACTTTGTAGGTTTTTTTTCATAAATTGAAAAATAGACATCATAAAAAAAAAACCTGTTTAAAAAGCTTGTGCCAAAGAAGCCCTTCCATACGATACCCCACACGGTTAATTCAATTCAAAATTTGGACCACAGTTCCTTGCATAAAGAAATTTCATAGTTCTAGGTCAACGGAAAATAACCTATAAATTTGTAATCTCTTGAGTGTCTTTGAGTGTCGTTTTTTGCGGCACAAACTACCGTATCTTTTTTTACGTTACTTAGAAGTAAGATTCTTTTTACAGCTTCAATGGACTGTAGATTTGAGTATATGCTTCTAATTTCAACTCGATACCTCTAAGCGTTCCCGAGATAAAGGGTTCTGACCGACAGATGGACGGGCAACAAAGTGATCCTATTCCGTGTTTCCTTTTGAGGCACGGAACCCCGAAAACCCTAAAAACTACATAATAATGTTTGATGGGGTTCACAAGGACCTCAAAACGGAACCTGTTCATGTCAAGATATTATATTATCAATATTTTTCTTGTTATTTAATTGTCACGATACCTTAAATCCATTATAAAGGCCGTTGCATAAGCCATCATTGTCACTGACATTTTGTTGGAGGATAACAAATAAGTCCGGAACCGCACCACTTTCCTGAAAATCATTACGAATATTTCACTTTAATTTAGTTTGATAAGAAATAAAAACTTTTTGTATACGACATTACATCAAATGGAAAGCGGAATACAATAGTATAACATAATTATCTAAGTAAATAGCATTACCACGGCCAAAACTGGTCTTCCGCTACGAGGATCATCTTCCAGGCTGTTACGACATAATTTTAACTGCCTCGACCAAAACTTTATAACAAATTCGGAAGAACACGAACTGCCAAACACACGTTACATAACTACGCTGTCTGATCTCCGAAGGCGTATTCCCTTCTTTAGTCAAAAACTTCATCACCGCACGCTGCTCTATTTTATCCATTTTCACTTTTTCATCGACATGTTCGAAACAGTTGTAGGAGACAAATAAACATGATGCAATCAACAAACAAATGTAATACATTTTGAAAATAGAATAACAAATGAATATAAATTTATAGCAGCCAGAATAATTTTTGTATATATATCTGACCAAAGATATTACTTATCAGCCGCCCCTCGTACCTCCCTGGATAGCTAGCCCAATACTTTAAGAGAAGTAAGCTCCAGCTCCACGATCCCCGGTGGCATTGATGATTTTATTTATTTCTTATATTACATACATACATACATTAAATCACGTCTGTTTCCGAGAGGGGTAGGCAGAGTCCACTTCTTTCCACTTGCTACGATCTTGACAAATTTCTTTCGCTTCTTCAGCATTCGTACATCGAGTCATGCACGCACGTCGGTTTCGGGTACTTAATATATTACTACTATATATTACTAGATGAATATCAACATTTTTATTTAACACTAATACTCACTCGACCCTGTCGTGGATATACTTGCCGTCCAAAATCAAAAAAGTTAAAAAAAATTGTTTGTTTCGGAGTTGGGTGAACATAATAGTATTTATTTTGAATGCTGCAATTAAAAAATGTTTTTTTAATCGTGCTCTCCAATTTTCAAAATTGATAATTGTATTAGTACTTATAGTTATCTATTTAACTAAATGTTACAGGACACGTCAATCGAGGCCAAATTTATCTGGACAGCGATGACGGGGACTAAGTGTGATTTTTATATTATAACCTAAATGTGTGAGGCAAACATGATACGCTTTATGTAGTGAAAGTGTCTGTGAACGGGTCCCCTAAAATATTACTGGAAGTAAGACAGAGAGTGATTCATTAAAAAAGGTGGATCTGCTAATGCGGGACCTGGCAGGCTTAGCGAATAATATAGAATATATCATAAGGTTCCAACATTGCACTTGATTCATTCGAGTGAGCTCGATAGCTTTGAATATACCTGTTCAATTTTAAACAGACTTCAAAAAAAAACCCGACCGTTGCTAACCAACTTTAAATCTGTATAAATCCTAAATTATTATTCAAAATGAAATATAATGAATAAAAACCTTAAGATTATTTTTAAAAACTTATTCTTCTTCTTCTTCTTTCGTGTCGGCAAGAACTCGGGCTAAATCTTAATTGCCCAGAAAGCGGCTACCGTGGTAGCCCTCTGGTTACTGACAAGTAAGTCCTCACGCGAGCAGGTGGTCGGGCACGCGGGACAGTTAGTGAGGTGTAACATGGTTTGCAGGGGTTCTCCACATTCACAGCTAGCGTCTGCGCTACTTGAGTACCCCCACCGACAAAAAAACTTATTTATACCCCATTTGTCATAGTTCGTCAACTTTTTTTTTTAACTTTATGTCTGACGCTATACTGAATTTTAATTACTGTCATATCTTTGGTGACACTCACAAGATTAAGACAAATCGATTGCCATAAGATTCATCAAAATCGGCCCTCGTGTTTTAGTATCCAGAGCGTCACTGAGGAACAAACATACATATAAAGGCTGATAAACACATTATCCTCCTCCTTCGGCAGTCGGGTAAAAACGAGGTTTCCAATTTGGTTTTATTTTTTTATTTACTATTTTCTTTATATGCACCAAAGTATTTACGTACTTACATTCTAGTCAGCCACGCCTAGGCTCGGCAGTATAGTCTGTGACACAAATATTAGGGTCTCAAATTATATATTATTTACCTTTCATTTTTAAACATTTTCGTATGTCTCATTGTGTTAAAGGTGAAACAAACTCCTTCTCTTGTACCGTAGTAGTACCTTATTAAACACTTGTTTACTAATTAATCCTCCATGCCATGCCAGTATCATAACTGTTTCTTGCAATGTTGGTGCAATCTGAAACTTAACATCTTTCAATGCCATTTCTCCGTAAGCCATAAATAGGAGCCGTGGTGTTGAACAGAGAACCTTTGTAGAAAAAAAGTAATAATTTGCCATTTTTTGATATTTTATGCATATCTTTTTTTTTACCTTTTCAATGTGTTGAACGGTAGATTCGTCGGTAATGTTGCGTCTCGATACATACTGGTGTATGTTATAAGAGTTACATACCAACATAGCGTCATCTAACATCTTCAATTCTCTCTCAATACTGAAAAAAAGAGTTTTTGTTCAATCGATCAAAATTATTCAAATTATCGGAATAAAAAAGAAACGATTTTGTTTTGGTAGGTGAAGGTATAGAAAATGTTGAAAATTAAGAAAGTAAGTTGGTAACTAAACAAACATGACAAAGAGATAAAAAAAATACTCAGAGAACATACGTGTCATTTAAAAGTCCACCATATCCTTTTAGAACATACGAATGATATTTAGAGTATTGTTTTGTATATTCATATTCACTCATTTTGTTTTTCATCTGGGGACATATAGTAACTGACGGGAATGGTACCTAAAAAAAAAAGGAAATCGTTATATGAACCATAAAAAAGTTAATAAGATACTGTTGGTCTATTGCCATTATTGTCTAAGGTTTTAAACTGAAGTCTTTAGATCTACTTTTGAATTTTCTTTTAATTTTTTTCTTGCTATTGGAGTAGACTGTAAAGGTGTCAGCTGGTAGCCGACTGCACGCAACATCAGCAGACGACGCACGGTGTCGTCGTGATACTACTGGTTTGTATGTATTTCTATGAAATTCCTTCCGAGCGACACGAAGCTGCGACGCGTCTCCATAGAGATATGTCCAGCAGTGGAAGTCATTTGGTTGATATCACGATGATAATGATGGCTAAGGTTAGGATTTTTGGTGGCATATCGTGGTTATAGAATCCATGGAGTCGCTATTTCCAAATTATCATTACCAGACAACTTTGATTTTGACCTTTATTGTCATGTTTCAAAATTCAAGGTCTTATTCATTCATTCATTCATTAAATCGTTAAACCAGCTAAAATAAATTTTGGTACAGAGGATATCTCCACTGTGAAGCGGTACAAACAAACAAATATTATAAACCGAACCAAAAATGTATTTAGTTTAATTGGAAATATGACAATATTGAAGACCAAAATTAGTATATGAGACTCCACGGATTCTAGAACCACGATATGCCACCGAAAGTCCTAAACTAAATGATGACCTTATCTTACTTACTTCTTCAACTGGAATCATTCTCTCGTTGATTGTAACGATGACGGGGCTGTCGCACCACTTGAACCAGACTTGCAGGATCAGGAGCAAACACAGAACCACGCTGATCACGAACATGAGGAACCAAAATATTCTAAAAATAGACAGTCACTTGTCATGTAATAAAAAAATATGGTAATAAATGCTGTCGACTAATTGAAGTTATTTTATGAGCATGCCTTCTATAGTGTATCATAACTATCCCATTGAGACATATTATCACCGTCTCATCCATGGCAAAGTGGTAAATCTGCATTTCCATTCAAAATTAGAATAGCAAATTCGCCACTTTATGAAGCGGCGTTTCCGTCATTATATTTTTAAATCAAAGTGCAGAACCGCAACTTTGCCATGGACTTGACACCAAAGTTGCAAGCGAAATCTCAATCGCGTCCGTGTACATACAATATGATATGCTAAAAAGCCTATACATATGTGATGGCATAGATACTTCTCTACTGTGCTGAGGCCGAACTGCGTGACGTAGCGCAAGCCGTGTAATGTGGTTTTCTCCGAAAAATCCAAGAACAGCTCAGTGGCGACCAGTTTGTGCCTTTTCTTCCGATGTTCCTTCTTTTGACTGGGGTTTTCGTAGTTTTCAGTCGCAGCTGTTTCATCGCTAATAATAAAAAAACAAAGTAAATGGTTGGTTTACCCATCCCACGTACCCTGCATTTTAAAATCAAACGTTAAGTCCACAGGAAGTCATCATAAAGATAAAGACATTTATTCAGTAAGTAAGCACGGGCACTTTTACAAGTCAAGAATCTACCAGCGCTTCACAAGAGGAACACTGCTGAGAAGAAACGCCGCAAGAAACTCAGCAGTCAGTCATTTTTTAAATATACTTAATATTACAATGGTACTATTAAGTCTAGCATTGTATAAATCTAAAAATATTAAGTTAAAAAATATATCAAATGGCTTGCGTAGTTTCCGCAGGAAAATACACCAAAATCTTATGAAAAAGATCGAGGGAGGAATAAAAAAAGCGAAAAAAATAAAACACCTACTAATGTGTATAAAAGATCGTGCAAGATGACCACATAACATTGATATGTTTTCCTATATCAGTGTCCTCTAGACAAGAATAAGTTTTAGCATTAGAAATAAAAATGACAAACATTACCCTCCCGTTTTAGTAGTCGAGTTTACTTGTGGGAGGACCTTGTGCAGGGTCCGTCCGGGTTGGTACCACCATCTTATCCATTAACCTACCGCCAAGCAGCAGTGTTCGCATCGTTGTGTTCCGGTTTGGGGATAAGACAGCCGGTGAAATGACTAGCATAGAGGCATTCCATCTTAGTCCTCAGGGTTGGCAACGCATTTGCAGTCTTGTGAATGCGAGTGTCTATGGGTCACAGTTTCCACTTACCATCAGGTGGCCTGTGTGCTAGTTTGCCTTCCCATGCTATAAAAAAAAAAAAAAAAAAAAAAGAAGGACAACATTTTCCCGTAATTCCCTATCAACTTACTCCATTTTCCGGTACAACTGCTCGATTGCTCGTAAGCCAAATAACTGAAAACCTAATGACACTAGAATTCATAATTACTAATTAGGCTAAGAGTGTCGGTAACAATAATTGAACCGTAGAAGTATTATCGTGGTCTGGGGAACAATATTTTATCCACGTAAGGCATACTGCAAAATGGGAGTTTTTTGTAACTAAGACTTTGAATCTACAGTCAAGGGAATAAAGTTAAATTTTGATTGTCCGAAAATGTAATTTTCAGTTTATGAACAGGAAAATAAACCTTATTATTATTGCAACAGAGTTCAATGTAAATTGCCTTGATTATATACATTCTATTGCACACGGGGCCTGACGAGGTTATAGTTTTGTGTATACCTACAACCACAACCACAACCTACTACAACCTACGTGTTACAGGGTGTAAGGGACGGCTCACCGAAAACTGAAAGCATAGCTTCAGACCATTGCACGTGATTTTTTTACGTGAAAATGCCGTTTTCACAGTTTTTTTTTACATAATGAGCTTCGGTATGTCATAATAATGTTGTCCTAGATCGGTTTATATGCAAAAACATGGGAAAAAAACGAGAAAATTTTCGTTTTCCCGGGAAAATTTCCACTGAATTTCAGTTCAGTATAATGGTCTGAAGCTATGGTTTCAGTTTTCGGTGAGCCGTCCCTTACACCCTGTATGTGTAATGGTAAAGACACGGACAAGTTATGTTAAAAAACCGGTCGTGTTAGTTGGACTCGAGCATTGACGGTTTCGTGCTACACGAATCACACTTGGCCTTTTTTTAGATTATTTATTTAGAATAAAATAGAAAATATTTATTCAACGCACACAAAAATACAGTAGAAACATATAAAGTGAAAAGAAGACATTAATTAAGTACGTTGAGCAGAATCCCTCTCAGTATTGTGCCGCAGGAAAACTGCGGCGCTGATTTTCAGAGGGACCCTGACTTAAAAACTTATCTACATTAAACAAAAATTCACCTACAGAGTAAAATGCATTATCTAACAAAAGGTTTTTAATCGACGCCTGAATGTTTCGTCACTGGACTCATTTTTTAAGTAAGCGGGTATGTGCTCGTAGAATTTAGGGTTCTTCCTGGCTAGCGCCGTGCGGCTCGGAGCTAGAGATTGTTAAGAATTTGTTGTTTTTCTTTAGGGTTTGTACTATAATAATACTAATTTCGACATTAGTAATTTTTTTTCGTTTTTACGATACACGAAAATGAAAAAACACCGAAAAAAACTTGTTAAAAAATCCGCCGTAATAAAACATACGTATTCTTAAAAATAAATAAATGAAAAGAAAGCATTACATTCCCGACTGCATTTTTTATATTGTCGTCAATATAACTATTTCGATAATTGACGTTTAACCATTGCCGTTATTGAAATTTCAACAGTTTAGTTATCCTGTTTCTCCCGGGGTGGTGAAAGGATTCTAACGACATCATCATCAGCTCAGGCGTTTAGAAGTAACTACATACAGGAGCCCTGAAAACATTGCACTCCTTTTTTTGGGCAGTCGTGTAAAAACCGCACTCTCAAACTAATCTATCTATCTAATCTATCACGACTAAGTGGATTTGATTAGTTCTTGAGATACAGGCGCCTACGGTATTTACACTTACTCAAAAACATCTAAGGCAGCACCAAATTATTTTAAAAAGACAATTCGTTTATAGGTTTTTATTGTTTTGTTGTGTTTGTCAAAACAGTTTTTTGTTTGTACCAAATCATGGACCAAAAGCTCTTGCGCGGTTTTTCCGGTATAACCCTCTACGCGCTATCCATCCGTGCTTTCTGACCGTGCACGATGCAATAAGATAAGTGCGTAGGCTTGCTGGACGACAATAATTATTTTATGTCTATCGAGCCCCAACGTCTAGCATCATGGATACTTTGCACGATCGGACGGTCGGGCGCTGCTGTCCTTCAAGGTGGATAGTGCGTAGTGGGTTTACTGGTATTGTATGTCGTGTAAATTGTTGTTATACTTTGCATTTACTTATTCTTCGGTAGTGGGGGTTATCAAAAATTTGAGTATTAACATGACAGATATACAACTTACCCTACGTGCTGTGTGCACATGTAGTGATTCATGCTGGTTCACTCATAAGTATACTTAAAATACCCAATTTTAAGATAACTTAATACTAAATTGTGAACGCCGTTATGTTTGTTTATTATCCCATTTGTAAAACTGGAAACAGGTCGTTTGTTATTGACCCTGACCGGTTCTTTATGGAGTTAAGGGACTATTGATTAAAAACTATCAATAAATCAATGTAAAAAAACATTATATAAATAAAATAACATTTAAATGTTTAATAATAAGAAACATTAACCCGTTGCATAAATATAAACTTACCCGATATAGGTTCCATTATCATACAGCCATTAATTACACATGACATGTCATCAACCGAATTGTTATATGATAAGTTAAAATGTATGTCTCTAATCACCGTAATTTTATTAATTACCGGCTCTTTGCCTAATTAGTAATTGCAAATTCTATAATGTACTACACTTTCAGTTTTTCGTGTGACGTGATAGCGATCAGTTGTACCGCAAAATGGCGTAAGTTAATTTATAAATTTAACACACGCACAAACACAGAAAGACCCTTCTTTTTATGAATCGCTATGACCGGAGATAAAATATTATTAAATATTTCCATCGTGCTTTTTCTGACAATGAGTTAACTGCTCTTTTCTTATGCAGCTGTAAGGAATGGTTAGACTACTGGTACGACGCACTGAATTGGGAAAAAATATCACTATTCTATTTGATGCAAAAATCCGTAAGAGTAAATAAACAAGAAAGATTTAGTGTTATTTTTTTTTTTTTAAATGTGTTCCATAGCGTGTACCAGGACCATATTAAAAAACCTTCGTTTGTCAGTCTGTCCGACTGTCCGTCCTAACTTTACAGCGCTGTATATTTTGAATAAACATGAGACATATAAATGAGTTAAATAATGACAAATAAAGGGGGTCGAAAATGATTTTTGTTATTTTTCTATTACCGAAATGGTAAAACGTATTAATAACAAATTTGGCGTGTGTAAACTGGTAAAACACACAATGATTAATGAAACCTTCCTTGTATGAGTCGGGAGTCATATTAAAAATGATCTTTTAGACACATACATACATACATACATTAAATCACGCCTGTTTCCCAGACGGGTAGGCAGAGACCACTTCTTTCCACTTGCTACGATCTTGACAAATTTCTTTCGCTTCTTCAACATTCATTCGAGTCATGCACGCACGTCGGTTTCGGGTACTTAAGATTATTTTAGACACAATTAGTTCATAAAGGATATTGTGTTGGTGGTTACTAGTCTGGTAGTGGCAAAACTTTTTTTTTGTTAACTCTTAACATTATTCTCTATTATAGTAAATAGGTAGCTAGTTACCGTTGCTTTACTAGTTGTGGTTTGTGACCATTGGATTTAAAAAGGATAATATTGTTGAAAATATTTTATTGATGTGTATCTCTTACCTGCAGGCCTAGTATGGTTGCGTCCATCCAGTGTAAACTGTGGACAAGGCATCCGTCGCCCTCGTACTTACGAGTATAGTTTGGGAAATATAAATTGGTCACTTCTTATCTACTTTGCGATCTTATGTTCGTTGTAAACACTTACCGGACAATGAGGAGACGAGCACGCGTATAGTCTTTACTATTTGAACTGAGCTGATCTTCTACACAAAGGCCATTGTTTGTAAACAATACCATTGTCTTTCTTTGTGTCCGTAACACCAAGCCGATAACATACAAAAAAGTTAGAACTACATTGAATGTACATTGAATTATCAACCCTACCCTCTTAGTCAGTAGGTTTAAAATGTAAAGTGTCAGGATACAGATATAAGTTTTGTGTAGATGATAGTATTGTGTAAAGAATAAGCACAGTTCAAATAATAAAGTCTTATATCTGTATCCTGGCACTTTACAGTTTAAACCTACTGACTAAGAAAGTAGGGTTGATAATTCAATGTACATTCAATGTAGTTCTAACTTTTTTTTATGTAATCGGCTTGGTGTTACGGACACAAAGAAAGACAATGGTATTGTTTACAAACAATGGCCTTTATGTAGAAGATCGGCTCAGTAGAAATAATAAAGACTATTGACTATTGTTAACAACAACACTAATCCTTACCTGAGAGCCGGAGTGACACAAGTTATTTTTTTTACACGCGATTACACTGCTTATTGTCATCGTCGTATAGCCTTGAATGGTGCAAATATGTGCCTTTTTATGAGTCGCTTCGACACTCGGGATGGATTGAAAAACATTGATACTTTTTGTTTTTTCTTCTTCACTTGGGTGCAGGCAGACGGTAATCTAAATAATTGAAATAACATAATAACCTAAGTAAAACTTTTTTTTTTAGTGTGTCATGACATTTTTACTGATAAAAACCAGTATCATTATTTTTGGACATTTTAAATTTTACCGTTCTTTTACATTTAAAATTGTCATGTGCAATTGTGATTGTGATGCAAGTATCAAAACTTTTCAATCCGCTGCTGTGTTGTTCGAAGAACGTGGTATATTTTACGTCTATTGTTTGATATTTACAAAAAGATCTTAGTGAAGATTACAAACGTTCAATTCATATTTCCTGAACTATATGTACGAGTCAGAAAGTGACGGATGTTTTATCCACATTTTGTCACGCGATAAACGCAGCCATATTATTATAGGCCCCGAGATATTTTACAGACAGTATTGGTATTTGATGTTGTCTCTTTCTTTAGTTTTGAAATTGATAATTTTATTTAGACATATCTTACTTTTGTTTCTATAAAGCGTTTAAAAATTCATTAGTGAACAGCTCGTTTTAAAAGTGACCATCTGTGTTTAAATAAAATAAATTATATATAAATAAATATTTCAATTTATTCCTTGTACATGGTTTACGATTTTTATTGTCCGGGCACGGCCATGTGAGCAATAAATATATCACCAAGGTTATGTTAGCCGCTCCCGTATGGGTCCCATAGGTGGTATCTAATAACTTTTAATAGGTTAAAAGCCAGACATATTTTCAAAAAAAAAAAATTGTACCTGCGTGATAACTCTTCAACGGCACAATATATTTTCATCAGACCTAGCTTAGAAGCACCCCAGTTAAAACCTGCGTTATATTAAAAAAAACTCATCATCAGCCCATCAGTTTGCGAGCTGCGATGCCTTAAATAAATACACAGATTAATATTACACTTGCGTTGGCGTCAGGGCTCAAGAATAGAATAGAATAGAATAGGAAAGAATAGAAAATATTAATTGAACGCACGCAGAAGAAGAACCATAGGAAAAGTACAAAGTAAACAGAACACATACCATTGATCAGGATCCCTCTCAGCATTGTGCCACAGTGAAACGACGGCTTTAATCAGAACGACCCTGACTTAAAAACCGGTAAAGTGTGAGTTTTATTATACTATGATCTGAATTCTTTTTTGAGTCGAATCAGCACAAGCCCAACTTACACATAACCATTTATTTTTCAGGGTTCGTACTATAATCATACCAATTTAGACGCTTGTATTGACTTTTGACAATACAACTAAAATAAAAATATGTTAAAAAAACATTTCATGTAAGGGGACCCCCTCAATTATTTCAATTTTTCACTTATTTCAGTTGTTAGTAAATCTGCCGTAATAACACAGTGTTCTTTAACACACCGTTTCCTGTCGGATTGTTGCAAGTGTCGGTTAATTTCATTTTAAGGTGTGGATTACGTATACTAACAGTTATATTTATGCCAAACATGATAGCACGCGACATAATTATTAAATAAATAAATAAATATCAGGGGACAATCTCACACAAATTGATCTAGCCCCAAACTAAGCTCTAGGCTTTTACTATGGGTACTAGACAACGATAAACTTACTTATATAGATAAATACATACGTCAATACATAGAAATCACCCAAGACTCAGGAACAACTCGTGCTCATCACACAAATATTTGCCCGTACCGGGGATCGAACCCGGGACCGCTAGCTTCGTAGGCAGGGTCACTACCGACTAGGCTTAGGCGTAGGCTTACCATAATATTCCCAGAAATATCAGTACTTATTTTGTAAGACTTCCAAAGTTAAGCAAATACGAGCGTAGTCTAAAACAGGATGGGTGACCGCTTAAAACATCGCGTCGATAAAATCATCAAACTACTAAATTTTTTAATATGTGACATATTTGTAGCAGTTTTACTTGAGATTGCTATTTAGTCGTAAACTACGAAAATTAGACCACAATTAAAGCTTAAAATAGCATCAAAATAAGAAACCATCACAAAAAAATCCATATAAAAATCTCTTATTTCATTTTTGTTCCCCGTACCCCGAACCCGTCATCTTGGGATTTGATTTATTGTTCATTTTATAATTTTTAACGATAGAGTTAATAAGACTATTCTGTGAAAATTTCAACTGGCTACTTATTAGTTACTATGGACATTGAACGAGAAGCTTTGATACCAAGGATTTTCAACAGTCTTTTCTTAGAGGATGAATGCAAAACACCTTCCACTGAGAAAAAAGTTGACGTTACGGAATTTTGTCTTCATTAGAAAATTAATAAAAAAAAACCGTTAATTATTTTAATTTTTTTATAAAAATCTTTAATCTTATTAATAATAAAAACAACTCGTCTGTATTTTTAGTGATAAAACAGCTGTAACTGAAAAATATGATAATCTCAGTCAGAAGAAAGAAAATCGGAAGACAAGGCGCAAACTCCTCATCACTGAGCTGTTCTTGGACTTTTCGAAGAACACCACGTTGCACGGCTTGCGCTACGTGACGCAGATTGGCCTCAGCACCGTAGAGAAGTATTACATACATACATACCGTCACGCCTTCATCCCAGGGTGGGGTGGGCAGAGCTACGGAATTACCAACACAGAGTATTATTATATAACTTATAATATTGGTAAAGGTCGCATTTTACAAAGGTTTTGTGAGATTTCTGATAACTTCAGCGTCGTTACAGCATTTACCATGTTATTAAATTATATCTTTATTTGAAAAAGTCACGGTAAATAAATAAAATAAATAAATATCAGGGGACAATGTCACACCAATTGACCTAGTCCCAATTTAAGCTCTAGGCTTGTATTATGGGTACTAGACAACGATATAAATACTTATATAGAGAAATATATACTTAAATACATAGTAAACATCCATGACTCAGGAACAAATATTCGCGCTCATCACACAAATATCTGCCCTTACCGGGATTTGAACCCAGGACCGCTAGCTTCGTAGGCAGGGTCACTACCAACTAGGCCAGCGCGTCGTCAACATTTATTGTGGACGGCATAAATATTTACTTCAATAATAATTCCCATTTATATTGTTTATAGTTAGGTAATTAATGATTAAGCTTCAAATTAGGTTCCTGAGGAAAATGTTTAAACTGATAAAAATAATATAACCAAGGCCCTCGTAAAAAAGTTTTGAGGTTCTTATAAAAAAGAGTATAAGTCTGTCATAGTCTGTCTAATATGATAAAGATATTTTTTTGTATTAGGTCCACCAAAGGTGTAAGAGCTGATGACTATGCGTAACTAGGTGTAAGTGCCACACAGGTGTATGCGTAGGTATACGCTGGCTTAATACAATAAACACTACCTTTAACGTGCCTTTTATTCTCTTTCATACAAAATGTTACTATTAAGTAGGATTCATGTAAATTTTCTGCCGCACCCTAGCATTTAAAATAAAACATTTTTAATCAGCAAAGCAGCAGCAAATGAACAACTAAATGTGAAACTAGCTTTAGCCTACGATCTTATCAGATTTTAAATGGCTTATAAGTTGTAATACATTGTTCTCAAGTTGCACGGACAAATTTTCTTATCTTTCTGATCATACTAGTACTTTTTGATCATTTTCAGATAATCTGTAGATACCGAGGACATTGTCCGTTTATATTATAAGCTCCGTTTGTTGACTACGGATGTTGTAAACTTATGCATTCCAGGATATTTTGGTTAATAATGTTCGTGATCAGCATGGTTCTGTGTTTCCACCTGATGTTGCAAGTCTGGTCCAAGTGGAGCGTCAGCCCCGTCATCGTTACAATCACTGAGAGAATGATCCCCGTCGAAGAGGTATGTTGTGGTATTAGAATGTTGTAGCAATCTTGAATTGAATTTGGTCACCTTTGAATCTTGGAAAGTTATTCGAGTATGTAAGGACTTTAAAAAAAAAGGAGGACTTCATAGAAAATAAAGTTCATAACAAAAAAATGTATTTTATATTGCTGTCACTAAGCCTATTATCTTAAATACGGACCCCTCGGTGCGCGAGTATCGCACTAACCGGTTTTTTTTTCAAATTTAGATCTGGCCTTGGGGTCCATAGAAAGTCTACGAAAGTTCTAAATGATCTGAATAGTATTAATAATCATAGTTTTGTTTTTATATTTCTAAAAGTAAATAAAACATTCATTTGTTCCAATCTAGAATAACCTAAGTATACTTATATCTTTTAACACCCTCTTGTGATAAATCTTATCATGCTAGATCTAGTTAAAAGTCAAAACGGCGTATTTGTAGATCAAATTTGATGAATATTATTATAATTGTTTCACTTTTATTTTCAGGTACCATTTCCGTCGGTAACTATTTGTCCCCAGGTGAAAAACAAAGTGAGTCAATATGATTATGCGAAACAATTCTTAAAATATCAGGAGCACGTGTTTGGTTATAATGGACCTTTAAATGACGCGTATGTTATTTTTTTCTATAAATACTCAGTTTTCTTCAATATCCTCTGTTATTAATTGTATATTGAATTGTAACCAGGAATTGTATTGAATCATTTATTACCAATAATTGAGTTTGTTTTGGATTGTAAAAGTACCCTTTTTTACAGTGTTCAGAGTGAATTGAAGAAGTTAGATGACGCCATGTTGGTGTGTGATTCCTATAGCAATTTACGACATGCATTAAAAATCAACATTACCAATGAATCTACTATTCACAACATTTTAAAGGTAAGAATCATAAAAAAATATCGCTAGAAAAATAAAAATAAAATATTTTTTTTGTAAAAAACTATTCTTGCAAATTGTGAGAATGTCATTGTTTAACGAAACTGTTTGACTAAAGCGAGGTAAATATTAACTATATTTTTTATAAAAGTAAACCAGCAAAATAGTGGCTGTGAAGGGGAAAAGGAGTCATTTTTCCCTGTGAGAGATTCGTCAAGGTGAAAACCTAAGAACAGGTATTCTGTACCTAGGAACAGGTATTCTGTACCTGCTCGACACTGCCGCTCTCCACAAGGACCTGCAGTTATTGTTCCTACACAATTTTAATCGGTATAACATAAGTATGCAACAATTATAGTGAATCTGACTACTCATCATCATCATCATGTCAGCCGAAAGACGTCCACTACTGGACATATGCCTCCCCTAAGGCTCTCCACTCAGACCAGTCTTGTGCTTTTCGCATCCACCACGTTCCCGCGATCCTTACAAGGTCGTCACTCCATCTTGTTAGAGGCCTACCTACAGCTGCCACTTCAGTTTAGCTATTCTTCGGGCTATGTCGGCTACCTTAGTATCTCACTACTAGACATGTTAAAATTTACTTGTTTTAAAAAACTTCAATAGTCATAAGAATGAATGATCATAAAAGATAGTTTTTATTTGTATTATAAGTTGATTAAAACCGTGAAATGATACTCTAGATATACCATTTTATGGCCGTGTTTAGGTCAGTGACACAATATGTCATAACTACATATTCTAGTGGTAAAATCCAATCGTAGTATTTTGCCTGTTATGGTATGTCAACGTTTTGATAGCTCTTATTTAGTTGACAGTAATGGCGGCTTAGTTAAAAAAAAAATCATGATTGGACAAATACGATTTACCATAGAAACCAGGGTTTACCATTTGTAACCATTTATACAACCAGATATTAGATTTGATAAAGATGTCTTCCGGGTCATCCAAAGGTTAAAGGTAAGTAGCCAGGAATTAAAAAGATAAGTTATTAGGGTTCCGTAGTCTAACTAACTAGGAACCCTTATAGTTTCGCCATGTCCGTCCGTCCGTCAATCGGTCCGTCCGTACGTCCGGCAGCCTAGCTCAGAGACTCTTAGTACTAGAAAGCTGTAATTTGGCATAAATATATATTTTAGTCACGCCAACAAAGTGGTAAAATAAAAACTTTTTTTTTAGGGTACCTCCCTTACGCGTAACGTCCGTTTTTTTTTCTTGTCTACCCCTTAGTGTCGGTTGTCGTTGGATAGGTCTTTTAAAAACATTGCGGGATTGTACAAACCAATTTTCGATTAAGGTATCCGTTTATGAAATATACAGCTTTAAAGCTCTAATTGTTGAATCAAGTGTCCCCCCCCCCCTAAAGCCCCCAGCTAAAATTTCAAATACTAAAAATGTGAACATTATCTTAAATGAGAGCACATGTAATGAATTTAATAGGAAAACTATCACTACTAAGTAGACTTTAGTGGTTATTGAGTTACAAACGGTTTAAATGTTTATACCTACCGAAACCTTCTTTGCGGTGTTGGTAAACTGACCGCGACCTATGGATGTCGGGATATCTACTCATAACAGTTTCCCAACGGCAAAGTTCAGTTTGTCGCGAGGTTTTATTGGTTTGTAGTAACGGCTTCGGAACCCTACACTGAGCATGGTCCGACCTGCTCTAGCCCGGTTTGTTAATACTTGCATTTGGATGATAGAGTAATGACATGAAGAAATGTGATGTTGCAGATTGCACCAAGAATGGAAGAAATAATTATTAAATCAACCTGGCGCGGAAAAGAATATTTATGTGATGGAATGTTCAGTAAGGTACTCACAAGTGAGGGAGTTTGTTTCACCTTCAACTCAGTGCAGCAGAAAGACATGTTTAAAAATGAAAGGTACTGATTTAAAATGCTGGTTTTTGGTAGATTGAATGCGCTCACAACAACTAATATTTCGCATTCTCTCCTTTTAGAAACAGACACTGATATGTTACAACTGTTACAAGTTTGTAAATTCAGAACGAGACATCATTCATTTTTAGAACGAGGTTTTGTTGCGGACTGTCCTTTTTCACTTACTCTTGCCTCATACATCTGTTTTGCCTCATTATCTCTTCATATGACCAAGCCACTTCAGCATTCCCTTATTAATAAATAATTAGATATCTAATATATATGGAAGTCGTTATGTATGGTCGGGGTGAACGTGTGTGATAGTATTAGGACCAGTGTAATAGGAGAACGCTGTGGTTTAAAAGAAGATGTAGTGACAAGGATTAATAAAGGAATGCTGAAGTGGCTTAGTCATGTTGAGAGATAATGAGACAAAACAGATATATGAGGTAAGAGTGAATGGAAATGTTGGAAGGGGAAGGCTAAGGCGAACGTTCCACGATCAGATCGGGGACATTTTAAGAAAGGGCCAGGTCAGGAGACTCTAAAACGACGCACGTGTACGAAGAGACTTATGAATGTGGAGGAAGTGGGAGAAATTTTGTCTGGATCGTAGAAAGTGGAATAAAATTGTCTTTGCCTACCACCACGGGAAAGAGGCGTGATTGTCTGTATGTATTTACGATGTAAAGCGGGTTCAAGGAATTTAAATCTGTTGTCTCTATGACCTTAACGCACACTTAGTAAGCAACGAGTACCTGTTAAATATTGACATGATACTTTTTTTTTACAGCATACAACATCAATACTTCTATGTTCAGCCTCTAAGGACAAAGCCAATTTTTTCTTTAACGTTTTTTGCGTATTTTCCGCAAGAAAATTTAACAGTGTATCCACGACGAGGTCGAGTGAGTACTTAAGTGAATACTATCAAAAATATATGCGTTGGTCACATAATATAATGTTTTCTGCTGTATAAATTAATTCAAATTTTGCTTGACCAACTTAAAAGTTAATTGGTGTGCACTTTTTCTAGGAAAATGGGCCGACTCCCGACTTGGTTGTCATGTTTAGACAAAATGTCAGTGACAACGACGGCTTATGCAATAACCTTTATAGTGGATATAAGGTACCATGCATTTCCTAGCCCCGTACTTAGGAAAGTGCAGAAGCTTTCTGACACCGTTACAAACTCCGGTATAATCCCAAAAGTATGGCAGTTCTGTTCTTTGAGAAGGGCAATCATTCTTAAGGTAATATAAAAGCCTATTTTGCCCTTAAACCACATCAACAAGCTGTTTTCCAAGGTCATCACAAATCTTCTAGCTACTTAAGAGACTTGACACGATTTATGCGCCTTCGAAGCAGGCTGGGTATCAATCAGGGTTTCACATCACAGACCACATAAACACCGAGTGGCAGATTATTATAAGACAAAGGTATAATCAGCTCAAGTGAACTACATATGAGAAGGCATTCAAGTTAATTGAAAGCTGAGCTGTACTGGAATCCTTACAGCATTGCCAGATGTTTCAAAACGTTGAGTTCATGAGGTGGTTTTATGACGCTGCAGTAATATCCGTTCAGCAGTCCAAGACAATCCATCGCTAAGGGGCTTGAGCCAAGGAGTCGTTAAAGTTATATGTATATCTAGGGCTTTGGACTGGACTGATCTAGGTATTAATATTAATACTTTGTTGAGTAAAAGGAACTGTTTTTGTTATGCTTTCAATGCTAACCTTCGGATCCTTAAATTAGTAAAGAGATAGCTTAAATCCAAACAGACGAGAAATAGTACTTTTCATCTTGAAAAAAAAGACACAAAAACGATAAACGAGTTCTACACAATATTTAGTCGCGGGTAAAAGCACTGTCGTATCTGCAGGTATACCTGCATCACCCGGACGACATGCCGCAGTCCTCGCTGTACTACTACCCCGTGCTGCCTGGCCAGCTCACTTCTCTGGCTCTCAAGTTCAGTGCAATGAGCACGTCGGAGTCGCTGATGAAGCACACGCCCGAGCTGTTAGTATAACTTTGATACCCATTTGGAGACAATCGAATACAAAATGGCCTGGTCCTAAACTGAGCATTCTGCTTATACTATGGATACCTACTTACTTTGAAACGGTAGACATTTTTATTAAGAAAAATATATATTTATAAAAAACAAAACATCCAAGACTCAAGGACAAAGTTTTCGCGCTCATCACACATTGAAGGCCACTACCAAACTACCAACTAAGTAATGTATACTTATTGTATTAACCAAAACTCTTTGTGATCTTACTTGTCCCAAAGACTCGGCCAAGTTATTAAAATGCAGCAGATTGAAAGAATCTGAGAAAAAAATTGCTTGATAAAAAAACAACGTTGTAATTTTTTATTGTTTGCGGGACACATATTTACGTTAATTAATGTAGAGAGACAATGTGTTTATTGTGAGACTGATTATGTTACCGCACACAATTTGCATCCACCGCGTTCCCGCGATCCTTACAAGGTCGTCACTCCATCTTGTTGAAGCACAAGACCGGTCCAAGTGGAGAGCCTTGGGGGGGCCTATGTCCAGCAGTGGACGTCTTTCGGCTAACATGATGATGATGATGTGATGACACAATTTGACTAAACTTTTTTGTCACAATAAAAACAAGTAGTTATTGTAAAAATATTTGTATCTGATTTGCAGGCGTCAGTGCTATTCCACTAGTGACCACGAGTTGCGATACTTTAAAACGTACACGTCCAACAACTGCAAGCTTGAATGTCTCTCCATTTACATCTATAAGAGATGCGGCTGCATCCCGTTTTACATGCCACGTGAGTCGAATGATTGGTTGATCTCTCTTCTTAATCGTACACTCTTGTCAGAGCAGTTGTGGCTGCTGGGATCTTATACACGGCTGGTCTAATATAATTGGTTAATAGGCACTGTAAAATTGTATACAAATCAGTTTTATTTATTTTTAGATACAAATAGTTCTGAAATATGTCCAGCGAAGAAAAAAGAATGCATCAATGATGCTCAGAGTAAGTATAAACGTGTTACATGTCAAAATATATACATACCTTCACGCCCGTAATCCCAGAGCGTACCTACAACTTAATTTTTTTTTTTATAATGCAGCAACCACACTTTGCACAAACATGCCAAGATGTTTACCAGCTTATTAGTGACAAGGTTGCAAGCCCATCGGCTAACAGTACTATAAACCTATATTCCCTTAGTCGCCTCTTACGACATCCACGGGAAGACATGGAGTGGCACTATTCAAACCCGGTGGTCTATGTCACAATAAATACAAATGGCTTATTTAATGAGATTGCCTTTACTATTGTTTCGCTGATTCGTTATAGTGCAGATGTAAAGTGGACACACAATATGGATGTTCTTTAAAGAAGAAAATGAAAATAATTAAGTCATACACGTGTAAGAAAACCAATTTGTAGTGCTCGAACTCAACGCTAGTGTAGAGAAAGCGGACTTTTAATTTAAGTATGCATTACGACTTTTGTTATGCAACTAAATAAGGTTAAATAAAATGTATTTTTTAATACAATGCAATGCATAATTTAGTCGTATTATGATTGCAGTTGAAACATTGGAATCTAAGGAATTGAAGGCTAGTATGGGAGACGCGTGCAACTGCCTACCTTCTTGCGACAGCGTCGAGTACGACGCTGACGTCTTTAAAACAAACTTTGACTGGAAAAAGTACTTAGAAAGCATGTATAAAAGCTCTTACGACCGGTAAGTGTATAAGCTACGCCGGTGACCGTGATATTTTAATTATTTTTTGTAATAATACTTTTAACGTGTAACCTTCTAATATGTTTATGTTTTTATAAATTATTTTATATTTTTGGTGTAAAACACGATCTGCCTAACGTCTAGCCAGGCTACACGATGCGTTGCCACGCATATTGGTACGAAGAAAGACAGAAGACCGTTGCTGCACTGGATTTCTGTCTTATTTCATACCAATATCCGTGGTATGTTTTGTCACTCGCTGCGAAATAATAACTCGGTTTAATATTAGTTACCGTATTTATTTGTGTGTGAGTGTGCGTGTGTGTACGTGCGTGTGTGTGTGTTGTGTGTGCGCACAGATACCGCAAGCATGTCAACCTCAATCGCAGGACGTCGAGCGCGTTGTAGAAACAATACAGTGGCAACGCATAGCTCAGGTACCGCAACGTTTTGCTTAGCTCGGAAGTATCTATAACTAAGCTGTAACCAGAGCCCAGAGTCGCTTGAGTATTGCCAACTGTGGGGAAAGAAGAGATTATCATAGAACTATAACAGTGGGTGTCGTCATAGGGATACGAGCCTTATCTCGTTTTTTTTGTACAGTTACAATTTTTCGAGATTGGAAGTATACTTCAAAGAGCCCCGGTTCTTGTCGATGCGGCGCTCGGAGCTGTTCGGGCTGACGGACTTCCTGGCCAACTGCGGCGGGCTGCTGGGGCTCTTCCTCGGCTTCTCCTTCCTTAGCATCATAGAGATCTTCTACTTTTGCACTCTGAGGTACATTTAAACTTCTTTCGATTTGTCTTTTCTTTTTTCTTTTTTCTTTTTTTATTGCATAGAGTAGACAAACGAGCACACAGGCCACCTGATGGTAAGTGGAAACTGTGACCCATAGACATTCGCATTCACAAGACTGCAATGCAATCCTAAGACTGCAAATGCGTTGCCAACCCTGAGGACTAAGATGGAATGCCTCTTTGCTAGTCATTTCACCGGCTGTCTTATCCCCCAACCGGAACACAACAATGCGAACACTGCTGTTTGGCGGTAGGTTAATGGATCTTCTGCTAGTAGTGCTGAGGCATTGATGGACGTTATTAATAATGTCTATATTTAAAAATTGCTGGTTTAATAGTTTAGGATGTAAATATGTGTGATAGTAAAAGGTAAAACCTTACTTATAATAACTGTAGGTTGATAGTTATAGGATACACGTCAGTTACTGCGCCGAAATACCAAGTAGCCTTTGTCGTGTCGTACCTACATAATTATGTAACGAGGGTATGCGTATTTTTTTAGTTCTGACTATTTTATAGCACGGTTTATATTACATTTTTTTTAATACTTTGTAAATGTTTATATCAAAAAATAAATAAATAATCATTGCGCTGCTTACAGCTGTTTTATTCATAATTCATTCATAGTTTTAATGTTTACGTGTACATTAACTATTTCTTAGATTATTAAAGATAAAATGATGATTACGAGCACGTATATAATGTCCATATAAATCCTGTCTTGTTTCAGATTATGGTACGCCCTAAAGAGAGATAAAGGAGAAAAGAAAAAGTGTGACAAAGTAGTACCTACCAAGAAAAAACAGAAGAAAGAGCTAAAAAAATATTGACACTACATTTTTAATTTTAATAAACTACTTACGTTATCTTAACGGATTAGTTCGTAGAATCGATTTTTGATGAACTATGATAAAGGGTGAGTACTATTAAATTGTCGCCATTTGAATTAAGTTTTACAAAATGAAATAATGTTCTAGTAACTCATTTTTTTTTATTATAAGAAAGTTTAAGACATAAAATGGATCAGCTAACACAATTAGGGTTTCTCCAGAGCACGACGAGAGAATTCGCGGACTTTACTCTTGACGCGACTCATAGAATTTTGCACGGATTCATTTGTGATCAGTTTTGTACATTTCATCCACTTTCTTTTGAAATCGGGCAATGATGTGGCCGGTTGGCATGTTTTCCGCAACTTTGTTTTAATATTAGCCCAGTATTTTTCTATCGGCCGTAGTTCTGGGCAATTTGGCGGATTCATATTCTTCGATACTACATCGACAGAATTCTGATTATACCACTCCAAAGCTCGCGACGAATAGTGACAACTTGCCAAATCTGGCCAGAACAATGTCGAAAAAGTACGTTTTTTTACAAGTGGTAATAACCGTTTTTTTAAGCATTCGGATATATAAATATCCGTGTTTATTGTGCCAGTGGTTACAAAAGGCGAACTTCTCATGCCGCACTGGCATATCGCTTGCCACACGAGGAACTTCTTAGCGAATTTCTCCACTGGAATCACTTTTTCTGATTCATGTAGACCCGAGACGTTGCGAGAAGAAAAGTACTGGTTTCCAGGTATTGATTTGAAATCAGCTTTCACGTACGTTTCGTCATCAATAATTAAGCAACCTTTTTTTTGAACTAACAAGGTGTACAGAAATCTAGACCGTCTAATTGCTCGATTATACTGTTCTACAGTTCTTTTGGGGGCTTTTTGCTTCTTGTAAGTAGAAATACCATACTTTATTTTTATTTTTTGTACATTTCTTTGACAAGTACCAACTTTTTTGGACACATCTCGAGAAGAGATTGCCGGATTCTGATCAAACAGCTTACACACCTTTAAATCCAATTTTTTGTTCCGTTTCCTTGTAGGATGGCCCTCTCGCTGCTTTCTTTCAATAGTTCCACCTTGTTTTAGTTTTTTTAGGGTCCTTTGCACTGTTCTCCGACTTGTATTACACGATTTCGCAAGATCCAAAGTAGACATATTGGAATTTATTGAAAATTCTCGCAAAATTAATTCACGAACGCTTTTTTCTTTTGACGACATCTTGACTGATAAACACAACTGAATGTTTTTTTAAACACTAAAACATGCAAATACGTTCTAAATTTGAAATATGATAAGTTTAGTCAAAAAGGCTGCGAGACGGAAAAAAAAATACGGAAAATGTTGGCGACAATTTAATAGTACTCACCCTTTAGTAAATTTTTAGCCCTTAAGACATTTTAGTAATAACACTTTACATGGTTTGCGCAATATTATTCCAAAGTTAGGCTACAAAAGTACCTTTTAATGTTAAAAGATAAAAGATTTTTCGAAATACTAAGCCCAATAGTTTGACGAAAGACTTAAGTTATTAGAATAGAGCACCAATAACATTCGGATGCCTTAATTCAAAACTGATTGATACGAGCACAGTTAACTTGCTATAAATTCAAACTTTTTGCGAACTTTACCTGCTCTTTCTATTGGAACATTTAATGTAAATTCGACTTTTTTTTTTATGGCATGGGAAGGCAGACGAGCACACAGGCCACCTGATGGTAAGTGGAAACTGTGACCCATAGAGATTCGCATATTCACAAGACTGCAAATGCGTTGCCAACCCTGAGGACTAAGATAGAATGCCTCTATGCTAGTCATTTCACCGGCTGTCTTATCCCCAAACCGGAACACAACAATGCGAACACTGCTGCTTGGCGGTAGGTTAATGGATAAGATGGTGGTACCAACCCGGACGGACCCTACACAAGGTCCTCCCACAAGTAAATACTTACAGAATAGTTGTGTAAATAATCAACTTAACACGCTTATGGTTTATTTCCAAACGAAAGTTTTTTTTTATTTAATGACTTTTTTGAACTAATTATAATCATAGCAAAAATAATACAATAAGTCAAAAAACATAAATATCAACCAAAGTCTGTTGTTCACATCGTAACATTTAATTTTATATGGATATTACCTTTTTTGCCTTTACAGAATCAGTCTGATTGAACATAACTGTGTGTAGAATCAACTTGTGACACGCTTACGGTTTATTGCCAGGAGAAAGTTTAGTCTCTTAGTAACTTTTTTGCATTCATTATTAACATACATACATACTTACATACATACATACATAAACTCACGCCTTCGTTCCCAGAGTGGGGTAGGCAGAGCTAAAGAATTACCAACAAGTCTTAAAACTTCTTGATAGCTCTGTAACCACATTTTGCACAATTAGGCTAAGATGTTTACCAGCGTATTAGTGACAGATTGCAAGCCCATCGCCTAACAGTACTACAAGCCTTTATTCCCTTAATCGCCTCTTACGATATCCACGGGAAGACATGGAGTGGCACAATTCTAAGCCGGCAACCACACGGCAGTGGGGTAGGCAGAGCTACAGAATTACCTACAACTCTAAAAACCTGTTGATAATTCAGTAACCACACTTTGCAAAAACGCGACGTGTCCTCGCGCGGACGGCGAGTTGTTCACTCGCTGATATCTCGTTGTTCGCATGACAGCGCGTGGTTTACGGTGGTAGACTGCTCGGAAATTCGTTGACCATCCGAGGTCCACTCGCTCTTCACTGGTGACAACGCGGTGTCCACCCGACGTCCACCTGTCGACAATAAGTGGACGCCGAGCGACAAGGCGGTGCGGGTCGGGTGCCGGGTGGCTCTATTGAGTTGTGACCTTTATTGCCATTCTAAACCTCGCTAAGGCACCGATGGTTGAAGATATCTTGTAATTTTTCGTATATAATATAAACAGTCGAGAAATGCTTTTTTTTACTTTTAAATGTTTAATTATAATGTTTCATTATCATGCATAATAAAAATTGTTATCTTTAAAAATGCCTTTTATTTTTGACCAAATAAAACCTCTTCACAATGCGTGCCGTCTCGAGAGGTACTGCCTTTTGTATCTGGGCCTTGATCCAGCCATCTAGCGAGAGTCTCTTGTGGCATTGGTCGAGACTCTTCGCTATGAGACCGTTTGTCGAAACTAGAGCTGTAAAAGTAACGAAAAAAAACGTACCCGTATGTATTCGGTACTATAACAATTACTACTCGTTGTTACTATCGTATCGTTACGTTACTCGTTCCTTGATGCCTCATAATAACATGTTAGCGCAACGAATCAAATCGTATCGTATCGCGTATGCGTACAGTATGGCGTCGCATAGCAATTTGTAGAAAACAAAAAACATACTTATACATTACATGCCAAGCTCACAATTACATCGCAATCCGTTATGCATTGATTAATTCGATACTACGAGAAATACGAGTAACAAAACGGATTCGTGTGTAACGTTTCGTTACTCGGTACTAGATGGCGCACCCGTTACTCAGTACCGAATACATACGGTTTGCTACAGCTCTAGTCGAAACCACTATCGGGAAAATGATCCATATCCTAGAAGGTGGTCACATTGTGAGCCAAGTCAAGTTAATTGCTGACATTAGGCTTATTGAGGGTCATAATCATAACAGATCGATTCCAATATAGCATAGCACGAACATTTTCGAGAATTGGCGCCAGTTTGTATTTATAGTACGGCACTTCAGACTCCAAGACCATATTGAAGAGCAAATTGCCGATGGATGATCCTACCCACGAGGTTTTGTCTGCTAAAGTTCCCGCTTGTCAAGGAGAGAGGCGTGAGGCTCTTGTCTACTGCAACCACATCACGATGCTTTCCACATTCATTGCCAAGGAAATAATTCCTGAAATTGCATACCTTCACGTTTCAGATGAGCGTGCGTGCAAGATGCAATGGAATTAAACAGTCAACGGAGCCTCTTAACCAGGGCGTCCAGCTAAGTCTGAGTCCACCTTAGTTTGCCAAAGGAGTTTGTGAGCAGTGGCATCACCCAGCCATTGAAGGCGGGCAACTAATTGCCACCCGACAAAAGACTGTTAAGAACTTCAAGCGACAGAAAACGCGCTCCTTCACTGTCTGCTTGACATTGCCGTCCACAATGCCCAAAGCCTTTGTCATACAACGACATATTTGTAAATTTCAACTTTGGAGAGAGATCCGCAATTTCGATGAATTAACAACTTTCCCTCGTTGAACATTTATGACCGCACACTTACCTTCGCCGAATTCTTTCTTGTTCGCAACTTGTGTGGTTTTCAATTTTGCGATGAGATCTTGGCGTTTCGATGCAAACAGTTTGTGTTAATCCTTTAACAATAAGTGCAAAATGATTTCAGTTTCTCTACAAAATTGATAGCCAAGCCTGAAATCCGTCAGCAAAGAGCTGAGAGTATACAAGGGTAGGCAAAACAACAAAGGACTCAAACTGTCACCATGGAAGATGCCTCTTTCGATCCATTTCTAGTTCTTTTTACATCTCGACACCTCGAACTCTAAGATAATTTCAAGCCATCAGTGAGGCACCGAGTCATAAACCTTCTTGTAGTTAATCCAAGCAGTCGAAAGGGCCACTTTGCTTCGCCTGACTTGCTGGCAGATGGTAATATCTATGAAGAGTAGCTCCTTAGTTACTCCTTCCTTACCTTACATCTAATTTGAACAGAGGGCAAAACATTGTTTGCAATAAAATGTGCATTTAATTTTGTGCTCAAAATAGATTTAAGTAGGTTTAGATGGTAGGCAGTCATGTAATGGGTTGGCAGTTCTTTGGATCCGCGGTACTACCAGACAGGTGACACTAGTTGTTAATTAAGGTGGCAAGGAACCGATCACAGAGGCGTTTTAGAGTTGCGCTGCTATACACTTATGTGAAGTTTTGAAACATTGAATTTAAAAATTGTGCAATCTGTGCGGCTTAGGACTTTTCCAGCTCTGAGCCATTTGGATTGCATAACTTACGTATTTGGGGTAGATAGTAATAGGGTTCAGTAGCCTCACACGCGGTTTCAACAGCACGCATCCAGTCTCCTTCTATGTGCACGACAGGCACCGACCAGATGCTGCGCCAGAAATTAATCCCAGAAGCAGGATCCTATAGGTGTCCGTCGCTCACACCTTGATCGGTTCCTTCCCACTTACGTTACACCTTCCTCTGATCACTTTTGAAGGGGCGGTTTTGCTGGTATCTATTCATACGCTCCATATAGCGACGAATACGGCTTGCCCACGCGTAAACTTTGTGCTTCAGAAAGTCGGCAAGTTCCGTGACCATAGACCATATATTAGCTAGGGCCTTATTCTAGTCCCAGCAGTCTTGGTTCACGAAACGCATGACTCGGGGGCGCTCTTTGCCCCCCTGAAGCAGATTAGCTTTGCTATGAGTCCTTAACTTATCAACACACTTTTAATTATTATTATATTTTTTGTCTTCACGGGACTATGACAGTGATACGTATTGACACGTAGAGGCCCTTAAGATAGACCAGTTTAATTTAGTAAAGTGATGGGACAGAATTTGGCGATTGTCCTTGAGTTCAAACTATAGAAGTATGCTCCACCGGTTAGCTCTTGTAACTTCACTCTGACCGGCCAATAAAGGCAAGCTAGATGTAAAGGGTCTGTTCCTCGTTATTGTACACCGCAGTCGATCATTGAAAGCAAGCGTGAGGTGAGGAACATGACCTACTATTGGAAGCACTCAGGTGACGCCACTCACCAACAGCTCGCCACCAGCCTGCCCCAAGGCCTAATTATTTTTATTATTAGTTATTCTTTTGGAAAACTTTAACAAAACATGCAACTAAAACTCGTTTTAAAACTTTGTTTCAATATTATTATTCTTTACTTAATATGAACAAACGTATTTACTACAAGTTTTTAGGGAATAGCGAGTAAGGATTATGGCCCGGGGTTTATTGCAATATTCGTCAATCAAAGGCACCTCAATTTCTTTTGGTTGAAAAGAAACACATTCAAGATAACAAATTTTATTAAGCACGACACGATAGAACATTATTACTACACGTTTAAAAGTTACAACAAATATTTCTCAATTTACTAAAACATATGATGTAGGGTAGAAGTACCGTTTGTGACCACTGTACCCTTTTTGGCCACTTAAGGTTGAAATGAGTATCGGAAATACTATATTATTTAAAATAATATTCATAAATAGTTAAGACTGAAGATTAATATTAAGATAAAATATAAAAATATTTTTGTAATTTCATAATGCTTTACTTTTTAGTCAAAATTTAGAGTGGCCAAAAACAGTCTTAAGATGGCCAAAACCGGCACTTTTACCCTATTTGAAAAATTACAAAATACCTCAGAGCGTTGGCGCCTTAGGATGTCAGTTGACTTAGCATAAGGTGCCTAGTTCAGCACCTAACGGTTGCCGATTCAAATGAGTTTTTTTACAGCACGACGTTAGAGCATGAGCTTGCGAGCGCTCTAATGACAGACAAGAGTACCTTAAGAGTTAATTAATTATGTACCTTTACATACATACATAACTTTTCTACAAATGTAAAATAAAACTACAAAGTTCGTCGTAATAGTACTTTCTGGCGGTTTCAACTACGGTGAGAACTACCACAGAGAATAATAATAATAAAAATATCTAAAGTATAAGAATTAGAACGACAATATTATTCACCAAACTTTATTTCTATACGGCTAGCACAAGTTGTATTTTCTCCCTAGTCTCAGTACGTCTCAATCGTTACCTACTGACTAGGGAGGGTGTTAATATGTTTTTTGGCCTTTATCTTTGTCCTTGACACCAAATTTGTCGCACTTTTTATTTTCTCCTTTATCTCCTTTTAGAGCATACCATAATCTGAAACAATACAACACTTTGTATGCACGCATAAATACTCGTAATCATCAATTAAATATTTAAAACTATAAATGAATTTAAATTAACACAGCTATAGTGTTACAAAAAGTATAAAAACGAGTTCTACATGAAATAAAATGTTGCAATTTAGATTTTTATACATTTCGGTGTGGTCACCGGGTTAGAATAGTGCCACTCTATGTCTTCTCGTGAATGTCGTAAGAGGCGACTAAGGGAATAATAAAGGCTTCTAGTACTCTTAGGCGATGATGGGCTTGCAACCTTTCACTAATACATTGGTAAACATCTTAGCCTGATTGTGCAAAACGTGGTTACAGAATTATCAACAACTTATTTAAGAGTGCTTGGTAATTCTGTAGCTCTGCCTACCCCACTCTGGAAATGAAGGCGTGAGTTTATGTATGTATGTATTTATTTAAATAATTAAACTTTTGAATTATCAAATCAAATTCATTTATTTTATAACATTTTGACATTCTGCATATAAACAGGTTACACAGATTGCGGTAATGAAAAGGGCGTGAGCACAGCTATGTTGAATTTGAGCTCACCTTTGTAATTATCTAATAAAATTATGTAAAAAATTAATGCCTTAAATGGTATGCCAAAGAGCGGACCTTGGACCTGATACTAGACATAAGTTAATCACGGAGCTGTTCCCGACGACATTAGGGATTTTATCCTGGCCCTCTCGTACGGTATAAAATTGATCACCTCTTGGCTAATTGGCCTCTTTTAGGTGGATCATAAAAAGTAAATTCCTCACCATATTTACGGCTCCGATGCTGACACCTACCGTTTTTGCCAACTGTTTGAGGGTTATGTTATGAATTTTACACCACTTGTGTATAATCGCTTTACATTTATCTGGAGAAAAGCCTCGCATTTTGCGTGATTTGCAGAAAGAAACATCAAATAATAACAACATACAGGCATAAATATTTACATAACCTTATAATTCCTTAAAGTAATATTTGAATTCATAACCCCAAACAATCAATCCTTATTCCAATTTCAGTCAGAAAATAAAAAGTAACGTTAATCAATGCCTCAGCACTACTTGCAGAAGATTAAATTTACCTCAGAGTACAAAAGTAGAAGACCTCTATGATGCTGAGGAAGGAGAAGCCGAGGAAGAGCCCCAGCAGCCCGCCGCAGTTGGCCAGGAAGTCCGTCAGCCCGAACAGCTCCGAGCGCCGCATCGACACGAACCGGGGCTCTTTGAAATACACCTCCAATCTCGAATAATTTAAACTGAAAACAAAATCAAGTTTAGGTTTAGAACTCTATGATCCCGTCACAGTTATTCGCCTTTCATTATCTATTCTTCTTTTTCTTACGGTTGTCAATGCTCAAGCGACTTTGAGCTGCGGTAACCGCTTAATGATAACATGACCTAGGCCAATCGTTTCTGCGCAATGCCTTAGCAATAGTATTCTGTCTTTTTTTCAATACCAATATCCGTGATCCGTTTGTCAACGCACGCCAATGTCAAACCAAAACTCAATTGCACGACGTCACGCGCATCGTGTGGCATGACTGAGACGCAACTAGGGAATGCAAATAACCGGTTATTACCGGTTTTAACCGGTTATTTTCATACAAAATCTGTTAACCGGTTTAATCGCATTCCCTAGACGCAACGCATCGTGTAGCCTGGCTGTAAGCTAGACGTTAGGCAGGTCGTACTTTTACACAAAAAAAATAGAACAATGTTAAAATCATAAAAATATTATTGTTAAAAGGTTTTTGGTATTACAATTAATTATTTAAATAATATGGTCATAGGAGTAGCTTATGCACTTACCCGTGTAAAGAATAATTAAACATTCTTTCTTCATACTTTTTTAAATCAAAGTTTGTTCTAAAGACGTCAGCGTCGTACTCGACGCTGTTGCAAGCCGGTAGGCAGTTGCACACCTCTCCCATACTTGCCTTCAAATCTTTAGATTCCAGTGCTTCAACTATAATTATAATACATTATGCATTTCACTTGCATACTCAACTTAAAAGGCGCCAGCGTCAGGTTCAAGTCCTTCTTTTTTATTGACAATTGGCTTTTTTGACTAATGCCCCATTTACGTATATGCTTTTAAGGTTAAGCTAACGACGGCTATGACGGGGCGCATGGAAATGAAAACGAAAATGATCGAGTAAGCAAAGGAACATGTTTTTAAGTCATTTTACGTATTTAACCTCGAAAGGCAAATATAAAAAAAATCTTCTTATCTTTAATAGTTGTATGTTGAGACCTAATTGCCTGTACATACATTTTCATCTTTAAAGCAACTCCATATTGAGTGTCCACTTTACATCTGAACTGTTACGGATCAGCGAAACGATGGCTAAAGCAGTCTTATCAAAGGAGCCATCATAATATAGCTTGTCATTAATTAGATTCATACTTACTATGAGCATCATTGATGCATTCTTTTTTCCTCGCTGGACATATTTCTGAACTATTTGAGTCTAAAAAAAATACATAAAACTGTTTTTAATACTATTTTAGAGTGCCTATCAAGCAGTCATTCGACTTTTATCTCTGTACTACTCACGTGGCATGTAAAACGGGACGCAGCCGCATCTCTTATAGATGTAGATGGAGAGACATTCGAGCTTGCAATTATTAAACGTGTACTTTTTAAAGTATCGCAACTCGTGGTCACTAGAGGAATAGCACTGACGCCTGCAAATCCACGAAACAAACATTATAACATTATAAATACAATGTGGAGGGAAGGGAAGCTCCTGTATTGGACAATTTATTTACCGTATTTGTATTGCTAAGATATTTACCAGCGTATTAGTGACAGGTTGCAAGCCCATCGCCTAACAGTACTACCTAGTCGGTTACTAAGTTCTGTTACTGAGATAAATTACAATTAATTTTTTTTTTAAAGCAGTTTTGCATAAACCTGTATATAAATCAAAACTTTGATTTATATAGAATAATAATAAAAATAATGTTTTCTAAACTATTGCAATTATTTGATGTACGACCTTGAAGTATTCCAATTTCGGACGATAAAATCATAGTTAAAATCACGCACGACGATGATACTGATAACGGCCCCAACTTTTGTAAGAGTTCCTGTAGAGAGTTCAAATTTGCGTGACATATTGAACAGACTTCTAGCTTTAAATTCTGATACGAATGTATTCAAAGCAACTAAAGATCCGCTTGGACACCGGTCAATCTTGATGACTCATTAAATCGACTTTAAGATTTCACATGATTTTGCAGAAATACGAAAACACACCAAATCTCTTGCTTCATAAGTTGGAATTAAGTCATGTTGAGAAATATAATTTTGGTCTCTAAATATAAACAGAGATAGGATTTTTTATAATATTATACAAAAAAAGTTCTTTGGTAAACAAAGACTAACTTTTAAGCAATTTCAAAAAATGAAATTTACAGAAAAGTCATGCGTAATTTCATCGATGCCGGCTGTGAATGTTAAAAGATCGTATCGGGAATTGCGGAAACTAAGAAAAATTATTAATTGTTTTTCAAAATGTATATTAATTAAGCTTTTAATTTTTATACATATTGAAATTAAAAAATAAACATAAGTTAGTTTTATTTGCATCAACCTTAGTAACAGAACTTAGTAACCAACTAGGTAAAAGCCTATATTCGATTGTGGAAGATGGTGTTACAGAATTATCTAAACGTTTTTAGAGTTGTTGGTAATTCCGTAGCTCTACCTACCACTCTGGGAACGAAGGCGTGAGTTAAATATATGTGTATTGCTCATGATATAAAACGATTGTAAAGAGGTAAAAACACTAAAAAAGTTTGTCTGTCCGTTATGTTCAATCTAGCGCCGACCGCCTAGGTCAGCCAGTTCAAAACACTGCATAGGTTTTGGCCAATATTGGTTCGATATAGGGGTGCGCACAGAACAACCGATTTTTTATAACGAAGCATGGTTGTGTAGAAATCAATAATTTTCTAAACTATTAAATAACTCCAAGTCAAATCACATAGGCAAAATGGTTGTGCTGAGTCAAAGTTGTGTTTGCCGGTATTCTCGATATTTGTTCAATCTGCTGCATTTTAATAACCAAGCCGGTTCATAGCGGAAATGCTCTATGAATTTCAAGAATAAAAATTTTTGGACTAGAAAAAGATCAAAGAATTTCAGTTATTACAATAAATACCCACTATACCGAGTTGATGACGAGCGTAACTTAGTTAGTAGCGGCCTTCGAAGCTTTGTGAGAAGAGATCCAGTATTTTGTTCTTGAGTCATGGATGTTTGATTCGTATTTTAGTACGTATTTTTTGAAATAAGTATGTATACCATTTCCTAGTTAGTAGTTTACATAATATAAGCATAACGCCGCTTAGTTTGGGACCAGGCCAATTTGTGTTAGATTGTCTCCATATCAAAGTCATACTAACAGCTCGGGCGTGTGCTTCATCAGCGACTCCGACGTGCTCATTGCGCTGAACTTGAGAGCCAGAGAAGTAACCTGGCCAGGCAGCACGGGGTAGTAGTACAGCGAGGACTGCGGCATGTCATCCGGGTGATGCAGGTATACCTGCAGATATGACATTAAGATTTTGCCCGCATGACTTAACTCGTTTATCGGTCTAGCTTCAAATAAAAATGAGCTTTGACACATTTTCCTGCTCAAATTTGTTGTATAATATCATAAGCAACATTTAAAAAACGACTGACTTTTGAGTTTCTTGCGGCGTTTCTTCTCAGCCAGCAGTGGTCTCTTGCGAAGCGTTGGTAGATTGTTGACGAGTAAAAGTGTCCGTACGGCCTACTTACTAAACAAACATCTTTTATCTTTTATTTTTTATCTTTTATCTTTTATTACCCTTCTCAAAGAACACATCTACCTCGGCACGGCTTCACGCTTTTGAAATTATTCCGGAATTTGTAACGGAGTCAGAAAACTTCTGCAATTTCCTAAACACGGGGCTGTAAATGCTTTAAGTTTTACTTAAAACTCATAACTAACGAACTCAGAATATACATGATACCTTATATCCATTATAAAGATTATTGCATAAGCCGTCGTTGTCACTGTCATTTTGTTTGAGCATGACAACCAAGTCGGGAGTCGGCCCGTTTTCCTGGAAAAAGTGCACATCAATTATCTTTTAGGTTGGTCAAACAAAATTTGAATATATTCAGCGAAAAACATTATAATATTATGCAACCGACGCATATTTTGGATAGTATTTACTTTACTCACTCGACCTCGTCGTGGTTAAACTGTTAAATTTTCTTGCGCCCAAAACGTTAAAAACATAAAGGAATATTTTTTGCTTATCCTTGGTGGCTGAACATAAAAGTATTGATTTTGTATGCTGTAATAAAAAATAAATTTTAGTATCATGTCACTTAATTATTAATAGATACTCGTTCTTTAATGTTTATTAAGTTTGTTTGACGACGCGCTGGCCTAGTTGGTAGTGACCCTGCCTACGAAGGTAGCGGTCCTGGGTTCAAATCCCGGTAAGGGCAGATATTTGTGTGATGAGCGCGAATATTTGTTCCTGAGTCATGGATGTTTTCTATGTATTTAAGTATGTATTTCTCTATATAAGTATTTATATCGTTGTCCCATAGTACCCATAGTACAAGCTTAGTTTGGGACTAGGTCAATTGGTGTGACATTGTCCCCCCATATTTATTTATTTATTATTTGTTGAAGTTCTTAGAGACGACAAATTTAAATTCCTTTTGTCCGCATCACAACGTACATACACACATACACAAAATCACGCCTCTTTCCCGTAGGGGTAGGCAAAGACGACTTCATTCCACTTTCTACGATCCAGACAAAATTTCTCCCGCTTCCTCCACATTCATAAGTCTCTTCATACACGTGCCTCGGTTGAGGGTACTTCTGACCTGGCCCTTTCTTAAAACGTCCCCGATCTGATCGTGGAACGTTCGCCTTAGCCTTCCCCTTCCAACATTTCCATTCACTCTTACCTCATATATCTGTTTTGTCTCATTATCTCTCCACATGACTAAGCCACTTCAGCATTCCTTTATTAATCCTTGTCACTACATCTTCTTTAACACCACAACGTTCTCTTTTTACACTGGTCCTAATCCTATCACACACGTTCACCCCGACCATACATAACGTCTTCCATATATATTATCTAATTATTAATTAATCAGGGAATGCTGGAGTGGCTTGGTCATGTGAAGAGATATTGAGGCAAAACAGATGTATGAGGCACGAGTAAGAGAAAAAGGACAGTCGGCAACTAAACATCGTTCTAAAAATGTATGATGACAGCAAACATTTAAAGTTTTAATAGTGAATTTTCAAACTTGTTACTTAGGATTGTCTGTTTTTAATAGAAGAGAATGATAAATATTCATTGTTGTGAGCGCGTCCAATGTACCAAAAACCAGTGTTTCAAAGATCACACATCAGTTTTTTTATTTTTTTATTTATAGACAATGACATGCTGTTTAGGATTCTGTTATGAAAAAGAGAGAAGGATACATATCAGTGGTTGTGAGCGTAGTCTAAATGGCATTCAATCTACCAAAAACCAGCATTTCATATCAGTACCTTTCATTTTTAAACATGTCTTTCTGCTGCACTGAGTTGAAGGTGAAACAAACTCCTTCACTGGTGAGTACCTTACTCAACATTTTAATATTTAAATAACCTATTCCGCGCCAGTGTATCGTTGCTTCAATTGTCTCTTCCATTCTTGGTGCAATCTGCAACATCACATTTTTCCATTTCATTTCTCAGTCAGCCAATGTAGTTATTAAAAAGCTTATCTTTTGAAACTACTTCAAAAATGGAGGTTCTTATTTTTTTATGTTTGTAAGCTCAAAATTTCGAAGGTTCTTTTTTTACTTGAAAGCTGGTGTTTCCCGTTTGGTCCCATTCTTTATCAAAATGAAGATCTGATGTCGGAGGCCAAGAAGAATCGATTGAACTCTTCAAAGTTTATAGGCGCACCACCAACAGATTTTGCAAAAAAAAAGTAAAGTTCGCAACAAAAGCATGTTCCAAAAATATTTATTTTGACAGAAACTTATTATTACTGGGTAAAACCTAGCTTTTGAAATGTTATTTTAATTTTTTTTAACCTGTGCTCTTACTAACATTTGCACGTAAATAAGACCTATTATAACGTTGAAAATTCGATAGCATGTCAAAAGGTTTTACCAAGTACGTAGAATAGTGCACAAGGTTCTTACAATTATTATGCACGAAGAGAGTGATTAGTCTCATATCTAGTTAAAGGAATAACGCGGCTAGTTTCCGTGGTACATGCACTTTTATAAAAAAAAGGAATATGCAAACATTTAAAGTTTTAATAGTGAATTTTCAAACTTGTTACTTAGGATTGTCTGTTTTTAATAGAAGATAATGATAAATGTGGTTACAGAATTATCAACAAGGTTTTAGAGTTGCTGATAATTCCGTAGCTCTGCCTACCCCACTTTGGGAATGAAGGCGTGAGTTTATGTATGTATGTATGTAGGAATATGCTAGGATTTTGTAAATCGCATTTCTCAACAATAATTATATGAAAATACCGCGAAAAAGAGCTCCAAAAGTGAAATCAAAATTTAAATAAGTATGCCAAGAAATACGGAATCGAAAATGAATCTTATATCAGTCGACTAAAGTCAAAAGTCACTTTGGCAAATGTCCTAGATTTAGGACGTGTTGGGCGTTACGAGGTTATGAAAAGACTGTAGAAAATCCTTGGCATTAAAGCTTCTCGTTCAATGTCCACAATAATTATAATGCTCTGTATTCTATAAACTTCTTTCGTAATCATACTCTTGAACGGCGGTTGAAGTTTGTAAACTCTCAAATTCTTTTCCGTTAATACCGTGCTGTTATGTCTTATGTAGTCCAATTGATCAATGAATAAAAAACTTTAGGGTATTATTTCATGCTCACTGCAAGAAATGTTGCGGGAAAGTATAATGTGTGTGATATAACTCAAACCATTAATTTGCCTCGTTATACCTAGTAGCTTAAATACAAGTTGCCTAATTGTGCAAATTGTGGTTACAGTTAACAACAAGTTTTTAGAGTTGTCGGTAATTCTGTAGCTCTGCCTACCCCACTCTGGGAACGAAGGCGTGAAGGTATGTATGTATGTATGTAAATACGAGTATCTCAACCGAGATATATTTTAGACACCATAGAACTGGTAGGTCCGATTGAGGAATTCCGGGGGCCAATTATGATCCATTCCGTCAGTTCCACTTCACTAAACACTTCGCTAGACTCGTGACGTGTGTTGTGTACTGAGAATACTAAAATTGTATGTACTATCAGCCCAATTGTACTCTCACCCGCCAAAGAACGGTGTCACATTGACGTTATAAAACAATTTGTTTGACACTTCTTACGACTTCAATCAAAACATCACTGTGACACAGTTCTATGGTTGGTCAGGGTTCCATTGGGCTGAGAGCATATGTCAGCCTATAACATTTGAGGAGTTCCCTCAATTCCCTTCTACGATAAGGAGTTTGTATTGTTTTGATAATTGTGATAAGTATGTACGTCACATTAATTATAAAGTTAATTTTAGTCTCTCAGTACTTGAGAAAATCACTATGCCTACCTCGACAAAAAGGGGAATTAATGGAATATTTACTAGAGGGCCTTACTATACTATTATATGGCTCATCCATAAATTGCGTACTACAAAATAAGTAACTTTTTACTGTTATTTCTGGGAATATAATGATATTAATTATGTTGTATGTTATCATTTTTTGGAATAAATATAACTATTACTATGCGTTATCCAAGCCCTAAAATTAAATTCTGCCGTCACAACGAGGAAATGGAGTGTTCTTTGAATCTTTGTTATTGCGGTAGATTTACTAACTAGGTACTATTTTTTTCTTTATAATAATAACCATAAGGATTGTCAATAAAACAAATAAGTTGTGCCACTACTAGACTAGTAGGCACCGACATCACCCTTTGTTAATTTCGTGTGTTAAAAACACGATTTTTATAATGACACATTTAAATTGACAATGATATAATTAAACAGAACGTTGATAACTTTTAATGAAAACCCGGTCAAGTTCAAGTTTGACTCGCGCACTGCCCGACTCACACTTGGCAGGTATTTTAACAGTTTGCATTTTACACATGCCAAATCGGATATTTATACGTATTACCGTTTTGATTATGGAAAAAAAAAATCGACCACCTCTATTTCCCTTTTTGCTTCGTGCGATTTGTAAGCAAATCTGTCATTATTTAACTCTTGCTATAAAAATATCAACCTGCTACTTACGATTCAAAACATGTAGCTATTTAAAGTTAGGATGGACATTTGGACGGACTGACAACGAAGGCTTTATGATATGATCCTGGTCACGCTATGACAACCAAAAACTAAAAATTAAAATGTAACTAAATCTTTCTTCCCTTAATACAAATACTTGTCAGCTTTTTGCATCAAATAGACTATGACTATAGGTATATTTTTTCTCACTACAGTAACAAAGCACATTGATGAGGTCTGCGTCGAACTAGTAGTCCATTTCTTACAGCCGCGTAAGAAAGGGGCAGTTAACTCATTATCAGGCCCGCTTAGCACACCACTCAAATAATTTAACTAATATTTTCTCCGATTATAGCGATTAAAATAAAGATTTCTGTGATTGTCTGACATAATATTAATCTGTTAATTAACTTACTCCATTTTGCTGAACAACTGATCGCTGGCACGTTACTTTAATAACTGAAATATACATTAGAATTCGCAATTACTAATTAGGCTAAGCGCCTTTAGTTATTAAAATGATGGTGTCTGGAGACATACATTCTATTGTATAATCTAACAATTCGAGTCATGTATTATTATTAAATCTATTAAGGTATTACGGGTAAATTACTCGAACATTTTTTTTTATTTAACCTTTATTGTCCAAAAAAAATACAAATGGCGGACTTAATGCCTACTGATATTCTCTACCAGTCAACCAAATAATCATCTAGAAACTAACAAAAGTGGTGCACACAAAATAATGACAGAAAAAAAAAGCAAATAACATAATTTACAAAACAATATTACTTCACGCAAAAAGTACTTACAAAAGGTACTTGCATGATTATACACATGTTATGTACATGTGTGTTTATGAATTCTGTAGCTCTGCCTTCCCCACTCTGGGAATAAAGGCGTGAGTTTATGTATGTATGTACTATGTATGTAAATAATAAAATCGCTAAACGTGTTGCTAAGCGCAAAACTCGAGAACGGCTGAACCGATTTGGCTGATTTCTTTTTTGTTGTGTTCGTAATTGTCAGGACAAGGTCAGGAAAATATTTTAAAAATCTACCGGGGAAGTCAGAAATTTATATATTGGTATGATTATACTACAAATAGGTACAAATAAATGGTGACGTTGGGCCTGCGCTGATTCGAATTCAAACATCGGAATGTAATTATTATTAATTGTGCGGCAGCGTTACGGAATCCTAGTTAGTTTCAAACCCAGAAGAAGAACAAGAAATACTCAAATTGGTCAAGTGAGTTGGGCTCAAATTCAAATCAGAATATTATAATAATACCTACCAGTGATCCAGTGTGTACGATGTGTGTTGCCAGTGATGACCTACGGATCCGAGACGTGGGCGCTAACAATGGGCCTCATAAGAAAGCTCAAGGTCACTCAGAGGGCTATGGAGAGGGCTATGCTCGGGGTTTCTCTGCGTGATAGAATCAGAAATGATGATATCCGCAGGAGAACTAAGGTTGCCGACATAGCCCGAAGAATAGCTAAACTTAAGTGGCAGTGGGCAGGGCACATCGCACGCAGGACTGATGGCCGATGGGGTCAGAAGGTTCTTGAGTGGCATCCGCGGACCGGGAGACAAGCTGTAGGTAGGCCTCCAACAAGATGGAGTGACGACCTTGTAAGGATCGCGGGAACGCGGTGGATGCGAAAAGCACAAGACCGGTCTGAGTGGAGCGCCTTGGGGGAGGCCTATGTCCAGCAGTGGACGTCTTTCGGCTGACATTATGATGATGATGTGGCGGCACGGAAGCCGCGGTGCGTGAGCCCGACTCGCACTTGACCGGTTTTTAATCCATGTATGATATTCTTGTATTAATTTTTCAAAACTTTATAATTTCAATGCTAACCAAGCTAAAGATAGACATTTTATAAAACCTTTAACATTTTATAACCCTTAAAAGACCCACAAAACAACGTTAAAAACCGGTTGAGGTCAATAGCGAATGGTCGGTTTTCCAGTTTTACAAATTAGTTAATAAACAAACAAAATGGCTTCAACTTTGTAGTAGGTATTTAGTTAAAATAGGGTGTTTATTAAGTTTATGAGTGATCAAACATGCACTACTACCACCACCATTATAATTAATACCTACTCCAAAATGGTTGACAGCGCTTATTATCTATGTATATAAAAAGAGTGTCGGTACTGTCGGTTAAACAAGGGAACAAACACCCTTTATCTGTAAAATGCATGTTTTCATGCATGCAAAATAAATATTGGGATTTTATTATTTAACAAAATTAAGCTCAAGTAATATATCGTCTTCTGCTCGTCAGTCTTTGAAACTAAATATTATTGTAAACCTTCGAAGTTGTCAATTTCAATACATACGAGAATAAAGCATTATCGTGTTCAACGTAAAAGTGATTATATGTATTAAAATTGGGTGGGATCCAGACTACTTCCCTGGGGGACACCTCACATGACCTTGGTGTATGGTGTAGATTACATAATTATTCGATTTAACTACCGCAGCTAGACAAAAAAAAGTAATAATTTGGCATAAAGGCATTATTATGCCAACACCGTCATTTAAATTACTAATGGCTCTTAGCCTGATAAGTAATTGCGAATTGTAATGTATTTTTATTTTGTTGGTTTTCAGTTTATCGAGGAACGTGACAGCGAACTGTTTGTTACGCAAAATGGAGTAAGTTTACTCACAGTTTACAATACTGATAAGCGCAGAAAAACCCTTATATTTAATTAATGGAATTGGGGAATAACTATTATAATCTTTCAGTAAGGCAAGACGACTAATTTACGTGGAATAGGAACTCCGTTGACTTAGTCATTTCATTAGTTCATATATTATTGACTATAATGCTCTCTGATCTCATATCAAAATTTACATTATACATTAGAATATAATAGAAAATAATTAATATATTTTTTTATACAGTTGTTCAAAGAATGGTACTTTTCTACTGTAATTTTTACTCGTCCCGACACCTCGGGACTCGCGTAAAATGACAAACTTTCCGCACTTGTATCAAAATGTACTATATTCAACGCACACAGAAATAAACAATAGGAAACTGGCCACAAACATACCAGAACATGCTCAGTATAGGGTTCCGATACCGTTACTACAAACTTGTTTTAGTGACTAATTTTCAAACACAAGTTTAAGAGTAAATAATTCGTCGGTGAAACTGCTAAACCGCGTAACTAACAAATTTGTGATAGAGCAAAATAAACCTTACTATCTTATTAAAAAGGTGCATTTTGCTCCTTATTAAAAAAATTACTTAGGTGGTTTTTCCAGTATCACCGACGAATTGTTTCTACAATGGCTCAACAGGTTGATTCCCGGGTCACTATAGTTATATATAACTAAATCAAAGTGATGTATAAAATCAAATTGTAAGAGACTTCATTTGTTTTGACTTATTGCATTAATTTGACATAGGTAGTAGGGAATGCAAATAACTGGTTATAACTGGTTTTAACCGGTTATTTTCATACAAAACCGGTTAATAACCGATTAAATTGCATTCCCTAAAAGGTAGTTACATTGTGGCCTAGGAATAAAATTACTGACTGTACGAAACCCACATTACGCGACTTCGGTTGAAAAGCTAACCTATTTTTTTAGTGGTGAAACAACAGTGACTGAAAAATACGATGACCTCAATCAGAAGAAAGACCATCGGAAGAAAAGGCACAAACTTCTCGTCACTGAGCTGTTCTTGGACTTTTCGAAGAACACCACTTTGCACGGCTTGCGCTACGTCACGGAGATTGGCCTAAGCAATGTTGAGAAGTATTAATAAACATACCTTACCTATATAATATTTGTATAGGTTTCGCATTTAACAAAGGTTTGGTAAGATTTTGTTACTTTCGACCCCAAGCTAGGCTGAGCCTGTATCTTGGGGCCCAGAGAGCCGGTTTACAGGCAGAAAAGGTAGGTAATTACAGTTATCTTAAAGTTATCTTAAAGTTGCAGTTATCTTAAGTTTTTCAAGGTAAATGTTTAAACTGGTAACAATAATATAACGAAGGCTCAAAAAATTAAGAGGTTCAAAAAAGAGAAGAAGTCTGTTATAATCTGTATCATATGAGTTAGATTGTTTATGAATTTCAGGATGTTTTGGTTGGCCATGTTCGTGATCAGCTTGGTTCTGTGTTTCCTCCTGATCCTGCAAGTCTGGGTCAAGTGGTGTGACAGCCCCGTCATCGTGACAATCAACGAGAGAATGGTTCCCGTCGAAGAGGTATGTTGTGGTGTAAGAACGTTGTAACTATTTTGTGTTGCTGAATTTGGTCACCTTTGAAGCTTAGGAAGTTATTAGAGTGGGAAATGAAAAACAAACATCAACGTTTAACCCATTACTTTGGTTAATTGGTTACGTGTTATGGGAGAATAAATCTGCTGTAATAGTATTAAAATCTGCTTATTTGCATACCTACTTATACACCGTGCCCGGGACGTATCCGAAGGATTTTAGCAGCGTGTTCCTGAGATTACTTGTATTTAATAATGTCGTATAAAGTAAACTCGATGCGGTCTAGTTTTCGAGATAATGTCAATTTTTGTGGAAAAAAACAGTTACAGAAACTTAAATGCAACCGACCCTTATAATTGCGACGTTGCCAGCGAGAAAAATCATCCGTATACAAATCATAAATAACTAAATGAGAAAGTGGAGGGTGGGGATGAGGTCATGCAGTTCTTGGGCACACTCTCCATAATACACTCTGTAAAATACCGAGAGACAATCGACTTTACGCCGATGCTCCAAACTCTGAAGCTTGGTATCGGTAAGTGAGTCGATACCGATGAGTCTCCTAGCTCGTCGGTCCACCGAGTTCAGTGCGTCCAGCTGATACTTGGCAGAGCCATCCCACAGGTGGCAGCAGTACTCCATACACGAACGAACTTGAGCTTGATATAAGTGGAGCAACTGTTCCGGTGTGAAGTACCGCCGCCGAGTCGAACTTAGAGAGGATGCTAAGTTTTTACAAACAAACATCACAGAACAGAAGATCACAGCATATTTGCAAATATTGCAACTATATTTTTATTTAATATGCATAAACTTTTACTTTTACTTTTATTTTCAGGTACCATTTCCGTCAGTAACCATTTGTCCCCAGATGAAAAACAAATTGAGTCAATATGAGTATGCGAAACAATACTCAAAATATTTTGGGCACGTGTATGGATATAATGCACCTTTAAATTACAGGTATGTAGTTTTCTTCAATTTATTTCTGTTCTCTCTTAACAAAGATCAGATGTCAGATAAAAAAATAAAAGGAATATAAGACAACTTTATTCATGACTTTTAAAAGTGTTCCCCTGCTACATCTATGCACTTATGCATTTGACTGAACCAACTTTCAAAACAAGAAGAAAACTGTTTCTGCGGAAGGTCAAAAAAAGTCGCCTGATTTCGTCCACTGCTTCGTCCGCCGTCGAAAATCGTCGTCCACGTTATGATATTTTTAGCGTGGGGAATATACAAAAATCACATGGAGCTAGGTCAGCGTTACAGAGTATACGGTAAAATCCATGGTTCAGGCAGCCATGTGAGCAGGAGCGTTATCTTGATAAAAAATGATGCCCCGGGTTCCATTACTTGGACAACTGACGATTCGCTGTGGCAAACAAACTTCGCTATACCATTGGCTTGGTTTTCCGATCTTCTAGTGGAATTACGGCTACAGGCCTCTTACGTCGAAAAAAAACAGTAACCATTTTTCGTTGACACTTCGGCCGCAAACAACTTTAGTGGGTAAATCATCTTCTTCAAAGACCCATTCCGTCGATTTCTGTTTTGTAAATGGGTCGTAGCTGTTAGGGAATGCAATTTAACCGGTTATTAACCATCTTTGTATGAAAATAACCGGTTAAACCGGTTATAACCTGTTATATGCATTCCCTAGTAGCTGTATAATTATCCAAAATTCGTCCGTTGTCACAAGTTCAGTTCGTTCTGAATCTCTAGCTTGGTAATGTTTCGAGATTCCTTGATTACCCGCTCCACCCTGGCGACGCTTTCTGGAGTGACTGCCGTTAGCGGTCGCCTCTGTCTTAGATCATCTTTGACGTCGCTCCGCGCACGCTTAAATTCACGGAACCAGTAACTGACAGTGGCAAGAGATGGGAATAATGCTCCAAAAGCACTGGTAAAATTTTCATGAGCATCCTTTTAAGTAAGGCCTCATTTCTAATCGTAATATATTAGCACGAAATTTCTCCGCGTTTTTCTATTTTATTTCTTTTTTCTAATTCCGTAAAAAAATACTGAATGTCACTGGACAGTGAAAGATATTATACGAAAAAAACAAATGTAATTTGCCTTTCAGCTACAGTAAAATTAAATCAATAGAATTAATAATACGCCGTTGACTATCTTTATAATTCATTAACATCCATATACCTAGTTTGTATTGGATTAAAAAAGTAAACTTTTTTACAGTTTTGAGAGCGAATTGAAGATGTTAGATGACGCTATGTTGGTGTGTGATTCTTTTAGCAAGTCCCGACATGTATTGAACCACAATATCACCAATGAATCTACTATTCACAATATCGTTAAGGTAGGAAATTAATGATAAAACATTGACGATCGATGTCGGACGAGTTGCTGGATCCTTTGATGAAATATACATTTAGCTTTTGTTTAAACCTGAATGCCTCAAAAACTTGCATAAATTGTATAAGTGGAGTCTTGTAATTGCAACTGTCTGGTTATTGCAACTAATTTGAATAACTTCCTCTATGATCACTGTTTTTAACAAAGACAGGCGTGATATTGTTCTTCTATACTAAGAAATGCAATATCAAGCTTGTTGTTGTTCAAAACAGTGATGCTACAGGGAGTTATTTAAGTCAGTTGCGATTACCAGATAGTTGCAATTACAAGACTCCACTATAATCTGAATCAAATTATCTGACTGACGCAGTTTCTCTTAAATGTTATAAACACTCACATTGGCTGACAGATATATGACATGAAAATTTATGATGTTTCAGATTGCACCAACACTAGAAGAATCAATTCATCCAATAATACACTGGCGTGGAAAAGTTTATTTAAATAATAGAATGCTCAGTAAGGTACTTACCAGTGAAGGAGTTTGTTTCACCTTTAACTCAGTGCAGCAGAAAGACATGTTTAAAAATGAAAGGTACTGATTTGATATACTGGTTTTCGGTAGATTGGATGCCAATGCCAACAAAATCAGTCAATATACGTGTACATTTTTGCAACCTTTTTCATATTATGATTATCAAAACAATACTAACAACTCCAAATTTTCTATCGTGATAACCTGTTGCCAACATCTAACTCTATGATATATGGCGGCATATCATTCAGCTTATTATTTCCCTAATCCGTTAAAATACCGTATTACTTCAAGCAAACGAAGATTATTTTGTATTTATATTCAATTAGATGAGTGAAGAAATCGGCCACTTTCAGTCTTGTACAGTAACACAATAGTTTACTGAAACATAAACGCATATTGCTTGTCTCAGCGTCAACTGCATGCAATGCCAACGTCAACCTACTTGTGAAGCGGATGCTCGTGCCAGGAATTAAAATATTTCGTCTCTAAGAACTTAATCTTACTTAGTAAACACCGAGTACCTACTATAAATAAGATCACACGGTAATATATTCCCATATTTTATTACAGCATACAAAATCAATACCTCTACATTCATCCTCCAAAATTAAACAAAAGATATAGAGACAAAATATATGCCTTAGGATTAACGTTATTTGGTGCTCCAGAAAATTTTACAGTGTATCCACGACAAGGTCGAGTGAGTACTACAGCGAATACTATCAAAAAATTATAATAGTTTCATTTCAATTAATTCGCTTAACTGACTTAAAAGATAATTGATGTGCTCTTTTTTTAGGAAAATGGGCTAACTTCTGACTTGGCTGTAATGCTCAAACAGAATGTCAGTGACAATGACGGCTTATGCAATAACCTTTATAATGGATACAAGGTAACATGTTTTTTTCTTACAACTGAAGTTACCCAACTGTCCGGCTCCGATTTCATTTATTTTGATAATAAGTTAGAGAGTACTCTAAAATTATTAGGTATGCAACGCCATCTCATGAGATCTGACTGAAACAGTAAGAAGAAACACCACGAGCAGGCAGATGGCGTCAACATTCACCTCTGTAGCATTTTTTATGTCAAATGTCCATGCACTTTTGAAGCCTGCTGTACTATCTTTTGATAAAGGGCTTTCTGTCGAAACCATTCCATCGCAGGGGAGGGGTGAGCCATGGGGTCGTTACAGTTATCTATCTGAGTTCTATCTTCGACGACTATAACATTTGACACTAACTCATTGTAAGTCGTGTTTTTTTATGGCATAGAGAAGACAAACGAACACAAATGCCACCTGATGGTAAGTGGAAACTGTGACCCATAGACATTCGCATTCACAAGATTGCAATGCAATCCTAAGACTGCAAATGCGATTTTCAACCCTGAGGACTAAGATGGAATGCCTCTATGCTAGTCATTTCACCGGCTGTCTTATCTCCAAACCGGAACACAACAATGCGAACACTGCTGTTTGGCGGTAGGTTAAAGAATAAGATGGTGGTAGCGATCCGGACGGACCCTGCACAAGGTCCTACCACCCGCAAAAGCAAAGCAAAGTGTTTAGGGTCTTGGACCGGACTGATCTAGGTATTAATATTAACAATACCTATGTTCAGTGAAAGGAACTTGCAATACTGAACTCCTGTTCGAAATTTAAAATAAAATTAGTTTAGAGATAGCTTCAATACCGAAAGGGGATATACAGTCATAAAAAATATGTAAATATTGTATATTGTCTAGGGGAAAAGGTTTCTGTAGGAGAATGTATCGAAACTTTTATGCAGGTTGTCTTGCACCGTCACAGGTAAGTATAACTTGTATACTTTCTATTTTATTTTTTATTACTGTTGCTTAGTTTTGTGACAGTTCTGAGTTTTGAGACATTTTCCTGCTCAACTACGCATGAATATATTATTTTTTGGTGTTATGTGAGATTCATTGTTTTATATATAATGCTAGGTTAAGTTTATTATTGTATAATATCATTAGCAATATTTAAAAAACGACTTACTGTTGAGTTTCTTGCGGCGTTTCTTCTCAGCAGTGGTCTCTTGAGAAGCGCTGGTAGATTTTTGACGTGTAAAAGTGCCCGTGCGGCCTACTTACTGAATAAACATCTTTTAACTTTTTTTATCTTTTTTATCAGTACTTTAGCGATCTTTATAAAAATAAATGCCGCTAGCAAAATCGTAATTGTAGTATTTGCAGGTATACCTTCATCACCCGGACGACATGCCGCAGTCTTCGCTGTACTACTACCCCGTGCGGCCTGGCCAGGTCACTTCTCTGGCTCTCAAGTTCAGTGCAATGAGCACGTCGGAGTCGCTGATGAAGCACACGCCCGAGCTGTTAGTATAACTTTGTTATAAAGGACACAATTTAATACAAATTGGATTGGTCCCAGGAGACGGTAGATACTTATTCAGGAAAATACAAACAAAACATGCAAGATCCAATAACAAAGTATCGCTCTCATCACAGAAAGCTAAGTAAACCACGACGTCAAGTAGATACATGGGTATTTATCGTAATAACTAAAACTCTTTGATCATTTCTAGCCCTAAAGTCCTTAGTAATCAAATGCAGGAGATTGAACCAATAATCGTCGTTTGGCAAATTAGTCGAGCAAAGATTTTCCTGTATCTAAAGAATCACGCAAAAATTATATCGGAATAGAAGTGGTAAAAAACACGATAAAATGTTTTGCTCACTACTTTAACTCGAAATGACCACTACGTGCCTGCTTACGTGATTTGACTTGGAGTTATTCACCAGAATCTTATTGATTTCCATACAGCCTTATTGCTTCTCAAATCATCGGTAGTTCTGTGCACACCCTGTATGGAAAAGATATTGGCAAAAACCTATTTAGTGTTTTGAAAAACTCCGTCCGACATTACGGACCTATACAGGAGTCCATACACTGCGGCCAACTGGCGCAGGCAAACTAGCTCAGAAATTATATTCCTCTGTATTTACCCCTTTACAGTCGTACTTTATCTTTAGCGATATTGTAACAAAATCGAAAAAGACATGGGTAGTGGAATACAAGCCCTTCCCTTGCCGAGCCTCAAGTGTAGCATATTATAATATTGTATTCATAATGTTATAATGTTTTATTCTTGGATTTACAGACGTAAGTGCTATTCATCTAATGACCACGAGTTGCGATACTTTAGAAAATACACCTTAAATAACTGCAAGCTCGAATGTCTCTCCATCTACATCTATAAGAGATGCGGCTGCGTCCCGTTTTACATGCCACGTGAGTAGTACAACGAGAAAAGTCGAATGATTAGTTGATAGGCTCTGTTAAATATGTCGTAAAAAAAAACAGTTTTATTTATTTTTAGACACAAATAGTTCAGAAATATGTCCAGTGAAGAAAAAACAATGCATTAATGATGTTCAGAGTAAGTACGAATGTAATAGGTACATAACAAAAGATATACTGATGGCTCATTTAATGAGACTGCCTTAGCCAATGTTTCGGTGATCCATAACATTAGAGATGTAAAGTGTATAAACAATATGTAGTTATTGGTTCTACACTTAGCACAGCATATACATATGTATACATATACGTTTAAGAACAAGAATTTTTAGTGCTCGAACCCAATTAAATGCTAGAGATAAGGTGGTCTTTTAATTTAAGTATGCATTACTCACTTCGTAATGCAAGTAAAATAAAATGTTTGTTATAATACAATGACATGAATAGTTTTGTCGAAATATAATTATATTTAATTAAAGCATTGGAATCTAAAGAAATGAAGCCTACTATGGGAGAAGTGTGCAACTGCCTACCGTCTTGCAACAGCGTCGAGTACGACGCTGACGTCATTAAAACAAACTTCGATTGGAAAAAGTACACAGAAAGCATGTTTAAAAGCTCTTACGAAAGGTAAGTGTATAAGCTACTCCTGTGACGGTGTTATAACAATTATTTCTTGTTATACCTTAAGATTTTTAAAAATGGTTTTATATTGTTGGTGTTAAAGCACGATCTGCCTAACGTCTAGCTTACAGCCAGGCTACACGTTGCCACTGCGTTGCGTCAAGTCATGCCACACAACGCGATCGACATCCTGCGATTGAAGTTGACATTGCCGTGCGATATCGTACCGATTACTTAATATCCAATCGAGTCTTTATTTCGCAGCGAGTGACAGAACTTACCACCGATATTGATATGTAATAAGACAGAAGACCAGTCAGGCATCGCAACGCGGTGGAAACGTATGGCTTAGCTCGTGATTATCATTAAGCGGTTACCGCAACCCAGAGTCGCTTGAGTATTGCTAACCGTGGGGAAAAGAAAAGGAGATATCATAGAAGTATAACAGTGGAAGTCATAGGGATCCGACCCTAAACACATTTTTTGTACAGTTACAGTTTTTCGAGATTAGAGATGTATTTCAAAGAGCCCCGGTTCGTGGCGATGCGGCGCTCGGAGCTGTTCGGGCTGACGGACTTCCTGGCCAACTGCGGCGGGCTGCTGGGGCTCTTCCTCGGCTTCTCCTTCCTCAGCATCATCGAGGTCTTCTACTTTTGCACTCTTAGGTAAATTTATTTTTCTTTCCATACAGCTTCTGCTAGTAATGCTGAGGCATTAATTAACGTTACTTTATCCTTTTCGTACTGAAATTGGTATAAAAAAATATTGTTTGGCGACATGAACTCAAGGATTAGTTTGAGGAATTGTAAGGTTATGTTAATATTTACATGGTAAAACCACCGTTGTAATTATTTGTAGGTAGTTTTCTTCACTTCACTTCATTATTGCTCCAAAATGCCAAGTAGTGTCTTGTCGTACATGTTGTTCGAACATGGTGCTACTTTCTTATAGCTGTTTCCTTCTTGATTCATTGGTAGTTTTAATGCTTACATGTATGTATATACATTAATTATTCCTTAGATTATTGAAGATAAAATTGATGATTATAAGTATGTATGTATGTGTGAATACAAAATGCTGTATTGTTTCAGATTATGGTATGCCCTAAAAAGAGATAAAGGAGAAAAGAAAATGTCCGATAAAGTTGGTGTGAAGGACAAAATTAAAAATAAACGCCGAAAAACATATTAACACTTCTTTTAAAACTTCGGTTTTTTACGATTTCTACCTTTTTACATTGGAACAATTTGTAAAAGTTCGAATTATGGAATCGGTTTACATATTACAGAAAGATTCCATAAGGAAGAAATGTGTCCGTAAGGACCCCGCCAAATAAGTTAAGATAAGATTCAGAATCGGTTTCATTGAACATAATCAACTGATGACACCCTCATGAAAATTTATTGCCAGAAGAACGTCTAGTCACGCAATGACATTTTCTACTCGCGAACCAGAAACCGCTAATATTGATACCGTTAACGGTATCAGTATACCTATAGCGGAACGGTATCTAAGGTATTTTGTAGTTTTTCGTATACAGTGTAGAATTAAGAAAATTCTAAATGTGTAGCTATAATATTTTATCGTGCTTAATTAAATTTGTTATCTTCATAAACATTTTTTTTATTTCAATTAAATGGAAGGGAGGTACCTGTGTTTGATGCATTTTGTAATAACCTTCCCCTTACTTGCAATTCCTTAAAAACTTTTTTAAATATAGCCAAGTGATCAGTCTAGGGAGTTGAGAACCTACAATAGAATTCGTGAAGATAACTAACTGTTTTTTTGGGATGACGAACTGAGATGAATGATTTATACAAAATTAAGAATTTTAATCAATTTAGATTAGCCGGTGATCCAGGGCTCCCCGCCCTAATACCGTATCCACATGTCATGCTTGGTGTTTGCCACAAACACTGCAGGACGAAACTATACGTTAGAGTGAGATGGATATACATGGTGCTTACTCTAATGTATAGCTGCGTCCCGCAGTGTTTGCGGCAAAACCCAAGCATATGGATGCGGCTTATGCCGAGCTGTTGGTCCGTGAAGACCCTTATACATTGTGCACCTAGAGCTCGGCGAAATAAATGTATCTTGATCCCAACTTAGACGTACTAGATAATTATAAAAAATATATATGGAAAAAATATATGTGATATGATGATATGAAAAAATATGTATACACATAATATTGTGCATTACTCTGGAACTAATGCTATGTCCGTGAAGTTAGCAGATCATTTTCCAGAAAATCAAAAATGTATCGAAGTTCTATTGGCATGCAGGATAGTTCTATAGTTCCTGATACTTTTTAAACATAGTTCTGGCGATTTAAGCTGAAAAAATGAAACTCGTTTTTATGTGAAAATGCTCCGCTTACTTCACGCACATAGCATATAATTTTTCATCAAATTAAAAAACAATAGGTGTTCTGGCATCGCACAGCAGAGTTCTATAGTTCTAGATACATTTTGGAAAAGTTGAAGACGATATAAAAACAAAAACAAATATTTTACTTGCAATAAAAATGCTTTGCTAACTTCACGCACATAGCATATCATTTTTCATCAAATTAAAAAACAAAATGTGTTCTGGCATTGCACAGCAGAGTTTTATAGTTCTAGAACAATTATTTAAAACAAATGATAAAGTCGAGTACTTATTACAAAAATGATCTGCTAACTTCCCACATGCTCTGCTAGGCGATTAGCAAGAGTTCTGGGCTTAACTTTGGTCTTAAACGGTTGTAATAACTATGTATGCGATAGGTCCGCGGAGTTATCGCCTCTAACTGGATCACTTGTTTATATTTTTCATGATGGTATATGAAAATTCGTAAAATCTAAGATATGCCTATGCTCTGCGGTCCGCTAGATTTCTGGGCTGATACCTGGGGTGATACTCGCGTTCATCACTCAAAAATTGGCCCTTATTGGGAGTCCAACTCGAGGCAACTCCTGTGGAATCCCTAATCCTCAATTGTCCTAAAGCAAAAACAAAACGAATTTTTGTTTGTCCTCAAGCCATTGCCGCCTTAAATTTAAAACTTTTTAGTGATGTTATATTATAATATATCCTTAACCTAACCGAACCGCTCAGGTATTTTTAATAAACAAACAAAACTGCATGACTTTGCATTAAGGACAAATGACAATTTGGACAAACGATTCGTTAAAATCTAAATAATCGTCTATTTGCTTCTGCTGGTTCATGTTAGATCTAGCAGTGTATCTAGGTTTGTAATGTTGTTACAAAATTTGGGATATATATGCCTTTATCCCAAATTATAACTAAAAGTCGTCTTCATAATAGGTACCTATTGATGGCGATCGCATGAACTTTATGAAGTAATGACACCAAGGTCATGTGAGGTGTCCACAGAGAAGTAGTCTAAGTCCCTATTTTAATAAACATGATAGTCGTATATAGTATTCGATTTTTTAACTTGGCAGGTTTACTATAAAATCATGCAATTTACAATGTCAGCACTGTAATGGCGTTTCGTTTGACAAAATGGCGTTTCGTTTGGCATCCTAACTTTTATGATAAATTGTCGGAACTGTTTTAGTAAGTATTAAAATTTGCATGAAATTTATAAACAATTAGCAGTATTTTAGTACAAGTCCAATACTTGTAGCCGATTTTTCATCTATGTAGCGACATACCTCAAAGATTCTACTACGGGCTACAGCACAGAACTCTTAGCATTGCTGGCACTGAATGTACATATTATATTTTAGAAAATGGCAACCACTAGGTCGTGAATTTGGATCCTTACGATCACAAGTCCACCCCCTAAGGCATGGACGATATAACGTATTTTGTATAATATTTCGTAAAATTATAATGTAGTAAGTTTGACAAATGTTCTTAATATTGAATTTATAATGTTTTATCGTGCATAATAAAATCTGGTATCTTCATTAATGTGTTTTTTACAACCTAGTGTATGTATGTATGATTGTTAGTTTGCCTCTTTGCTTTTTTTTTCAAAACGGATGTTCTTGCCCCAGCAATACGAAACTAAGATAAGGTAAAAATTATCAGGTGCAATCTTAGATAAATGTACCGTGGTCCAAACTTGGTCCAGATTTAAACTAGATAATGATAAAAAAATAGAAGCGCAGCGTACCGGCCGTCCCGCGGATATTTTCGTGATTTCGATCCCTACATAAATATAATGTACATTTGACACATTCGCCCTTTCCCACGTCCAGTCAACCCGTAATCGGGCCTGCACCGGCCCGATTACGGTTTGACTGCAGCTGATCAGGCCCAAACCATCAAGCGCCGCAAATATTCATCATTATTAAATAATTACGAGTTAAAAACTTGGTCAGCTGATATGAATAGCTCTGTCATCCCGGCTCATAGACACCTCCGGAGATCCTAGAGCTGGTGCTTACCTCTCCCAAAGGCTTGGGCTAGCTATCCAGAGAGGTGCAGCCAGTGTCATAGGGACCATGCCGCGAGCGGACCTTTTTATAGTCGCGATTATTATTTACATCTTTAATATTTGAGTAGCTTAGTTTTATTTTAATTTAAATAAGTTTAATTTTAACTTTTAGATGCATAAATGTATGTACTAAGTAAATGAAAGATCAATATCAAAGTGACTAAGTATTTATATTTATTCCAAATTTCAAATGATTTCATTATAAGCCCGCAAGTAAAACTTGTATAAATATCTCATTGTTTCTGTTCTTGCGAGGAAAGTAAATTAGTTTCACAACTAACAGATTTTATCCGCATTCGGTAAGTGTAAATCTTATCCGTTCCTTTCTTTGATTTAGAGCGAAATATTTTTCCGCCACGATGTCTCACATATTTTTCCAAACTCACAAATTTTCTAGTAAAATCTCAAAGTTCAATTTAAAGTATACTTAATAAGCTTTATAATGAGATGAGAATAAAGTAAGAGAATATTTTATAGTAAAAGTAGAACATGAATTATGAGTCCTAGCGTCTGACACTCGAGCGCTAGCGTCAAAATCGGCCCCTCCTCACCCCGGCCCTCCCACGGCGACTGCGCGTACGCGCGAAACAAATTTCATTTACCAATCCGTTGAAGCAAAGCCACGCTATCACATGTTCTATATCATACTATAGTAAGTACGTTAGTTAAATTTAGTTTACAGCTTCGCGTGGTACAGTTTTATCGAATTTAAAATATGTCTACTAAGCCCTTTAGCCTGCAGAGTTTGTTAAAAAATAGACATAACAACATAAATACAATAAAAAATCTAAAAAATAAATTAATAACGGTTGATTATTATTTCAAATAATCAGAAATCATGACTTTTTGAATAGTTCTAAGGAACCAACAATCATGACTTGGTGAAGGGAATTAATTAGGTGTTATGTATAAAGCTAATTGATACGAGAATTACGAAAATTACAGTTAGGTACTTAAAGAAGGTAAAGGCAAAGTTCGTAATTAATTAATATTTTATAAATCTTCAATAGCTGTGCTCTTTTTCTTTTCGTTCTTGATACTGACTTCGCCGCCTTTTTGCAGAGCGTACCATAATCTGAAACAATTGAAAACTTTTGTATGCACATAAACTGGTTCACTAATGTTTGACCAAAAAAATATTGACAAATGGTCATTTGACAAACAACGTTTCACTAAATGATCATTTGGCAAACGAGACATTTAACAAAAGTATCATCTTACAAAAACTCACTTAGCAATTGATCATTTAGCAATTAGTTTACCTATTTTTGGGCAGAAAAAAAAACAACCTCGAAGGCCAAGGCGGGAGCCAAGCTCCCGCCTTTGCCTTCTAACCTAACCTATCCGAGTCGGTTATGCCCTGATTCGTCTTCCTCGTAAAATGTAAATTTAAGTGTTGATCATTTGGAAAAGTAAGTCATTTGTAAAATGACTAGTAGTAAAATGATCAATTGACTTAACATTTTTTTGCAAAACGTTGTTTGTCAAGTGTAATTTTGCCAAACGACTTTTGGTCAAACGGCAGGACACCACATAAACTCAATCGGCCATTCACCTTTAATAATTATTCAATACCTAGGTACTACAAAAAAAAACCATCTCCAAGCAGAACATTGATAAAAATTAAAATATAAAAAAAAACATACAAAACGCCTACATGATATTGCGCTGCGTTTCTCGAATTATAACACCCAAAAAAACTCCAAATGAATTAATAAAAATACCTCAGAGTACAAAAGTAGAAGATCTCAACGATGCTGAGGAAGGAGAAGCCGAGGAAGAGCCCCAGCAGCCCGCCGCAGTTGGCCAGGAAGTCCGTCAGCCCGAACAGCTCCGAGCGCCGCATCGCCACGAACTGGGGCTCTTTGAAGTACACCTCCAATTTTGAATAACTGATACTGTAAATTAAACATTTCACTTAAGGCCTTCATTCATGTTAAAAAATTGAGGTCGTATGCAAAAAAACACAGTCTAGTCTCTTTGGATTTTGTATTCATCCAAAAGAATAAGCTTAAAAATTCAAAAAACATTAAATAAAAAACCAAAAACCCTTAAGCTATGATTTTAACTGCAAAGTGAGAAACAAATTAGTCTCTTGTAGGTACTACTCTTGGTCGCGAGCGAGTCAAATGCTCTGTCCCTCGCACTCTATAAGTATTCGTACCTATTGGTACTGTTAGGAACGGGGCACTTGACTCGCTTGCGTGGACGGATATTGTAATTCATGATAAGGGTACCAATAGTTCTAGGATTGTGATACCATTATCGTTATCAAAAATGCATAGGATTGACGTAAGTTGATGGACGGTCGCGTCGAACGCTTATGTCAATTCCATACATTTAGCTAGTTTTCGAAAATCTTTTACGCTAGCGTTATGCATCGTGTATAGGGTCTCAGAGTTTTGTTTTAAGCTTGGCATGGATTACATATTCAAATTGACAAAAAACCGGCCAAGTGCAAGTCGGAATCGGGCATGGAACAATTATCGGAGAGCGTAGGAATAGGGTCTCGTTGGCCTTCCTTTGGGAATGGAAACCTAAAAACCAAGCGTGGCAAAATTCTAAAATTCAAAATTCAAAATATTTATTCAGTAAATTGGCCACATGCGGGCTCTTTTACACGTCGGAAATGTACAGTGAATCTACCAGCGCTTCGGTCAAGACCATCATTGCGGAGAAAAAGCGCCGCAAGAAACTCCAGATGGCATTTCCTATTCCTATCCTATCCTATTTTTTACTTTTGAAAACAACCTCAGAATCAAAGTCAAGTGCACTTACTCGTACATTCTGCTGGGGTCATGTTGATAAAAGGCAGAAATGTATTTTTTTAAATCGAAAGTGGTTTTAAAGACGTCAGCGTCGTACTGGATGCTGTCACAAGACGGAAGGCAGTTGCAGACGTTTTCCATATCAACTTTTATATTGTATGATGCCAGTTCATCTGCAATTTTAAAAATAGTAAGACACAACTAAAACCAACTGGAAAAAAAACACTTATGACGAGTAACTACGTTGTACTTAACATATTATACTTAAGTCGGTAATGCATCGCGACCTAGGAGGCTGTTGTCGAACGCACTAGCAATCGCAATAGTATTCATTTTGAAAATCGAAGGCTTGTCTGCATACAAAATGAAAACAATTGCTCCACTTTGAAGCCGGTTGCGATTGCGAGTGCGTTAGACAATAGCCCCTCGGGATCTTAATAACCATAGCGGCTATTTGTGTCTGTCCTTGTTCTCCTCGATACTGTTAAACGTGAAAACACAATTAGAAACAAAAACCTCGATAGTTTTATTTTTCTAACATGACAACCTTTTTGGCATGTTTTTAGTTGAATCTTCGAAACGCTTATATATTTAACGATGATTTTTGATTTAATAGTTTAGTGAGTACTTATCACTTCTTAATCCTGGTAAGATTTTTTTTGATTAATATTGTGGTTCTATAGTAAACAGCGATTAATTGAAATTGTCACCGCAAATTATCTGCATCTCACGTTCTTCGCGCGGAAGCACATAAAGCCATCCTTTTTTATTATTGTGTGGGCGTGGCAGCATAATATGTGAGCTCTTGACTATACTTACATTGAGCTCTGTCCACGCATAGTCTCTTCATTGGTGTACATATTTCAGAACTATTTGAGTCTAGAAATAAAACGTACTATTATTCATAGTTTTGAAATGAATTAACGGGTTGGCTTAAAGTAATGAGAATTACAAAAACTGTTTTTATTTTTATTTTTTCACTTGTTAGGGTTATATAGCTTTTTATTACATAAAAACGAACTAAAACCAATATGATAATCAATCATTCCTATACAGCAAAAAGTCCCGCATCTTAAATTTTTCGTAGCTTTCTTCTTACTGTTTTCATCATACGTTGGACAACATTTATTTTTACATTTTTTAGTTAATTAGTTGTTTTTGTACCTTGCGCTTTAACTGAGTCTGTAATTTTGCTTCCCTGTATCACTGTCAACTAGTCTACTGAGAATTACCAAATAATCCTCTATTGGATGAGCTATAGGGACGTTCGGATGGTTTGAATCCTTCGGTACGAAGTGAACGTCACGCTCTTTTAGTCAATTCTGGCTGCTCCCTGCATAGTGATACTTTCTCCGCAACTTCCTGCACTTCTTTGGAATATCTTCAAGCTGTTTGTTGGAATATTGGGGTATTTTTTGACACTTTAACTGTTCAACATTGTATTTCTCTAAAATATTCCTTATTCGCCCACGAAAAACATCATATTTTACAGCTAACTTATCTGGGACTGACCCACTTTGTTTTGTACAAACGTTGCCACCTACTTGCGGTCTCGATCCTTAAGAATGGGAGGTCTTCCCGTTTTTGGTGAATCTTTAGTCCTAATACCAAGTTCCCACCGCTGGATCAAACGTTAAATTGTAGAAGGAGGTACATTTTCAAATTTGAGAAACCACTTCAGATTTTTCACGCCGTCCAAGTAGGCGATAGACACGTTCACGTCATAACTTCCTCGCGGACATTTTTTATTAAACCAGTTAATCTTTTTTTGCCTTATTAACAAAATTTACATATTTTCTATTAATTATATCTGTCACAATCCTTTTTGTATTTTTTTATTGCCTGCTATTGGTAATTGAATACATTTTCATTACTTTAAGCCAACCCGTTACATTCACATATTATTCTTATATAAACATCATTAATTTAAAAGTTCCTCTGGTAAGGTCAATTTAGGTACAACCGCAAACATATTTCTAATCCAAGATGAGAATTGAATAGAATGTACTAAAATATTCCAACAATTTAGTGTTGAGATAACAATTAAAAAATAAGACACAAAATATTTTCTTACATTACAAAATAAGGTGTTTTCAAAATTTAAACCACTGGAACCCTTCTTATTAAAATCATCCAATTTTAGACATGATAATGTAACAGACAGTTGGTCTCGTAGTAACCAGACATATCAAAACGGTATTCGTAATTTAAATATAAATCAAATTATATATATATATATATATATATATATATATATACTTTTGAGATCGTTTATTCTACTATAATTTGTATATTTAACTTTGTGACTCGTTTAATTTTTTTGAGATTGGCTTTTGCTACATTATTTTTTTGTTTTTACTTCTTTGACGATAATAATATGAATTCTATATAATTGACATGTGTGCAATATAACTGTAACTTAATATTACGAAATAACTAAATCTAATCTAATCTAATTAGATTCATCCACATAGTTCTGCTGTTTCCACAATACAAGTTGATATAACTCACGCGGCATGTGAAACCAGACGCAGCCGCATCTCTTGTATGTGTAGATGGAGACACACTCCAGCCTGCAGTTACTGGGCGTATACTTTTTGAAGTATCGCAGCTCGCGATCCTCAGGGGAGTAGCACTGACGCCTGCAAGTCCCAGGTAAACATTTATTTGATTAAAGTTTTCGAAGTGCCTGTGAAGGCCAGTCATACCTTACTTATAAAGCCCTACAAACGCAATACGAGATATAAAACTGAATTCTGGTATGCTTGTATTGCAAGCAAAATTTTCAGTCTACGTATATAATATAATACATATACGTATAGTGAAAATATTTATTCCAAACCCAAACGTTAAAATGTTAAGGAAATTATCATATGATAAAATTTGAAACATTACCCTCTTTCAACAACATCAGACCCGGAATCCCAGGACATATCCATATTGGTATCATCACTTTCTCTAAATTAGTTTGCTATAATCAATCAATCACATGCTAATACATTTAAATGCTATAACAGTTCGATTCCGCAATCTTCAGTTACTATAAGTTATAGATGCTATAAAATTATTTGATATACTTTCAAATTCTATAAACATTTCTTTCTGTAATAATTATTAGCCATAAGCTTTAAATAAGGACTGATTCGAAACGGATTTACCAAATACAAAATTATTTTTCTGGGTTTTTTTATTCAACCTATTCTGTAAAACTTTTAAAAATAATATTGTCACTGTCATTAAAATATTGTGACATAAAATATTTTCTGTACTGGTTCCCTAAAAAACGGTAGAATGAATCAAATCCAACGGCGAGAACAAATCGTTGCCAAATGGCTGTCAAATGCTAATCGTCCCAATCATTTCATCGCAAAGGAATTAAAAATCCATCGCAGAACTGTTGATAAAGTTATAAAACGCTACTTGGAGACCTTGTCCACGGCCCAGAAGCCGAGGGTTAAAGAACACGGGGGCCCTCGGGACCCCAACCTCGAAAGAAATATCACACGAACGATTCGCAAGAATCGCAGTATGTCTGAACGAGATATAGCGAAAAAAAATTATACGAGTCAATCTATGGTAAGACGTGCCAAAAAACGTGCTGGTATGAAGACCAAGAAGAAGTCTAAGGTGCCCAAAACTACGGCGAAACAACAAGCAACCATCAAAACGAGGTCGCGTAAATTGTACGACTTTTTAGGCACTCAAAATTTTCACTTAGTACTCGATGACGAAACCTATGTCAAGGCTGAGTTTTCAACACTGCCAGGTGATCAGTATTATACAATCGCAGAAGGAGAGACTCTTCCAGATTCACAAACGACGATCGGAATGGAAAAGTTTGGCTCCAAATATCTTGTGTGGCAAGCCATTTGTCAATGCGGTGATCGCAGCCGGGCCGTTGTCACAACAGGCACAGTCAACAAGGAAATATATATCAACGAGCTGTTACCTTTTGTTCGAAAGCACAGTTCTTCAACACTATTCTGGCCGGACCTTGCGACATCCCACTATGCCAAAGATACCCTCAGCTTCCTTGAACGTAATGGCATCCAAACAGTGCCTAAAGACATGAATCCCCCTAATGTGCCACAATGTCGCCCTATTGAGCGGTACTGGGCTCTGGTCAAGGGAGTCCTGCGTAAAACGGGTAAGTCAGCACGTGACAAGAAGGATTTCCTTGCCAAGTGGAATTCAGCCTGCAAGAACGTGACAGATACTACTGTCGCCCGTTTAATGGAGGGTGTTCGCCAAAAATTACGACAGGAGTGGGAGAGAAAGTAAAATAAAAAGAAAATACCAGAATAATAATTTAAATAATGCATTTTTTCAGTTTATTTAAAGTTAAGCCGAAAGAAATGTTTATTTCTTACAAAAAGTAGTTCGAATTTGGTAAATCCGTTTCGAATCAGTCCTTAATATAAGATTTATTTACTTTGACCTTTGAAATCTCTAATCGTCATCTCATATACATTTCTATGTTTTTATTTTGTTGTAAATTCAATAATTTTGCACATTTTAGCAAGTGTGCATAAAAGTGCAATTTTAGCTGCTTTCATTTCCTTTTTTTTATGTTGTTAGTTTTGTACCACTTGTGACAGTTTTATGGAATCAGCTTATTACAGAAGTATTTCCGTAACGCAACGACTCGGAGACCTTTAATAGACGAGCATACTCCTTTTTCAACGGTCGACAATCTTCAATGCTTATCCTAGTGTTGCAGGTGTACATGGAGCAATAATAATAGTAAGTCTCAATTATCTTATTGCTTTACCACTTACATCTCGGGTGTATACTTCATCAGTGACTCCGACGTACTGATTGCACTAAACTTGACAGCCAGAGACGTCACTTGGCCAGGTAAAAGTGGATAGTAGTGTAACGAAGACTGCGGCATGTCGTCTGGGTGGTGCAGGTATATCTGAAGAAACATCGTTACAAGTACTGAGAGGAGTTTATTTTGAAACTTATCCACCATTGGACATACATGAAAGTAACATTTTTAATAAGGAGCAAAATGCACCTTTTTTATAAGACAGTAAGGTTTATTTTGCTCTATCAAAAATGTGTTAGTTACGCGGTTTTGCAGTATCACCGACGATAAGATGTTCTTTTAAAGGAAAGTAAAATAATAATAACTATGACATGTCGTTGCCATAATAAGAACGATCCTATTCGATTCTTAAATCAAGGTTTATAGAACAGGGTCTTAGTTTTAATAGCACATTAAGCGTCGTCACAAGACTCACATTGTCGTTTAGAAAAGTTCATGTACAGTCGCTCACACCTGAGTGACTAATGAAGATAAACAGACAGAAACTGTCTCTGTCGTGCACATGAGATTCTTATGTAAAATCTATAATTATCTCTTTCTACCTTTTCTCACTTCTGTCTTTAATGGTCAGTTAAGTGTGTGGCTGTTTGTACTCGTAATTTTTAAGTAGGTATAGAAAGAAATAAACTGTATATACGATTACATCCCAAATTACGTGTTAAATAATTTTGGATGTTCGGAAACGTTAAACAGAATGTATACTAACATACCTTGTATCCTCTATAAAGGCTGTTGCATAAGCCATCGTTGTCACTGTCATTTTGACGAAGTACAACAGGCAAATCAGGATAAGCACCATTTTCCTAAAAATACAAGATGCATTATTACCTAAACTTGCAATTAAGTCGAGCTGACATTACTGCATGTAACCTATTTTTGAACAGTTGGATACTTGTTGACTTACGCTTTGCAAGAGAGTCGAGGCGGTAGTTTCAGATCATTCCCTAACATTTACAATAGCAGGGTATTTTCTTTTGTTTTTTATTTTATTTTTTATTATGCATGAATTGACTTAGATACTCCTTTTTAACGCCGAATCGCTTTTCAAAAAATTCGCCGCGTAAAGACGCGAGACGGTAACGCTACAGAAGCAGAAAAAGTGAAAATTTGAAGGTGTCACCGACACGGGCTTGCGGTCAGTGGCGAGTGCAAGCGTGATAGCGATAGCCAGTCGAAAGATATAATAACTGGGAAAACTGTAATAGTATTTTATGTAACTGGTACATAAAGAGTGTCCTTAAAACACTCGTGTTTTAAGGACCCTCTTTATGTACCAGTTACATACATTACTTTATCTACACACATATTATAAGTACTCTAAGATGCGTTCAGTAGCCGAAGGCAAATAACCTTCATAGCTACCAGTGCTACAGCTACCTGAAATATATCTATAGGTGTTAAGCTAATGTATGAACTGAAATAAGAAATAAATCAAATCAGAGAAAAGAAGTATTCATTTATTATAATAATTGTAAACATTAACATTAGTGCAATTTGAAATGTTTAATTAACAAACAAACAAATGGCGGCAAAGTTAACCTGTGTCACGAATATGTTTTTTTTTTTTAATCATAGACAAACTAACAAAGTCGCTATTCTAATGTCATTCGACATAAAAACGGCGTACGACACTTTACTTAAAATATACCGAGTCTACGTTTAATAGATACTAGAATTGACCCCCTGTTTGAATTGTGTTGGTTTTGGAAGATGTTCCAAATTTGAACAACATTACTTTATCAAAAGTTGTATCGTAATTTTAACTTTTCATTACAGCTACAGATAAGAAAAAATATCATAGTAAAATTGTATCTTGTAATTATGGTCATTGTCTACGGATTCTGAACGCATTATAGAGGACTTATGATATGAGTGTAGATAAAATAAATAATATCAAAGGAAGAGGCTGTATTTGTGTAGAATACAGCAAAGCAATGCTTTTGAGATGTTATCGTATTGTCAACGTTATACTAGCCTATTTTTACTTCACATTCATGGCAGCTGAGTTAAAACAATACGGTAACATGTCAAAGTCAATATAGTTTTACCAAGTACAATAGAGCCCAGATTAGAGTTGCGCCCGCGCGGTCTTTAAAGGGGGCGCTCCGATCTCGGTCAATCGGTCCAAGGAACTGGTTCGGTCTTTCAGTTCCTTTAGGTCCTTTAGCTCTGGATAAAGTTTTGAGATCTGAGCAGGGCACGCTTTGAAATAGGTATTGATTGTCTCGTTCAAATCGAGCGCTGTGCCGTGTACTCTTTACTCGTTCACTCTGTTTCACTCATACGTTCAACAATTGCTATTGACTTAAAGGACCGAAGACCGATTAAAATCGTTTACGAAGAACTAGTTCCTTTCGGTCTGTGGCGGGAATTCATACCTTTTAGTTCTTAGTTTAGTTTTAGTGACAGAGTCAAGCCTACCCCAAATGCGTTTTTACAGATTTACCCCTTTACTTATAAACCTGCATTAATCTTGGAATAGTTTATGCCATGCTTTGTCCTTATCTGTAATTGTGACATTTGCATCTGACAGAAAGTGACAAAGAATGGTATAAACTATTCCGTGCTTATTCCACGTTTATAAGTAAGGGGGTTAGTGAGTAATAAAAAAGGTACATACTAATGATCTTTCATGGATGAGGTCGCTATTTGGTTAAACAGGGCAGCAGCCACAGCTATAATCGCCGTGCGGTAATAGTCTTCTATTATAGATACCATAGTATACCTACGCTTTCGGACATAATTTCCATTTATACTCACTCGACCCTGTCGTGGATACCCTGTTTCTTCTTTAAAATTATAATTGTTAAAAGTATACGAGTAATCTTCTTTTGATTTTTTTTCAGGTGTCGGATGAAGATAAAAATACTTGTTTTGTATACTGAAATGAATAATTAAAAGACATTTTTGTTATTTTATCCAGTATTGGCGCACAGTAATCGACTACGGAAGATGATAGTTTTATATTTGTAAATGTAAGTTTTACTGGTGGTAGTATGAAAATTAATGAGAAACCTTCATGGTTGTGGCTTACTGTTATATTTATTATAAAGCTTCCATATATTCTGTGCTGATGCATTAACATTCGAATAGGAATTGACGATAGAAAGCTTACTTTGCTGATGTTCCTGGGCTTAACTATGCTAACTATCAACGATTTTGATGTTAAACTTTAAATTTGGCGCTCACTTCTCTCGAGCGGTGATATAATGCTTTTTTGACGTAAGTATTAGTTGTATAACTGAGTGAGTTGACGGATGAAGAAAAAACTTTACGTTTTTTTTGTCGTGCAGCAGTTCGGAAGCTGGCGTTCCTGAGTTGTCTCGCCTTTGCTTTTTTATCCTTTTACTCTTTCTACACTAACACAACCTTCTTTCTTTACCTATTATCACCTTTATGTACTATTTGTGTGACTGTAGGTACCCTAGAATTCGTTGCGCGTAATTACCCCCGTGTTTACTTAATTATAAATTTAATGTAACATAAATAAATAGTAATTATTATACCAAGACAGTAATTATATATTTTTAAATTAACCGTAGAAATTATAGTGAGTAACCGTATACATTTAGCATAAAATAATCGCACCATCAAAGGCAAAATTGACTAAACAAATGCGGCAGCGGTGACCACGTTGGTGGACGTTATTTCAAATCTAAAAACCCAGATTTCCGAAAAAAGAGAGAAGATTAGGTGCTGTCATGATGTAATCCGTGAACAGAAGAGAATACTTATAGATCAGAATGTATTTATCGACACTATCCTCATCATTCTCAGTAACAAAACAAACTGTAAACGCTTTATATGATCCACATCCGCTTTATATGATTTGACGACGCGCTGGCCTAGTTGGTAGTGACCCTGCCTACGAAGCTAGCGGTCCTGGGTTCAAATCCCGGTAAGGGCAGATATTTGTGTGTTGAGCGCGAATATTTGTTCCTGAGTCATGGATGTTTACTTTGTATTTAAGTATATATTTCTCTATATAAGTATTTATTTCGTTGTCTAGTACCCATAATACAAGCCTAGAGCTTAAATTGGGACTAGGTCAATTGGTGTGACATTGTCCCCTGATATTTATTTATTTATTTTATTTACATTTTCAAACGTTATTTGGTATCCGTGATCTGATTCCGATTTACCTTTCATTTTTAAACATGTCTGTATGTTTTACTGTGTTGAATGTGAAACAAACTCCTTCACTAGTGAGTACTTTATTAAACAGTGTTTCACTCCAAATAAAAAGCTCGCGCCACTCTGAGTGTGGAAAAAATGTGGTTGTTACTGTTGGTGCTATCTGAAAATTGTACAAGTTCTGAGTATTATTCTACTAAAAAAACAACTCGGTTCTAATTGTAAGTGATCGTGTTTGGAAACTTCACCTTTTCGATGTTGTGAACGGAAGATTCATCAGTGAGGTTATGGTTTGTAATATGATAGGGGTAGTCATCTTTATTTCGACACACCAACATAGCGTCGTCTAACAACTTCAATTCTTCTTTAATACTGTAAAAACAATATCAACATTACTTTAACGAAATATACATAATTATGTAAAGATAAATATAAAGTGACGTATTTTATTCGCAGCAATAAAAAAATACATTAAATAGATACAAAAAGAACAAGACACAGAGAAATTGTTTCGAAACGATCCCAACTCAGCCTTTGCACGTATGTAAGGTTCTTACCTATGAAATTGGCGTTTTATATGGAAAATTTTATGAAAACGGTGGTTTTCATACATTTAATTTTGCGGATTATTTAGTAACGTCAAATGCAAACCAAGCAAAATTCTGTCAGGAATATTGGACACTTCTAAGCTATATTATGCATATCTTAGTTACTTAAAAATAGTTCGCTTCATAAAACTCTGCGTAATTGAAACACTTGAACTTGCAGCACTTTAATTTTAAACATTAAGTAAGAAATTGAACCATATTATTTGTATCTAAAACCTTTGTTGCATAGTGTATTAATGAAATTTAAAAATATTTTGGAAGTTAAAATTGAAATAAATAAATTCCGTACGAAATAATCACACGTAAAAAAACGCCAATTTCATAGGTAAGGACCCAATATAACTTATTGTGCCATAATTTGTTTAACCTCCTGAGGTTGCTTGTACTAAAAATAGTACTTACATAATACGGCCATTGAAAGATCTAGTGCAAAGGAAGTAAAGTGGAATTTCTTTTGTTTTTGTTACTACTGATCAAATTAGAAAAATGACTGTATTCACAATAGATTCATATTCCATTGACAAAGGACCCCGTAGCGAATGTATGAAAAAATGGTTTTCAGTCAAATATGCAAAAAATCAGGTATAATGTAGGTTTTGACTTCCTTATTAAAATTGTATATGGGCGTAAGCACCACAATTGACTAGTTTCTAAGAAAAATAAACAAAGGATTTTACTCCCTCCATACATTATAATTTATTATTTGCGATAGGTGTATAAACCATAACGGTAGGCAATCCATAGTTGGTATTCGGTTTAGTTCCGGAAGCGTGAATAAATTCTCTCGGGTCCTTTCGTTGTATGGTGGGTCTTACGAGGCTTAGTAAGAATTTATAACAATCAATGTTATATTATTTTCTCAAAAATGCTATGTAATGTTGCCATAACACCAGTAATTAGGAGCCATACGTCGCTGGAAAGCAATAATGCTGTACCCGCACCTCCTACCAAAATCGTTTTTTTGCATATTTTTACTTCATAATTTTTTCTGCGTCGAATGGTCTACGTCTCGTGTTTCTACGATGAAAAATAAAAACTTTACAGCATTAGTTATTTGTGATATTTAGATTATTGGAGAACAAATAAATGTAGTAACCCGCTTAAATTCCGGTATTTTTTGTCGAAATGAGACTTACAGCAATACAAGGTAAGAAACTTAATCTCTGGAACATTGTACAGCGTTTTTGCTTTCCTAACTAATTTGGTCTTAATTTTTTAAATCAGTAAGTAATTTCGGACCAAAATTGTTGTAGTGGCTGTTATTTAGTTACAGCAATTTAAAACGCCCTTTCATTTGGTTTTTAAATTACACCACGACATTTCCCTTTTGGGTTACAGCATTCTTTCGGGGAAAAAAAAAGAAAAAAAATGCTGTAACCCGCAAAAATCACCCTTAACCCATTTTATATCAAATTTGAGTAATAAGTTTAACAAAACTATTTATTTTAATAATATTTGCAAAATGGGACCGAAAAGCCTCCTGCCGTTTAGAAGTTATGATTTTTTTATTTTTTTTGTGTTTGTAATTCGGCTCTAGTATAAAGTTTGGTTTTTGAGGGTTACAGCATTATTGATTTCTAGCGACGTAGATTGAAGTTCCTGGTCACCAGGAAAATAAATTCAGTATAACGTCGAATGATTTTGGATTTGGAATCAAAAAGTAAGAAGAGAAGATCACATAATAGTACATTACTACAAAGACCAGTAGCCCGACGAGTGCTAAGCTTTTCTCAAAGATAGAACAAGTAGAATGTATTAAAAATAATTAATTAAATTAATATACTTTTTGTAAATTTACCTGCAATTGTATAAACATCAAACAATAAGCCGATTTTTCTCACGCTTTTTTAAAGTATGAATCCTGGCAACACTGACCTCGTTAGCGACCAACTCTTTTTTATTAAAATAACCATGTTCAAAAATCAAATTCAAGTGATATGATAATTATGTCATGGAATTTCCATACTTACTTAATGGACACTGATTGATTCCAAATTCGAAATTACTCAACTTTATTGAACACCAGTAGGTTGAAGTTCCTGGACAACTATCCATAGTTGTTCAGGAATTACAACCTACTGGCTCCTATTTTCTGGTGTTATGGCAACATTACATAGCATTTTTGAGAAAAAATAATTTCATAATGAAAGTGATTATGAAATGTAAATACAATTTAAGTTAAATTTTGAAATGTAAAAAATCAATACCTTTTGAGTTAAATTTTGTTACATGTTGATGAGTAAACATACCTGGCATATGAAAGTCCGGTGTCTCGAGATATCCTGCTATGATATTGATATTTATAATATTGTTTTTGATACTCAAGTTCTGATAATTTGTTTTTCATTTGAGGACAAATGGTAATCGCCGGAAATGGTACCTAAAAATAATAGTTTAAAAAAATCAGTGCTTTAAATAGTACCTACTACGGCGCCTCTACACTAGGCGGTAAAATCCAAATTTGACCTGTTATGGTATTGTTTTTAACTCGGCGGCCATTACTGTCAAGTAAATTAGAGCTGTCAAAACGTCAACAATAACGTAACATATCTAAAAAGTTTTTACCGTGTTGGAAAAAGGCCCATAGTACTTAAAGTAGGACCTATTTATTAAACATTATGATAATCAATTATTTTTTAATTATTTATTAATTTACTGCTAGGGTACTATTATAGGTAAAGTGTGTATGGTGATATCAGAAATGGCATCAGTAATTTGTTTTTAAGACGCTATTATATTAGCTTCACTTGTAACTACGTAAGACTGCATCGAGCAAAGGTCGAGCGTCCAGTGGCGCCCTCAATACTATTATTGTGTTTTTTGATAAACTTAAGAATTTCCATGGAATTAGACGATGCTTTTATGTAGCGCAAGTAAAAACACAATTTTTGGGATATGTAACAAACTTTGATAACAGTTACCCTTTGAGAAGTCAGCTTAACGAAAAATGGTGTCCACTTTTTTTCGTTAAGTTGATTACCCGAAGGTCAATTGTTGTTAAACTATGTAATATATTTATCCTATAAGTTGTGTTTTCATTTGTAGTACAAAAAAACATCGTCCGATGTCAAGAAAATACATTAGTTTATTAGAAAACTCAATAATAGTAATGAGGGCGCCACTGTACATCCGGCGTGTGGATTGTAGTCTCAAGTTTGAAGTCTTGAGAATTGATATGTCCATCAGGCGGTCTGTGTACTGATTTGTATGTATGTATGTATGTATGTAAACTCTTTATTTCACGAAAATATAAATAACTATAACAATACACCGTGTTTTTTTTTTATTAACGATAACTTCGGCATATTACTAGGTACATCCATAGAAACTATGTACATTTGATTTTTAAATATTGCAAAAAAAAAAAAAAAACTGTTTAGACTAAAGTAATTAAATGTTGTATATTTGGTTGTTCTAAAAGGGACTTTAGAATTAACTCATAGTCAGTGTCAAATACGGCAATGTTGGCGTGACATACACAGACAGTTAAGAGCCTTTTAGACCAGTTCAACGAGATTAACTGATTAAATTTAAAAATTAAATATCTTTAAAACCGTAATAGGTATCATTTGTCTGTCTTCGGGAAATTAACTTTATTTGACCTAAAGAACGTTCGCTTACAGTTATCGTAAATCAAAAAAAAACACGGTGTATAAAAAAATCTTACGTCAGTATCTTGTTACCAAAAGGCAAATAGGTAAGCATAAGTACGAGATAAACCTTGATTTGCTGTGTAATATTTATGTTAAGCTTAGTAGTACAAGTAATGTTTTAATATTCAATATTTTGTAGTACTGTATTAAGTATTATAGAAGGTTCTGGAACCCCTACAACATACCTCTTGGACTGGAATCATTCGTTCGTTGAATGACACGATGACGGGACTGTTCCACCACTTGTACCAGACTCGCTCGATGAGGATAAAACACAAAACTAAGCTGATCACGAACATGAGTAACCAAAACATTCTGAAAACAAAGAAAATATCATTATAGGAGCAGTTAATATTTCAAGAATGAAAAATGTCTGGTTCTGGATTAGAGTACCTACGAGCCATCTAACTCGATGGTTAAAATGTTAATTAAGCGAGAGTGCCACCCCTTTAATGTTGATTAAAGGGTACGCTTCGCTGGGACAATTTAAACTAGCTGGTTAAATTGGTCCGTCATGTTGCAAAGTGATTTCCTTAAGAAAAAAACATGACAGAAATCGTGACTATCAAGATTTTGTCTAAAGCCATAATGTTTTTTATACTAAAACTATGGGGATGTAGTGGCATGATTTATTAATGACAATTTGTTATCAAAATGATATCGAGAAAATGGTAATTGAGACTCGAGAATATTGAAATATCATTTTAGATTCGTATCTCACTTCCCCAATGCCTAATTATTTGAAATTTTCTAATCTAATGACATTTTATAAATTACGGTTCACCCGCACTAGATCGAATATCATACTAAACTATTTCCATTAGGCATACCAACGTTTGATATCATTTTAGACCTAAAAATATTTATTGTACTAAAAATTAATGCTCTAACTGCTGATATCTGTAATAAATTAGGAGAAGTATGCGGACAAACGAAAATCCAAATCGGGGAAGAATGGAACTTCGCCTAAATTAAAACTTCCATAGATTTATTAGAAAAAAGAAATCCATGATTATCACTTGCGAGGACAATCGTTCCTTTTAAGAGTATTTTCGATTGTGGTTAAACAGAAGCACATGGGGTTAGCTCCACGCGATTTTGCCAAGTCTATTATACTAAAACAATGTATAAATGGTATACTTCTCCACTATGCTGAGGCCAATCTGCGTGACGTAGCGCAAGCCGTGCAACGTGGTGTTCTTCGAAAAGTCCAACCACAGCTCAGTGACGAGGAGTTTCTGCTTCTCCCTTCGCTGTTTTTTCTTCTGGTTGAGGTTGGTGCAGTTGCCTGCCACATCCGTTTGAACTCTAAAAATAAAATAATAAGTAGATAAATGTTTGATAAACTTTAAAAAGTCATGACTTCGCTAGTATGTTTGGTATTTCGGAAGAGATAGCTTTATGTATGTATCCATATAATTAATATTTAGGCAATCTTTTGTTGCCATAGAATGGACAATGGTTAAAGCAGACAAAGCCGCAGACATTATACTAGTACAGCAATAAAAGTCGTGTACAAATTGCAGTTGTATCGTTGCAAACTCCTGAATGAATTGTGACTAAGTGACATTGTGATAACAAAATTATACAAATTAAGCTCCGGACGATAACGTTTCTAATATCCTAAGTCAAGTCCAATTTATCAATTTTCTTTAAGTTGCAGTAAATAGTAGGTATTTTGAAAAACTAAGTTTGTGCGTGTCCGACTTTTATTTTAAGTAGGTATTTCTTACTCTTCAAAAAATATTTTGTTGGAAAGGAAAACTTACAGACCAAGAAAGTTTTGTGACATACACATACATACCTTCACGCCTTCATTCCTAAAAACTTGTTGATAACTCTGTAACCACAATTTGCACAATTAGGCTAAGATGTTTAACAGTGTATATTAGTGACAGGTTGCAATGCAAGCCCATCGCCTAACAGTACTACAAGCCTTTATTCCCTTAGTCGCCTCTTACGACTTCCACAGGAAGACATTGGAGTGGCACAATTCTAAGCCGGCCACCACACGGCAAGCAAAGTTTTTTCAAAGATCATAAAAACCGGACCGGAAGTCCCTTTGCGTAACGTACTAGCAATGGTGAATCGTTTTCGTTTTTACACTTGTTATTATCATTGGCTGAATAGTACCCGACTGAATAAAGAAGTTCATGACTAGACGAAGAGAAGACAAGTTTACGAAGCATCACTGAGTTTCGCATTTAAATAGTTTAATTCACATTTATTTTGAAGTCTGTCGAATCGACTTTGAAGTTGATTGCGATTGGGAGTGCGTTGGGCAATAGACCTGCAGGTTAAACGGGAGAGAAATGTTACCGCATTCTGTATGGATATGACACCGCACGGAAAATATGGAAAAAAAACATCGGTGAATATATTACTATGTTGATGAAAAATAATGTGTCTTGATCAATATATAAAAAAACTTGGAGAACAATACCCACATCCCCACACAAGAAACGATTTTATTCAACAATTAGCTTTAAAAACTTGTTTAGTTCATAGTGATTCTAATCAAAGCAAGAAAACACTGAAAAAATCTTAATTAATACATGAATTTAGGGGTTTATCGTAACACGGACATAAGTAAAATGACAAAAATTCCGATTAAAATGATCAATATCTCGGCTAATAACAATTGCTGAACATACATGGGGGTTAAATCGATAGCTTATGAGCTGCTCTATCACCCCCTTAAAGCTTTGCACCTAGCTACCAAACACCCTGTATATCAAACCATGAACAAAAACCATAAATATTAAAAAAATGGTTAAGTGTCAGTGGGACTCCCGCCGATTCAATTCGAAATCGAATTCATAATGGAATATAATATACTAATACAAAAGAACTGTTTTCAGAGAAGGATTATTATAACGAATATTTTTTGTCCATTAACCTGTATTTTTTGAATTTACTACCATTCGAAAGCTGTAATGTTCAACTTACAAGCTGTGTTTTTTTTTGTCCCTTGTTTTGTTTTTACCGTGCTTGTGGTTTTTTAAAACAGTTTTCAAATTTCATACAAAATGAGCAAAAAAATGCAACGGTTTTAAAAACCACACGCACGTTAAAAACAAAACAAAGGACAAAAAATAAAAAAACACAGCTTGTAAGTTGAACATTGCAGCTTTCGAATGGTTTTAAATTCAAAAATTACAGGTTAACATTTGTTATAAAATTCCTTCTCCGAAAAAAGTTATTTATAGCGTGGCCCCTGTTTTGTTTTGATTAGTATACTACCTACTGCACGGCAGAGTCCGTCTCACACTTGACCGGTGTATTTTTCAACTTACTCCATTTTTCCAGTATGACTGCTCGCCGTGGCTTTACACGCGAAAGTGAATCCCTAAATGCATTGGCAAGCGCTAATTACACTAAGAGCCATCGTTAATTAAATATAGTGAATGGTAACATCATACATTTAGCAATTTGGCTGATATATTAAAACCTTTTACTGAAACACTTATTATTTTTTTAGGGTTCTATAAACCAAGAGTGTCAAGGGGACTTTGTATTAAGCCGCTGCTGTCCGTTTGTCCGTCTGTCATGTGGCATGGAGGAGCTGCATACATTTTCGCCTGCCGCAGCAAACTAGCTGAAACACCTGGACATCGACCTTTGATGCATGCAGGATAAGTGCCAGACCTAATGATGATGATAAACGAACAATTATGTAATAAAAATTAGATTAAATGAAATATACACTTTCAAGGCCGTGTGGTTGCCGGGTTAGAATAGTGCCACTCCATGTCTTCCCGTGGATGTCGTAAGAGGCGACTAAGGGAATAAAGGCTTGTAGTACTGTTAGGCGATGGGCTTGCCACCTGTCACTAATACACTGGGAAACATCTTAGCCTACTTGTGCAAATTGTGGTTAAACAATTATCAGGAAGTTTTGGGACTTGTTGGTAATTCTTTAGCTCTGCCAACCCCACTCTAGGAATGAAGGCGTGAGTTTATGTATGCATGTACACTTTCAACGAACTTGTTTAATATTGCACAGAACCCTTAGTGTATGTCAGACTTTTTGTAAATAACATAAATTACTAGTATTAAATGGGAATGATACGAAATTACAACCCAAGCACACACGCATATACAAGCTCATTTTAAGTACCTACATAAGTAATAGATGGCTATGTTAGATTATATTCTGGCACGGTTGTTTTAAAACGGGACTTGATCACGTAAACCTAATATGATTACCTCGACGTCTCGATCGTGTTACATCGATAGTGAATTATGGTAAAATTATTATATTAATAGGTGCTAGTAGCCCGCGTCTAAGTCGTTTATCGATATTCCCTTGGGAACTCTCCAACTTTCTAGATAAAAAGAAGCCTATGTGCTATTTCAGACTATAACATATCTCTGTGGCGAATTTCATCCAGATCTGTTCACTCGCTCTGGTGTGATTGAGTAACAAACAACCAAACTTTCCGGTTACAATATTTGTAAGATGTAATTAAGATTATGTGATTAAGGGCCGTTTAAAATATACAGTGGTGGCCACATAATAAGGAATTGATTGGTAGAATAGCTAAACTTAAGTGGCAGTGGGCTCGGGACATCGCTCGCGGGCCTGATGGCCAATGGGGTCAGAAGGTTTTTGAATGGCGTCCGCGGACCTGGAGACGAGCTGCAGGTAGGCCTCCAACAAGATGGAGTGTCGACCTTGTAAATATCGCGGGAACGCGGTGGATGCGAAAAGCACAAGACCGGTCTGAGTGGAGAGCCTTGAGGGAGGCCTATGTCCAGCAGTGGACGTCTTTCGGCTGACATCATGATGATGGTTGTCAAAATTGAAAAGTCATATTTGTAGGCAATTGTAGGGGAAAAACGCAAGCGTTCCTAATTATGTGGCCACCACTGTATAACAACGAGTAAATAAGAAAGGTAAACAAACAATAAAAATGTTTTCTGTAATGTTTATGTACTTAGTCGTACTCTTAGGTTACGTTCAAGTCATAGAATACCGTCATTTCTGACACGTCTTAAGGCGGGCATCTCAGTAAAGATACGGCCGTTAGAACTCGGAATTTACTCATGTGACTTAAGTGCGAGCGCTCCAAAACATTACGAAGGCCGGCCAAGATAACTGTCTATTTTATCGCGACCAAGCGCGGCGGAACAACTTAATAGAGCCTTATTCCACCTAATACTCACCTAGGAACCCCTTATCTTTATCGATAATAGGGGATTGTGCCAGCACTATCCGTTTGACAACACTGCAATCACAACTAGACTCAACTTTGCAACGTCTGACGAACTAAACAAGACTGTAACTTCATGTAGTCAAACCCCAATCTTGATTGTCCGGTGATCTCTTCGAATATCTAGTAACGACATGGTCGCATTTGATACGGCTGCCATCTTGAAATAAAACCCTGTCGCAGTAAGCAGTTGGAGCTGCTTCGTATTCAAGCAGTGTTGTTATCAACATAGCAATTCTGAATCAGATATCGCTCGTTCGTATCGAGATGAAATTGAAATCGTTAGTGGATATGGTCCAGCCGATTGTCGGGTAGAGATAGACCTTACAAGGGTTTTTAAATTAACTTGGGTTGCGCGTTTTTGCACTCACTTTCACACTGAACGGGTTATGGGTATTTTGACAAAAGTATTGGGCCTATCGGGATATTACTTACCGTATAAAAAACAGGACAAGTGCGAGTCGGACTCGCCCACCGATGGTTCCGCAGATGACACGGTTAACTCAATTTGAAATTTGGATAGCCGTTCCTTGCATAAAGACTCTGTTTTTTTTTTTTTATATATATTTTTGACGACGCGCTGGCCTAGTTGGTAGTGACTCTGCCTACGAAGCTAGCGGTCCTGGGTTCAAATCCCGGTAAGAACAGATATTTGTGTGATGAGCGCGAATATGTGTGTCTGAGTCATGGATGTTTTCTATGTATTTAAGTATATATTTCTCTATATAAGTATTTATATCGTTGTCTAGTATTTATAATAATAATAATAATAATAAATCATTTTATTTCAGACAACATATAAGTCCATACATTCATAAAAATAATTAAATTAAATTATGTTAGTAGCTTAGATCTAAGTGTTAGTAATTAATTGACAGGGGCATGTAGCCCACAGCAATGACGGATGTAGGGGCAGTCGTACCTGTCTCCTATCATTCTCAAGATGTTGTTGGGACTGCCACGCACCCGGCGCACCAGGGATGCGGCTCTTTTGCGCATAGTCGCATAAAAGCAGTCTATTCTTGCTTCTGCAAACATCCCTGATGCGCTACAGAAGCGGGGCAGCCCCACCAACACCCGGAACGCGTTATTAAATTGGACCCGGAGAGCCCCATAGGCCCGTTGCGTGTACCGTTGCCACAAGCTGCACGTATAGAGAGAGGTGCAGTAAGCTCTAAACAAAGCTATCCTAACCTCCCCCGAACATCTTGCAAACTTGCGCGCAATCATGTTAGCCCTGACCGACAGAGCCCTCCGTTCCCGCTCAATATCGGTGTTGTCTTTGAGGTCCCACGTAACCAAATGCCCTAAATATTTAAATGTATCCACCCTGTTAAGGGGTACACCGTTAAGGCTAATATGTGGAACATCGACAGTCCGGCTCCGTCCGACCTCAAAGATCATGTACATTATATTTGAGCCCATGACTAGCAACATATGCCTCACACACCTGCAACAATTTTCTCACACCGCACACCGACGCACTCAGCAGAACCATGTCGTCGGCATAGCTAATATTATTGACACATATATCGTCCACATGGCAGCCAACATGCATTCTGCTGAGCGCGTCGAGCAGGCCATCGATATATACGTTAAATAGTGTTGGTGAAGTTAACCCCCCCTGTCGCACACCACACTCAAGTTTGTACGGGTCTGATAGTGTATCCGCCCATCTAACGCTATTGACCTGGTTTCCATACCAATACCTGAGAATGCGTACTGTTTCAGGAGGGAGATTAATGGCTTTAAGCTTACTCCACAAGATCTCATAAGAAACCAGGTCAAAAGCTTTAGACAGGTCGAGAAAACACGCGTATACTGGCGACTTTCTGTCAACGTAATATTTGACAGTGTGCTTAAGGCACAAGATTGCACTTTCCGTGGATAACCCCGGGCGAAAACCAAACTGGTTATGACTCAGTTGCACGTACTTGCTTAGCTGTGTGTTAAGCACACTGTCCAACACCTTCGAGATAACAGTCGCGAGAGATATCGGCCTATAATTATTAACATCCGATAAATCACCAGTTTTGTTTTTAACTATAGGCACAACTATCGTCTTCATTAGCTGATCTGGCAAATACGAATGCCTTATACACAATGTATATAATATGGCTAACGCTCTCGATATATGTGTTCCCGCATATTGGAGATGCTCAATGCTGAGACCATCGTGGCCAGGGGATTTACCTCTGGAAATAGATTTAATGGCCTCGGCCACATCCTTGGCAGTAACTTCCGATCCGACTACTTCAGTATTGGCCTCAGCATTATTCACCTCCTGCGCCGACAATAAGGGAGAACCTACTAAGAAATGATCCTTAAAGATGTTTGCTATGTCATTGTGATTATTCGCACCATTAACACCCACTGGGAGACCAGACTGAAGTTTCATTTTATTTGTCGCCTTCCAAAAAGCACGAAAGTCTTTATTTGAATGATGCGATGCAATGATATCCATCTTTATCTGGTTTTGATGGTCTTGACACCACTTCAAGCGCGATTTGAATATTTTCCTGCTTTTACACATCTCATTAAAATAGAAACCGGTTGTAGGCTTACCGCGCACGATCCATTCCTGAAAACTCAGTCTAGCCGCCCCGTGCGCCTCTCTTAGATGCTTATTCCAGCCTGTTATTGGACGCTTTATATCGTTGTTTAATTAAATATTAAATAGTTTTCAGATTTTTCCCTATACTGGTAGAATAAGTCGGTATCACTTGTCAAATTTCATATTTCTAGGTCAACGGAAAATGCCCTATAAATATTCCCTTGAGAGTGACGGAAAATATGTTTTTTGCGGCATGAACGGCCGTATCTTTTTTTTGGATTAACTTAGAAGTTTGATTTTTTCACAGCTTCAAGATACTGTAGAACTTGATACCTCCACGCGTTCCGGAGGTAAAGGGTCTTGACAAACAGACAGACGGACAGACGGACGGATGGACAACAAAGTGATCCATTAGGGTTCCATTCCGTTGTTTTTCTTTGAGATACGGAACGGAATATAAATAAGTTCGTTCTTTTCGTTTTTTTGTCGCTAATGCTAATTTGGGTACATAAAATGTATTTTTCACAACACTGCTTGGAAATATGGCCATAGATGCTCTTGTTTGGGGTCACAAAACGTCACTTATAAGGACAGACCAAGAATGTTTTTGTCGGCATTTGCTGATTGGTCGAGAACATTGTTGTCCAACTTTAATAATAATAACCAATGAAAATCAATCAATCAATTTTTGTGTCATAGCTCCTTAAAATGAAAAATTGGAATCGACCAATCATAACACACCATTTTGTATCGTAAAATATTAGGTGTATTTTTGCTAAAAGATACACAGACTAAAAACTATGTCACTGCTTTTTTTATGTTATTCAAACTTGGCCCCTAATCTCGAACCACTAGAGATAAAATTACATACATGGGAGATAAGGCGAAACAAATACAATTTTATATGGAGTTGACATATTCATCTCGAATGTTAGTTTATTAATCTCGAAAGCCACGAGAATAGGGGTCCAGATTTAAAAAAAAGTTATCTTTGGTAAAATTGGCGATAATACATACAATTTTATTTTATTTTCTCTCAGTAGTTGTGAAAAGCACTGTCTGCCTCGGTGGAAAGTGCAATTTATGGACTCGTACACTAGAGGGCCTCAACTACGTTTCGGCCCTCTATATGACTCGTCCAAAAATCTCGTACTTTCTATCCCCTGCAACAATTAAAACACGCCTTGATTTTTAATTCATCCGTAAGACTAACAAAATAATACCTATGTAAAACATCTGATTTTGAATTGCATACATTACAGACACACCTACATAGGTACACTATTAAATTAATTACCTTTATTTTAGTGTCGCGTGGCGGTCTATCTACCTTTACAAGTTCAATGACACTAACCATTCACTGGATCTATAATATTATACATGGTACTAACAATAGAATTAGTGGCAATAGAGCGCGTGTATTCGAGTTTGGTAAAAAGTAAAAACTGACAACGCTGAATTTTTGCGGAACCATTTTTGAGGATAATGAGAACTGTTCTAATTATAGCTGTATACTTCATTTATTACTATAATAGACAAAATGGTGCTTGTACACGGTGTAGGTAGCTTGAGCATATTGATGTACTTGAGCAGGTTATATGCATCGTGTAAACCACGGTATAAAGAAGTGTGCGGGTCCAGCACCTCGTGCAACAAGCTTGAATATAAATCCTGGTCGCGCAAGTAACCCACAGCTTTACTTGCCCCTGCTACATGTACCGTGTACAAGCACCATTAGAAACGATTCACTTTAAACTTTGTTCGATCTTCAACTTGGGTAACTTTGTCTTAAGGGTAAATGAGAACCGTGCGTAATGAAATAAAACAATATTACATTATACTGAGACGGATGCTTTAATAAATTATTAATATTATTAAATTACAGTAAGGTCATCCAAATAATGCTAAACAAATCGAGATTTTAACCTCGTAAGGCCCAAAGTCCTATTTTTAGGACATTTGTCAAAATGACTTTTGACTTTAGTTAACCGTCACAAGATTTTTTTTCGAACTAACGAAATTTGAAGCGGGCGGTACGAGGATAATTATGACTATTATGAGGGAACAGATGAACATACATACATACCGGTCAAAATCATAACCTTCTCTTTAGCTTCGCTGTAGTCCGGTAAAATAAAGTAAAATTACTGGATCAAATTATAATTAATAAAACTGGTAAGTAATAAAAGAGTAGGTAAGCTTTATTTTTCGCGGTTTACCTGGTCGTTTATAGGTAGCTTTATTTATCGCTTTTAAAATTAAGAACAAAAATAAACCGATTGAAGAATTCAAAATACAATCTCCCCGTAACTCCAGTAGAATGATATGCCATAATACTGCTACCGCCGTCTTACCAATTACAGGATAGCTATAATCAATCTAAGGACAAAGGCGACGCATCGAGTTCTTTTATCTGTCAATCAAACGCATCGATTGTCTTCGTTCGATCGATTCAACCACAGATAATTAGAGTTCAGGAAACTTATTGTCACTTCTATGTCGGTGCAATAAGAGTTAGCTTTCGCTAAGTTATTTTGTTATATGTGCGTCCGTAATGTTGCTAGCAGAGAATGACTTGATGGGAGATTGATTGACAGGCTATCAAGATAACGCATGCTTTGTGGTTCAAATAGCTACCGACGGACGGCAGTCGGTGGCCCGTTGGTCTGACGTCACACCGCAATCTGATTCATTTCAAATCCGATGGATGATAATAGCAAAAAATATCGAATCAGATTGTAAAGACTGTAATCATCTTGATAATTATTCTTCTCTTTGTACCTACATACATACATACATTAAATCACGCCTGTTGCCCAGAAGGGTAGGCTGAGACCACTTCTTTCCACTTGCTTCGTCTTGACAAATTTATTTCGCTTCTTCTGCATTCATACATCGAGTCATGCGCGCACGTCGGTTTCGGGTACCTACTTAAGATTCGGCCCTTTTCCAGTATTTCTTCGATTTGATTCGAAAAATTACGCCACCTACCTATACCTTGAAAAATTACTTGATATTCATTTCCGAAGATCGTATAAATCCCACATTAATAGTTAATTTCACTTAACTTAAACATTTGATTTTTGGAGCCTGTTTCTCAAAAAGTATTGGTTTAATAACACTAATATTATTCGACTACTACGCTTTGAGAAACGGGCCCCTGGTATTGTCAAAATATCAACTTTAATTTAGATATTTACATAAATGACTCACTAACTATTGCCAGATATCTCAAATCTTATAGTTGTAAAAAATAAATTTAAACCTAGTTGATAGGTACTTCAGATTAAACAATTCTTTGTGTTTCTAAGATACAACAATAATCATCTAGGTACGTTTCTACAGGGTGGCTACCAAAGTTTGTTTCACCAATCTTGCTTCCAAGCAGCGAGTAAAGTTGTAATAAGTAGGGGTGTCACGATGTAGTGACAATAATGAATGATAAATAGAGTGCAGATATTTTTATTTACCTACTTAGATATTGAAGGCACCTGCAACAATGCATTAAAAATAACTAAGTATATAGATAAAATTAAAATATTAAAACGATAAATAAAATTAAAACGATAAAATGGCTTGTAAATCAAGGATACTTAAACTTACAATTTGTGAGCCTGATGAGGATATGACTTATATTATTAGTGCCCCTTGGTTATCTAATTGAGAAAGCGAGACGAATAAGTACGAACCAATCCGACAAAATACGATGTCGTGAGTTTACGCACTACATCTAGGTATACCACTATGTGCCTATATTTTGGGCTTATTTGTCTTCTCCAACAAAATCATATTTATAATCATACATTTCTGAATCATAACGAACACAAATCCCTACTGTCACCATAATCAACCAACAAAAACGCTGATTACACATAATCGATTATATCGTTCGCGTTTCGAAAGCGATAAAATTAAAAAGGCGCGGGACAGGAGCGATAAAGAGATAGAAGGCGATCGTTTATAACATTCATTACGATTACGATACGATGCGACGGCGATCCGTTAAGTGCCCGGTAGCTGAGGCGCGCCCGCGCAGTGTCAGCAAATACATAATTATATAATTATTTATGGTTTAAATACATTCTCATCAGAGTATTTAATTCTACTGACTGCTTTATTGCTACATTTAGCCTAGAGTTTTGTTTTCAAAGTGTTAGATAGTTTATAGTTATTTTTTTCATTGCGTCTATATTAAGCGAGTTATAAATGTTATAATAGCTGCCACACGAATAAAAAGAAAGGTCCTAAAAACGTTCTACTGCTACGTGCGATGTAGGGTCACTTGGAATAAAACATACATACATCATTCGTAAATTACAACTGTGTCCAAGAGGAGTAGGCAGACACAACTTCTTTCCACCTGCTACAATCCTGACAAATCACTTTCGGTTCTTCCATATTCATACATCGAGTCATGCATGCACGTCTGATTTGACAACATTTGATTCGAAAAAGTACGCCTGGGGCGGCCTCTTCCGAGTCTTCCGCTCACTTGTGCTCTGTTTATCTCTTATGTCAATCTTCTTTCATCCATCCTTTCCAAAATACTTATACTTACATTAAAAAAAAAACCTAATACATGACAGGTTTTTTCGTTCATCGCTATACAGTGTGTGACATCCATAAGAACATATATTTTACGTAAAGATAGCTTTAAGTGTTGTTAGCCGTTTAAAGAAGGAGTTAAGTTATTAGCTAAATTACATTTAGTGTAATTCATTTTTAAAGGGTACAACGAGCAGCAATGTATAACATTAAGTCTAAGTTAATTGCAAGTTAATTGAGGGATAATTGAGCTATGTCTGATACATTGCGTGGCAAATTAGTTAGTATGAAAAAAAAAAGTGCAACTTATGTTAACAAAACATTTGTTTTTATGATAATTAGGATGCATATTAACTGTTGTCAAAATATATGTTCGTATGGATGTCACTCGTTGTATAGGTTTAATGAGATAATAAAATAAGCCATTTTCAAATAAGTTCTAAAACGATCCCTCTCTCACAGTGTTTTTAATCATTTCGTTTCATTACAAAAAAAACGCTTTTGGATTGACCCATCCATTTGAGAGCTGCGATGACAGACATACAGATACAGCACGACACAATTAAAAAAGCTCTTACACCGTCGACCAAGAGTCTATTATTGCTTAATCCGCGCGCCATATTAGGTGTGTCCTGCTGTACACACGTTAAACTCATAACACTTCTTCTTGTGTCGGGGATTCGCATAAATCAAAGTAAATTTCAAAAGTTAAACTATTGTAATGTATTGAATTATTGTACATTAATGAAACATTTCTGCCGACAGTACTTGTATCAGATGATCGGTAGCCGAGTGCAACCGGTTGCAGTCAAATGATATACTTTTGACAGCTTAAGATATACCGACAGAGATATTGACAGGGCAATCCATACCTAAATGGACATGAAAGGGGTCAATACGTTTACTTTACTTCGATCGACAGCTCCCGGATCAGAAACGTGAAATTTATGAATTTTTATACCTGCCTATCGAGAAGTTAAAGCGGAATTCTTTTAATGTGGCACTATCCACTGTCAGTTCACCGAAGGTTTTTTTTTAACCATTATCCATAGACTTGAAATAGTAGTGATCTGCAGATCGTGCAGTAGCCATGCTGTTTTTTTTTGGCATGGTGAATGTGAACGAGGACGAAACTCACCTGATCCGTGACCCATAGACATCTGCATTCTCAAGACATCCATCTAAAACTTTAATCCTGAGAAGTCTAAGATGGAATGCCTCCTAGGCAGTAATTTGACCAGTTGTCTTTTCCTCACACCGGTATATACAACAATGCGAATACTGCTGCTTGGTGCTGTACGGACACTGCAACCCTTGTTGGTCATTTAAATAAAAATCCATGTTATATTATAATGGACAATTTTAAAAAAGGAGGGCCTTTGCCCTGCAGCGAAAAAAAAAATCTATAAAAAAAAAAAAATGAATGCTCCATTTATCCAAAATCAGTATTTTTTGACAAAATCACTCACCATTATGTGTTGCTTGGGAATGTTATGATTAATATAGTAAATTGATTTAAGGATTAATTTATATTCATAAAAGCGGTTATTTTTGTAAAAAACTTTAATTGTTGATTATGTTAAAATCAAAATATTTATTCAGTAAATTGGCCACATACGGGCTCTTTTACACGTCGGTAACATGTAGTGAATCTACTAGGTTAGCCGTAACATAACCTTATGAAAAGGTACTATGATACTATTTATAAAAATAAACGTTTTATACCAAATCATAGGATGCCTGTGACTTCCTATACTCTCCTATTTTATTCCGTTAGGGGTCGATTTTCGCAAAATCCTTTTTGAAAATATAATTGAGATGAACCCCTGACATTTATCAACTTAACATACCAATTTTCTGTCTTTACACTCGCCTTACGTCATTTCCCCTCAACAACCCAACATTAAAGCTTTAATTAATTTTCTGACAAGTCTCGATAACATATACTTTCCTATAATACTAACCAGACACCTCTCTACATCCTGCGCAAGCGCTCTTTGATCTCTTATCAGGTTGCTATTGCGCACACTTCTGAGTTCAAAAGTAATTCGCAACGCATTTTCAAGAGTGATAAAATGTGTCTGCTAAATTTATAAGACGAAGAAGGTATAGTACTTAATATTTTGCTAAGTTAATTAAAGCCCAATCTATATCTTTTTTTATTTACTAATATTTAAGGGCATGAAAAACCGGGCAAGAGCATGTCGGACCATGCTCAGTGTAGGGTTCCGAAGCCGTTACTACAAACAAATTTGACCTAGCGACAAACTTAATTTTGCCGTTGGAAACTGTTATCCCCATACATTGACATAGGTCGCGGTCAGTTTACCAACATCGTAAATAAGTTTTCGGTACGTATAAACATTTAAACCGTTTGCAACTCAAGAACCACTGAAGTCTTTTTAGTAGTGATATTTTTCCTAGTTTTACCACTACATTTTACCACTTTGTTGGCGTGACTAATAGGGTAAAATCACCAGTGGTCAGCCAGACACCTGTAGTCGGCCTCTGCCTATACTTTGTATGAGTGGGAAGAGTACGAAAGATATATTTCCCACTCTTTGAGCTCATATAAGGTCGACTACTGGTCTCTGGCTGACTACTGGTGACTTTACCCTATGTATATTTATGCCAAATTACAGCTTTCTAGTACTAAGTCTCTGAGCTAGGCTGCGGACGGACGGACGGACGGACATGGCGAAACTATAAGGGTTCCTAGTTTGACTGCGGAACCCTAAAAACAAGGACCGGGTCAAAAACAATTCATCGTTTAACCAGCTCTGAGTAATTATTTTGGCCTTGATTGGTTTTTCAAATTATTTTATTAAGAAAGTGAATGAGTCCAAGCAAAATCAGTCAAATAGTCAAATTATTTATTCAAATTACTAAAAGTGAACTAGAAACATTACTTACAAAGAAAAGTTATTGGGTATGTAACCGTATTCATCAACAAACCTATTCACCATTGAGTATAAATTTAATTCACCAAAATATTCAAGGTTTTTCCAGCAAAGAACTAGAAATAGGGTTGTTCTTAGATAGTGAAAATGTACAAATTATGTGCATTACTGAACATTGGCTTAGACAAGACCAATTAATTTTTGATTTTTTAAATTTTAAATTAGTTAGTTATTTTGCTAGAAAATGTGCCATTCATGGTGGCTCTTTCATAATAGTTAAAAGTACTCTTAAATCCAAGGAAAGAAAGGATATTGTTAAGCTATCTATAGAAAGGATTGTAGAAATTTCTTGCATAGAACTAGAAAGTTATATAATAATATGTATTTACAGACCACCATTGGCTGATTTTTGCACATTTGAATCAACTATGGAAAATGTTTTAAAATTAGCTTGTAATAGCCAGAAGCATATTATAGTTTGTGGAGATTTTAATATTAATTTACTTGAAACGTCAAATAATACCACTAGGCTATTAAGTTTATTTAAATCTTTTAATTTAGGTAATCTGTTCTTTGAACCCACACGGATAGGTGTTAGTAGTGCTACCTGCTTAGATAATATTTTTTGTAATTGCGAATGTTTGCATAAAGAAATATTTAATTGTTTTAATTCTGACCATAGTGGTCAGAAGGCTTCTTTCGTCAATGATTTTTATCAAAAACCTCAGACAATAACATATCGACCTATAACTAATAATCGTTTGGAGTTATTCAAAAATAAAGTTGAGAGTAATCTTTCAGTGTTACCTTTCATACAGGATGAGTGTAATAGTATTTATAATGACTTGTTTGGCGTAATTTTGCATCAATTTAATAACAATTTTAAAATGAAAACTATCACTAGGTCAAAAACCAAATTTAGCGAATGGGCTACTGCAGGCATTCATAAAAGTAGAAATAGGCTTTATGACCTATATAGAGAGAGGGAGGACAATAAGAACGCGGACTTCCTAAATTATGTTAAGATATATTCAAGGACCTTTAAGCAAGTTTGTTTAACGGCTAAGGCAAATTTTCTTAGTATTAAACTAAAATCATCTGACAATAAGGTTAAAACTGTATGGAATATTATAAATAGAGAAACGGGGAAATATAAAACTCGGGATAATCAAGTCACACTAAACACAGGTGACAAACAAATCACGTCAAATAAAGACGTTGCCTTAGCATTCGAAGATTATTTTTCCAACATAGCTATTAATACTACGAAATGTCTTAAATCATCCGCGGTTCAAGCTCAATCATTACTTTGGACTAATGTCAGTAAATGTAATATAAACTTTGAATTCAGCCCTGTAAATTCAGATTCAATAGTCAAAGTATTTAAATCGCTTAGTTTGAAAAAGACTGAGGATTTGTGGGGTACATCAGTTAGTGTACTTTTTCATATAATAGATGTAATTGCACCCCATCTAGCATTAATATACAATAATTGCATATCAGAGGGGATCTTTCCAGATCTAATGAAATATAGTAAAGTCATACCTCTTTTTAAATCGGGTGAGATGAGTGATATAACGAACTTCCGTCCCATTTCCATACTGCCCGTTTTAAGTAAAGTATTTGAGAAACTAATTTTGAATGATATGTTAGGTCACTTTAATAGAAATAAACTACTTAGCAATAAACAATTCGGCTTTACCAGAGGTCGATCAACTATTGATGCGGCTTCTGTACTCATTAAATATATATATAACAGTTGGGAGAAATCTTGCGATGCAGTAGGAATATTTTGTGATCTTTCTAAAGCTTTTGACTGCGTTGTTCACACAACCCTTATTTTAAAATTAGAACATTATGGATTGTCCAATAAAGCTATAAGTCTTATGTCTTCTTATCTAAGTGATAGAACTCAAACAGTTGTTGTAAACAAAACGCAATCTGATGGAGCTACAGTAAAAATAGGTGTGCCTCAAGGCTCTATTTTAGGTCCTTTTCTATTTTTAGTTTACATAAATGACTTACCACCAACAGTAGATAAACTTTGTGATATTGTACTTTTTGCTGATGATACTTCATTAATTTTCAAGGTAGACAGAAAATCCATAGACTACAGTAGGATAAACACCACTGTAATTAAAGTACTTGGTTTACTAGCAACAATTTGCTACTAAATGCTAAGAAGACTAAATGTGTTAGGTTCGCTTTGCCTAATGTTAAACCGTTAGATTCTAGTATTTTTATAAATGACGAGTGTTTGCAAATCGTAGAAAAGGCAGTTTTCCTAGGCATAACTATAGATAAAAATTTGCAATGGAGTCCCCATATAGCTGTACTGGCAGGTAAACTAAGTTCGGCAGCTTACGCCGTTAGGAAAATTAGACATCTAACCAATATTGAGACAGCTCGCCTAGTTTATTATAGTTATTTCCATAGTGTCATGTCGTACGGTATTCTGGTTTGGGGTAAGGCAGCTGACATACAAACTATATTTGTGTTACAAAAAAGGGCCATTCGTTCTATTTACAACTTAAATTCCCGTGACTCGCTGAGAGAACTTTTTAAGGAAATTAATATCTTAACTGTAGCGTCTCAATTTATTTATGAGAATATTATTTATGTTATTAAAAATTTAGATTCTTTCACAAAAAATTCTGATGTACATAATTTCAATACTAGAAATAAAAATAAAATCGCTATTCGCAAATTCCGCGTTCGTAAAGTATATAAATCATTTGTTGGTCAATGCATTCATTTCTATAATAAATTACCTGACATAGCTTTAAAGCTACCCTTTCCAGCACTTAAAAATTACTTGAAAAAGTCGTTAATGTCTAAAGCGTATTATAGGATCGAGGACTATCTAATAGACAAAAATGCTTGGCCTAAACCCGAAACTTAATATTTTTTATTTTTTTCAAATTCAGTAACTTTGTCTTGTCTAGGGGACACCGTTGATGTAGGAAAACATATCAATCTTATGTGGTCGTCTTGCACCGTCTTATGTACTTACACCTAGGTAGGTGTTCTCTTTTTTTTCTTCTCCCTCTATCTCTCTCGCAAGATTTTGGTGTGTTTTCCTGCTGAAACTACGCAGCTTATTTAATATATATTTTTAATTTAATATTTATAGATTTATATAATGCTAGACTAAGTATACCATTGTAACATTAAATATATTTAAAAAATGACTGACTGCCGAGTTTCTTGCGGCGTTTCTTCTCAGCAGTGGTCTCCTCTTGTGAAGCGCTGGTAGATTCTTGACGTGTAAAAGTGCCCGTGTGGCCTACTTACTGAATAAATGTCTTTTATCTTTTTTTTTATCTTTTATTTTAGTTAAATTATGATTTTCCTCTTTCTTTCGAATTCAAATATCACAGTGAAACATAAGGATAAACCATATTTGAAGCATAGATACTTTAGTTATTGTGTGTTTATGAATGTGAGGGTTAACATTAAACCTTATGTGAAAGCAAAATAACAATAAGATTGAAATAACCACCACCCATATTTTATTTGTTAATCTGATTCGACTTCATTATTTACCCTACTTCCTTCATTTATAAATAAACATCATCAATTCACAGAAACGCTTAACTCGCACCAGAAATAGTAAATAGCTAGCGAGTTACGACCAAACTGTGATAAAAAGGGAAAAAACGCCATAAAACAACTTTTATTACTCGATCAATAATATTTTATACGAACATTCAATAACAACCAGCGAGTTGCTCAGGCGAATAAAGCAATAATTACATCGAATGGTACATAAAGAAGATTTACGCGGAACAGTCCACGGAGGCCATAAAAGCGGGAGCTCGATAAACAAACCCTACAACTAAACCCGAAAGACTCGCATATATCTCACGCAGCCGTAAAATAAATCCGACTCCGCTCCATAATAACATTCAGAGAGGTGAATTATTTTCTAATCCGCAGTCGGGAAGCTAATAGTTTGCACGTGTCGGCATTCGGCCTGAGTTACCGAGGAAAACATCCCAAGAAAAACATGGAGCGCGGTGTAATGCCCGCTTAGTGCCAGCTACCTTAATAATTGTCAAATAAATTCGGCGTAAGCCGCGAGGAAAAAGCGCATTAGAGCTCACCAAGTTATCTCTTGGTGGCGCCACCGTCGCTTTTAAAATACACTTGTTTAACTCGCTAAATCCTGTCGGACTAAACTTAATTAGATTTATTGTGGTAATTAACGAATAAATATCTTAAGGCTCATTAGACTTTGATGTTTGTGATAAGACTTGACCTTGACCCCCGCGCTATATAACATGTTCCAACATGTTGGAGATTTTAATCATCTTCCTTCTTTTACTCATATGACGAAACATACAAACTTGTAATATAACATAACATAACAAACACTAATGTAACAAATAAGTTGCCAAGAAGTCTTGATGCCCCGCAGCAGAGCTAAAGGGCCATAGCTTAGCGTACCTATAGCTTTTCCCATTTGAATTCTGCTGGTACTCTGCTAGTACTCTGAGGAAAGACAGAGCAACAACAAGCAAAAAAGGGAAGGAAACAACCGTCATGTAAAAGCTTAAGGGTTTGTAAGTTAGTTCTCAATTTCGCCACCGGCACACATAACTTGGTGGTCGCAACGATGTTAGCGTAACGACGTCATAAAGCGCGAACCCTGACAGCGCTTCAAGCGTATTTCAGCTCAGCAGCTCTCTGGAAAATAAACGTTTCTTCTTAACGTATGGCGGTTAGCGCATTTTTAGCGCTTGTGGCTCTTATCCGATCTGAATACAGTAGGTCGTTTGGAAAAGGTAACCATGAAACGTTTTTTTATGCAAGTTTTAAGCGTCGTGGACTCTTTAGGCATTGCTTCATATACGAAGATTTCTAAATAATTTGCAGTATTTTCACACTATTTCATTTTTCAGGTGGAATGAGGAGCGTTATACCTACACATTAATGTAAAATACCTACTTTAACACATTTTTTTTGTTTCCCAATATGTTAACGTGTTTGACAACGCGTTGGCCAAGTTGGTAGTGACCATGCCTACGAAGCTAGCAGTCCTGGATTCAAATCCCGGTAAGGGCAGATATTTGTGTGATGAGCGCGAATATTTGCTCCCGAGTCATGGGTGTTTTCTATGTATTTAAGTATATATCACTACATAGTATAAAACAAAGTCGCTTGCGCTGTCTGTCCCTATGTATGCTTAAATCTTTAAAACTACGCAACGGATTTTGATGCGGTTTTTTTAAATAGATAGAGTGATTCTTAAGGAAGGTTTATATGTATAATACATTCCACGCGGGCGAAGCCGCGGGCGGGTCGCTAGTTTATCTATATAAGTATGTTTATCGTTGTCTAGTACCTATAGTACAAGCCTAGAGCTTAGTTTGGGACTAGGTGAATTTATTTAAAAAAAAATTGCAGAAGTTTGTGTCGTATTTTTGTATTGCATAATGTTACTTGGCAGAAATATCTACTGTCATAATTAAGTACATATTGCATTTTCCTTTAGCATACAGTGGCATTATTTCGTTTCTGTTGGGGTCGCAATTTTAGCGTAACCTAACCTATTTTTCTGGCAACAGCTTGTTGGTGTTGCGGTTGCAGTTCCTACGTAACCTATCCTACTTTACTGGCGCAGTTTCATTTATGTTGCAGTTAGTGCAGTGCAATAATGTTAACCTGTGTATGAAAAACATAAGTGAATGGATAAAATAAATACATACATACATACATAAACTCACGCCTTCATTCCCAACGTGGGGTAGGCAGAGCTAAAGAATTACCAACAACTTTTAAAACTTGTTGATAATTCTATAACCACATTTTGCACAATTTGGCTAAGATGTTTACCAGCGCATTAGTGACAGGTTGCAAGCCCATCGCCTAACAGTACTACAAGCCTTTATTCCCTTAGTCGCCTCTTACGACATCCACGGGAAGACATGGAGTGGCACTATTCTAACCCGGCAAAATAAATAAATAAAATAAATATCAGGGGACAATGTCACACCAATTGACCTAGACCCAATTTAAGCTCTAGCCTTGTATTATGAGTACTAGACAACGATATAAATACTTTCATAGAGAAATATATAATATATAGTAAACATCCATGACTCCAATACAATATTCATGATTACAATAGCAAAGCCGCATATAATGACATATTCCACGATAATAATTTAATTATTTTTCTGAATTAATGATAAGGACTTCTTTCATATATTTCGTCAGTTTAGGTTCATATCCCAGTGACGCAAACTTTGCGGAATATAGTAACACATTAACGTCAGTAAATTCAATAATTAAAATTCACACACGTTATTTATGCACTTAATTTACACCTAAAAACTGTTACAAAGTCATTAACATTACCCCTTTTGCCGCGACTCTGTAATTTCGAGTCGAGTTTAGCATCCCTAATCCGGTTTAAAGCAGATACAAGCAGTTTGGACCGGGAAACGCTGGATTAAACGAATAAGCCAATAACATTTACATAGAAACGAGGCCGCACACAGACGTATTTTTACCACAAATGTACTAGGGTTGTCAAAATACGGCTAACAAGTTTTTTTTGAGCTGCTAAAATGTTTGTTTTTAGCTTTATTTGAAAAACGCTGATTTTGTAGCGGTAAGGTAAACATCAGCGTCAGCGCATGAAATTGCCTTTTCTCAATATTAATATATTAAACACTTAATGGGGACGTTCCAAAAACTTAATTGGCTGGCATTGTCAGCAGCGACATCGAAGTCCTACGGCGAGCCGGTGTTGGGCATGGAGGACAGTGCGCAATAATGCGCCGCAGCTACCATAGTCCTCTGCTGTGTAACCCCATATGTTACTGAACATTATTTAAAAACTTATTTCATAAAAAACAAAAATTGTCAGTTCTGACAATTGGTTATGAATAGCCACCATTACAATAAATTCCACCAGGTGAACCGACGATCTGGTGAAGATCGCGAGAAGCCGATGGATGTAAGTGGCACCAAAACCGGCTGTCGTGGAGATCCTTGGGGAAGGCCTTAGACCAGCAGAGGGCGCCTTTCGGCTAAAATACAAACAGTCATAATAATATATGTCGTAGCGTGCGCAGCGACATCTAGTAGAAATCATTAGAACTACGAAATGTCAAAGCAGGATGCTTGGTGTAGTCATCGTGGAGGTTGGCAACACTGTTTTATAAATGTCCATGTAACGTTAGAAGGTAGCACTTCCGCTGGGTCGGTTAGGTTGGGCATCTGGCAGAAACGGTTGGCACGCCTGACATTTGATCAGACTTCCGGGGGCGGCTAAACGTCATTCAAAATTGGCAAACCATGGCGGTAGAACGGTCAGCCATCTTCCACGACGAATTAACCTACATTTCATAATCCACTGTCATCCGGCTTGTTAATACTTATTTCGAATTTAATTTAATTGTGAGTGATGAATAAAAGTGTGCACTACACGAGTGACGTGTTATTTCAGAGTTTCACCAGCCATCCGACATGGAGAGGCCTCATGAAATTGGCCTAGCTGACGACTCTTCGTTATGTATAAATACATACGGCCCAAATCCGAAAAACTACAACGTTACCAAAAAAAAAAACTATTCAGTCACAAACACACCCCTATTTTTTACTAGACCCGTTTTCCGAAGTATACTTTTCCCGAAATGGACGTAGTATGTGGGTGTAGGTTGCTAGGTGGTTTGAATTAAACTAGGTTTCGAGAATTGCTTCTATTAGAAAGAGTTTTCAGCTCGATGGAAGTTGTTAAAAATCTGAGGAGTAAAGGTATTTGGTGATTGTGATGTGAACCTAGGAAAGAGTTTGAAACTACCGAAATAGTCCACCTTGGAAATACGAGTATTTCTTAAACATGGTCTTACTTGTACGTTATAACAATTCTCAAATAAGTAAATTTCAAGGAAATGGAGACTAAAATTCTAAATAGGTAACATATTTTATCATTACCGTAAGGGCAACAAAGTTGATTGTGCTAAACGACCAGTTAACGTAAACCATAGTTTATAGCTAAGCTACAGTACTAAATAAAGCATTATCCTCGTTTTAACCAGGTAATCCCACACCATCCTTGTTTCCTGACCAGGGCCGGTATTCTAAGCGCTTAAAACCATATCGAGTTTGACCTGTCGTACTGTCACCGTTTTGATAGCTCTTATTTACTTGACAGTAATGGCAGCTGACGTCATAACAATACCGGATCAGGTCAAATCAAATACGATATGGTTTTTACTGCCGGGAATAGAGGCCCAGTTGGGGGCCATTTGCAACGTTAAAAGATGGCGGACGTGTAATTTGTTTTAGACTTTAATTTTTGGGTAATTAGGTGTTCAAAGTTCTTTTCTGATAGTGATTTGTACTTTTTATGCCTTTGTGTCGCACAGTGATTGAAGACTTGGTCTTATTTCGTGTATCTGGCATCTTTCTTCTCGTTTCAAGTGGACTCGCAGTGGTGCAGAGGTTAAAACTATCTTGACCTCTGACCTACAAATCACCGTACAACGTTGCCCCCAACCTTCCTAGAGAAGATTGGATTGTGTTTTATTGCTATATTGATTTATACTTATATATACTTGACACTGGCGAAATCACTTCACGTGGAAACGCCATATCCCCGCGGTAGTAGCTGTTCAAGTCGCCGCGGGGGCAAATAAAGAAGAAGAAGAGGCCCAGTTACGATGTAGGTATGCCTTAGACAAAATTCCATCTCCTTTTGGTTTAATTTAACTTCTTAGGATAAAGAGGTAGGTACGAGTATTAGTGCAATTGGTGAAGACTGAGCTAATTAAGTTCAAGAGGGATTTGCCCAAACAATAATCAATTCGTTTAAAAAAATGCATAGTGATGTTCATATTTTTCGTGACATATTTTAGCTACTCATTTTGGTACCGAGCACGTTAGTGTTTAACGACATTTTTTACAAGAGTTAAAATGTAAATCCGCCATTTTGAACTTGCAACGTTAAAAAAAATCCAATGACACCTTGTTTTGAAAGAGAGCTACCTATTCAGGCTCTTCCAGAAATCATAAAGCTATACCTACAGGGCCTCTAATTTTACTGGATAATACCATTGTTTTTAAATCTGCCGCCATCAGTTCAAGTAAAGAAGAGCTTACTTGTGGGAGGACCTTGTGCAGGGTCCGTCCGGGTTGGTACCACCATCTTATCCATTAACCTACCGCCAAGCAGCAGTGTTCGCATCGTTGTGTTCCGGTTTGGGGATAAGACAGCCGGTGAAATGACTAGCATAGAGGCATTCCATCTTAGTCCTCAGGGTTGGCAACGCATTTGCAGTCTTGTGAATGCGAATGTCTATGGGTCACAGTTTTCACTTACCATCAGGTGGCCTGTGTGCTCGATTGCCTTCCCATACTACAAAAAAAAAAAAAACTGTAGTAACGCTGACAATACGACAACATAATTCATAGGCAATATTACTTTACCGAGTAGAACAGAGGCCCAGGTCAAAAAACATTAACGTTTTTTGGCAGTTAAATAAAAAACCGTGCAAGTGCGAGTCAGACTCCGTACCATTGTCTATAAAAAATCACGTTTGTTGCATGGGAGCCCTTCAATATTTATTTCATTTTGTTTTTGTTGTTATCATAGCGGCAACAGAAATGCATCATCTGTGAAAATTTCAACAGTCTAGCTATCACGGTTCGTGAGATACAGCCTGGTGACAGACAGACGGACAGCGGAGTCTTAGTAATAGCGTACCGTTTTTACCCTTTGGGTACGGAACCCTAAAAATAAACGTATATCGAATTCTTAACAATCAAAGTTGTGGACTAAAGGTTCTAAGCCTATAAGAAAACTCGGTTCCTCCGCACCGGTGACCGCGCAAATCCGAGGGTAATACCACGCTTTGTGATTCGCAGCGATTCCGGAATACCCCCTAAATCGCCAACCGCAATAATACTTGGGATGTTAAACGTCCGGGTAGGGTTGAAATTTGTCTAGAAATGTCACTTTATGATTTGTTATGTTCGTTCGGTACACACACACACATGGGTTTGGGCTAAAGGTAAACCCTACTAAAACTCAGGTAATCGTCATAGGCAGCTCCAACCTTATTTCTAGAGTCAACTTTGAAAATCTTCCCCCAGTTTTTTTCGACGGTGCTCTTATTCCTTACTCTCTACAGGTTAAGAATCTTGGTGTCATTATGGACCGCTCTTTGTCATGGGCACCTCAAGTTAGTGAGACTAGCAGGAAGATGTTCGCAGCTGTAGGATCTCTAAGACGACTTCAAAACTTTCTGCCTCTTTCTACTAAAATTGCGCTTGCTCAAACTTTACTCCTTCCTATTTTAGATTATGCTGACGTGTGCTATCTGGATCTTACTGAGGAGCAACTAAATAAGCTTGAGCGTATTCAAAATTTGTGCATACGGTTCATATTTGGGTTACGCAAGTATGACCACGTCTCCATTTTTCGCAATCAGCTCAAGTGGCTCCCAATCCGTGCTCGTCGTAACTTTCATATTTTAAGTCTCCTCTTCAGCGTACTTTTCAACCCTGCAACCCCGTGTTATCTTAAGGAGCGTTTCAATTATTTTAATTCAGTTAGAGCTTCCCAAAACCTTCTTTTGTCAGTCCCCTTTTCTTCCACTAAGTTTTACTCCAATTCCTTCACAATCCAGGCAATAAGGCTATGGAACGCTTTGCCTACAGAAGTAAGGCGTGCTCAGTCTATTTTTATTTTTAAAAGCAAGCTAAACGACTATTATCTATCGCTTCCGTAGTTTTTCCAAGATTTCCTTTACTTTTATTTTTTACCATCGTATGTTATCTTTGTTTGGCTGATTTCTAGAATTTATGTATATATATATATTTCATAGTTGTATAATAATATGTATGTAGCGTGTATTTAGTATGTATTTATTAACTCATTTACTTTGTGTATGAGTATATTTATATGTTTAGTTTAGTTTGAGTTCTGAAGAATTTAGTTTACACCACCTGCCATGTATTTTTGTCATTATTATTTCTCTGTCCAAGGTTGTCTGGAAGAGATCGCTATTTAGCGGTAAGACCGCCTGTTGTATACCTATAGGTAAAATGTACTGTTCCGTGTTTTGTTTTTTTTGGTGTTCAATAAAGAGTATTTGTATTGTATTGTATTGTATTATTTTAAGAACTCTTCTTCACGAAATACTAGTTTTTTATGTTTGTTTAGATGAAAAAATACAACGGCGTTACGTCAAACATTATTTACAAGAGATTCATTAAAACTATCTTCGATAAATAAATAAATGAATCAATCAATATCAGGGGACAATGTCACACCAATTGACCTAGTCCCAAGCTAAGATCTAGGCTTGTACTATACAACTACTAGACAACGATATAAATACTTATATAGAGAAATATATACTTAAATACATAGAAAGCATCTCGCGCTCATCACACAAATATCTGCCATTACCGGGATTTGAACCCAGGACACCTCTAGCTTCGTAGACAGGATCACTACCAACTAGGCCAGCGCGTCGTCCAGGATAATCTTGGTGTAGCTTTATTTGAAACGTCATCTGTATATTTTTGACTGTGTACTCATTGTGGCTTTATACTGGTAAGCAATAGTTAGTCTCTGCATAGTATAAAAATAATTCCTGCCGTCTGTCTGTCTGTATGTATGTACGCTTGGATGTTTTAAACTACACAACGGATTTAAATGCGCTTTTCATTAATAGATAGATTGATTCAAGATGAAGGTTTTTGTGTGTAATAAATTCTGGTAAAAGTCATAAAAACCGAAACAAAACGAAGGGCCGTTAGTATATTATATGAAAGGGATATTTTAATTCAGTGCCCGAAATTCGATAGTGAACTCGCTTTGTAAGGAATAGAAATAAGCCTGGCGCACTGTCTAAATATTTGAAGTTCTACAGCCTGGTCAAATATAAAAGCAGTTTAGGGATGTCCCTTTAATTTAGTTCTCTACTATCCCAATAAATTGCAGCTCGAAGCCGGCCATATTGTCACCTATTACTGCCATAAATCTCACTCGGACTCTATTGGGCTAGGGTAATTAAAGGGTAGTTTTGGATAACGTATTACCCCTAATGACATTTTGGGCGGGCTAGGATGGGACGCGGGTAATTTGCCGTTTTAAAGCAAACATTTCTTTATAATTAGGTATGATTTATCTCGAGGTGATCGGATTCCTTATCGGTATACTCTTCTTATAGCCAGTATAATCTTTCCGCTATCTATAAACCATTGCATTATTAAGAGAAAGCAATTAGGATGAACAATACAAGGAGACCATAATACACGTACAGAGAATAACCTCTTTTAAAATAGTTCCAATAATCCCGACATCAATAATTGATAGAACTACCCCTAACACAAGCGCCACATAACACAAGCTTATTTTTGCTTAACGGGTGACACCATCACCTTAGATAATAGAAAAAGTATATATTATGAATTTTGAATTTTGAATTTTACTAACTATTAGTTCTACATTTAATACTGCTCACTTTAACCTCAGAGAACTGGCGCCATTTAATCAGATGCGACGAGAACATTTCGAAACACGAACAATCCGACCAGGATTCCTCAAATGCTATAAATAACCGTTAAATCTGCGACAAAGTTAACAAGGTCCGGACAAATGTACTAAACCAACAAGTTTATCCCGGCGGCCGGGCCAGAACAATGGCAACCACAGTTACCGCAACCTGGCTTATGTAGGAGAAGATAGATCAATGGAGAAAAACGCAGTAAAGTAAATTAGTGTGTAAAATGAGTACATAAGTAATTACTTATAAGGAGGAATTTTTTTTTTTTTTTTTTTTTTTTTATGGCATAGGAAGGCAAACGAGCACACAGGCCACCTGATGGTAAGTGGAAACTGTGACCCATAGACATTTGCATTCACAAGAACGCAATACTAAGACTGCAAATGCGTTGCCAACCCTAAGGACTAAGATGGAATGCCTCTATGCTAGTCATTTCACCGGCTGTCTTATCCCCAAACCGGAACACAACAATGCAAACACTGCTGCTTGGCGGTAGGTTAATGGATAAGATGGTGGTACCAACCCGGACGGACCCTGCACAAGGTCCTCCGACAAGTAATGATGAGGAATAGCTAAACTTAAGTGGCAGTGGGTGGGGCACATCGCTCGCATGACTGATGGCCGATGGGGTCAGAAGGTTCTTGAGTGGCGTCCGCGGACCGGAAGACGAGCTGTAGGTAGGCATATAACAAGATGGAGTGCCGACCTTGTAAGGATCGCGGGAACGCGGTAGATGCGAAAAGCACAAGACCGGTCTGAGTGGAGAGCCTTGGGGGAGGCCTATGTCCAGCAATGGACGTCTTTCGGCTGACATGATGACATGATGAGGTAAAGATTGATCATGATGGGCAGTGTAGAAGGCTAGAGACGAGCCTGGATAATATGGTTTAGGAACGTCAGAGAGAGGACTAGAATCATTAGCGCCCGAGCAGTGGTTTCGCTTGGGGGTGGACAAAGACAAGTTTGCAGCATTAACGGGCAACCCAAAGTATTAGCGGCACGGCTCCTTAATAAGAAGAATCACAAGGAAGATTAGTATAATGTTGCAATTTTAAAATGCGTATTGTAAAGGCAGGATTTGGTGACTGAATAATCACTATCATTATCATTTTAGCCAAAAGACGTTCACTGCTGGACAGAGGCCTCCCCACAGGTATGCCACAAGGATCGGTCGAACTAGAAAATGTATCTATCTGCACGTTTTCAAACCAAACGCCATAAGTTTTTTTTTCTTTTTATTTCTACTAAGTTTTTACTTGTGAATGTTGTGATCACTAGGTGATAATGATAATGATAAATGATAAATGATATGTTCCGAGTTGGTTTAGTTAGGTGGAAATTAAAGGCAGCTCGGCTGAGCTTCAGTACCCTAGCTTTTTCTATCTCTCTCTATCTCTGTCTCTTATGGAAATAAAAGCCTCATCTTCAAGCGCTGCTTCAATATGTATGATGCTTTTTGTGTCTTTACCATATTATAAGAGAGCCGTATTTTAACAGCGTTTGTTACATCCAAATGCCTTTGTTATTTTAATCCTCCCAATGCGTACCACGGGTCACCGCAAGGCAGATTACGTCGAGGGAACGGGACATACGTAGTGATTAACTGGTGCTAGAAAGAGATAGTGAATGCAGCCTGTTAATTGAATTAAAGTGCTAACAACGACAGGTTAATAGCAACGTAATCGCGGTCGGGAGTTGTCTTGTAGGGCTGCAATTTAGTTCTGGTTGATCTCTTGGAGGCAAATAATAGTTTTGGTTCTTTACTTGTCATGAATATCGTTGCAAGCTAGACGAGTTAAAGTAGCTTAAAGGGATCGATATTGCTGTTACACTCTTTGCAAATAATTGTATCAAAAAGCCCTGTCAAAATTAAATGACGTAGAGTTACCAAGGGTTCTTCTGAATTTTAGTAACGTCATTGTTTAGATTTGCACTAAGATTTAGTAATTATAGTACGAAATTAATCAAATAAAGCGTAGTTATACAAACTCATGGTGGAAAGATATTCACGTATCCTATTTATACAAATGGATTTTGAATTTGATATACGATTATAACATATCGTCGGTGATACTGCAATTACTGCGTAACTAACAAATTTGTGTTAGAGCAAAATATACCTTACCTTCTTATAAAAAAGGTGTATTTTGCTTCTTATTAAAAATGTTACTTACGCGGTTTTGCAGTTTCACCAACGATAGATATGTATTAGTCACAGATATTCGTAAATGGAACTTAGGGCCAGTATCCACTACAGCGCGAGAAAAAAAAACCACCAATGGAATTACTTAATTTTACTAGACTTCATCAGCGCAACTCTTCTATTGGTGGATTTTTCCATTACTCACCGCTCCGCTGCCTCACACAGCAGGCTTATTGCCTAACGCACTCGCAATCGCAATCGCTTTCATTTTGACAATCGAAGCCGAGTCTGCTTTCAAAATGAAAACAATTGTTCCACTTTGAAGTCAATTGCGATTGCGAGTGCCAGCAGCCAAGTCAAGTAGATACTCACCCTTAGTGTCCATTTACCACTAGGCAGCTTACCTACTTCGTGCCTCGTTTTTTTTTACTAGCCTCTTTTGGTGTCCTATAGCTGGGCAAAAGCCTCCCCTCTTTTTCGCCACTCGTACCCTAAATTATGAAATTCCTGCCTCGAAAATAAAAATAAAAAACAAGCAATACCTTAACTTAACGCATTTTTACCATAATGACATGTCCATGACGCAGAAGGTATAAAAACTACTCTCAATTACTAAACTCGAATAACAGGGGAAGAATATGTGATAGACATACCCCCAATACGAATTAATCACCAGCCTTCAACAAAGTGAAGTGTCATCGAGTCGAGGCCGTTCGTACCGTAATACATACTTATAAATATATTGTTAAAGAACCATAAAAAAAACAAAGTAGTTTTACTAAATGCCATTGAACTATGCCTGTTGTAAATTCATCTACTGCAAATCGATATGTCAATAATGTAACAGTTAGAAAAGTTCAGTGGAATTTTAATGAATTCTAACTTTAAAGATCCTAAGACCGCATTTCGACTCTATCAGCACTATAATATTATTATTATGCATGTGTCTTTTGCCATTTTCCCACCTTTTTTGTACTTTTTATGGCAACCGCTATCAATGTTACGATGCATTACTAATGGATCTTTTATTTTATAGCATTTATAGACCAAACTAAAAATCAGAACAGCTCAATCATTTCATAATTCTAATGACCTAAGTTTACTATAAAGTGCCTTTTTTAATTTATAATTTTACCTACTGCAAGACTAAGAAGAAATGGGATGCATTAAACATTGAAGCACCTATTTATTACAGGCCGCCTAGTCTCCGCGATGAAATGTCATAGTGCCACATTTTCGATGACCTGAGGACCGATTTTTGACTTTCGAGCGCTCGATTTCAAAAGCGAGCGGTAGAAAATATTCGAATGCGAAAATTTTTCACGATTTATTTTCGAATGGTCCCTAATTCCATATTTTTGAGATTCTCACTCGAAACTGAGGGATTGACTAAATATTTATTTATTTATTTATTTCCCACACTTACAACTATTTTCACAGGTCTTACCCTAAAACAATAGTGTAACTACTTTTTGGTACAAACTAATCTCTATCCTCACTCCTATAAATAGTATTGTTAAGTTGGAACTTGTTTCATTATACGCAGAAAATCGATGTTTTACCGGTTTTTTTTATTCATATTTTAATTGCGAATAAATGTGTGAAGCTAACAAAAGATGAAATCATAACAAGCAATTTAATATTTCAGTGCCAATAAGATTTTTTTACGCTTATTTTACAAATTCTTGACTGGTTATAAATGTAGGAAAAATGAGACGCTTTCTCGTCTGTGAATGTCTTTGGCATTTTGCTAGGTTTGTTTATGCTTCGTGTGTATATACCCCACAGATTTGAAAGATGTCAAATGATATTTTCTATTGATATAATTCAAAACGAATGCCACGGACCACTCGTGTTCATTTATTTTCTATCGCTCGCAAGTAAAAAATACCATTTCATTGTTTTTTGTCACTTTCGAATGAAACTTTCGAGCGCTCGAAAGTCAAAAATCGGCCCCCTGACTAACGGCTGAACTATATGCAAACTGCGGATAGATAAGGCTAACTTCGGGTAAAAAATTTACAGTTGCCCATACAAAATGTGTAAATTTTTAATCCGAAGTAATCTGTCCACGGGTTCGGCCATAACATACATAAAACGAGATCTATGTCCAACAGTAGTAGTCTTTAAGTTGATATAAAATATAAAGTTAATGATGAATAAGATTGTGTTGGTCATTAAAACAAGGCAGTCGCCCACTCTGAACAGCCACGAAGGGTCCCCGAGGTAATTACGAGCGTCGTACATTATGTATGCGATGACTACAATTTTAAGCCAATAAATAACCAGGCGACGCCGGCGGAAATATGCTAACGCGGTTATTATTCGTGACGGGTAATTATATAGAGTGGTCGAGTCGCTTTGAATGAACATTTGGTAATTAATGATACTAAATTAGATGTGTTTTAATTGTAAGATAAATGGGGCTTAAATTTTCATAGACATGTTATCAGCTTAGAATATTTGTTTGTCTATCTGTTACAAGAATATGTCTCACGGACATTGCTTATTAAATAACTCGCCGGTTCATTTGTCATCAAAAAGCTACCAGGAAGTCTTGTATTTCGATACAGTTCTAAGCAAGTAGTTGGCACCTAAATCCGTATGATACCTATACGCTCGGGTCAACTTAATATCAAGTAATATAAACGTCACATAAATAACAAAATTAACAAGAAAAGTAACAGTATAAAAGATAGATCTCTAATTTGTAGAGCAGCTTAAGAAAAATAACGGATAAACTAGAGCCTTCCATTTTTACCACAAAAGTAATCTTAAAGCATGCTACGTCCAGATTGTTTCGTTCGTTATTGTAAAGTCCAAGCTTCAACTAAATTTTAACGTAGTATTTTAGTTTATTAAGCATATCAAATACGTAATAATCTAATACCTACTCGATAGTTTCCTAATCGCAGTCAAGCGTATCCCATACCTACTCAACAGTTTGCCTGAAGCCGTTAGACGTGAAAATTAGAATAAATTCAAGAGACTATTACAAAAGCATTATTTAGATCTACTGATATAATATTATTAATGTATGTTTAGTATTATTATACTAGCTACTAGCTGATTTTTTTGGACGGCATAATACTGTTATTTAATTTTATTTCATGCTAATGAATGCCTATTTTAGAGACTGCCGTTCTCACAGTCAAACTGTTACTCCAGTTTTATGGGACAATGCCTAATTGTTAGTTTTAATTAAAATTGTACATATTAAATAAATAAAATAAAATAAATGTCGTTTTATCAGCTCATCGGAAGTTTTCCGTCTCCAAAATTATCGGTTCCCCGAGGCTTGTTTGCAGAATAATGGATTCATTCCATATTCATTTACATCCGTAATAAGATTGCCGACACCGAATCAGCCCGCCGGAATTACCCTGTCAAATATAATAATCAACACGTTAAAAGTCCCTCTAATTACATTACCATAAGTGCGACTGAGACGGCTGCACGGCGCCCGTTGCGTCTGCGAATAAGTGACGTGATTCAATTTGAGTTTGCGCAGATTTTGTTGTCAATTCTTGTTAGAATTAGCTCTTTGCCGACCCATTTGCTGTGGACGTGCCAGGAATAACGCGACGGTCTTTTGTTTTTTGGGAAATTTTAACACCCGACCCTAAATGAAGCACGTCATTTGTTTTTTACACGACTGGCGAAGTAGGACATTGTTTTTGACCTGTATGCATGAATGTTTGTGGGTATATGTATATGTTTAGTACTTTGTTCCGTTCTGAGTCTAATTAATGGCTGTCACTTCTGTTAAGGTGTAATTCGCCAATGTTGAGTTATTTAAACACTCAGACAGACACTCCCTTGGACTAGAGCAATAAGTCCATGGATATCACACGCAAGTACAATTTTTCGGTAAAAGAGTATTTTCTCTTATGGACTAAACAGAAACACATGGAGTTAGTTTCCCAAGCTTCTATCAAGTCTCCTTTTGTGCCCTTGTAGAGGCAGACCGTAAAGCCAGATCCACATGCTTGGTGTCTGCCGCAAACACTGCAAGAGCAACCTCAGAAATATTAAGGAACGTATTTCTTCGAGGAGGATTTTCTCCAAACCACCATAGTTAAACTAGCTGTTTAATAATAAAATCTAGGCAGCTAATATGTCACAGACTGATACACAAAATACAAACTTAAACGGTTTGCGTTAAGGTTTAAAATGTTTGTTACTAGTTTGTCCAGTCAACGTCAAAGATGTGTTTACATTATTAGTCCTTATTCCAATGAGTTAGGTTGTAAATTGTAAACATAACTTTGACGTCGACCGTACAGTAATAGACTGTGGTAATGAACAAGTCAGTTCATGTCATTTTGATCACTTGACACCATAATGGCGCTATCACTTAAATATATGATACACTACCGCAGAACTGAACTTAAAAGATACCCGTCCAACAAGCAAAAAATAACCTTAAAACTATAGACATCTGGGTACAAAATCAAATTTCACCGAGCTAACGCTATCTGGCAAATTGATGGTTATAAAGCTTAAAATTGTTTGGATGGTATATGGTAAGCACTATATCAATCTTCGCTGGTCATCCATCACCCTGCTTCAGGTGTCGACTAGCCATTTCCCCTCGAAGCAGACAGGGTTCGGCCTGAATTATTTTAGGGAAGACATGATTTAAAAGAAAGCATAACTGTGAAAAATATTAACTGAGAATAATCTTGTCTTACAAGAGAATCTACTAGTCATATTAATATGAAAAAATAAGGATGATGCCTTATAATACACACTTTTACGTTGATTATATTAGTAAGACAGAAATTCTGAGTAATTACGTAATTGTAAGACAGGAGGTCATTTTTTAATCACGCATTAACGGCTGCATAGATTTAAAAAAAAAATTGATTATTTTCCTGAAAATAAATTCAAGAAATACCTATGGGGTTTTTAACAAAATGTTATGTTATCTTTCGAAGTGCACTGCTCGGTTCAGATACAGTCGAAATGCATTTGCTATAAATTATACATACATACATACATAAACTCACGCCTTCATTCCCAGAGTGGGGTAGGCAGAGCTAAAGAATTACCAACAAGTCTTAAAACTTATAGTGATGCAAAAATGTTATATGCAATAAAGAGTTTATATACATACATTATACTCTAGTATTAAATACCATATTTTGATTTAGCTTAAAGACATAAGTAATTGGTTTTATGGAAAAATACATAAATAGCTCATAATCAAAAAGTTCCTTAATAAGTTCTATGCAGATGAATAAATGAATAAATTAAAATAGTAAATAAAAGATTGATGATTGAGATCAGAAAAAAACATCCCTTTTATCATTTCGACTGTAATGTAATCGATGATAATGACGTTCACGTTCGTTAATAGACTAATAGTTGTAGGATCAATTTCCCATTAGGGGTGTTCCCACAACTAATGATCACATTACGACCTTAACTATTAAGAAGTAAAACAAACTAGTGGGTGCCAGTTGAGTTTGCTAGTTTTAGAGCTTCAAAACCTTAACTAAACAGGGTCTATATCATTATATAAATATTATATTCTTCCATTGAGAAATAGACAGCTAGTCAAGTTTATCTGGTTTAAAAAAAATTCATCATGCCTTTTATAAGTCAGTGTTAATGTAGCTTTCTATAAGAAAAAATATCATTAGAAGTGGCTCCGTAATTCCAGAGATCACGAACAATCAAACAAACAAAAAAAAATACCTCCTTATAAAAGCACCTACAGATTGACATGCGCATACGCGTGACAGCAGAACCTCTATTCAATACGGTAAACATTGTTTTTGCCGTGTTATCGTATTGTTTTTAACTCGGCTGCTATAACTTAAACAAGAGCCATTAAAACGTTGATAATACGGAAATACGTCAAAAGTAATAAAGTTTTAACGTGTCGGATTTCAGCTCAGCTGACGATCATCCTATACATGTATAATCTATGATTTCTGTAATAACATTCACAGAATACAACCTGTTTACGATCACTGCATTGAAATGCAAATTCTATTTCGTACATCAAATTAATTAATAGAACCATTGAAATATCTAATGTCGTAATCATACACAGCGTGTTACAAATCAACAATGTAATAATAACATTTCAATTGTAATAACCTCAAACCCTCATCGAGACAGCTCGACAGATGGGCTTCGTATTGTTTCCATTTAAATGGCGCAAAGATGTTCATGGAATAATTGTTTAAGTTATGTCAAGTAGAGACTTTGTTATGTGGTTTTCTAAATAACAAGATAAATTATTATTCATGACACTAATGTGTCTAAAAAAAACCGGCCAAATGCTAGTCGGAGTCGCGCACGCAGGGTTCCGTACCATTATCTATACAACATTAGCAAAAAACGTCAAAAAAATCATGTTTGTTGCATGGGAGCCCATATTTATTTTATTCTGTTTTCAGCATTTATTGTTATAGCGGCAACAGAATTACACCTTCTGTGAAAAATTTAACTGTCTAGCTATCACGGTTCATGAGATACATCCTAGTGACAGACAGACGGAGAGACGGATGGACATACAGACAGTAGAATCCTAGTAATAAATAGGTTATTTCGTCTTTGAATTATATTATGAATTCCTGATATTTTGACGATGTAGCAATCTATATTATGATAGCGGGATAACTGACGTAGAAGAAGCTGTAAGGTATCATAGTTAAAACCGTGAGACACTTCAAAAAGGTACAGAAAATGTTATGCTTGATAAATTTCATTACACTAACTTATTGTAGTGACTATCAGAACACTCTGTATTCTATTTGCAATGTATATAAAGCACCTTTTGTTGATATGATACTTATTTCGTCACGCACAGCGTGTTCCTTTTTATGAAGATAAATAGACTATACTGATATGTCATGTTTTATATCAACCAAATTACATTATCACAAGTTATGAGCGTAAGCGACTAAGGTCTAATTATATAAGATATGTTTTATCATATTTTTTGTGTATATTTGCTAAGGGTTTCAATTGGTTTTTTTAAATCAAACGTGTCAAAATAATTAATACCTACCCTAGAATTAATCACTTTTATATCATATCCAACTTTACATAATTTCATAACAACATTTAAAAAAACATTATGAGATTGAGAAAGCAAACGAGCACACAGCTCACCTGATGTTAAGTGTGATCTGAGACCCACAGACATTGACATTCTCAAGGCTACAGTCTTAAGACTGCAATCCTAAGTCAATAAATGCGTTGCCAACCCTGAGGACTCAAATTTTGTTTTGTTATGTATTTATTGTATTGTAGTGTCCCAAGAAAGCCCTGAATAATCTCCACCCTCAGTAATTTGGGCAGCTATACCACAGTATAAACGTACGCGCCGCGAACCACCGCAAGCGAGATCAATAAGACGGACCGAGACGCTTTAGTCGGGGCTGCGCCATGTCTCCGCATATAGTTAGGTGCTTATCAAGTATCGAGGGACATGCATCGACGCAATACTGTCATTACGTAAATGTCATATCTGGACAACCCGATCCAAGCCCAAGTGAAGCCCCAAGCCAAAGACAGCCTTAAGTTGCTCAAAGCAGTCTTCTCTCTAAGACATTCGCTTCTCCCAAAGACCACACACAAACGACAGGGGGCGGACTACGCGGCGTGCGTAAAAATATCGCAGGGTGTCGGTCGTTAGAACGGGCAGTTTGTCATCGAGAGCGACTTTATGGCCAGCTCGCGCCATTTGTCTATCGCTGTGACCATGCAAAATAATAAATACGGATGTCGAAGCGTATGTGCCCGGTGAAATATCGCTCTAATCTAAGGGGGAGTTTTATGGCTCGCTAGATATTAAAGTTTCGACGTGATGGCCAGCAAATTTCCGGCCATTTTCCAGCAAAAAAATGCGATGTTCCTCAAAACGATAGCCTCTTGCTAAATTTATCTGGAGATAGGGTAAAGTCACCAGTGGTCAGCCAGAAACCTGTAGTTAGCCTCTGCCTATACTTCGTATGAGTGGGGAGAGTATGAAATATTTATTTCCCACTCTTCGCACTCATTATAAGGTCGACTACTGGTCTCTGGCAGACCACTGGTGCCTTTACCCTATTTATGTTATCAACAGGAATACCATTAGTTAGTTGAAAAAACTGCCAATTTTCTAAAACATCATCAATGAATTCGATTCTCAGCACCGTTTCAAACACTTTATTTCTGAACTCTGATACAATTTTAAAAAGGCGGTAACAATACCAAAAAAACCAGGCAAGAGCATGTCGGACCATGCTCGGTATTGGGTACCGAAGCCGTTACTAGAAACAAAAATAATTAGAGAACTTAACTTTGCCGTTGGAAAACTGTTAGATATCCCGACATAGGTCGCGGTTAGTTTATCAACACCGCAAATAAGTTTTGGGTAGGTATATATATTATATATATTATATTTAAACCGTTTGTAACTCAATAACCACTGAAGTCTTCTTAGTAGTGATAGTTTTCCTATTAAATTCATTATATTATGTGCTTTCATTTAAGATATTTTTCAGATTTTTGTATTTGTAGTTTTGGCTGTAGGGGGGACACTTGGCTCTAACAAAAATTAGCGCTTTAAAGCTTAATATTTCATAAACGGATACCTTAATCGAAAAATTGTTATTACGAACCCCCAATATTTTTGAAAGACCTATCCAACGACACCCCACACAAAGGGATAGATTTGGAAAAAAAATACACCCCACGTCACGTGTACGGCAGGTACACTACCAAAAAAAAACAAGATTTTATATTATTACTTTGTTGGCGTGACTAATATGTATATTCAGGCCAAATTACAGCTTTCTAGTTCTAAGACTCTCTGAGTCTGACATGGCGAAACTATGTATAAGGGTTCCTAGTTTAACGGTTTAAGGGTTTAGTTTAATGGGTTTTTACTTGTGGGAGGACCTTGTGCAGGGTCCGTCCGGGTTGGTACCACCATCTTATCCATTAACCTACCGCCAAGCAGCAGTGTTCGCATCGTTGTGTTCCGGTTTGGGGATAAGACAGCCGGTGAAATGACTAGCATAGAGGCATTCCATCTTAGTCCTCAGGGTTGGCAACGCATTTGCAGTCTTGTGAATGCGAATGTCTATGGGTCACAGTTTCCACTTACCATCAGGTGGCCTGTGTGCTCAATGCCTTCCCATGCTATAAAAAAAAAACTACGGAACCCAAAAAAATGGCATGTTGGCAGTTCAAATATATTAAGATAAAGTGGTTACAAACAGATAACAATACTTCATCCATTACAAATAATACTTTTAGAATCTATTATTTCTACGGTTCACTCCCCCATCAAAATATCGCTATCATTAATCTAATCGCACTTAAACCAGCACTTCGACACCCGCTATTTTGCGAACAATGCTTTGTATCACGAAGTAGTCTGACCATGCGACCATCAATCCCCGGACATGCAGGACAATCATTTTTCATTACGCACGATTCATTATCGTGTGGGGTTGGCCAATTATGTCCGCTGCATCAATCAAGTCACCCTAGTTTTTGATGTCGGATGAGTATAATGTTAGGGTGTTTCGGAAAATGGCTAATTTTAAACATGACAGATGGATTGATATAAGTTATTAATGTTTTTGTATATCAGTAACGTAGATTTACATTTAAAGCACGTTCAATGGACTTCACTGCAGTGCAGCTAGTTATACACAATCATTCAGTGATATTTATGTAGGTATATCTGTAAACACTTTATTGTACAAAATGTATAATAAATAAACGATATTTACAAAAAAACAGCGATGACAGAGAACAATTGAAACAGAAGACTAGACTCAAAGTTATTAACTAAATATCACTACTAGGTTCAAATAGTTCAAATATATTTTTTGTCGTACACCGAATCTATTTTCAACAATGCCCGAGTACTTCGATAACCAATTATTTTTAATGGCTTAGGACAAACATCGTAAACAAATACGTATTCAGCTAACATATTTGGTTCCAGTGACAAACTTGCCGTGTCTAAATTACATACAATTTGCTCGTTAGCAGCAGTGATTGTGTAAGCTGAATGTGAAACGTAGGTATAATGAATGATAAACTTATTACAGTTATTACCTTTCGTTTACTTAATACTTTGGACAGAGGGGGAAAAGGGAAATAAAATAGTTTGAGACAATTTAACACTTTCGAATGCGGTTACGTGATAAGAGGTCAATATTATTCTGATTGATTTCTAACGATGTCACCGCTTCTATAAGTATGAAATAGAATCCACCTGTAAAACTAACGTTCGACGTTAAGTGACAAGGAAGCTAAAATTACTAATCACCTTCATAAAATACCATTGACATATCATCCACAGTTTCATTATGGCAGCTGTCACGAATCACAATCCCAGCAACTCCACCAGTTGTTAGACTCGTCTCGCTGCGTAAATCACAGCACAATGTTCCACGTTACTGCTATTTTCGTTATATCTGCTATTATCATTATTTACAACGGCACTCGGTTTTAATAAATCTACGCGATTTATGCGCGTTTGCACATGTCTACGTTTAATTCGCGCTTTGTCTGTTTTTATTTCAGAATTTGATTAATTCACGCAATTTAGACTTTGTCTAAACGAGATTGCGCAAAACTTGTTTTCGTTAATGTTATTTTTAGTTTTTTTTTTGAATAAACATCTACTGAGCATTATTACAAACAACGCGGTCTCCTAAGTTACTAAAAACAAAAAATAAAACACACTGTCTCGAGTTTCTTTAAGCGCTTTTTCTCAACAGTGGTCTCCTCTTGGGAAGCGCAGGTTCCGTTGTGACATGTGACAGTGTTTGTAAATTCTACTTGAAAAATAAAGTTATTTATTCAATGTTGCAACCCCACTATCCACAATAGCTACTGCAAAAGCATAATTTCTACATTATACGTTACGTTGCAACGCAGATTGAGTTAATACATACATACATACATACCTTCACGCCTTCATTCCCAGAGTGGGGTAGGCAGAGCTACAGAATTACCAACAACTCTAAAAAACTTGTTAATAATGCTTCTCAAAACATTCCTACAACCAGATGCAAGATTGATCACGTTTAAATGTAAAATTTGGAAAACTCCAACCATTCACACGCTACATTAAGGCGGTGTCAAAGTGAAAAATCACGTATCCATCCCCTTCAGTATTAAATTCCTCACCCCACAAATCAGTCGTGCAGTCGATTTGTACCCGTCCGAGGAAACGAGAGGTAAATTGCCAGCATAATATGTAAGAGAGGCGCGAAGAAAAGATGCGCTGTATTGACTTGAAACAGTCGGAACATAGAATATTCATAGTTTTGCATAGCTAGCTTTCTGGACTCCTTTGTTGTAAATAAATGCACCTTTTTACTGAGGAGACATTTACGAGTACTTAACGTTACTTAACTGACTTAAACTATTGTTTCATTTATGTACATAATTATTACCTTTTATTTACATACATACATACATAAACTCACGCCTTCATTCCCAAAGTGGGGTAGGCAGAGCTACAGAATTACCAACAACTCTAAAAACTTGTTGATAATTCTGTAACCACATTTGCACGATCAGGCTAAGATCTTTACAAGTGTATTAGTGACAGGTTGCAAGCCCATCGCCTAACAGTACTACAAGCCTTTATTCCCTTAGTCGCCTCATACGACATCCAAGAGAAGACATGGAGTGGCACTATTCTAACCCAGCAACTACACGGGGCAACTTACACGGCGTTACTTTTTTTATTGATACAAATTTATGATCATTACTAAGGAACATAGATTCATAGGCATACAGATTGAGTTTACCTTTGACCCTAGACAAGATGGGGGGCCAGATCGTATCGTTATCGAAAATGGAAGCGATGTTCATGTCAAGCGATAATTTGCCAGATTTCGAAATCATTTTTCGATAGCGTTACATGACTTTGAAATTATAAATCAAAATATATAATTAAATGTCACGGAATTGGTGTACAAACATACTTTAACTACTACTACTAGAAAATAAAACGAAATAGCTCCGTTGAAACATTTGAAACAAAGTAGCCTAAATTTACAGGCTCTTTCACAAAGATAGTTATTATTCAAGCTACTTTCTTTTTAGTGTCACCATTGCATGTGTGAGCTTCAACCTAAACTAGCAAGTCCTAAGGTTGCATATTGTTTTTAACAAGGTTAAAGTATACAAGTTTATTTTTCCAAGTCCGTATGTGTTTTTACGACGTTTGGAAGGTTTTACGGTCTCCTAGGAATGATTGTTGTTGTCTCAATACGGCTCTGCGAAGGGTTGGAATCGTAAAACGATAGACAGATAGAAATTTATTTTGAAGGGGTACCTTAATATTGTAAAGGATTTTGAACAGGAGGTGGAGAAAATTGCATTGGAAAAATAAATGGATTTGTCACGACACGATAGTACTAGCATGAAATAATATTCATTTTTTGAGTAAATATTTTTGTCAGTTGTTTAGGTTATTGTTTTATCTTTAGTAACATAAATATTTATGTGTATAATCAGCAAATACAGACTATCTGACCAAAACTTGTATTTTACTAAAAAAACTCTAGCATAAGTCTAGTATAAGTATTATTGAAAATTTTGTAATATGAACAAATTTACATAAAAGGGGGTTAATCTAAAAAAGAGCGCAAATAAAAAAATAAAAAAACCCGTTACGCAGAATTACATGCGAATTGAGACTGGGTGCATTAGTTATTGTAACACGACAAAATATGTGTAATAAAACGTAATTTATGGCGCAAATAAAATATAACTGCGGTTAGGGTGGCAGATGGGGCGGGCTGCAAGGGTGCAAGTCATAAACTTTAGAACCGACGCATTTATGCCATTCAAATAATATTTTAATTTTTAACTAACAAAACTTTGAGTATTTTTTATTAAATGTCTCGATTTTTCTGCGAGTTATTTGATTAGCATGTGCTTTACCTACTAACAACCATTCGACCCATTTACCAATAGTTTTTTATATCTTTGTTGTAACCTTGTCAAACAAATGCTATTTAGATACGATTGTTTATATTTCTGTTACTTAAGATTTGATCATAATCGTACTAGCATGAATTAAAAACGCTCTTATAAAAACAATGTTATGCAAGTAAATTATGGAAAATACCGAGATATACATCTTCATAATTATAATTAGGGATTTGTTTCCCGAAACATGGTCTTTGGATTTTGATGCCCTTCGAGTTTTTTATTAGTAATTGATACACGTTTTTATTCACCATACGTACTTCCCTTGTAGTATTATGTATTGTTATCTACAAACATATCACAAGTCCTCTATTAAGCGGTTAAAAACCCATTGGAAATGACCAGCATCATAACAACCAATTTTACTATGAGAACATTCTTGTCTGTGGTAGTAAGTAAAATCTGTACTATAATGTTATTACAGTATACATTTTAGTAAGGTTATGAGTTTAATTTTGGAACAGCTGTCAAAACTCAAGAGGATCTCTATTCTAGTGTTCATAGATTTTAAAACAGTTATCGCCTCGAATTGTCAATTTAGTATGTTTTTTTAATATAAACCGCACAGCATTTGATTTAGAGTGACTTGAGAATACGGACTTCATTCGTTTGTCTATGATTAAAAAAAAAACATTTGTCTTGACGTTGGATCTCGAAGACTCGCTGACGCTCGATTCATAAAACCACACTCTTATTTTAAGGCCTCTGATTATGCATCAGTTGCATAAACTACTATTTATTTATAACTTTACTTAAATCAATTCGTTATTGATAAGACACGGCAAATACTAAAAGAGACTTTCCGCTTCCGCTTTTGAGCAGATATCGCCATCGCTTTTCCTTAATACCACATCCACTCACGGATATATTGACAGAGTCCTCGGATACGGATGCCGATGAGAAATGGCGGTCATTTGTTGGCGTCACCGTTTTGTTCTGTTGCTTTCGAGAGGCGAGATAATAGCTGATTTATTCGTGCGATTACGTGACGCATCGTCAGTGGACGCCTTTATTGCCGCCGTTGTGTGGAGGGTGTTTAAATGATTTTTTTATTACACCTTTTTTTTTGATAGATACTCGTATTATGGACTGATGGTCTGTAGACAACTAGGAGGCTGAGAGTTGAGGTTAATAGAGCTCTCAATAGTATTTTTTCAGCTTCTTTAATTATTAACATGAACCGTTAACTTTCAAGTGCTTCCAATATCATAAAAAAACTAGCTATAATCGTTTAAGCACATAAACAAAATTTTAAACGCCTATTAAATGCGTTATTTAATACTCTGAGAAAATACGCTCAGTGTTAGTATAAAAGGAGAAAGAAATATAACGATATAAATCATGACAGCTCGCCACTTTCATAACAAAGCCGAACCCCTATTCTTACAACGTGTGCTATTCAGTCACCTTTACCCTGTTGGACGCAGAGTAAAAATATACCATACAAAATTACGTTCGGAACCACAGTTTGTAAAATCTCTAGTTTGAATTTATTCGTGCTTACTAAGGCAAACGTCGCTATTATGACTATACAAGGTTGAAAATAATGAGTATTAATGGACATGTCATATAAATAACGCAGAGCAAAGGAACATAATGCCAATACTTCAAAACCATTAGCTGTTGGATTTGGTAAGGCGGGAGATTGTATCAAATTTATGGACCGGATTTTATGCGCGTAAATTTTTAGTTTGAATTGGGCTTGAGATTTAGTGGGTATTATAACTGAAATAACTGCTATAGGGGCTGTTATAAATTGTAGATTATCTTTGACGCAACGAACTGCAGTTATGAATGAAGTGTTGCCAATATCTAGGTTTGATGCGCAGATAATAAACGTTTGTTAACATTCTGAACTGTGTACGAAATGTACATCACTAGTTGTTGACCACTTATAAACAGCCACACACTTTAACTCTCCATTAAAGACAGAAGTAAGAAAATGTAGAAAAAGACAAATACAGATTTTACATAAGAATCTAATGTGCACGACAGAGACAGTTTCTCTCTATTTATCTTCATTGGTCAGTCAGCTGTATGGGCGATTGTACACACAAACCGATGTAGTACTTTCGCGTTTATAATATTATAATTATTAAGTATGGATTGCGGTAGAAATCTGTAAAAGCTAAGAAACTTCTAGACATTGCAGATTATGTGGTGATGTTAAAATTAAATTTCTATCTACAAGTATCTGCGCAATCGGTGTTCATGATAAAAAAATGCTGTAACCCTCGGTCTATATGTGGGTCGTTCTAAAAAAAGTGGCACCGTAACCTGTCAATGAGTTTTTGAATACAAAGTGTGTTAAATGTTTGTTTTTCAGAAAAACTAAAAACGTTCATAGATAAGCACCGATCATGTGCATCGAGGCCAAGGCACTTTTTAAAAAAAAAATCATTAAATTTGTTAAAAAAAAATGGTAGGCACCATTTTTTACTATAACCTGTCTTGTCCAAATGCGACTTGCTTCCAGTTTTTAAGGTCTTTGAACTATTTGTGTATATTTTATTATATATGTTTTATAATATATTTCAAGAAGAATATTATGACATTCAATAGTTATGATATGGTTTTAAAAATATATGCATATCCATCAATTTTAACACACGACAGTTTGTCCAGTGATATTTTAACTGTAACCTGTGTGTCGGTGATATTGTATCTCACTCACATACGAAAAATAATAGGCACACGATATTTCTCGGTAAACATTCGGCCTGTGTTTGGCTCTCCACTATACGAAACGGTTGGAGGCTATCTGTCATAGTTTTGTGGAAATTATTGATCAAATGCGGTAATCTGGAGTTTGTAACGGGTATGTTAACTTTATCTTGTCTCGATTATTTAATGTTAACGGTATGGGACATAATTAAATAATCATTTGAACGTGGTATTCTGATGTATCTACTTATATTACTAAGAGTGGAACATTCATATTTTCGTCGGTTTAAGAGTAAATGTCTTGTAAACATACTTTTAACTCTAACCTGTGTAACTTTTACCTGTAACTTGGTTAGATAAGGTTAGGCACAGGTTAATGTAACTCTTGACAGGTTAAAGAGACATTGCGCAGGTTAGTGTGACTATTGGCAAGCTAAAGTGAATGAATATTTTAAATATTTTTAATTTAATAACTTACATATAATTTCCCTGAAAAACTGTACAGATGCTTTATGAAGCAGTACCCATTAACAGGGCTCTACCAAAGTAAATGTAGGGAATTTCTTTTTTATAGTAATTTGCATTTTAATATAACTCTGTTTAACCTGGAACCTTTTCTCTTCTAACCTGTCTAATAACACTTTCACCTGCATCTCCATATTTCAACAAGCCATAATTCTTTTATTTTCATGAATATTCCGTTCCCTTTTATAAATATGTAACAATTGGAACACCAAGAAGCTTATTCTAAGCAAAGAAGGTAAAAAACCACTACTTTTTTTTTTGGAGAAACTTTAACCTGTCTGTGCCACTTTTATTAGAATTACCCATGTAATGGAAATATGGCTCCACTCCACGTCAATAAAGATTTTGTCTGATGATGTCAAACTAATTTGACGAGTTGCTTATTGCTATGTATCAATGTATGTATGGAATAGACGAAGACGATCAACGCGACCGTCTGTCTGCATTCGTCAATCTTATACATTTTGGATAACGATAAAGAACGTCAAATGCTTCTTGTCTAAGGCCTTTGCTGCTTTATAACTAGTTTCTTCGTTTAAGCTTTGCTAGTATCTCACCGTTTAAACCGCTTTTATTCGTAAATATAACTGCGAAAAAGTCTTGCTATTTTTTTTATTCCTCATTCAAAATAGAATTACCATTAATTCTTCAAAAATCACTTAAAGCCAATCTGCTTATAATTGCAACATAAAGGTTTACGTTATTGTCAAATAGATGCCATTACGTTACGGCTTTGGTACCTACGAGTACATATTTGCACTAGCGCAACACATTATACTAATAATGACATAGCTGGTCGTTAACCATCTGTGTCAACACTGCGGAGGCTTTCTCAAACAGTAGCTAAACGCAAAGATATAAAAAAGCCAACCGTATTCACTATTACATAGGAATTAAGTTCCTTCAACATGTTTTTAGAAACAGGAAATCTCCAAGTCTTTTCGAATTGCAAAAAATGCATTCACAGAATTGCAAACACTCGTGCTAATCGGACAATTGCGTTAGTTAATCCACGAAAGCAAAAATGAACCTTATTGTGACTGGCACAAGTGTGGATAAAGGTGTATTAAGAAATTGAATGGGATGCTTCGTTGCATCTGTTTAAAAAAAAGGACATATTTATAGATTTGGACAAGGGAATTTCAATAGAGCTTTGTGGGCCCGCGCCAAATAAAAACCGGAATTAGTTTACAATGCCGCCATGTTTTAAAGATAATTTATTATAGAAATCCCTTGATTTATAACTGCGCCAAATAGCGTTATTTATGTTTCGAGATAATCTGTCGGCCGATTGTCTATTTCAATGGTTTTAAGTGGGTCCGCGGAATGTTTTGGGGATCCTTAGTTTTCTCATTCAATGATTTTTCAAGCTAAAGAGACCCGTGGTCTGGGTTTTATGTTTAAGTTATAGGGTCAAAAAAGGAAAAAGATTGGTCAAGTGGTTGCGGCGCCTCTTATGTTATGGAAGGGCTTGTAGTTTTTTTTTGCTTAAAAAAATCGGGGTTCTGCTTTGCCCAGTAGTAGGGTTGCCTAGATTATGGGGCTTGATATTCGACATAATACTAAGTTATTATTTAACTATGTATGTATGTAATAAGTTAATTTTGTACACAAAAAAACCGATATAATTTAATTTTTTTATGCTTGAAATGTTAGCCTTGATGTTTGTACGCGTACTTACATTTTGCAAAAAAAAGTGAGTACACTTACCAAAAATAAATATAATTACATTGACGAACGATCAAAGAGTAGATTATAAGTACCCAATTGGAGAAAAAAAAAAACTGCGGCACCCTACAAACTAACGATAAACCTAACACTTGTCCAGCTATAACTCAGTTCTTTGTCGAAAACAACCCTGAACCATCAACAGAAACAAAACAAGTTTACATTATTCTTGCATTAAATCTGTGTTATAATGTGACTACAGTACTATTGTCATTTGTAAGACTTAAATTAAGATATATTGCGTTTGTGTGGGTGGAAATAGCGTGTTGTCGAGGTTTATATGAATCGTGGTAATTTGGAATTTTATTTGCAATTGTTTAATTTTACATTCTAGAGTTGAGTGATTTAGTGTGTCTGAAAATACTGCGCATATTTTATTCTTTAGTATATATTTTTTTAAGAACGTCTCTTAGTGCCAATTAATTTTCTATCTTCGTTAATTATTTCACCAACTTTTTATCAATGACTTATCATTAGTTTACTAAGCCATGTAAATTAATTGTGTAAACCGGTCTGGCCATAGCTGTAACTTAACAATTTAAAAGGTAATACTGGAAAATAACTAAGACTAAATAGGAAACTGAATAATTTATTGTAATGTCAGTGGCTAATTTAAAACAAGTGGCATATAAATTACAGTAAAAATAAACATTTTAAATCAGACTTTATAATTAGTTAAACCTTTAAGCTGACTGCGGATATATACATAGCTACACATTACATAAATTATACTTTCGTACTTTTATTTTAGAGTTCAAATTCAAGTGTAAACATATTTTTGTTAAAAAGGTCAAATCTCTGCGTGATTATGACGCTAAATGCCCTTTTTACGTGCCATTTTAACTTCATGCCACACAACGTACAGAAACAGAAGGTGCTTCTCATTTCTTTAATACAGGACAATTTCATTAACTAAAATTTATAAGCTAGAGCGAGCGAGAAGACTTAAGCCCCGTATTCATTGTAAACATTTGTTGAGCAACCTTGTTTAATCAACATGTTGCTGAGTTGCTGGCAACATGTTGCAGGCAACACTGCGTGTTGCAGAGTTGCTGACTGCGTGTTGCAGTGTTTTCGCTTGTCGATCAAAAAGATCAGTTGATCAACTCATGTTGATGTGTGCATACAGTTCTTGCAACTTTTCCAATAAACATGGCGGTAGTTTGGGACAACGACAAAATAATGCAATTAATAGAACTCTTTGTCACTTTTTTAATTATTGACGGACTAATCAGCCCTAGAAGATGTTCAAAATCACTTTTTGACATTCTCATAAAGTTAATAAAGGATCCATCTCCCATTTTAAGATCACTTAATAAATTTCGCCTTTGTAAGAGGTACTTCCGTATCCACCATCTTTTTTTCTTTTTCCGGGGTTTTAGGTTATACGCTAGATACACAAGAGACCACAACAACACGACTTCTTCAGGCAACCTTTTCACGCAGTCTGCGGTGTGGACAGGAGGTCATGCCGTAAACAAAGTTTCCCGCAACTTTGTGCCATTTCATCGACAAAAATTGATCAACTGTTGCTCAACAAATAAATGTTTACAATGAATACGTGGCTTTATACTTGCGGGTGGTAGGACCTTGTGCAGGGTCCGTCCGGATCGCTACCACCATCTTATCCATTAACCTACCGCCAAACAGCAGTGTTCGCATTGTTGTGATCCGGTTTGGGGATAAGACAGCCGGTGAAATGACTAGCATAGAGGCATTCCATCTTAGTCCTCAGGGTTGGCAACGCATTTGCAGTCTTAGGATTGCATTGCAGTCTTGTGAATGCGAATGTCTATGGGTCACAGTTTCCACTTACCATCAGGTGGCCTATGTGCTCGTTTGTCTTCTCTATGCCATAAATAAAAATAAAAAATATATACAGCAAATTACTCATTGGAACTAGTGATGGGCCGCGGTAATATTCCCGTTACCATTAAGTTTCCGTTTGGGAATATTCCCAGTAAGTTTCTAATGTTACCAGTAATATTCCCAAAAGGTGGGAATATACTATACTGGTGATTTATATGAGATTTAATGATTATATAGTTAGTTAAATAAGCAATATGCATAGATATATTCCTTTCTCTTTTACACATATCACCTTTTTTCTCTTTCACACAAACTTCTTATCTGAAATGGCACAAACACAAAGGACTTAGTTTTGCCCTTGACTCGACTCAGTGCACGTGCTTTTTGTGATGATAGTGAAAAATGTGATAATGATTACTAAGCTTAAAAAAACCGTTCTCCCTGCCTCCTGTACACTCTTCTACGCCTATCGTTGCAGAAAAGGCATACCCTCGTCTCGTCGGAGAAGAGGACAGACTGAAGTCTGACTCGCCTATGCTCTGCTGTCAATTTGGGGCCCGTAGCAGCCGAGGCAGGCATTTTCTTCTCTCGCCTTCTTCTTACTGTGGAGACGCTCACCGACGTCCTCCGAGCTGTTCGGAGCTGCTGTTGCACCTCAACAGCGTTGGAGAATCGGTTACGCAAACACGTTGACACAATATAGCGGTCTTCTCTGTCGGAAGTGAAACGTCGTCACCCAGATCCATGCTTCCTGATGTAGCCTCCAGTCTCCTGGAACCGCTGGGATACTCGTTTCACCCGGAAACGGCTTATGTTGAGTTGTCGAGCAACATCAATCTGCCGTAGTCCTGATTGCAGTAGTGCTACCACTTGAGCTGCTTCTTCTGCCGTGATATCCATTTTTCAGAGCTTTCTCTTACTGGAGCTGTTCAAGTGTGACTTCTGTGATGTCTGGATAGCAAATTACCCATAATTCATTTTTACCCCCCCTTTTATTCGTGTTCAGGGTGGCACAAGTAGTGAGTCCTCTAATGAGTTTTCCATCACTTTTTTTTAAAGACCCTAACGTGTCGTGATCATTGTTTTTACAAAAAAGAACGATTCGCGTTTTTAAAGTTGATTAACTGTGCTTTCAAATGATACTAATATTGGTAGGGTACAATAAATAAGTTAAAAGCTTTATTCGCTTGAAATCAAAATTTCAAAAGGTGCGATTTTTTTGACGCCGTGTGTATTTGTATAATTAAACTGATTTTCCGACATTTTCTTTTCGATCGAAACTAAGATGTTTTTACCGCGATTTAAAGTGTACTTGGCCATAATTACACGATGGGAATATTCCCAGTAACATTGGAAAAATACCTGGTAATTTTGGGAATATTCCCGGTAACATTGGGAATTTACTTTCTGGGGGGGAGCTATGTATTTTTTTTAATTCTAAATTGTTCCAATGTTCACCAAATAAGCATAAAACACAAAAAAATATTACTTTATAATTCAGTTTTTCTATAGTTTCCTAAATTTCCAATACTTGGAAATATTACTGGTAACATTACTGGGAATATTCCCGCCATGGGAATATTCCCGGTAACGACCCATCACTAATTGGAACTCATTGGAAATTAGAAGGAAAGTTATACAAAAACAGGGAAAGGATGCAACCCATGTAAAGCATAGAGAGGAGTCAGACATAGTTGCGTTTTATACTAAGTACCTGCATTAAAGCGCTTTGCTACGTGCTTAACGGTCCTTTCCTTTCTAAGGAGGATCGTTGCGTCTATCAGAATTCCTTTAATCTTAAAATCTTCATGAAAATTTCTATAGAAGAGACAGTTATAACCAAACACTGGATTGATGGGGGCAAAAATGTACCAGTGCTAGTGATTCATTAAATGTCAACTAAGTTTATGGACATCGATAAAAAGCAATTTTTAATCATCATTATCATAAGTAATGGTCAAGTTTGAATAGCTTTTATTATTTGTAAACCTCTTTTATTTCTAATTATAGCAACTAAAAACAACCGCTATCTGACCATTGACTTTGGACTCGAGTCACTTGTGACAACCATTGAAATTACATTGAATAACAAATTAATTTAGTACTACAATATTCTTTAGCATTCCGACGAATTGAGAACCTTTTTGTTATTACAGTCGGTTGATAATAAATCGAAAGAAAAAAGATCGTTTATCTTCATGGAAAGCTGATTCAGATTACGACTTACTTTTGCAAGAAATGTAATAACCATATGTCACGAAAAAAGTTGTCGATAAACTTAGTCGATATTTAATAAATCACCTAGCACTGGTACATTTTTGCCCCCGTCAATCCGGTGTACCTATGGTCATAACCAGTGATCGGAATAGGTAGTGCAATTTCGGGTGAATGACCTCAAACATTATAAATAATATGGATAAGACCCGGGATACCGGGATTCGTATTTTTTCACAGAATATTTGCCTGACATTAAATTAATTGAAGTATATGGGATAAAATAAGACTTTATGTCATTGTAATTACCTACATCATTTATTTAAAATGAAAACATTACATATTTCGTTAATTAAGTGAAAGTAGTTACCACTTAATAAGACATAGTGATGAGAAATGTAGGTAGTAGGTACAATGAAAAAATATAACAGTGATAATTATCAAAAAAAGCTTTTTTTATTGCAAGAATGTCGGAATGATGGTGTCTACATATTTCGTCTATACATACTTTGTACTAGCAGTATAATTGTCAAAATTATAAATATATAACTTTTTTGAGCTTACTGTGTGGCTAGGTCAAACTGTGTAATGTGTGATATTTATTTTAAACCAAACACAAACTTTAAAACTTTTCATAGTGAAAATCCGGGATTACAAGTTATATCCATACTAAGCTTACGCACCGAAATCCCGTGAAATTGCACTACCTATTCCGATCACTGGTTATAACTAATATTAGATAGATACAAGCCCCTAATAAAATAATGGTGACCCCTTCCTTCAGAGTTGACATCTCCTAAACGATCCAACAGATTTTTATTAAGCCTACCTACGAGAAAGAACCACCGCTAGAAAACCTACCGAAAAATAAAAACCGCACCCAAATCGTTTCACCCGTTTAAAAGCTACGTTGCTTCAGACAGAGATAGACAGACACACGCACGCACACACAAAAAAGGGACTTTCTGCACTCAGATGCACTGTGGCCATTCCTCTCAAGAATAATGTGTGTTGTTATAAAATGCCTAAGGCCTAATTGGCCGCAATGGGCCTAAATGAGCACTGCGAAGTGTTCAGAACGCGCGCATGTCACACTGAGAGCGCAATTAAGAGGTGAGCAAAAAGTGCAATTATTTGTAAGGCTGACGGCCAATTAACGAACGATCATTCTCAACTGTAAAGTAGGGCCAATGAGTGGAAATAAGGAAAGTAAACTACATCTTATATGTAACTAGTTATATGTGTGGCTGAGTTTATGTTTAGTAAAAACATAGAGATTTAACATACGACATGTTTCTTTAGATCGTTGTTGGAAGTCCTAAAGTACCTACTACCAATTCACAGTCATTTATTATAGTATTTTATGCAACAGTTGTATAAGAGAGGTCAAAAAAGACGAGTGGTGTGGTTACGATGTGAGCCTGCGGCTCACCAAGACGCCACGAGTATTTTTTGACTTAGTTACACACCGTTGCATACAATACTTTTTCTACGACTAGGTTTCAAATAAAATGCAAAATTAAATGAATATACCTAGGTTAGAATACGAACGAACGAAGCACAGAACAACGAGCGAGAAACATTCGAAAACCACAAAATATGTGTCTATGGTTAACTTTGTTTTTAAATTGATGTGCACTTGCCAGGTTTCATATTTTTTTTTAAAGTTGCACAATCGATTTAACTTGTGAAATAGGGACTAAAAAACACCTAATGATTTGAGAAATGAATTATTTTACCTGATTGGTCGATTTTAATATAGCTGCGTTCTGGTTGGTTAATACCAAATAAAATGTTTTTTTTAAAGAGTTAAATTAGTAAAAGAGTTTACATACCAAAAAGAACCTAACGTTCCGATTGACAGTCAATGTGTATTGTGATTGGTGGTTTAATTTGGTGAAGTATTTTGATTGGTCAAATTAACCTAGGTGTAAGCTTTGGCAGCTAGGCATATCGTTTTGGCTCAAAAAAGCACAAGTGCTGTTAAGGGGAATAGACTAGATAGACTTTTCTACGGAATGTTCTGCGGACATATTATCTATATTCTTATATTAGTGTTCGTGACTATATAAATGACAGATAAAAGTACAGGAGTAGGAAAAATAGTTTTATAAACCACAACTACCTTAACCTTTAAAGTAGATTAACGAATATCATCTACGTACATATAAATTTTAATCAAAAAACGATGGCTACGAGTATAACTTGTAAGCAAATAAGTACCTACGAGCATATTGTCTACTTTTACGTTCTAAACACCAACGTATTTTATTACTTATTACACGTTTATAACATGTCTAGCTATTCGTCCCATTACGTTGGCTATCCCACGAGAACAGTGACTTGTTTCGCATCAAAAAGTAATATTTGTTAATTACGGGTATACGAGTATAACCTATCTTAGTTTAATTTACATTCATATCCGTCGAGCTGTTTAAGTCGTTAAAAAAGTCTCTTTCCGCGTCTGTCTGTCTTCCTGTCTGTCGGTATATCTGATGCGGTTTTCGTCATCAGTTAGATATTTATTCACAGAAGGATTGTATGTATAATAAATTATTTTATATTCATTAGATATTTGTAATCAAGTTTTCAAAAACGGCTACAACGCCTTTGATGAAATTTGCGATATGGAGGGTTTACAGGGGCGAAAAATCGCTCTGTCAAGTTGGCATCTTCAAGAATATTCTTTTTCTACCCAAGCGACGCTCGGTCTTCCAGATACGGATACATAAATATTTTCAAGTATTTTTCATATTTTATCTTGGACTTTTAGCATCTCGTCCAAAGATCGCGTCAATAGAATAGAATAGAAAAGAATAGAATAATTATTTATTTGCAAGAATATGGTAATTACAGGTGGTGTTAACATAACAATGAGTACAGCATAATTCTACCGACAATACGGCACGCAAATGTTAGTGACATTTTAGCTTAATAATAATGTAAACTATTGTTAGGTATTTTCTATTTAAATCGTGTTTGACATTATGATTTGTATATGAATGCGACGTCGAATTAAATCGGTCACTAAGTTTAATAACACGACTACTTCTCGCACAGATTGTTATAAGCGTTAGGGAAAGCGATGTGTAATATAATGAGCCGTAACGTAATAATATGGCAAATCCACTTACGCTAACGGCTGGTAAAAAGCTTTAGTAGAGGAGACGACGTCGGCTTTTGGAATTATTATTTAGCAGTTTATATTTAGCTGGTATTTCAGCTAAGTTATTTTTTTATATAGTTAATTATATGGAATAGGTGTTTAGAATGAATTTGCTTTTATCAAGGCTTTTAAACTAGATAGTACACAACTCTAAATTTATTGATCTTTCTGAAAATTCTCAATTTTTAATAACTCCAATCTGACGTCGTCAATTTGACGTGAAGAAATACCTTTTAAACATATCTTATCATTCATATTTCAGGTCGGGTTTAGTTAACTGGAAAAGTTCCTTAAAGGGTTATTTATCCCCTTGTATAGTGACCGTAAAAAAACTTAGCCACTTTTTAACTCTAAAAGACTATAGAAATATATATCATTCCCAAGACGCCAAAAATATCTACACGCTCATGCCGCTGGGTTATGTGAACACCATCCGCCTGCAACCTCCTCCGCGTAGTTTTCGATTTTCGGTATTCCCTCAGGAAGTTTAATTTTTTTCCTTGTAACCTTTGAGTAAATGCAGAGTTGCCTCCATTTTAAATTTCATTCAAATTTATCTAGCCGTCGCAGCGTGAAGTGGTAACAAAATAACAAAGTAAAACACAACATTTCGCATTAATAATATCAGTAGGATACATTATATTTGGCGCTATGGCCATAGGTATTAATGTCATTGACTTTACATTGGTAGGTGGACAATAATTCATACATACATAAACGCACGCCTTTATTCCCAGTGTGGAGTAGGCAGAGCTACAGAATTACCAATAACTCAAAAAATTGATGATAATTCTGTAACCACTTTTTGCACAGTTAGGTTTAGATGTTAACCAATGTATTAGTGACAGGTTGTAAGTCCATCGCCTAACAGTACTACAAGCCTTTATTCCCTTAATCGCCAGTTACGATATCCACGGCAAGACATGGAGTGACGCTATTCTAGTCCGACAACCACACGGGATAAACACAATCACAGAAAAAGGTACACAATCTTCATTTAAGTCCATATATTTATGAAAATGAATACTTATTTTTGCATAAGAGTTTACTTACTAACTTTGTTTTTAATTTTTAAGTTCGAGGTCTGGTTTGGTCAAAGCTGTCTCTTGGCCTAGCTTGAGCAACGAGCCGCCGTAATTATGACGCGTCACAACGCCGCCTAATCACAGCACAGTGGGAACACACTATTCACTACCTTGACTTTTATATAAAAAAAAAATGTTTTGCTTTTCCGGCTGCACAACAACCTTGATGAGTCATTTTATTTACTTACATGTCACTGTCACGGTCATACAATTTCGGCTCAATAAAACCTCGAAAATATGGTCAAATTTTACTTGTAACATCTGATTACAGACTCCTGCAACTCAGTAAGAGCTTGTAAAATATTAATAACACAACAACAACAAATTTAGGACGTATTATTTTTATTATTGTCTGACATAATCTAGTTTTCAGATGAGTCAGATAACTTTTTAAGTCTTCCAAACATATCTTCAGTTAGGTTAGGTTAGGGTTGTATTATAACAACAATAAAACTTTGTTTTAGGATAAATGAAAATTCGAACAAACGAATTACAATTAGGGATTCCAATATAGACCATTCGCAGTGTTCTCAGTGAAATTAATTCTTTTTTTTAAATTATGCAGTTTAGCTGACATAAAATAAAAGAGGGTAGCCTCTCTGGGTAGAGCGTAATTATGAGGTGTCAGGACGCGGCGTAATTGTGCGCGTCAAAACGTCGCGGGTAATTGCGGCGGAAATGACGCTGGCCGTCGGTGAATGCAAGTGACGGGATGCGTTTTACAACTAAGGGCTTCAACGAACCGTCAGCATTTTCTACTGCAGTTAATACACTGCATTAGAACTACATTACAATCGTGCAGCTAATGTACCTACAGTCGTTAAAACTGCACGCCTATTGCATATGCACTGGCTGGCAGTTCTAACGCAGTTTGTATATGATATTATTGACTCTTCGTTTAGGGTGGTAAAGCTTCAGCTTTCTTGAGATTGAATAACTATGGGCTTCTTAGGTCACAATATTAGGTGCTCTTTACATGCTTTGTGTACTTAAGTCATAAGCAAACACACATACAAGCGATTAATGGAAATCAATCCGGGAGACTTTACCTAGGAGCCTGTCTTCTTATTCACGATAAATAAAACTTTCTTATGGTTCCTGCAATCGTCGATTAATACAAGAAACTTTGATTTTCAACTTATTTATTTTTTGGTTGCATCGTAAAAACAGTTAAACCTACAAGCATCAAATTTAGTATGAAAGATTATACTAAATACCTTGAAAAAAATATTTTTTTAATTTTCGAATTTGATTTGACATCTAAAACAATTCGGAATATAATAATACCTACTGTGTGGCGGTACGGAACCATCGGTGCGCGAGTTCGCCTCACACTAGTCCGGTTTTTAGAGGAAGGTCTTTGTCAAGCAGCTTGTATAGGTAAATAAGATAGACACGCTAGCCCCATCACATCTCCATCGGACCTCTAATAGGGCTGGTGCGGCAGCTGAAGCGGCCGAAAGCATGAAGGTAGGAAAATATAATGGTCTCGGCCCAGAATATATGTTTATTCCATTCGGCGTCGAGACCCTTGGTCCGTGGGGTCCTAGCGCTCGAAGCCTCTTCAAAGAAATTTCGAAGAGGCTCATTGACGTCACGGGAGACCGAAGAGCTGGCAGTTTCCTCGCTCAACGTATAAGTTTAACCATCCAGCGAGGAAATGCTGCCAGCATCTTTGGTACAATGCCGCAGGGGCCATTCTTAGATTTAATGTTTTAGTTAATTTATATATTTAGAGTTAGTCTTATTTAATTTTAGTCTTATTTAGTTATACCTTATTAAATTGTCTTTCATAATAAGATTAGATGATTTAATGTTCATTGACAATTAGAATTGTCCCGAACTAAAGATAAATTGTCAACCTTAAGACCCTATTCATGCCAAATATAGTAGGGTAAAGTCACCAGTAGTGGTCAGCCAGAGACCTGTAGTCAGCCTCTGCCTATACTTTGTATGAGTGGGAAGAGTACGAAATATATATTTCCCACTCATCGCACTCATTATAAGGTCGACTACTGGTCTTTGGCTGACTTCTGGTGACTTTACCCTATAGCGACTTAACCTAAAAACTTAAGTATATTGAATTAAAAATAACATCATTACCATTCAGAGTCATTAAAAATAACAAACCGTGTGTCTGCATTTTAATTACTTACTTACGAATGGACGCCTTGCTCCAAATTCAGGACAACGCATTGATAATAAATATTTAAACGTTCCTTACAAAGTATTTGATGTTTAATCTCGCCTCAAACCGACTCTGTCCGCTAAAATACGGCGTGACAGACGCCAAAATGAGTCACTGCGTAATTTGTTGACGGGTATCTCTCCCAATTAACGTCACCGTAAAATTAATATATTCAGTACATTTTCATGAGTAACTAACTTTGGCACGGCGTCCGGGATTACAGCAGCGCAAATTTACACTTACCGCCATTCACGGCACCACTATCAAAGGTGCGCCGGAGTTGGTGGGACTTTTGAATTTTGGCCAACTGTATTGATAACTTTGTCGTCCACGGTGATGACATTTGAGCATCAGTGACATGACAGTTGTTTATCACGGAGGTGACATGAGGGAGTGACACGGTGACTTAACGGGGAATGACTTACGGTGCTATATAACATTATAGTGACAAGAATAAATTTCTTTCTGCTGTTGGCTATAAGTCAGTTAGATGATGTGTTATTTTTTAATGAGTGATTGGTCTCTTCCGTTTTTAAAATTGATTGTTATATATACTGAATACTGACTGATTACATTAATTTGTTTATTTCAAGATTACGTCATCAATTAATCAATCGTTTTGTGTCCGTGATTTTATTAGTGTCACTTTCTATTTCCTGGTTTCACTATGAAAAGGCTATTTGAGTGCCAAAGGGGTTTCGGTAACAGTGTTGACATTTGTAAAAGTCATTCATTTTTAAGATGAGCGGCCAATCGTAAAATGTTAAATAATGATAGATCTATTCAAAATATAAATGTTCCGCTATTTTATGTAATTCTCTTAAGTGCATCGGAGCAGAGATATTTAAATATTAATACCTGTCCATAATTGTAGTACCAAAAACGTATTACTTAAATATTTAATACCTTTGCTCCAATATTATTTAACCCGTCAAACTTTTTGTGTATTCAGAGGTCCTGCAAACTATGAAAATAAAATCATCCACGGCCGCTGAAAAAAATAACGATATTTTTCATACAAACTTACTTAATGACCTTTGTTATACGTACGTATTCAACCTGTAAAATGTGACAACTTTATCCAGTTTGTATCTTAAGCATGACACAGTGTTGCTAATGTTAGCATTTAAGGAAGGGCCTGAAACAAGCTTTATACAATCTTGTAACGCGGTCGAAAAACAAATAAACGATAATTACTTAACGCCGCGCCAAGGCCACGTCGATCAATCTCTCGCGCGTCATTACCGCCGTCGCTTCAAGCTTGAAAGGGCGTCTCTTCAATTCGCGAGGGCATTTTTTCTTTTTTTTCATCCCCTGTCGTTTGTGCTAATGGTCAATTCATAGTTGTCATGAGTGTTTGTAACCTTGTTTGTAGTTTCAATGGGGTTTGAGTGTATTAGATATTTTTGCAATGGGCAGAAAACAGAATTGATGTTTACTACCGGTGATATTACTAGCATAAATAGAAGTATTTCATCTTAGGCCCGTATCAATAAACTGATCTTGACTTTAACGCCAGTCTCAAGATGCGTTAATATTGACAGTTATCTATGGCTCGATGTTTACTTTGACGTATCTTGTGATGGGCATCTCGGTCAAGATCAATTTATAGTCCTCAGGGTTGGCAACGCATTTGCGGTCTTAGGATTGCAGTCTTAAGATTGTAGTCTTGAAAATGAAAATGTCTAAGTCACAGATTCCACTTACCATTAGGTTGCCTGTGGACTAGTTCAACTTCCCCATGCCATAAAACATAAATACTACTTTTGTAACTAAGTCATCTTTAGACAATACCATAATAACCCCTTAGTTATTATGACATAGTTATGCAGTTCACTTTACGGTGAGAGAAAAGGACAGCGCTATGTAACTGCTATAGCTCTATCCTTTACGCGTCTAATTTACTTTATTATAGAATTGTTTCAGGTTAACACATACTTGTGACTTAATAGTGGCTGAATTGCGACATTTTTTATTTGTTGAATTAGTTGACTGTCAGTTAAATGCATTACGACGTTACAATAAATAACATAAAAATTGTTTAAATAGAAGCTTTTTATAACCAAGATACAGTTTATAATGGATAATTAGTTAATAAACACATTAATTTAGCAAATAAAGCGTGAGAGACATAAATTTGCTATTTTTCTATCCAGTAATAAATTAAAAACATTTTAAAAGGCTTCCACTTTACCGAGACCTGCGTTTCTTCTACCAAAAGGACGTTACAATGAGAACAGTAAGGGTTGGTTTACGAGTGGCGGGTCAAGTCTCAGTGGTCCCGTCATTACCGTGGTTGCTGAAAACTTGAAAACGAGCACTTTGTACTTTATGCTTGCCCCAGGGCGCGAAACAGTGCGTATAAATTATCTTAAGAGCTCAGAGGAAAAAAATCTCATTTGAACTTTGAGTAATGGGATGGGGTAACTGAGTTTTACCATTTACTAAGATTAAATAGGCAATGTGGTTAGAATTAATGTTTTGAATGTTAGAACGTTACCGTGATTAAAAAGTTTTTCACAATATAGAGGATAAATATTTATTGTTGTTTTTAATCAGAGGTAATATAATTAGATGGCTGTTTATAAAAAAAAAATTTTTAGTGTTCCGTAGTCATCAAGGAATCATAGTTTCGTCATGTCCGTCTGTCCCCCTTCTTCTTCTTCTTTCTTTGCCCCCGCGGCGACTTGAACAGCTACTACCGCGGGGATATGGCGTTTCCACGTCAAGTGATTTCGCCAGTGTCAAGTATACAGGGTGTCCCAGAAACCGACGTCAACCCGCCTAGGGCTGATAGAGCAGCTCATAAGCTATCGATTTAACCCCCATGTATGTTCAGCAATTGTTATTAGTTTCCGAGATATTGATCATTTAAATCGCAATTTTTGTAATTTTTCCTTATGTCCGTGCTACGAAAAATCCCTAAATTCATGTATTAATTCACATTTTTTTCAGTGTTTTCTTGCATGATTAGAATCACTGTAAAACAAGGAAGTTTTTAAAGCTACATGCCATTTTTTTTTCATTACAACTTTTTGAGAAAACACACAAAGTTGGTTTTTCCATACTTGGTGAAAAACAGACGCGGGGTTCTCTTAGTATGGAGAAAGTAACTCTGTGCGTTTACTCAAACATTTGTAATAAAAAAGAAATTGGCATGTAGCTTTAAAAACTTCCTTATTTCACAGTGATTCTAATCATGCAAGAAAACACTAAAAAAAATATGAATTAATACATGACTTTAGGGTTTTTTCGTACCACGGACATAAGGAAAAATGGCAAAAACTTTGATTTAAATGATCAATATCTCGGAAACTAATAACAATTGCTGAACATACATGGGGGTTAAATCGATAGCTTATGAGCTGCTCTATCAGCCCTAGGCGGGTTGACGTTGGTTTCTGGGACACCCTGTATATAAGTATAAATCAATATAGCAATAAAACAATCCAATCTTCTCTAGGAAGATTGGGGGCAACGTTGTACGGTGATTTGTAGGTCAGAGGTCAAGATAGTTTTAACCTCTGCACCACTGCGAGACCACTTGAAACGAGAAGAAAGATGCCAGATACACGAAATAAGTCCAAGTCTTCAATCACTGTGCGACACAAAGGCATAAAAAGTACAAATCACTATCAGAAAAGAACTTTGAACACCTAATTACCCAAAAATTAAAGTCTAAAACAAATTACACGTCCGCCATCTTTTAACGTTGCAAATGGCCCCTCTGTCTCCCTTTCCGCGGTTTTACTCAGAGGCTCAAGAAATAAACGACGCGTTGTACCCGTGATCTAAAAACTGCCGACAGCTTTTCTTACAAATACTAAAACCTATAATTACTGGGCGTAAAACAGTGAACCTTATAACCTTAATTATTAGGTGTAAGAATTGCGAAGAAGAAAACAGAGCAGAGCCTTAGCGAACTATACTTTAAATATCTCGGCCTAATTCGAATTTCAATTTATTTGCAACCTATGTATTATGACCTATTTAGAGCTACCTACCAAAGAAAAGTGCTAGTTAGTTAGTTAAACCTTTATTTTGATTTAATGTAAAACTGATTTGTTATGTCTGTCTATCTCAAGAGGTATTTATAAACATGGTTAAAAAGCAAAAAAATAAAAACCAATAAAGGATACATTTCAATGCTACAAAAAATATATTTTTGAAGCATTGATTTGATTAACTCTCTAACGTTATTATTATATAAAAGAACAGATTTTAAATGAAACAAAAGAATAGGTACAAATGTTCACATTTTTAATAAAATATATATAAGTACTACAAGGTATTGTGATAAGAGTTCACTAAATTTTCTTTGGATTTTACCATCCAGCATAGTTGCTGCCATAAGCACCATTTCCATACGCACCATGGCCATAGGCGCTATTTCCGTAGCCACCGTAACCAGCGTTACCAGCGCCATAGGAACCGTAGGCACTGTTTCTAGATGGGTAGTCAATGCGTTGTTGGTAAGACGTCGCTGTACCAGCATGGCCTAAACCTGAGCCAGCGGTAGCCGAGGTTGGAGCCGTAGCCGGCTTGTCCGATTCCAGCACCGTAGCCACCATAACCAAGGTTTGAGCCGTAGCCGAGACCAGCGCCATAACCACCGTAGCCTAGGCTAGCGCCGTAGCCACCGTAGCCGAGGCTTGATCCATAGCCAAGGTTCGCTCCATAGCCAAGAGCCGTGCCATGGCTAGCGGCAAGACCGGAATGCAGGTCTCCGGCACGAGTATAGCCAAACAGACAGGCTGCGATCAGTGCAATCTGTAACAAATTTATTTAATTAGTTTATTAGGCCATTACTTTGTGGATATACAAGCATTATTTAAATTTAACGTGATACCTTAACCCTTAATAAGGCCTCGTTAACTAAAAATACTAGACCAACATCAAATACAGTAATGAAATCGCAAGTCTCTAAAGAGTAAAAATACATGAAGTTATTTTTCGGGAAAATACAATTAAAATTGTATCATAAAATGTAGGTAGTAAAGTCAAATTTCAGTTTATTGATATGTGGTAAATATATTGCCTCTGCCTTATTAAGGGTTAGAGTATAAACTATTGTAATTATTTACCTTAGCGAACATCTTGTTGTTGTTCCTTCAAATGTGATGATTTGAATGATTCCAAATTGTTTTGTTGCGGCTTTTATATTAAAAGGTAGGATGTAAAACGTATTACCAAGGCTCTGCATCATAAACGAACCGTAACGAGATTTATTTTTTGCAACTAGGCTTGGAATTTCTGTCGAATCTAATTACGTTATCTAATTAAGGCTAATTCGTTAAAAATGTAGGTGATACAATCGTAACATCGCCCTTGAATTTTTGTACTAATTAAGTCTAGTTCTCTAAAATTAATGATTTGTAAAAAATAAATTTCCATTGTTTACATCATTGTTTAACATTACCGATGTTATAAATATTCAAGCAAGCATAAGATGATGCTTAGATTCATTTTTTATCTCAAGGAGATAAAACGTAGTCTGAGTTAAAAACGGTTTTAAGTAGGCAGTTTAAAAAAGTGGTTAGCATTGTTGAAGATTTTTTACCCTCTATAACATTACATTAGTTGAAAAACCCGAATGCATAAATCACATAGTTAGGTCGGGAACCATCAGCCCGAATACGTATCAATGTGCCATCCAGTGCACTCCGCCGTCTCTCAGGTCGTAACGTTACAATTTTACGAGGGGTTTTATTACTAGACGCTTTCGTGCGCGATTACCCTCCAGAGTGAGTTTCGCTGTTAGATGCCCTGTAACACGAACATTACCCTACAACGGTAGCTACAAAATTGCTGAAAGCGCACCCTATTACCGCTCGCATTCCAAGACGATAGTCTAAAGTGCTCGTTGAAGCAGTAGTGAATATTAAACTGAGCGTATTGTTGCTTTAATTTTTGTACACTGTCAGCAATTACAATTTTAACGCGTGTTTTATTATCACGGGCGTCTAATGTACTGTTACGTACATTAATTTATCACCCAATGTTTACGAATGCCTTGACAATTTCAATGATGTACACCGAATTGTCGTCCAGTTAAACAAGGTCCGTCGGTCGTTTCGAAGCCTTTTGCGTCGTTCGCGTTATATACACTAGAGGTTGGAGTGAGAGGTCTTGGTAGGTTGGACGTTGCGTACAATCGTTTGGACAGACAAGCGATGGACATATCAAAGGCTGGGCAACTGGAAATGCAGTAGTTTCGATTGAATCGGGAGACGTCTGCGGCTGCCTGTGAAGCGGGTTGATTGGTACGTGTCTGCAGAACTGATACGTTGCACTGTTTGTCTGCGGATGAAACGTTTTGCAACGCTTGAAATTGAGCTGAGAGCTCCTTTAAACAACAGCGTACTAGAGATTGGCTGCGTTTTGATCTGCGGTGTTGACATAGGATATAACTGACGTAGAATTTCTCTATTTCACAGTCGTTTTTGTTTGTCACAAATATTATATGTATAATAACTTACACATATTATTTAAGACTGAAATTATATGTCTTAACTTTTTAATATAACAGCGTTATGTTAACGTAAATTCAAATTCTGATAAAAACAAATTCCAACTGTAATAGCATAATTATAGTTAATTGTCAACTTTATGATACCTTTTATTAAGTTACTTGACGAAAATGGCGGCTGAGTTAAAAACAATACGATAACGTGTCAAAAGCAATATTGTTGAACGAACAGCTCTACAGCAAGTAAACTAATGTCATTCAACAACCACTTCACAGACGATTAGAGTGTTAACAGCTGTCAAAATGTATTAACTAACAGTCGATTAACATTTTACATCGTTTGGTAAAATTGGTTCTACGCCTAGCCCGTAAACATTATAAACACATGTAAGTATTTTATACCACAATAATATCAATAAACTGCATTGTTATAAAAATAACCGATGTCATCATTAAAATATAGTTTTTTCACCGACAACTTTAAATACATACATACCTTCACGCCTGTAATCCCAGATTGGGCTAGGCAGAGCTACAGAATTACAACTTTAAACAGTTGCTGATAATTCAGTATCCACAATTTGCACAAATAGGCTAAGATGTTTACCAGTATATTAGTGACAGGTTGCAAGCCCATCGCCTAACAGTACTAGAAGCCTATATTCCCTTAGTCGCCTCTTACGACATCCACGGGAAGACATGGAGTGGCACTTTTCTAACCCGGCAACAACTTTAAATTATTTACAACATATTTTCATCATTCGTGGAGTTTCTATAAAATAAAGTACATTTTGTCTGCAAGCAATATTTTCCGTCAGTAATTATGTGCGACCTTCACCAAAATACCCATGCAATATAATATTTGACAACATATATAATGGTTTTTTTTAAAAGGTGCTCTAAAAATGCATGCTTAAAGTGATGAGGTTTGCCTCAAAAGCGAGATTATTTTTGTTTTTTTTTTACTGAGAAAATAAATAAACATGTCTGCTAATGACTAAACAGTTTTAACGCCGCATGATCTAAGTATTCTACGTTACAGCTAGTGCCAGGATTATAAAAACAAAACGAGGTTAAATTCAAAGCGTCTTTCGGACCACTAGTCCAAAGCCTGCGTAGCAAACAATGATAGCATTCAGTTTTAAAAAAAACCGTAAATAATTAAAAATAATATAGAAATATTAGTATGCTTTTAAGACAAACCTCTACAGGGTGTCCCGTAAGTACCACGTCAAACTTAAGGGGGAGGTAGGTGAGCAAGCCACCTACCTAACATGGAAAAATCGCCTTAATAAAAGTCGCACCGTTTTCGAGATATTTGAATTTTTCTGATTTTTAGAAAAATGTACACCCGCACTGAGTTTTTGATCTGTGGTATTCGGAATTTATTATTTTTTAATTTTTATTTTATTGCAAAACAATCTTGAATAGTTGTGTTATCAAATGGTAAAAACCATTGAAAAGTAACTATTGTAGTTTTTTTTATTTTTTAAATTAAATTTAAAATTTGCCTCTTCCGTTTTATTTTGGTAAAACTTTAGCCCCTCCTGGTGAAAAAAAAATACATGACCACTGGTTACCCAATTAGATTAAAAGCATGCTCGTTTAATGGACATTTAAAAATGATAAATACTTTATCATCAAAACACAAATAAATATTTTTTTTAAAGAAAAGCGTAAAATACACCGCAATTCACGTTAAGCCAGTACTGCCACCCAAGCGTACTTGCGACGCGAGCTGTATCAGAATTCCATTCTAGTTTAATTCAGCAGCAATGCAAAACTAATCGCTCAAATTAAAATCTTTAAATTTCGGTAACTTCGTTCGAAATTTAAAAATAATTTTTTGAACCCAATCTTACTGTTTATTTGGTGTGTGGTTAAATTAAATTACTTACTTTTGTGATTTAATCCACAGTCACAATTGTCACAAAGGCCAAATCGTTAAGCAAATCAGAGTCCGAAATACAAGCAAAAACAGTTAGTCCGAAAAACATCAAACATAAACGACAAATCACAAAAGTAAGTAGTTAGATTTAACCACACACCGAATAAACAGTAAGATTGGGTTCAAATGTGGAACAAAATTATTTTTAAATTTCGAACGAAGTTCGAAGAGTTTTAGGACAGTTTTTTTTTAAATAAAGAGTTTGGCATTATGCAGGTTGTAAGCCCAAATCGAATAATTATCTACTTGGAATATCGCAGATTAAAAGTTTTATAACTTTTTTTTTACAAATTAAGCGAAATTTAAAGATTTTAATTTGTTCGATTAGTTTTGCATTGCTGCTGAATGAAACTAGAATGGAATTCTGATACAGCTCGCGTCGCAAGTAAGCTTGGGTGGCAGTACTGGCTTAACGTGAATTGCGGTGTATTTTACGCTTTTCTTTAAAAAAAAAAATTTATTAGTGTTTTGATGATAAAGTATTTATCATTTTTAAATGCCTATTAAACGAGCATGTTTTTAATCTAATTGGCTAACCAGTGGTCATGTATTTTTTTTTCACCAGGAGGGGCTAAAGTTTTACCAAAATAAAACGGAAGAGGCAAATTTTTAATTTAATTTAAAAAATAAAAAAAACTACAATAGTTACTTTTCAATGGTTTTTACCATTTGATAACACATTTATTCAAGATTGTTTTGCAATAAAATAAAAATTAAAAAATAATAAATTCCGAATACCACAGATCAAAAACTCAGTGCGGGTGTACATTTTTCTAAAAATAAGAAAAATTCAAATATCTCGAAAACGGTGCGACTTTTACTAAGGCGATTTTTCCATGTTAGGTAGGTGGCTTGCTCACCTACCTCCCCCTTAAGTTTGACGTGGTACTTACGGGACACCCTGTATAGGCATGGTTTTTATCTGAAACCATTTAAAAAAAAACTTTAGCCAAATAACAAACTTTACGCTTTCTTTAAGTTACAAAACATAATATTTATGTATCTTTATTATGTACCTGGAAAACGATAAGTAACCATTTGGTTTACGACTTGACAATTTCCTTGGTTTCACATCGCGTGTCGGTTGACAAATATAACAAACTACGTATTACGGCACTACTTAGACTGTCAACATCATCCCCGTGGGTATCATTATGGTGACATCTGACGACGATGATGGTAATAAGAGGGTAATGATTGAAACTGGAATGACATCGTTTATTTACCTAAATATAGGGTTTGTGACATGTCTTTGTAAAAAGAAGCAATTGGTTTGTGTGACAACCTATTTAATGATAGGTCAGTCGTTTTATTTAACGGAATAAATTTGTCGTTGAAGTCAATTTTATAACATTATTATGTATGCAAATGGCTCAATTACTGACTTGATTTTTAAACTCAAAGTTTGAAAGGATTTGAAAATGATCGCATCTCAGGACTATGCCTACTAGAGTTTCTTACGGCGCTTCTTCTCCGCAATCAGGTCTTGTCCAAAGCGCTAATAATTCACTCCATATTAACGACGTGTAAAAGAGCCCTCATGTGGCCACATTTATAGTAGGTAGTCAGCTGCAATTGTCCTAATTTGCAAGTCAGTTAATTCACGCGCAATCCAACAATATTTAATCATTTTGGTGCCATTCAGCAGTCATTCCAGCCCTCTTATTTCGTCGTATACATTAACAATGTTAAGGCTAAAGTAATTACCGTGGACAAAGGGCTGAGCGTGTTTCCGACCGATAAATCAAAAAGCCATTCCGATATAGGAAGATGTAAATCAATTTATGCAAAGTTTACAATGCGGTATTCGCATGTCGCAGCTCAATTTGCTACTACCCTAATAAATCATATGAAATGTACGAAGTAGTGTAATACTTTTATGTTAGTTTTCATGAAAATAAGATCGGATTTATTAGTTCAAGGTTATTGTTAGATAGATGCGAGTGGTACAAAACCATGCGTCGAGAAGGTTCTTGGGGGAGGCTGTGTTCAGCAGAGCAGAGGATGTCTTAAGCCTACTAATATTTAAAATGCGAAAGGTTGTGTGTTTGTTTGTTACAATTTACCAGATATTTGTTACCTGTGGGATGACCTTGTGCAGGGTCCGTCCGGGTTGGTACCACCATCTTATCCATTAACCTACCGCCAAACAGCAGTGTTCGCATTGTTGTGTTCCGGTTTGGGGATAAGACAGCCGGTGAAATGACCAGCATAGAGGCATTCCATCTTAGTCCTCAGGGTTGGCAACGCATTTGCAGTCTTGTGATTGCGAATGTCTATGGGTCACAGTTTCCACTTACCATCAGGTGGCCTGTGTGCTCGTTTGCCATCCTAAGCCATATTTTTTTTTTTATATATACAGGGTGTATTGCAAGTCGTGTGCCAAATGAATATGGTGGGTAGCTAAGGTCACTTGCTACACGTTTTGGGCCAATTAACACTCATCCTACCCACGGTGTTTTTTTTAATATTTTTTTTAAAAATCTCGGAATCTTCCAAAAGTTAACCATTTTGTTCACCTATCTTTTTTTTTAAATGTGACAGCACAAAAGTACTTATAGTTTTTTTATCTTTAATGTTTGCGCATTCGAATGAAATGTTATTTTTATTCATATAGTAAACAAATAAAAAAATAGTAGCCAACAAAGTGTGAAGGACAGAAAAATAAAATCTTCACGGTCAACTTTACAGCACAATTAAAAAAAAAGTAGAAGCTCCTCAGATCTTCCAACATCATAAAAACTTCTCCAGTTCCTGACGATTCTTACGGTATACCACATGTCTAGAATCACGTTCAATTTTTCGTCAAAATATGGTTTCAATCTAAAATGGTGGTTTTATTCGGTCAGTAGATCCAGCCAGTTTAATGGGCTAAATGCACAATACAAAACGCAAATGGTTAAAAATCATCTTTATTTTAATAATTACTTCAAATTTTGTTCAAATTGTCTTCCTTGGAAATAACGATAATCAAAATGTATGCGGACGAAGTCGCGAGCAGAAGCTAGTGTTTAATAAAAGCCGCACATTAGTATTAAAGTGTTTAACCAACGTGTAACAAACGTGTGTCAAACGTGTATTGATTACTTTTTCTTCCTGCCTTTTTAATAAACTGCGTTGTACTGCGCGGTGTAATATCATATATTTATAGAATTGCTTTCCATTACATACATACATACCTTCACGCCTTTATTCCCAGAGTGGGGTAGGCAGAGCTACAGAATTACCAACAACTCCAAAAACTTGTTGATAACTCTGTAACCACAATTTGCACAAATCGGCTAAGATGTTTACTAGCATATTAGTGACAGGTTGCAAGCCCATCGCCTAACAGTACCTACTACAAGCCTTTATTCCCTTAGTCGCCTCTTACGACTTCCACGGGAAGACATGGAGTGGCTCTATTCTAAGCCGGTAACCACACGGCTGCTTTCCATTTATTTTTTTAAACCTTGTGTTCAAAACCCATTCACCCATTTTTGCAATGGACAGAAATATTATATTTTGCATCCTGATTGCATAGGAATTATGGTTCAAATACATGCAAAACTAACCAACAAACTTATGGCTCAATAGATTTTATCGCTAGCAGTGTAAAATTATTTACAAATACACATGTCTGTCATCATTTGTGTAAAAAAAAGGTACTGAAACTTTAAAAACAGACTTATTTAAAGTTTTAAACGTTAAACTAGCGGAACATTTAAAGCCCAATGGTAGCGCCCAGAAGTATCGTACGAACAAAAAACCGATTTAGAATCAGACATTTGTTGTTTATATTTTAGTTGATAAAGGATTTAAATAAATTACTAAGCATTAAATAGAAACGGTATAATATGTTTCAGAGTTATTTTGTTTTAGTTTGCTTTATGGGAGACAGGTGCTGACCGCACTAGAGAGGGGCAAACGCAGTCGGTAAATAAGATAAAACAAATAAAAAAAATAACTAAATAAATAGGAATAAAAAAACTTGCAAGAAGAAATGCCGGATAAGATAATGACCTTTGGAAACTCGTTTATTATTAGATAATGGTATGAAGATTGGTATATTTATCATGATTTGCACGTTTTATTAATCAAACCACAATTAATTAAACAGTTTGACAAATATTTTATATTTCTACGGTCACTTTTTTATTAGCCCGGAAGCAGGGAAGATAGATATCCCTATAATATTGACAAAAGCGGCCGGCTCGTTAAATCGTCACCTTGCGTCAACTATAGACGTTATGCACTTCTCTAGTACTTCTGAGGCCCTTGCCATGACGCAAACGCTACTAACGTTTTTCTTTTCTATCACTCAAAATGTATGGGATAACATTCTCGTATGCAGTGATGAACCACCTGGTCAACTGTCATCCCATATATTTTGAGTGATAGAATAGAGATAAGTTAGTACTGTTTGAATCTTGGTTACGGTCCCTGAGAGCCCTGCCAAGATACACTACGCTAACTAGCGTTTCTGTACGTTTCATTTTTAAACCAATCGCGTCACTGATAGATGACGTGATAAAAAAAGTCACGTGATCTACCAGTGACGCGATTGTTTTTTTTTTTTTATGGTATAGGGAAGACAAACAAGCACACAGGCCACCTGATGGTAAGTGGAAACTGTGACCCATAGACATTCGCATTCACAAGACTGCAATGCAATCCTAAGACTGCTAATGCGTTGCCAACCCTGAGGACTAAGATGGAATGCCTCTATGCTAGTCATTTCACCGGCTGTCTTATCCCCAAACCGGAACTAAAACAATGCGACCACTGCTGTTTTGCGGTAGGTTAATGGATAAGATGGTGGTAGCGATCCGGACGGACCCTGCACAAGGTCCTCCCACAGCTAAACTGTTTACTGTTTAGAACGAATCGGATAGATACGTTAGTTAGCGTAATACATCTTGGCAAGGGCCTCTGGTGACATATCGCTAATTCGCAACAAACTTTGTGTATCGATATACTTGCGCGTTGCATCACTAGCTCGTCTATTTCTAAAGCGCATAAGTCACGGCGCGCTCATTAAGCGCGGATTCAAAGAGCGATGACATATTTACTGACATTACTCAAATCTTCGGATATAAGCCTATAATATACAGATACTTAGTTGTACGCAACAGGGTAAATCACTCCAATAAGTACTGCTTTTAAAATGTGTCCGTGCGCACCTACTTTCATTCATTATAATTCGATTCTGTACAAAACTGTTAAAAATTATCAAGACACTGTAATATTTAAAAAAAAACGAATCCCAAAAAACACAGAGTTTATCTTATAAATTGAACACAATAACTATTACTACTACAATGTGTCTTTGTGATTTCACTTACATCTTCGTTATAAAATGTATTTTAGGCTTGTATGGAATTAAGACAACAGGTAGGTATACTAGTCATTCCCATAAAACGATGTAATAAAAAACTTATTTTAGTTGTAAAATCAAAATTCAACAATTTTATTTGTTACATAACTCGCACAGCTATTTCAAGTCTACATTATGTCGAAGTAAGTACTTCAAGTATGTCATAATTTTGTCTCAATCGTGCTCGAATAAACCTTACTTCACAAGTACAGTCAGCTCCAATTAATTACCAATGTAACACGCTGTCTCGCCGGTTTAATATTCTGTTGAAATAACAAGTAATTGCAGCAAACAAAGCTTTGATCAGCGACCAGCGGTTTAAGCAGACATAAACTAATTGCTTTAGCTGACTGAACCGAGCTAAATCATAATTAAGTACCGTAATAATGTACCAAAAGGCAATCCATTCGGAAATAATCATTGAACAACCCACGGAGGCGGAATAAAGCCGAAACCAGTCGACAGGTGGGCGCGGATAACTTCAGAATGGCCGCATTAACACTAAAATATTTTTATTCCATGACCACCTTGTCAGCCAGTCAGTAAATTGACATCAAAACGTCACGAAAGTAAACAACAAAGTTACATGTACCGGTTTTAGTGGCGCTCTCGTCAACCGGTACAAGTAGAGCGAGTATGAGAGTAAGGTATTTCCAGTTTTCGTCGACTGCTTTTGTTAACTTTGTGGCGATTTAACCCTTCATCGGGTTATAGCGTCGGTCCCCCGTGGAGCTCAAACCGCTTTAAACGGCCGAACATTATCGTAAATATTGTGGTATTTATTCATATTTTCGGGCACAAACAATTCAATTCACGCTCCAACTGCTAATTGGGCATAAATCGTGGTAAAAATATTCAATAAGCTTCTCACGTCAATAAATATTTCAACTGAATGCCTTCATTTGAATGTATGTTTACCGACGCGTAGATCGCCTTGTCGAAGTCTCTTTCTAATAAACTACAGACGGAAATGACAAATAAACCACGGCGATTAAACGTTTTATTACGCTCTGTTACAGTTTAAAATACGTTTATTAAGCCTTGGACTTATTACTTTGTAGTTTCAAGGCACGATTTGTCCTACATCAGTGTATTGAAAGGTTTTGTTTGCGTGTTTTGTTTTAAGTTTTCGTCTGAATGCGTGACTTCAATCAAACGTTTGATTAATTTAATCGTACCCTTTGAATTGTTTCGTCGTTGTTATGATGGTTTTCACGCTAAAGGCTGTAAATTAGCGTGAATATATTTGGTTTATAGTCCACGTTAATTTTATCGTGACTTACCGAGTCGTTAATAAAGAAAACACGCACGGTGGCGGGAAAATAAATAACTTAATACCCGCATTTCTGTTACCGACTTTTTATTTAAGCACGACATGTTACAAAGTAGGCACCTTACTTCATACCCAGTAAATGCCCGTAGTTGTAAAGTTAATAATTCAATTAATGTAAAGCACTGGATTTCTCCTTGCTTATGGTGTTTTTCTTTGATGCAACTGACCCCAGCCTTACAATTTGTTATTTTTGACATTTCATGCTAACTACACTTTAACATCTTAGCCTGATTTTGCAAAATATGGTTACAGAATATTCAACAAGTTATTAGAGTTGTTGGTAATTCTGTAGCTCTGCCTACCCCACTCTGGGAATGAAGGCGTGAGTTTAAGAATATACGTATGTACACAAATTTAGCCATCATAAGAAAAACATTCTAAACTAACCAGTTAATAGTGTTAACGTCATATTTTTTTCAATATGTATATTCTTTTTATACTATACTTTATACATCCAAGGGCGTCATGCCATTTTATTTCAATCTTCATTAATCATAACAAAACTCGTTGACTCATTTATCATTCTATAAAACACGCAAACAAAAAATTTAACGATAAAAATTCTAATGGGTTATAATTAATTCAGTCCACACCCGATACTGGGCAAAGTCTTGGTAAAGACCCCATCCCTCATTCCCTATGAGAATTGAAAACACAAACACTTGAATTAATCAGTAAACTTGTCCAATTCCTTAAAAAAAGCAAACAAAAGTATAACGTTTAACAAAATTCAAATTAAGACAAGTTTTTAGGGTCTCATGTAAAGCCGTATACACATGTAAATGTGGACGGCTCCCACAATAACGTAATAATGGTGGATTTGTGACTCACGTCAGGTGGTTAGTGTACTTAACCCTTTATCGCGACACGCACACTGGACGTGACGCCATTAGGGTAGAGAAGTGCCGTGTACCGGTTATCATGTGTACCGTGTCTGTAACGGAGTGTTACTATAATATTTTGTGCTTACTGTTATAGAAACGGATGTAGGAGCAACTTTGTAAGCACTGGTGTTTGCTTTTAACGCTCCAACGCTCATAGTAATCATAGTTATGCGCAAGCATCGTTAGCTTTATTTACGACAAATATCATAAGTAGGTATAACTAAGCAAAATAACTGTGTATAAAACGTTGTTGCTACCGCAGACAGTTGTTTATATATGTTTGTTTGTTAACATTTTATACTTTAGTTTCATTGTTTAGCTGCTTAGCTACTTACTACAAAACCCTAATTGACTGTGATTTATTTCTCGTAACTTGATACTGTTATTTTGTCAGGGACAAGAATTAAACTCGTTGATCATACGTATATTCCGAAACATCTATAAATTATCACCACCTGTAGATAAAACAATATCTGGTACAATTTCGATAACTACTGGTACATTTTTCAACTCGCCAGTAATGCAATGACAGCCGCCAGACCCGACAGGGTTAATATTCTTTTCAAATTCGTGATCTAACAGTTACGTGAGACGTGTTCGGCCTTTGTGCGTATGTACCAGTTTAGGGTACAGTTCACCACAGAATTAAGCAAATAATTTGGGGACGTTACTACAGTGAACTCTGCTGGCTAAAACTCAAAATTCAAAGAAACGACATCGAATAGATACCTATCACAGCTTGCAAACAAATACAATGTTTTGACTTTTAATGCAACGTAATAAAGTACTATTCTCAACTTGGTAGAAATTTTTAACGCAAACTACAGCTTAAATTAGGTCTTTATTAATATTATCTTATTTAACCCTCGTTTTCCTTGTCTAGCATTTGACATGATTTTACCGTATATTGGGCCGAAATTCAGGACGGTAAAAACCATATCGTCATTGATCTGTTATCTGTCAATGTTTTGATAGCTCTTATTTACGTGACAGTCATAGCGGCCGAGTTAAAAACAATACCATTACACATCAAAGACGATATGGTTTTCAAATTCAAAAACTTTATCTTGTCTAGGGGACACCGTTGATGTAGGAAATCATATCAATCTTATGTGGTCGTCTTGCACCGTCTTATATACACATAAGTAGGTGTTCTTTTTTCCTTTTCTCTCTCTATCTCTCTCTTAAGATTTTGGTGTGTTTTCCTGCAGAAACTACGCAGGTTATTTAATAAAAAAAAAAATTTACTATTCATAGATTCATATAATGCTAGACTAAGTAGTATCATCGTAATATTAAATATATTTAAAAAATTACTGACTGCTGAGTTTTTTGCGGCGTTTCTTCTCAGCAGTGCACAGTGGTCTCCTCTTGTGAAGCGCTGGTAGATTCTTGACGTGTAAAAGTGCCCGTGCGACCTACTTACTGAATAAATGTCTTTATCTTATCTTTATCTTTACCGCCTAGAATAGAGGCCAGGGCTCAGTTTTCAGAAAGTATACTCTTTTATTTCTACAATAATGTGTATCCATTTATCATTTATCAATTGAATCGACTGTACAAATTGTATTTACTCAATATGCGTTAAATAACCTACTCATGATGATGATGATGATGATAAGTGGGGACGCCTAGCCGAAGCAGGCGGGCAGTCGATTCGGTCAGCCGTTCATTCTGCCCTATTCCCCTCAGTCGTGCCTCAGGTTACTGGCCCGGCGGCGCTCCCATCCAGCATCGATCCCATCTTCCTGTCTTCCTACAGAACAACAGTGCGTCCCGTAGGTTGATGCTTTTGAGATCTTCTGTGGACAAAACGTCCTCTCCGAATGTGTGGTATCTCAGTGACGAGTACATGACACACTCGGCTAGGACGTGTTGACTAGTTTCCTCTTTGCCACAGTGTGGGCATTGAGGGTTCTGTTTAATACCTATTACCGTCAGATGTCTGTTGAGCGGACAGTGTCCAGTCAGAATTCCTGTTAGTATGCTTAGGTTGTACTTACCCAGGTTTAGAAGGTACCTTGTTCTGTTTTTATTAACCCTTCCTATCATGAGTTTGGATTGTCTGCACCCTTGCGTCATCCCCCATGCCTCATTTGTTTTCTTTTCCATTCTTCTGGCGATAACTCCTTTGGTTACCATCTCCGATATCGGTAATACCGGTTCCGGGCCTAGGTACTGTTGGTCCGCACCTGCTCTGGCTAGTTCGTCTGCCTTCTCGTTTCCCACTGCTCCACTGTGTCCTGGCACCCACGCCAGTGTTACATGGGATTTGGTGCCTAGAGTGTTCAGTTCATTCCTACACTCTTGTACTAGAGATGATTTGATCACCGGATTGCCTAGTGCTTTGAGTGCCGCTTGGCTATCTGAGTATATTATAACGTGACTACCCGTTACATTGCTTTTTTCCTTGAGGCTCAGGGCACACTTCATGATGGCAAAGACTTCTGCCTGAAACACACTGGTGGAGCCCCCTAGTGGTATCGTCGTGTGCTCATCTGATTCTTGGCTATATATGCCCGCTCCCGCTCTTTTGGTTGAGGATTTCCATGAACCGTCTGTGAAGCATGTCACTTTGGGTTCTGGTATTTCTCTCTCCCAGCTGTCTCTCTCTCCTATGTGGATTCTGTATTTCTTGTCGAACCTCTTCCTTTTCTTGATTAGGTCATTGTTTACCATGAGCATATCCATGTTTGACATTGACTCTTTCTGTATGCTTGCGTGTCTCTTGTCCATCTCGGACCCGATCCACTCCCTGCTCGCTTTTATTCTATACCACTGTTCTGTGGCTCTCTTCTCCACCTCTATGTGTACCGGGTTCAATCCTAGCATGATCTCCAGGGCTTGTGTAGGTGCTGTTCTCATTGCCCCGGTTGTCATCAGACATGCTAGTCTTTGAACCTTTGTTAATTCTTTGTCTATATCTTTTATCTTTGCTCTGTGCCACCACACGATGGCTCCATATAGGAGTCTGGGTAGGACCACCGCTCTGTATATCCATTGCGTTATCCTTGGTCTTAGTCCCCATCTCCTTCCTATGGCTTTCCTGCATTGCCACAGGGCTATAGTGGCTCTTCTGCATTGCTCCTTTACGTGTGTCTTGTATAGCAGCTTGCTGTCTAGTACTACTCCAAGGTATTTTATTTCCTTGAGTGTTTCTATCTCTTCACCTTTTATTTTTATTGGTGTTAGGACGGGCAGCTTTCTTTTGTTGGTGAAGAGTACTATTTTCGTCTTGGTCGGGTTCAGGTCTAGTCCCCTGTTCTGACACCAATTTAGTACCTGTTTTATCCCTCTTGTCATGACTTCTCTCATTACACTGAGGACTTTTCCCCTCACTAAGAGTACCCCGTCATCCGAATACGCTTGCATGTGTATACCTCTTGTGTTAGTTTCTCTTATGAGCGAGTCTAGTAGGAGACACCATAGGAGTGGTGACAGACAGCGTCCTTGTGGGAATCCACGGCTCGTCTTTATCCTTATTGAGTCTCCCCCCAGTTGTGCTGTGATCGCTCTCTCTTCTAACATGGCCATTATCCATCTCCTAACTGCGGGGTCTATGTCATCCCTCCGTATACATTTCTTTATTGCACCAAAAGTAGCTCTGTCGAATGCTCCCTCTACGTCGAAGAAGCATCCCAGTGCCAACTCCTTGTCTTCTAATGCTCTTTCTATCCTTGTAGTCAGGTTGTGCAGAGCTGTCTCTGTTGATTTACCTTCCATGTAGGCGTGTTGATGCCCGTGTAAGGGTAGTCTACCACCTTGCATGCTTGTCCTTATCTGTGTATCTATGATCTTCTCCAATGCCTTCAAAACAAATGATGAGAGGCTTATGCTTCTGAAGGATTTAGCGTCCTTGTAGTTTTTCTTGCCTGGTTTAGGTAAAAATATTACCTTTACCTCGCTCCAGATTTTCGGGATGTGGCCTAGCACCAGACTTCTTTCATAAATTTCTTTCAGATGGTTCCAGATGTATTTCCACCCCTTTTGTAGTAGTGCGGGTATCACTCCATCTGGTCCTGCCGCTTTGTAGGGGGCGAAGGAGTTTATAGCCCATTCCCCCACTTCATCACTTATCTTGAGGTTCATCGTTTCCCCTGCTTCCCTTATCTCGTTATTATTTTCTACTGTAGCCTCATGTAAGTTGTCCTCCCTGCAATCGGGAAAGTGTATTTTTACCATGTGCTGCAGTACTTCTTTGGGGTCCGTCAGTTCGGTCGATCCTACTATCAGGCTACCCAGTTGGCAGGTTCTCTCGTTCGACAGTACCCTTACTAATCTCGCTGCCTCTGTGTAGCGTTGTATCTCTCCCGTGAATGTTTTCCATCCCTGTGCTCTCAGTTTTTCTCTAGTATTAGTATATTTGTTCCTAATGCTTCTGTACTCGTGCCAGCACTGATCATTGTTCCTTTTCAGAGCTGATCTTAGCGCTTTACGAGATCTCTTCCTCAGTTTCTGTATCTCTTTATTCCACCACGGCTGTCCTTTGTCTCCGTTGCTCGTTTTTTCCGGACACGCCGATAGGTAGGCTTTTGATATGGCCTTGTTCAGATCTTCTGCAGCTCTGTCCAGTTCCTCACTCGTTTCTGGTCTTCTATGGCTCGGTGTCCATTTACTCAGTATGTCGTTATATTGCTCCCAATCCGTTTTTCTGGGGTTTCTTATTTTCGTTCTTTCCGTGTAGTAGTCCAGGCCGTACAGTAGTCTTCTGTGGTCCGACATACTGTCCTCCCGGTCCACCCTCCAGTCTCTTACATGTTTGCCTATCCCCCCTGAGGTAATTGTTATATCCAATACCTCCTCTCTAGCCCTGGTTACAAAGGTTGGGGTTGTCCCTGTGTTATGTATGTCCAGGTCATTACTTACAATAAATTCTAGTAGTGCTTCCCCCTTCTTGTTGGTGTCGGTGCTCCCCCACACCTCATGATGTGAGTTTGCATCGCAGCCTACAAGAATGGGTGTTTTCTTACCTTTATATCTTATAATCGTTTCCTCCAATTCACTAGTTGGCGCGTTGCTTTCACCTGGGATGTAGCATGTTGCCATCGCTGCTTTGATTCTCTCTCCACTCCTTGTCACGAGGTTGATTTCTACCACGACTAGGTCTCTGAAACATATGGTCACAAGGCATCCCATATTTCTTAAGTCTCTACTAACATAAATGCATGCCCTAGGTGGTAACTCACCATTTCTTTCGAAGTGTAGGTCACCCCCCAGGCTTCCCAGGCCTGTGACCTGGTTTTTCCATACATACGGTTCTTGCATCAGGACTATATCAATCTTTTCCCTTACTATGTATTGACATAGTTCCGACATTGCGTCCTTACAATGCTGAAGGTTTACTTGACATATTCTTATTTTTTTGTAGTTTGTGTTGTGTGTGTTGTTGTGTAGTGCTGGTTGTTTGTCTGTGTTGTCCATTGCTGGTTGTGTTTATGTGTAGTGTAGCTGCCCCCCGTTTCCCTAGGCTGAGGAGCCCCCCTCGGTTTCCATCCGTGGTGGATGGTCATCGATCGGGGCTGCCTCTGCCTGGTTTCCGGGTTGCCGCGCTGGGTCGCCACAACTGCACTTGCAGCTACAGCTCCCCCTCCCACCCGGGGTCTCTGCCTCCACATCTCTCCTCCGTGGCTGAGCCCTGACCAATCGCGCCCTGATGCGTGTGGCTTGGAAAAACAGCCATTGGCTGGCCTCCGCACCCCACGCATCCTCTACGCTCTTGGGCACCGAGTAACACACCCGGATACCCGTGGCCAGGTTCTCCCGCCCCACCTGCGTCCACTCTTGGAGTTTCAGCTCCCCCTCCCTGTCCCAGTTTTGGGCTCTCAGGTAGAGGAGCGGATCCTCCAGGAGCTCCTCCGGCGGGCCTGGGATCCATACATTGACCCGGGTGTTGCTCAACATCCGGGCCTGCAGCCTATGCCCCTGAGGCTCCCCCAGGTCCTTCTCAAGAAGCCACTCCCTCGCCTCTGCCGTGGATGGTGTCACAAGGAAAAATCCCTCTGACACCAATCCCGACATGGCGAACTGAAGTTGCCTCCCTCGAACTCCCTGCTCCTTAATCGCCTCCGTAATGAAACGGCTGACAATTCTCCGGACTTCGGTCCCTAGCGACTCATCCAGCGGTACACCGTCCACGCGGCAGATCGCCACTGCGAGCTCCCGTGTTTCCCTTGCGGTCGCACGGGTGCTCGCGAGCGAGTCACCGCGGTTTGGTCTCTTCGCTGGAGGTCGTGTCGAGGGTCCTTCGTCCGGGTCAGTTGTCTGCCGTTTCAACTTCGGCGCCCTCCCCGGCGGCGGGGGCTTCCCCTTCGCCTGAATGTGGCAAGGGTTTTCTCCCGCCGCCATCGCTAACCTATGCTGGTTCCTCCTAGCCTGTCTGGCCTTCTTTTTCTCTGCCTTGGTCGGTGGTCTACTGAACTCGCCTCCCTCCGTCGGGGTTGCCGCCGTGGCGGTTCCCTCCTCCGAAGTTGATGGTGGGTTCAGCAAACGCTCCTCGTCGTCCAAGGACAGATTCACGAGCTCGCTCCACGGCATCTGCAGGGGTCCCCCTTGCACCTTCTTGTCGGTGCTTGGCATCCCTCCTGCTTCTGCCCCTTCCGCTCCCTTACACTCCGGCATCTGCGGGGGTCCCCCTTGCACCGTCTTGTTGGTGCTCGGCTTCCCTCCCACTTCTGCCCCTTTCTCTCCCTTTCTTTCCACTTGTTTTTTTTTAGTTATTTGTTCCATACTTGTCCATCTTAAAAATTCATCCGACTCGCTCCCCACCCTCCTCGGAGCCCTCCTACTGGGGATGGTTTGACCCATCAGGGATACGAGTCAGATATAGCGCTCCTATAAATAACCTACTCAAGAAATTTCAAAAAGAAATAAACTTATTTGATTATGTAAATTGAATAATACAATAAAAAGTTTACTAAATGTACCAAATATTATTGTTATTGGTACATTTCGGTTAGTAGAAATGTAAATTTTGGGATTGAATTGAAGTAATCCGTGGGTTAGATTACAATGTTTTGTAATATTGTTCCCAAGGGTAAATATTGAAAATGCTCTTATATCTATTGATATTATAATTATAGTTAAATATGTAACCACACGCTTGCTTATTGATATTATAATTCGGAGCTTTTAAACATAATATATTGTGTAAATAATTTTAGAAAATATTCTAAGATAGTGAACGGAAAGTTTTGATTTGACAACGGCGGACAATCATTTTGTTTAAATAATGTGTGCATACTTGAACCTTTTTAAGATGAGTATAATTTATTTTATTTGAATATGCAACTAGAAATCAAGTTCATCAAAGTATATTTAATATTATTTTAACGTTAATCAACCCCTAAATTATTAAACTCATCAATTATTTATTCATAAAATTCAAATCAACCCCTTTGGCGTACAGGATATTCTGCCGAAACCCGATTTCTGCCCGATTGGCAAAACAATGCGCTCGGGAGTTTCCGGCGGCGATCGCCGCGGGCTCGGAAATTGCGATCCAACGAGGGTGTACACTGTTTATTTTTGAAATTCGAAAATGGATTTGGATCTGCGTTTGAAATTTACCGTGTACGTGCATGGAATTAACAAAAAATATACTTTGCTTGGTAAAAAATCTCAAAGTCATTAAGAAGAACAATAGAAATGATTAAACCTGGGGTGTTCTAGCAAGAACGAAGCAAAATCGAGGGAATAAACTAAAACCAATATAACAAAGACAGTGACACAACTAAGAAAAGATAAGCGAGAACGTTATCGTTATCAAAAATGTATAGAATTGACGCAAGCAATTGCATACATTTTGTCAGATTTCGAAAATTGTTTACGTCAGCGTTAAGCATTTTATCTAGGGCCACTTGGTATTTAGCCAGTTCTTCTTTAAAATACTATCTGCAATTCAGCTTGGTGCCTATAGATAGAAAAAAATGATATACAAAGATATATTTATTAAGTAAAAGACCATTTTGTACTTAGCGTATGGATAGTGCATATGTGCAAATGGTCTTTTACATAAATTGGCAAAATACTGTGGGAAAATGAAGGAAATTCCATAGACTTGAAATATTATATTTCACTATAATTTATTTCGAAAAAAAGGGAAACGATGTGATTCGGTCGATCATGTAACAGTTTAGGCTATTTACATAAAATGAACAAATATAAGTACGGACTTTTATCAATATTACGTTACGAAAGCCTTCAAAACAATTCAAACCCCATCCAGGGTGCCTCCGGGCAAATCAACCTCGGCTGACAAGTCACCGCAAGCCCAGAAAAATCCAATTTAAAAACTCATATGGCTTTTAAAATTGCTAGAAATTTTACGACGTGATATTAAAGTAAGAAATAAACTTTGCAGTTTGTGGATATACACGATTAGCGTATTATTTGTGTGTAACCCAAAGAGAATTTCTGACTACCGGCATTTTTTACCTGTACGAGTGTGAATATCCCTCTGAATATAAATGAATATTTAAATCTTTAGTATTATTTTGCTTTTCGAAACATTATCATCACCATCCCTGTGTTTTAGATCTTTAAATGATAAAAATTCCGATTAGAATTTCCTAGGACTGTGATTATAGAAAAAATGCTTTTATTACAAACATTTCAATAGGTAACACATACAAATTAAAATCTTTAAAAGGCCAGGTTTTCTTCAAAGAATAATAATTCCTTAGAAAACTGTAAGCAACGAAGCCAATTCACAAACAAAACCAAAAACTTTCAAAACGTTCTCGCAAAAGTGGCCTCAAACGACCCGTTTGCAGCGGACAGTCCTACAAACGTCAAAACTCAATTTAAACTTACTGATCCCAATGCAGCAGTAAACCGAGTGTCCACGTCCGTCTTTGATTGCCGTCGTGGACCGATTCTCACGTGGCATCGTTGTCGTTGTCACCCTAGCCAACGTTTAGTTGGACAGAAATTGTGGTCACAGGATGCTTGAAATGGGATTGGGGTAGTTACTTATATTGGTTAAATTCAGAGGATATTTTCCTCTGAAATAAATTAGGTTTGATACCGGTAAAACTAGCAAGACTGTGGTAACAAATAATATACCGTAAAATGTGCCTACTTTGCTCCCCCATGGGTAACTATGCTTCATAGTGACTTTTTTGTATTTTACTTATAAGACAAGGCCGATGACAAATTTTCTAAAAATAATTGATCTATACATCCAGCTGCGCAGTGAATGAAAGCACTAGAATGATTTACAATACAGAATACCTCAATATAACGATGGAGCAAGATTACCCGTGAGGGAGCAAAGTAGGCACATTTTACGGTAATGAATTTTGAGAAGTCAGAGTTCGATTTTCGAATACTGTCAAAATGTATGGAATCGACAGAAGCGTTCGACGCGACCGGCTGGCAGGTGACGTCAATCCTATACATTTTTGATAACGATATCAATCTCGCAATGCATCTTGTCTAGGGCCACAGCTCCGGTATCAAGGAAAGAACCTAAGTCTGCCTTCAGGCCCTTAGTTGGCCGGTTAATAGTTCGATGTCAATAAAATCAGCTGCTTAAGACAAAATTACCTCGTGTGGTTTCAGGGTTGGAATAGGGTCGCTCCATGTCTTCCCGTGGATGTCGTAAAAAGCGACTAAGGGAATAAAGGCTTTCCGTACTGTTAGGCGATGGGCTTGCAACCTGTCACTAATACACTGGTAAAAATTTTAGCCCATTTTGTGCAAAATGTGGTAACAGAATTATTAACAAGTTTTTAGAGTTGTTGTTTATTCTGTATAGCTCTGCCTATCCCAATCTGGGAACAAAGGCGTATGTGTGTATGTACCTCAAGTCTTTCGCCTGCTGGCATTTAAGCCCATTAACCATAAAACAAACAAACAAATACACAGATTAAAGCATTACCAAACATAAAATCAGATATTTAAAAGCGTGCCTGCCGCCGCGTCCGCGGGATTACGGCTATCTAGCCGCATACACGCGCAAACACGGGGGATTCCACTAGCTTGTTTGTGTTCTGAGTTACGATTGGATGTACATTCCTGCGTTTCATGAGTTCCTGGTAGATTAAAATAGCATTGTTAATAACCGCTATGTGGCGGAAGTTCTGGATTAAAAAAAACATGAGATAAATTTATCAACGGGAAAGTTAGTCTTTCTACAAAATCCTAAGTTTAATTCTCGGGTCCTAGTGAAAAAGTGTATATGTCTTCTGAAGTCCGGTCATGTATATTTCCTTTTATATTACGAGTTAATTCGGCTGGTTCCCTTTTTCACTAGGACCACAGAAAAAGTCTAAAAGCAGATGCTTTTAAATTATTTTTATAACATTAGTAATCAGTTAACAATTTTTGAGAAAAATCTTCCCTTTTTGTAATGATGTAGGTAGGCTCCCACCAGGGTAGGCAGAAACTTTTAATCGCCAGGAGCACCGGTCCACAGATTAATGAATGACAGTTATTGGCAACGAATTCTTGCCAGCTAAATTAAATCAACATTGAGCCTCAAAAATCATACAAATAACGTAATAAAAACTTAAATGAACAACATTATAATGATATAATTTTGTTCTTTAGGCCTCTATTATAGGCGGTAAAAATCATGCCGTCTGTGACCTGGGGGGTTATTATGACATAGAAATGCAGTTCATTTTACGTTGAGCGTAAAGGACAGAGCTATAGCAGTTATATAGCTCTGTCCTTTTCTCTCAGCGTAGACAGAACTGCATTGCTAAGGCATAATAACCCCCCAGAGCTATATAATTGCTCTAGCTCTGGTCTTCACCCCCGCCGTAAAATTAATTGCATACCTATAAATAAACCCCATGTAATCGTATTGTCAACATTTTGATAGCGCCTATTTACGTGACAGTAATGGCCGCCGAGTCAAAAACAATTTCATATCGTTTTTAGAGCATTTCTAAAAAAGTTTGTACATTTCATTTACGACTTTGATTTGCAAAAAAAATTGCAGGTTGGTAGAGTGAATGAAGCTGAGCCTAAATAACATAGTCTCCCAAAATGTCCACATAGGTACATTTGTATGAAACTTTCCTTTTTTGTTACTAACTTTCTTTGGTTCATGGTAACAAAAAAGGAAAGTTTCATACAAATGTATGAGGACATTTTGGGAGACTATGTTATTTAGGCTCAGCTTCATTCACTCTACCAACCTGCAATTTTTTTTGCAAATTGAAGTCGTGATTGAAATGTACAAACTTTTTTAGAAATGCTCTTTACCGCCTAGAATCTCAGCCCTGATATTTATGAATCAACAACAATAATATTGTGCAGCCTTTTTTACTTTTCGAGTAAGTATTTTTCATATTGTGTTTATAACAAAAACATCAAATAAACTAGTTTTGGTGTAAACAGTAACGACTTCAAGTCCCCCTACAGAACTAAATAATGGACGAAAGTGATCGACTACTTGTAAAGCTTTTAAACGCGGAGCAAAAAAATTAACCTTATCAATCACCCGACAGTTGTCAGTTAACCATACATTAAAATGTACAAATTAAGGGTGGTTACATTTTAAGAAGCAAGGTTCCGTAGAAGCTTAAATTTACAGTTCTGATGCTAGGTAAGTTTTTGCCAAGAGTAGGTACCGAAGACTACTAGACAAAAATACTTCAATACGATTGAAAAAAAACAAAAAAAAAAGTAGGTAGCTTAGTTTTATTTTAATTTAAATAAGTTTAGTTTTAACTTTTCATTACCTATATTATCGGAGCGTATATAATACATATACATAACTAATACATTAAAAAAAAGTTAATTATCTGTTAAAATGCTCATAATACATATCTTAATATTTTTGTGAATATGTATGTATGTATGTAAACACTTTATTGTACAAATAAACGTGATAACAATTACAAAATAGACATGTACAAAGGCGAACTCATCCCTTTAAGGGATCTCTTCCAGTTAACCTAATAAATATCTACGTCGAAAAAGGACTCCTACTTAGTTTTAAAAAAGAAATCCCGTCGAACCCCAAAAAAAAGTAATTTAAGCACAAAAGCACTTAATCGCGTCACGGTTCGTGAACTTTTATGAATCGCTCATACCCATTCTTAGTCAAATTAACAATAACCCAATCAACAAAGGGATAACAACTCTTTCGTACATAAAATTAAGGTTGTAAATGGGTTTAAGGATAAATTGTAACTGGATCGCTTCTTTTCACAACACAATCGATGCGTTGACGGCATCCATCAATACGTGTCTGTCCGTCCGTCTGGCAGCTTGTGGCAATTTTAAGCTGACACGAAAAAAAAACAATTCACTTTTCATTCAATGCAATGCAGGTTGCAAGCAGTAGTTGCAGATCTTTATCTTTGTTGGGATTTTGAATTGCGAGTTTAATCCAATGTGCTTGTTGCATGTTACGTGATCTAATTCAAAATATTCTCATAGATATTTCGCTCATCCAGTAGAATAATGACATAATTGCAAAAAAACGGGTTTTGAGATTTTACCGTCATAAGTGTTCTAAAGGTCAGGTCTATCGCGTGGAACAAAGACATAACATGCATGCTAAAAATGCAATTATGTCATTATTCTATTGGATGAGCGATTTGTTTAATTGTAATAATATAAATCAAGTCACGATAAGCATATTTTAAAACGCTGCTTTCTTTTACTTGAATGTTGCTGTGTGGTTGCCGGCCGCCTAGAATAGTGCCACTCCATGTCTTCCTGTGGAAGTCGTAAGAGGCGACTAAGGGATTAAAGGCTTGTAGTATTGTTAGGCGATGGGCAACCTGACACTAATATACTCATCGTAAACATCTTAGCCTGTTTGTGCAAAATGTGGTTATAGAATTAACAACAAATTGTTACAGTTGTTGGTATTTCTGTAGCTCTGCCTATCCCACTCTGGGATGAAGGCGTGATGGTATGAAATAAACCAACACTATTTATATCTAATAATTCTTATAAAATATAAGTAGTTAGGTGTTCTAACCGATATACAGATTAGGAGCATCTATTCAAATAAAAACTTCGCCCCCTCTTTAACTGAATGAATATGAACGAATTAGAAAAAAAAAAATACGTATAAAAATACTTTGATTTATATCGCGTAATCTTCGTGACAGATTCAATTTTAAATGACGCGGAATAAAGCGGTCAGTGACAAAATTAAAGCCATCAAGCCGGAAATCAAAGGTTTCTTCTTAAAAAAAATGTTATCCAAAATGGATAGAGTTGGCAAGGACCAGGATAGGATCATCTGTGTTTGACCAGCGGGCTTATTATAGTCGCGTTTATCGCTGTGGGTAAAGCACCCGTCACTCTTGCCTGCAATTACATTTGATATTTGTCAGAAAGTGATAGATGTTTTATCCACAGCTACAAACGCAGCCATAATAAGGCCGCAAAAATTGATAACTTTAGAAATGGCAGTCTTTACCTTGGACCCTAAACACATGACATGCACATATTGTACGGCCATAGTAAAACCGGGCAAGAGCATGTCGGACCATGCTCAGTGTAGGGTTCCGAAGCCGTTACTTCCTAGTTTGACCTCGCGATAAACTTAACTTTGCCGTTGGAACACTGTTATCCCCATACATCGACATAGGTTGCGGTCAGTTTACCAATACCGCAAATAAGTTTTCGGTAGGTATAAACATTTAAACCGTTTGTAACTCAAGAATCACTGAAGTCTACTTAGTAGTGATCATTTTCCTATTAAATTCATTGTATGTGCTTTAATTTAAGATATTTTTCAGATTTTTAGTATTTGTAGTTTAGGCTGTAGGGGGGGGGACACTTGACTCTAACAAAAATTTGCGCTTTAAAGCGTAAATATATATCATTAACGGATACCATAATCGTAAAATTGTTTTCACAAAATACCGCAATATTTTTAAAAGACCTATCCAATGACACCCATCACTATGAGGTAGACGAGAAAGAAAAATACATCCCCAACTTACGTGTAGTACCTCACACTAAAAAAACTTTTTTTCTAGGTTTTATTTATCACTTTGTTGACGTGACTAATATGTACCTATATTCATGACAAATTACAGCTTTCTAGTACCTACTAAGAGTCTCTGAGCTAGGCTGCGGGCGGACGGACGGACGACATGGCGAAACTATAAGGGTTCTTAGTTTGACTACGGAACCCTAAAAACACACACACACAAGTACACAGCGGTATTTTATACACAGTACTTCACTAATAATACCCTAAGTGACTGCACCTTTATAATTTAACCTGCATTATATGAATGCAATTGTACGTAAAAAATTGCTAGCAAGCTGTTAACGCCAGCAGCGCATGAAGGGGTTCTGTTTTGCACAAATGCGTCCCCAAGTCGCCAAACAAGACATTACCAACCACCCGACCGGAAAATGATATGTTTCTCACAAACAAATTACGTTCATTCAACGCATTTTGATGGATTACACGCATTATAATTCTATTATTCACAATACTATAACACTGTAAGCACCAATACTGAAGGTAATGAAATTCTACTTTAAGTGAATCGGGGCAGAATATAAATTGCCTTGTTGAATTTTAGGCAGTAATCCGCATATGTTTGTGACGTTTTTGACGTACCATTGAAAGCTACAATAAAAGTATTAATTCCCTATAATTCATGTTTGCATGTCTTGGTAACGGTCTCTTTTGTTAAAATGTTTTGACCATAATTATGTTTGGTCGACCAAGATTGTATTGAATTTTTGAACCCTACCGCTTTACTTATAAGGTTGAAAAAATTCACGTCCTTTGTCGGCTTTTCTGGAGTTGAAAGCGCAATTCGGATGTAGTTACAGTTAAATTACAGTTGATTAATGAATAAAAGCTCAATGATTGCAGGAAGTTGCGTCTCAGGTTTCTTTATGCTAACTTTGTAAACTTGTTTTGAAATATTGCATGATTGATAGGTGCACTTCCGATTTAAGACACTGATGCTACAGTAATTCAAATTTGAAAAAAAAAAACTGGATAAAAGGTATGTTACTAAACCTGAGTATAGAGAGAGATGCCCGCCGCCGCTGCGATACGCCAATTTATCTGTTACCAAATACATTTGCACAAGATGTGAACGAATTTGCCTATCTTGTATAATCTTGTCTAGGCACCAAAGGACAAGCAATTGACACCTCATATAGGTACTTGTTGTAGTAAGCCTGTCAAAGACCATTTTTAGGGTTCCGTACCTATTAGGACCGATTACTAAGACTCCGCTGTCAGTCTGTCGGTATGTCTGTTACCAGGCTGTCGTGTCATGAACCGTGATAGCTAGAGAGTTGAAATTTTCACAGAAGATGTAATTCTATTGCCGTCATAACAACAAATACTGAAAACCAAACAAACAATATTTAAGGGGGGCCATGATATTTTTGCCGTTTTTGCTAATGTTGTATTGTGCGTGCGCGATTCCCACTCGCACTTGGTCGGTTTTTTAATATACTTTCGGCTAATTCTTTGATAATTAATGATAATGATGAAGGTGATGATGATGTGGATGATGATGATGATGATGATTATTATTATTATTATTTGTATGTCTTTACCAATCACGGGACTTTATTGGGAGTCCCGGACCTTTGGATGGCGTACATGGAGCCGAAGCCAACACGCAGAGGCCCTTTAGACAAGTTTAATTTAGTAAAGTGATGGGACACCAACCGGCGATTGTCCCTGAGTTCAAACTATAGAAGTATGCTCCCACGGACAACCAACGGTTAGTGTAGGACTATTTAAGAAGGATGGAAGTATTAAAATAGGCTCTATGAATGAACAGATATGGATTGGTGAACTAGGCTATTGATGAAACTACGGCGCCTGCCTGGCCAATGCTAATTACTTTGGTTGAAATGGCAGGCGGTGACTCGCCAACTCAATGGAATGGGCCTCCCGAAGTAGCCGCATATATATAGCAGCAGGGAGGTAACAGTTCCAGAGGGGCTAAGGGTGGAGAGGTGCTTCTGGACTTTAAACGACCATAAGGTGCCCACTCACCACTTATGCAACACATCCACCCTTCGAGCATGCAAGCCAGAGGTGAGGGTCTGTTCCTCGTCATTATTCACTCCAGCCGGCCGGTGAAGGCAAGCGTGAGGTGAGGAACAGGACCTACCCTCGGGAGCATTCAGGTCCGTGGTGTCGCCACTCACCAACAGCTCGCCACTAGCTGCCCTGCCCTGTTATTATTATAATGATAACGATGATAACACTGAAAATGATAATAGAAATGTTTATGAGTACAAAAAAGGAGGACAACGGATGCCTATTGATGAAATGACACCCCATTTTAACATTTTAATAATCACTCTTATTGAAATAGTATAAGCATTCATATATTTTTGAGAATTATTCCTAGCTCCCAATTATTTTTGCGCCAAAAGCGCTTGCTTGCTTCAAATCTAGAATAACATGAAATCTCGTGACATTGTGTGTCGTGTTAACGCCGCTATTTTGTCCACTTGCAAGCTGCCGTATTACGTATGTCCATAGCATTTGAAGTAATAACACTTAAAATTATATTTTGTGTGTATCTTTTGTTTTTCCTGAATTTTCTCTAGTCCATCTAAAACAAAAAAAAAAAACAATTTAACGGCTATCCCTTCTATAAGAGCTGATATCTCTTAAATGACCCAACCGATTTTTATGAAACCTAGCTTAAAATCGTCCTAATCGAGCTACATTTTTTTTATATAGGAACTTAGTCTATAATTTACCGGGTCCGTGTTATAATACTACCGAAGTTCAAAAGACCGAATTTCAAAAGACCTTTGAATGATTAAAATGTCTAATGATTATTTCACCGAAAATTTTAAATACCGAACCTTTGTTTGACCGAAAGCCCGAAAGCCCGAAGACTATAATCCCGAAAAATTCATATGCCTTCTCTGAAATACCAGTCTGCTCCGGCGCTGTGGGAAGTATAACCCCTGCTACCTTGCGTAAGAAAGCACAGCACCTTCGCTCTCCTGCGCAGCTTCAGCTTTTTCTTCAGCCTCAGCGACTACGGCTGCCTTGTTGCCTGCGCTTTCTTACAGCGGGCACGGCTCCGAATTTTTATATACACTCTAGAGGAAGGGCAAACAAGACCACGAAGAATCGGGGTTGACAGATTGGTATCTGTGACTTTTAGAGTATAGGTATTAGGGTAACATCGCGAACCATCTGACAAAATGCTTAGGCGCCGGCTTAGGAATATTTTGTTGGATAAGCCAGTCTATTCGGTGAATGAGTATATGGAATTTGACTTATAAATAAGATTGACTTTTTTTTTATGTATACTCTGTATTTGTGTTGACTTTTACTATTATTATTTAATTCTATTTCTGACGATCCCAATGTAACTAACTGCATTGAGTAAAAAAACCTAAATCTGAAATCTTCGGTCAAACGTAGGTCTTTTGGTGATTTTAAGCATTCGGTTATTTGAAAATAGATATGTCAAGCGCCGTTCAAATGTACTTTCGGGATTTAAACATTCGGTAATTTGAAAAAAGATATTTCAAGCTTCGGTTCATCGGGTATCGGCATTGTGTAGGTACTTTCGGTATTTTGATTTTCGATGTTTTAACCGTCGATATTTTAAATGTAGGTATCATGAACTTTCGGGGTTATAATACGTACCCATCATTTACCGGTACGCATACACACATTATACGTTATAACACCCCTTTTTTGTCGTTGGCTGAAAACAAAAGGATACAATAATCGTCTTGTCTTTAATGTAGTCATTTATATCGAATTGCATTTGAAATGCCCTATTATAATCTGCCTTATTAGAACAGCCTTATTTCGAAAACAGGAATTACTGGTATCGCATAGCAATTTCTTTTTTGTAAGTTTACAACCTACAAACTTGCTGCAACCACAACAATGGCAATCCACAAAAATAACAGTTCACGTAATAACACCCCGGCCGCAATAGAACACACGCGGAGATCCACAATTTGTGCACAACCAGGACATTGTTTCTTTCATTACAGCCGTCACTTGCCTCGTGTGGACACCCTAATTGCGTATTAGGGAATAACGCGGCTGGCTATGTCTTCTTATTAGGTTGGGAACGGATTAAGTTCAATTAGACGTACGTTTATGTGTGTGTTGTGTTAAAAGGCTTTTGTTTACTCTGATCCTGACGTGCTTTATACAAAGCGACATTGTTCTTTAATGTTATCCTTACTCGAATTAATATTATTATTGCATTAATACGTATTTCTCTGGATGTCTTGTGTCTCATATCATGCAAAAATATAACGACCAAAGACTGTATAATATAGTCTATCTAACAGATCATTTATATTCAGACCGATTTCGGTCACTCCAAAGTGTACCTAAATCATTTAATAGTAAAAAACGATTTTCAGTCGCCGTATATAAAAGCGCCATTATGATTTTCATGTAAAAAAGATCAACCTCAAAATCGTTGCAAGAATTGTCTGTATTGCACTTGGTAATTTTTTTTACCAGCAAACAGCAAACACACCTCTCTCGCAAATCCGTCTCTCACTTGACTGGCTCGTAGTTTTTCATTAAACTCCACCTCGGTCCAGGCTCAATACTTCCATCAAACGAATTGACTCACAAAGACACCGTTTGCCGTATAATTGCCAACGATCCGCGGCAGCTTTCGGCTGGCGTTAATTCCCTATGATTGATTATCTTTTCGGCTAATGAGCTTCAAGCCGTCTTGTGGGGACGGGACAAGTCATGAAACATAAGCGGCAATCAGCCAATAGGTTAAGTACTCATAATTCTGATAAGTGTTCGCGAACTTCAAATATCCGTAAACATCTTTATTCTTTCTCTCTTTATCTCTATCTATAATCTTCTTCATATAGTATTAAACAAACTCGCTTTTTGGGTCTGTCAGTCTTTCTGTCTGTGTGTATATCCGCTAAGGGCCACTTGCACCAAAAAAATAACACTGGGCTCAGACATTAACCTCTACTCAGTAAACGTCAGATTTATATGAAAACTGTAATCAAGTGGCCCTGACTCCTTCTAAACCACGCAACGTATTTTGGTGCGGTTTTCACCACCAGTTAAATGGGTGACGAAACCAGTAATGGACAAGGACCAATGATGGACACTTGATTTTTATTTTACAGAAATTAAGGGTTACCTATTCATTTGTTTTGCAACAATCAATTTAGGATCGTATGAATTTTGCATTAAGAGTGAAGGGTTCATTAATGGTGCCTGTCAGCTAAAAGTGTCTATCACTGGTACCATCACCCTAATTTTAAACACAACCATTTAAGTTTAATAAATTCTGGTTTGACTACGGATGTTACAAAAAACCTTCCGTAAACCTAAGCAAAGCGAGGGCGAGTCGCTAGTAAATGTACAAACGTCAAATCTTTTCTACTAGATTCGAGTTTAACGTTTATAAATTAGGTTTACAGAGGTTTAAAGTAAGGGAACATTGACACAAATTTGGGGCCTAATTGGGTAGGTACCGACCGAAAAGTAGTTAGGGCACAGTAAATTTAGGACAAACATGCGGATAGCATTTATTCGTTAGAATACCTACGTGTATCAGTTTCGTACTAAAAACATAGGATCATCATGCTATCGTTATTTGTTAAGTTACTACACACAGTTGAAACTTTAGTATGATTGGTTTATTGGAGGGTAGCTTTGGCTTGATCTCTTACCTTATGCATCATCCACTTGATTTTTTCAATCTGTTCTTTGGGTATTTTTTGACCAACTTGCAATTTCTTTCCCAGTCTGCAAGTAAAGCCTACATAACTTTTTCCTTATTACCTTTCCGCTTAATCCAGCCTCTTGCACCACGTCGTTATGAATTATGATCGCTTTTCCTTCACAATAAGTGTATAAATAGGGCCGTTGATGGCGGGAAATAAATCACTCGGGTGATCCATCATCCCGCCAGGAAGCGATGTGTGCATATACGTACGTACAGTGGCTGTAGTTTTTTTTTTCAGGTAGTAGGTTTAGAAGAGTGGACCGTGAGTGGCCAGTGTTATTTTCGTGAGCGAATCTAGGTTAAGTGTTCTAAAAGGTTTAATGCGACTTATTTAAATAAAGCGTATCACAGGCTTGACCTTTTAATGTATGAATATGAAGTAAGTAATAAGGCATCTTTCACCAATTATTAGAGTATTTTATAAGAAATCACACACACAGCTGTATTTAAATATATATAGTTACACATATGGCTACAACGAGCTATATTTTTTTTATTTTTTTTTACTTCAATTACAATTAAAGCATTTAGAGTCTGGCAAACAAAAGCGTGGCCTGAAAAAATGGCAACACTGTAGTGTCGTCCCTTTTTTCTTAGATTGATTTGAAAGGGATGACACTACAGTGTTGCCATTTTTTCAGGTCACGCTTTCGTTTGCCAGACTTTACCTATTTTTTATTTATTTATCACATTAGATCCGCCCTCGTTTCGCTTCGATTTATGTGAGTTTTCTGTAACACCCGTACATAAACCAGATTTTGTTATACATACAAACCTTTCTTTTGAAACAGTCTATCTGTTGATGTAAACCGCATTAAAATCTGTTGCGCAGTTTGAAACATTTAAGCATACCTACATACAGACGGACAAACGGTGGGAAGTGACTTTGTTTTATACTATGTAAAGGTTACGCATAAATACTTCATAATTTATATTCAAATGTAGCTGATCGCTGTTTTTCTGAATTTAGGCATTTGTACCTAATGCGTTTTATAAAAGTATCTATATCAGACTCTTTTTAGCACCATTTCACAGATTTTAGGATACGCCAGAATATCTGTTGAGATACTGTATTGCTTATCAGCATAGCTGGGCACCGTTAATCAAATAGTTAACTTCGTTAATCGTTAATCCGCTACAAAAAAAGTTAGCTTCGTTAAACGTTAAAGCGTTACATTTCGGAAAAATTTACGCAAGTTAACGTTAATCGTTAATCCGTTAATATGTGTAAAAAAAATGCATTTTTATATCGTTGCGTTAGTGAACTTATAAAAGCTGTTGGTTTAGGTTCCGGAAGTTAACAGGATAGGAACAAAACAAAATACAAAAGGGCATAAGGTGCATATTCCCTTTTTCTCATCTGAAAGTGAGGCTCGTTTTGGAGTTAAAATGTCTTTACCCGTGGAAAACAGACGTTTAATTGCAGCGCTTTAGGGTATAGCAGTATTGTATTTAATGAATAGATTTATTGAATATCTGTTCCCCGAGGAATGCAGCATCTTTGAACGAGTCTTTTGATTTCATGTCCAGCCACATTTTAACGAGACTTTGCGCTTTACTCTTTAAAGAGTTGGAGCTCTTTGGTTTTTCTATACACTGAGTGACAGAATTGTAAAAGTCTTCCTTATCATCATCGTTGTTTCTCACACTACACACTCGCTGCTACGCGCCGCCCGGCACTTAGATAAACTAGAGTCATTACAATTAAGATTCTTGAAGCTTCTTGTTAATAATAAAACCAAAAACAACTGTAAAAATTACCCTAAAAAATTATTCAAAATTTGTAAAACCAGTAGGAGTCAAACAAAATGATCTCTTAGCAGTTAATAGTCATGGCAGTCAGGAGCACACGCGTCTAGTCACTCACTGTCATCATAGTACGAGAGCAATATCTGCTGGTAAGTTTGCAGTTCCTAGAGTGTCCAATTTCTACGGAGACAGGACACTTAAAAAACGTCTACCTTATCTCCTGAACAGATTACCGGCCGATATTGTTCTCGAATCAAACAAACATAGATTTAAAGCTAGGTTACATAGGCATCTACTGAAGTCATTATAAATGCGATGCTCACCTTTGTATTATCTAATTATTAATTAAGTACTTTTTATGTAGTGATTAACAAGCTGGACCGAAGATTCCGCAGTCAAACTGTGCGAACAGTTTTGTGGAACAATTAATAATATATTAACTTTGTGTATGTTATAATAAATAAATAAACAAAAATAAATACTTGTCTCAACCTGTTTTTCTTGCCGCGCCGCGGTGCCGTTCGGTAAATAGTAGGCATTGGATTAACGATTAACGGACTTCTGCATATTAACGGAAGTTAACGTGTCCGTTAACATTTTAAAAAGTTAACTTATAAGTTAATCCGTTAATCAAAATGTTAACTTCGTTAATTAACGATTAACGGATTAACGAGTTAATGCCCAGCTATGCTTATCAGCACATCAATGAATATAATGTTAGTAAATGTAAAGACTAGAATCATTCTCACATTCGGCAAATGCGCCATGTAAATATAACAACTGAGCATTTAACAAAATGTATTCGTTGCATTAACTCATGCAAAGCTTGGGGCATACAATCACGTTGCTGGACTTTGCATTGTTTGCATTGTTTAACACGACTTTTTTCACTCGCTACTTCGCATATATTTATTTTACTTTAGACATAAATAATCCCTGGGGTTATGTATAGTAAGTGCCTAGTCTTCTAACCTCGTCAGACTTCAGTTAATTTCAAACTAAGTATAATTTGCCCACGACTTCATTAGCGTAGAGTTATCGCTATCTTAGACAATTATCATACCTATGGCGAGAGGTTTATGACATGAAAAATCACTTCATCATCATCATTTAACTTAAGAGCTAGGCTCATGTCGGTGGAGTAATTGCCACTTTTCTTTATTTTATGCCAGCTTTTTTACCTAATGATACGAGACGATATTGGCCTTCTATCATATTTGATTGAAGTAAGTAAGCCTAGGTCTATCTCTTACTCTTTTTCACCCGACTTTGCCCTCCAAAATGTTAAGAAGAAACCGTCGTGCCGTATGGTGTCCCATCATCTTTCCTCCTCTACATCTATCTATAGTTTCTAAAATTGTCTCATTTACCATCTTCAAATCCTCTTCGTAGGTTTTCTTAAAAACTTAAAAACACTATATATATATATTTCTGATTCGCCACTAGTTTACAACTAAAACACACAAAGATCAAACATTCAACAAATTGACCTAGGAGTTCACTAGTTTCACTACGTATTACTTTAAAGCGGGTCAAGTTAAAGTAAAATGTGTCTCAAACGCAGCAGATCTCCAAAAGAGCTGCGACATTTGTCGCAATGACGGCGCGCCGGCGAGCTGGCACGACGGCTGCAGCCCTATCTGCTCGACAACCACTTAGTGGCTGCATTGTGCCGAAGACACGCTAGCGTAGACACAGTGACGGCAAGAACTCTGACTTCTTATTTCGTGAAGTCAGTTCTTTGCAAGATAAATCGTCAGAAGCAGACATTTTGAAAGTGATATGAAATGTCAAAATTTACACGTCTTAAGATAAGTGAGGTATCTTATTTAGTATGTTAATGTGGGTTTTCAAAGTCGGTTAACTCAGTAAGTTTACCACAAATACCAAGTAACTAATGTATTGACGACGCGCTGGCCTAGTTGGTAGTGACCCTGCCTACGAAGCTAGAGGTCCTGGGTTTAAATCCCGGTAAGGGCAGATATTTGTGTGATGAGCGCGAATATTTGTTCCTGAGTCATTGATGTTTTCTACGTATTTAAGTATATATTTCTCTATATAAGTATTTATATCGTTGTCTAGTACCCATAGTACAAGCCTAGAGCTTAGTTTGGGGCTAGGTCAATTGGTGTGAAATTGTCCCCTGATGATGTTTTTTTTATTTAGCATCAGCGATTTTATAATGATATTATCAGCAGTTCTCTAAAAAGCTGCGACATTTGTCGCAATGACGGCGCGCCGGCGAGCTGGCACGACGGCTGCAGCCCTATCTGCTCGACAACCACTTAGTGGCTGCATTGTGCCGAAGATACGCTAGCGTAGACACATTGACGGCAATAACTCTGGCGCCTTATTTCGCGAAGTCAGTTCTTTGCAAGATAAATCGTCAGAAGCAGACATTTTGAAAGTGATGTAAAATGTCAACATTTACACGTCTTAACATAAGTGAGCTGTGTCTTATTTAAGATGTTAATGTTGGTTTTCAAAGTAGGTTCACTCAGTAAATTTACCACAAATACCAAGTAACTAACGTAGCATCAGGGATTTTATGATGATATTATCAGCAGTTCTCTAAAAAGCTGTGATATTTGTCGCAATGACGGCGCGCCGAGCTGGCACGACAGTTGCAGCCCTATCTGCTCGACCACCACATATTGGCTGCATTGTGCCAAAGACACGCTAGCGTAGACATAGACAGTGACGGCAAGAACTCTGACACGTTATTTTGCGAAGTCAGTTCCTTGCAAGATAAATCATCAGAAGCAGACATTTTGAAAGTGATGTGATTTTTTGTCTTCAAAAATACAAATTTATATCCATGTCCTAAAAATACTGAAGTTAAAAAAAATTGAATTGATTCCACAACTCAATCCATCAAAAGCTCTAGTTCAGATGAATGAGAAATAGTACAGCGCTCCTCAGGAACTCTGCCCCTCTTATCGCCATTTATTTATTTGTATTTATTATAAGCCTGTTCTGTCCCATTGTTGGGTAGAGACTTTCCCCTTTTCTTCCCACGATGCTCCTCACAAAACGGTGACTGATCAATCTTTTCCAAGCGCTTGCATTTCATCCCGCCAGCTCTGTCGTCAACATAAAAGTCGGAAACTAAACTTGTTTGGAGCTTAGAGGAGGACTTCAATCCTCTGTTTGTTGTAGGTGGAAACTACGCCTGCATCAAACAGAGGATGGAAGTTGATCTTTGACAGATTTATTTGTAGTCAAACTTAGCTGTTCCCAAGTCCTAGCTGACGCCGGGAAAGGAATGCTGCCATCAGCAAAGTTGCCACCATTGTCATTCTATAATGTTTCATTTTTTTTTATTACTTGTATACGGACTTTTAGTAAAAAAAATCTGTTAAAAAAGATTATTCTCTAATATTTGGACTAAACACATTTATAATTCAGAAAACATATCTTTCAGGGCAGTGTCCATCATGCTGAATATTCACGCCGACTTTCTATTCTCCGCTAAGTTCGTAATGTCCAGTATACTGGACATACGTTTTTTGGGAAACTATAATCTAAATTTAATAGCATTTTCCACAAAAAAAAATAACACTAACTTGGTTTCAATAATTGCCAAATAAGGGTTAACGTTAGTTCTCAAAATAGGTCATCATCATCATCATGTCAGCCGAAAGACGTCCAATGCTGGCCGAGGGCTCCCCACTCAAACCGGTCTTGTGCTGTACACCGCGGTAAATTCAGTTAATTTCCCAATAGTACTAACTAACATAGCATATAATAATTTCTCTGAAAAGCTGCAACTTTTGTCGTAATTACGGCGCGCCGGGGCGAGCTGATACAACAGTCATATTTGCTCGACAACCACGACTGTGGCTACAAGAGCTAGACGTTTATTTCTGCAGTTCACATGTCTGTTTTTTTATTGAATAATTAATTACGAACATCGCCTGCGACTCCGTCCTAAAATATAGCATAGTTATTGCAATCTCTAAATATTTAACCTTTGTGCTAAATAGGATTCCGCTCTATTGCTTTGTTGTGTCCTAAAGAAGAACAAACCAGCTAAATAGTTTCGATTTTGTAATATTAGTAAGGAATTAATCACCAAAAAAGAGCTCCAGTTTGTTTAGTTTCACTAAGTCTTTAAGTCTTTAAACCAGCATTTGCAACTGTTATATTTCTCGTTGCATGGCAAGGTAACCTATAGGTACATGCAAAAACCATACCCCTCCTTCTAGAGCGGTCAGATAAAATTGTTGTTATAAATACTCACCTTCAAAAACTACATACATACATAAACTCACGCCTTCATTCCCAGACTGGGGTAGGCAGTGCTAAAGAATTACCAACAAGTCTTAAAACTTCTTGATCATTCTGTAATCACATTTTGCACAAGTAGGCTATGATGTTTCCCTGTGTATTAGTGACAGGTGGCAAGCCCATCGCTTAACAGTACTACAAGCCTTTATTCCCTTAGTCGCCTCATACGATATCCACGGGAAGACATGACACAGCTTCAAAAACTAGTTCAAACTAAAATACAACTTCAAATTTAAACTTCGCGTCCCCTCTACCAGCTTCTATAGCCCTCCGCCTAGATGTGAGAGCCAGCCAGTGCTACTTCCTCAGATAGTGGTTGACGCGCACAGAGCGCTGAATGTTTGCCCGTTTACCGCCGCTGTGATGCTCTTTGACATTTGACGTCCGTTTCAGTAACGTCTAATGGATTTTGCATTGGAATACTAAAGTTTTAAGACTGTTTGCAGCGCCATTTCTATGTGACATAAGGATTTTATTTTATTTTATTTAGCTGGAATCAGCAGATAAAAAGTCAATCATGTCACGTTACAAAAGCTAGACGCTCACACCACCTCGGGGAAATCTAAGTTTTTTTATATAGAAGAAACAAAAGACAAGCTTAGCGAATGTTAATAAATAAAAGAAAAAAAGATAAAAGATGTTTTCTCAAAAATGACCGGAAAAGTTGACATTACTAACTCCATACTGAGACGCGAAGTACACAGTTTACAGACAATTCCCCAATTAAAAAAAAACCTTGCGTGCTCGCTACACAAGCCCGCAATGTTGCATACAAATTTCATTGTTATCTAGTTTGTAACTTTTTAAAAAGTGAAAACGGCCATAACAAAATGAGAGCACAAGTCTTATACATCCATATTTTATTCGAAACGTAACTTTTTTATCTGTGTCTGGAATAGCTTGAGTTTTTTTTTTCTAAAAAAAGCTTGCGTTTCTCCTTGTCATAAAAATAAAAGCGGTGAAGAGTGATGTTATTTCACGTGAAGTTTCTGTTTATATGCGATTTGTAGATATCTTTAGATTTTTGAGAAAAGCACTATATATGCCTCGGCAGGAACGGCAATTGCGGGCCTCGTATTTTTAAACGGACTCGTAAGCTCGTCCGTTTAAATCAATTCTCAGCCCGCAATTGCCTGCTTCACTGCCTAGGCAATAATGTACTATTATTCAGTAAGTAGGCCTCGCGGGCACTTTTACACGTCAATAATCTACCAGCGCTTCGCAAGAGACCACTGCTGAGAAGAAACGCCGCAAGAAACTCAACAGTCAGTCGTTTTTTAAATATTGCTTATGATATTATACAATAATAAACTTAACCTAGCATTATATAAGACAATGAATCTCACATAAAACCAAAAATTAATATATTCATGCGTAGTTGAGCAGGAAAATGTGTCAAAACTCAGAATTGTTACAAAACTAATAAGAAATAGTCAAAAAAAAAATGAAATTATACAAGGTATACTTACCTGTGACGGTGCAAAACAACCTGCATAAAATTTTCGATACATTCTCCTACAGAAACCGTGTCCTATACAATGTTTACATATTTTTTATGACTAAGTTATTATTACGTTATTTGGGTGTTTAGTTTAGGCCAAGCATTTTTATCTGTTAGATAGTCCTCGAGCCTATAGTAAGCTTTAGACATCAACGACTTTTTCAAGTAAGTACTGGAAATGGTAACTTTGTCATGTAATTTATTATAGAAAAGGATACATTGACCTACAAATGATTTATAAACATTACGGTATAAATAAATACAAATTAAACTGAACAAATCGAGCAACAGACATTAAAATTGCGATCGCTGGCCGACACGGCATGCCAATCGATGGCTCTGAACTAAAGAATAGATTGATAGCTTAATAGCAGCTGAATGATAGCTTGACGATCGAATTGAACTTTTACAATTGACATTTTCCTTTGTGATGTCCAATAACCTACTTTAGGTTTTAAATTATTTATTCTGAAAGAACACAGGGTTTCAGGACTGTTGTTTGATCAATAAGTTTAACGACAAGCTAGTTGCATTGCATGTTATTTCATGGTCTTCTCTTCTGTATTATTTTAGGGATGATCCAAACATACATAACCACATTACATATATATGTATAGATCAAAAATATATGCATGTTGGGTAAATACTTATCAATCGCAATAGCAATAAATATCATGTCGATCATTCAACCTTTAAAAAAAAGAAACAGAAAAACGAATCGTTCCGTATCATTATCTATAAAAAATCACGTTTGTTGTATGGGAGCCCCACTTAAATAACTATTTTATTCTGTTTTTAGTATTTTTGTAATAGCGGCAACAGAAATACATCATCTATATAAATTTCAACTGTCTAGCTCGGTTCATGAGACAAACAGACAGACATTGCCTGGTGATAGACAGACGGACAGTGGAGTCTTAGTAATAGGGTTGCGTTTTTACCCTTTGGATACAAAACCCTAAAAAGGACCTAAAAATAAAACGAAACCCCTGCATTCCGCCATTGCAATCAGCACACTTAAATCTGCAAGCGAGTCAGCATTATGCTTGTTCTTATCGGATTTGTCTGGATTAGTGGAGACGGGGAAAGCCGCGGGTAACAACGATAGTGCACTGCGAGAAAAATACCTTGTAATCTGTCAGTGACACTAGAAGAAAATGCACAGCCATTTTTAAGACTGTGAAACGTAGACTTGCTCTCCGTTGCTTATGAAAAAGCAAGCAAAAATTTAAACTCAGTTGACTTTATACACCGTGTTTTTTTTATTTACGATAACTTCGATAGTTTTTAGAGCTGTTAGTAATTCTGTAGCTCTGCCTACCCCACTCTGGGAATGAAGGCGTGAAGGTATGTATGTATGTGTGGGCATGTTCGGCATATTACTATGTACATCCATAGAATCTAAGTGGTAGATTAGATTTTTAAATATTGCAAAAATATTTTTTTTTCCTGTTTAGAACAAAGTAATTGAATGTTGTATCTTTGGCCATTCTAAAAGAGCCTTTAGAGTTAACTCATAGTCAGTGTTAAATACGTCAATGGTGGCGTGACATATACAGACTGTTAAGAGCCTTTTAGACCAGTTCAACGTGATTAACTGATTAAATTTAAAAATTAAATATTTACATTTATCATTTGTCTGTCTTCGGGAAATTAAATTTATTTGATCTAAAGAACGTTCCCTTAAAGTTATCGTAAATAAAATAAAACACGGTGTATATTATCTGCTTAAGAAACATGCCCATCCGTTGCTCCGTTTTGTCACGGGAGATGGACACACAAACTCAATCCAATGCTAGATAACTCATTATTGACTCAACAGATTTTTATGAAATTAAAATTAGGTAAGAACTACTGGAATGAAAAACTTTTGGGGATTAAAAAAAGTCACATCTAAAAGCCTTTGTATGCTAAAAATCAAGCTCAATAAGCTCGAACAATCTTACATGTTTAGACAATTTGTTTGTTATTTTAATACCACTCTGTAAATTGAAAATTCTATAGTAATCCCACAATCAAAACTGATAAGTTGATAGTTTCTTAGTGTGTTCCCACCAATTGTCACTGAAGTTAGAATAGAACTAAGCTTCCAAAAATAAATACATTCGGGCCATCTACTGAGGCCCTAGGCGATGACAGACAAACACACACAGACACACAAACCATAATCCAAATACCTACATAACACCTTTATTTTTTACTATAGAGGTTAACAAGATCATTCGTCCTAAAATAGACTATACCAAGGATTGGTTTAGCTGCAGAGGTGCTCGAGTAATCCTACAACGCAAGGAGATTAAGGTCTTCCGAGTTCCAGCTGCAGCTTGGTTTGAAGGCTTACACTATCTATAATCTTTTCTTTTTTTTTATATCATAGGAAGGCAAACGAGCACACAGGCCACCTGATGGTAAGTGGAAACTGTGACCCATAGACATTCGCATTCACAAGACCGCAATCCTAAGACTGCAAATGCGTTGCCAACCCTGAGGACGAAGATGGAATGCCTCTATGCTAGTCATTTCACCGGCTGTCTTATCCCCAAACCGGAACACAACAATGCGAACACTGCTGCTTGGCGGTAGGTTAATGGATAAGATAGTGGTACCAACCCGGTCGGACCCTGCACAAGGTCCTCCCACAAGGTGGCAATTATATTCCAAGAGCAATGTACGGATTAGATAGGTACGTGTAAGTTTCATTCCGTGAAAGTAACCAAATTTAGGATTCTCATAAAATATTAATTTAACTCCCTTATTTGGACACTAACATGTATAAAACGGTCAAAACATAGGGTCTGTCTCTAGGTCAAGTTTTATTCTGCGTACAGTCTGTGAGCACTTAGAAGAGGCTTCGGTTTAGTACTTCTCTCTCACTCGCTCTTAATAAGATCGTATGAGAGCGAGTGAGAGAGAAGGTTTTGGAGGTGGGAGGACCTTGTGCAGGGTCCGTCCGGGTTGGTACCACCATCTTATCCATTAACCTACCGCCAAGCAGCAGTGTTCGCATTGTTGTGTTCCGGTTTGGGGATAAGACAGCCGGTGAAATGACTAGCATAGAGGCATTCCATCTTCGGCCTCAGGGTTGGCAACGCATTTGCAGTCTTAGGATTGCGGTCTTGTGAATGCGAATGTCTATGGGTCACAGTTTCCACTTACCATCAGGTGGCTGTGTGCTCGTTTGCCTTCCTATGACATAAAAAAAAAAAAAAAAAAGTACTAAACCGAAGTCTCTTCTAAGTGCTCACAGACTGTACTTAGATGTCTAGAGTAATAGAAAAAGGTGTAACCTCCTAAGGCCCACCATACAATGTCAATGGAATATGAATCTATTGTGAATGAAGTAAAGTCCATTATCTAGTTTGACTATTCGTCATAAAAACAAAAGAAATTCCACTTTACTTCGTTTTAACAGTTGCACTAGATCTTTATTTCAATGACCGTATCATGTTCATTTTTTAGTACAAGGAACCTCGGGAGGGTATAGGATTGACGTTCGCTTTCGAGAATTTAATTTTGACCTATTACCCGACTACGAGTACCGAAGAAGAGATTAATATCCATTTCGGTTTCCGTGGCTTGTCCAATTTAGCGCGAGGTATTTTTGGGATGGGTTTTGGCTACCCATTTGGGGCTTTGACATTAAAGTTCTGATGCTGTAGATGAGAAATGAATATCGTGTTGAAGATATCATGCAAAGACTTAACTTGCAGTTCTGCTCAGCTCAGTTCTGAACTTCTGGGGCTCTATTCAACACGGTTAAAACCATATCGTGTTTGAGCTGTTATCTTATGGTCACCGTTTTGATAGCTCTTGTAATGGCGGTTGACGTCATAACAATACTTTAACAGATTAACTATGATATCGTTTTTACCGCCTAGAATACCGGCCCTGATGCTGCAAAAGTCAAGATACGTTTCTACGATGGCAGATGAGTTTTCAGTTTGATTAATATTTCTTCTGTCGTTAACTTTCGTAACATTGCCAACTTTAAGTTCAACTCTCAGTACATCCGTTTTTTACGAGTGTTTTATCTAGTTAGATAAAACACTCTCAGGCTAAGTTAAACTTGTATTTCATGTAAGCTCGCTGTGTACGTCTTGAATATAAACTATTGACAAGGCTGGCCACCGTAGAACAATTGCGGTGAGCTAGGTCAATCAGCCGGGCGGACGCTTCCTAATGCGGCGTTGACGCGCCCCAGTGGCGGGCGGACAAAGCCGCCGGCGCCGCTTTTGATCTTGCCTCGTAGGGCTGCCACTTATTCAATTTATTATTTATTTTTTTTTAATATTTATTAATTTATTGATTTTTATTGTACTTTATTTTATTTTAGCTTTATACAAATTAAAAAAATAGTTGTGAATGAATTTACAAGAATTTGTCAATAAGTTAACTACAATAAGTGCCCTGTGTTTATTCTGGAATAAAATACGATGAGAATAACGTAAAACGAGTTGTATAATAAAACATCCACGTGTCAGGAAATTACACTGACGTGCCTCATTGTTTTGCTGCTATATTGAACCAAATACTGGCGTAGGTTTGTAAAGAGATCTCATAATAGAAGATGTTTCACATTTTGACTGTTACTTTGCCGATTGTTGGTTGATTTTATCCCATTTTCTAATTATAAGAGTTGAACTATACGTATCCGATTATCTTGAAGCCGTTCCGTTTTCTTTTAAAATAATTACATTTGCGATATATTATTTTTTCAAATACCTTTGCATTTTCCTACCTCGAATTCACGCGAATCAATTCTTAACGTAACTCAAAATATATTGATACGAATCCAAGAAATAAGTATCTGCTTTTCACCTGTCGTTCTGCCTGTCGCCCTGGCTGCTACGTGACCGGATTTTGTGCCTATATACATCGCAAAGGCTAGGTGGAAATCCACGAGTAAAATAATCCTGCCTAGTTTACTTGCGCTCGCAAGAGCATACGTCGCTTGTTTACAAACGCTCACAGACAAAAGCTTTTTGTGGAACATTTTTAATCATGTTGACAGGCAAACAAATAAATTTCAAAAACTTACACAAATTGACATATTTACTACTACTAGTTGTGAATATTACTAATCTTTAGGCATATATGAAGGGTCCACGGAATGAACATGTCTAGTCACATTAGTAACTTTTTGAGATATCGCGATTTGAAAGTTAGGAACCACGGTAGGTGGTAGGTAATAGTTCATTTCGTCCTCTACATTTTAAGATTCAAAACTCATTTTCAAAAAAAAGTGACTAGACATGTTCTTTCCGTGGACCCTTCATATAATAGTTACTAGAGAACGATGAAAAGCATGGAGAAAAAAAGAATTAAATATGAAGAAAACATCCAAAACTCGGGAACAAATACCCACTATCACACAAAAATCCGTTCATACCATAACTATTAATTAGCTCACAAGCAAGGCAACGCAAGTATATGTATCTACTTAACACATCGCTTATATCGGAACCCTTCATAAAACTCGTATAATACCAACTCACCTGCATGGTTGTCGTCGCGTATTAAAATCTCAATCACAAAACTGCATCCCAATTACCGTGGCAACCCTATGCTCGGACACGGCCGCCGTTTGTCGGTGATTGCCGGCGTGAAATGAGCTCCGACAGACCCCCCTGCCCCCTCGCCGCGGACCTAATGGGTTATACTGCCCGCGAACTGTCGACTCATTGTTTATATCGCCCTGGTATACAGCCTAAATGTTGACTGGAGTTTACAAGCGTCTTAGCACTTAGAGAGACATATGAGGTTCTACTTTGCTTGGATGTCTGTATCAGGGGAGCAGACGTTGATAAATCTAACCTTGAAAGTAGTTACCAATAAACGTCATTGCAGACAGTAAATAGGACTTCAATATCAGATTTCCGGTATGGTTAGTGACATACAATCAGAACTGACTGTTTTAACGCATTTAATGCCGTCTCTTTGTCTTTCCCCGGGTACAGCCAACAACATAAATAAGTGATCATTTCTGTACCTTGTCGCTGTCAATCGTTTCCAATTTTGTATAACATTTCATACACAACGTTAAAGTGTCAAGGTACATAAATTATCACTTATTTATGCTGTTGACCTATAACTTATATCTTATACGATGGTATACTCTAAAAATCATCTTGCCTTTTTGTGTGTTATTAACTTTATTTAAAATCCAACGAAACTTACGCTCATCATCTTGGGTTTTTGTCAAAATTATGTCATTTGAGGATTAGTACGCCTAAATACCTTAGCCTTGTAAATAATTGGGTAGTATTTTCATAGTTTACATCGTTTACAAACAATTAACAACTAAATATTTAACATTATAAGACAGCTACCGCCATCTATGGACTGAGATTGGAAACTATTACAAGTTATCGAGTTTAAATGACTATTTCTCGTCCTACTTAAGGCTAATAGTGTTATATATTTTTAAAATCTTCTCTTTTTTTAGACAATTATAAACAACACATGTCGATTTACATATCTTTTAAACGTGGTATTTTAAATTTGGGTGTCATTCATCATCTACTACGAGTACTACCACGTTTTCATCGACACCTACGCCTTATAAAGTGGAAACTTTAATATCTAGGAAGTCTAGGTACCAATAAGATTCGGGTTTATCATTAGTGTAAGGTTAGGTTGCATTCTTATGCATATGTATGTACACGCCCAATACACAATAAATATTCAAATTTATCTTGCCCGGTTCTAGCATAATGACTTAAAAATATACCCCAATCTACCTAAGATATAAAGACAAGAAACAAATACATTAATTACAATTAAAAATAGTACCTTATAATTACTAAATATTTTTCAAATCGATAAATTTTATTAAAATTTGAAGTCTCGAATCCCTCTTAACACTTCTGCTGTACCTATCCAACAGGGTTCATAATGAAACATTTATACACACACATTTCCACCTTTGTAGATAAGTTAAATTAAAATATCAAGTATACAGTATTGAGTAAGTTCTAGTTAACTAGTTATGTATAATCCCTTACACAAATTCCATCTTTCTCTTCTCTATCTTCAAAATTTTACTCCTATTTCTGCCGTCCAACGGCAAAATGCTGCAAGTCAAAAACCCTAGTTTCGAGAAAAACGCGTTTAAAGGTTTTTATAATGAAACATTTATACACACACATTTCCACCTTTATAGATAAGTTAAATTAAAATATCAAGTAGGTATACAGTATTGAGTAAGTTCTAGTTAACTAGTTATGTATAATCACTTACACAAATTCCATCTTTCTCTTCTCTATCTTCAAAACTTTATTCCTAATAATAATTGGGGTTACAGTGCCCTACTAACATAACGTTATCACGCCTCATAAAGATAGCGAAAGCCATACTCCTAATCTTTATCGGTATTGTTATTGCATTACAGCCATTGCACCCATAGTGCACTTCAAAACTCGGAACTAGTTTCTGATAACATTGTGCATTTTAATGAGGTTTAGGTTTATATTTTATAGAATTTACAGCAGTGTTATTAGAACAAAATTAAAAATAAATAGGGGTAATAGAGATGTAACTACATACTTATATGTACCTACTGCTGATTAAGCAATGTTTTGGGGAACACGTGGTCTTAAGGCAGTTTTATGGTGCTTTTGTGAGCATTTATTACTTCCTATTACACTCTTGTCTCTGTGTTTGATTCGAAAATACCTACTGTCGTTAATAAGCTTTAATTCCACTGTTACCTCTAATACTGTTATTTAAATGCTGCTTATTCTGCTACTGTGCAGCTATTTTGAACTTAAGACTATATACCTACTCTGTGCCCATGTCAATCGCAAAAGGGCTGTATAGCTTGCTCTACAATTCTTATACAGTCGACTTAAAAAGCTTGTAGAGCAGATGTGAACCATTAAACATCCTTTATAGAGCCCCGGGTGCTACTTGGGAAATTGTATAAATTGGCTAAGATTATGTTTACCTACATAGGTACTTCGGTTTCAAAGAAAAATGATTTTCGGACAAATGAAATTTTCGGACAAACGAAACAGCGGACAAAAGTCTTTCCAACTTAAGCTAGGTAACCATTACTGAGTTCCAAACTTATTCGTCATTATGTTTTTTTATGACACAGGGAATCTAGCACAAAGACCACCTAACGTTAAGTAGGATCTCAAACACAAAGACAAATGCATTCTCGTGATCTTAAAACTGCAACCCTACGATAATCGAGTTATTAAGTGGTGTTTTACATTTCAAGTTGTATTCATAATAGGTAGCTATTCTATGCTTACAAATTCCCAGGCATCCTCAAAAAGTTTTTAGCAAAATAAATACTTATTAACATATTTATTTTGCTCTCTAAGTAGACATTAAATCTACTCCAACAAAGACCACCCTAAGCACCGACCCTCTTTAACAATTTTAAGCAATATCAGTAAAAATCAAGAATCATTCCTGTTTACCGCCCTTTTGTTCAGATTATCGAAATTGCGATGACTCAGGCATTTAGCTAGAGTCAATAATGAAAGTGCGTTTTTTAAAGTCTTTGGGTGGTCCGATTATGGGTTCGACAAGTTTACTTACTACCTGATGGATTACGCAAGGGTATAGACATCGGTATTTATAACACTGTTTTACTATTTTTCGAAGAGATTTGGCTATACTTAGCTTTTTAAATATTAGATTATATTTTAGCCATAAGTCGTTTCATTATAATTTACGAGTAGATGAATGGTTACGATGAATAAACGATGGATTTATTGGTATTTATAAAATAACTATAGGACAACAGAACATAGGATTGAAAGGATTAAAATTTTAAGTGACTTAAGGCTATCCTTTCCTTAAAATAAAGTACTCTACAGTGATTTTAAAGTTTACGGTGCAAACATAATAGTTATTAAAACGTCCATAATCTCGCAACGTCTGTCTTAAAACAATAGTAGATTGTATAACTAGGGTCAAAAATAAGCCATAGTACCCCGAGATGGCTATTTTCCCGAGCAACGCGAGGGAAAATTGTGCGAGGGGTACCTAATATGGCTTTTAGACCCGAGTTATACACTCTACTTTTCACTTCGATTGTGAGAAAATAAAAGAATTATACAAAAGTAAAAAAAATATATTTTAAGAAAAATTAAATGTAGAAAACGGTTAAATTTGTGTAAGTTTTTAAGTTTACTTGGTGCTTCGATTGCAACGTTGTTTTCAGCATTGACCATATACTCCACAGTGTCGAGGACTTATATATCATGGAAAGCTCATAAAAATAATTAAGAAATACACCTTCACTGTTAGAATCAACTTGCTTTTCATTTTTCCATTGTGTAAAATTATTGTATGCCCTTAAATAGTTTTCACGAGATTTCACGGGCAAATTATTTTCAATCAGATTTTTGGCCCTTTTCTCCATTATTGTATTCGGCGTAAGTTGCAATTCATTTTCATTTGACGACATCTTAAAATTAACAATGATTATCCACCCACAATGTATTCCGCGGCAAAATGTTGTTTTAATTTGGCGGCGTGTTTTTTTAAAACTACTTTGACACAGATACAAAATATAGACTAAACGGCGCTGACCGAGTGAGTATTTAGCGCTTTAAAGCGTAGCTCAAACGATTTATGATATTTTAGCAATTGTAAAATAGGTACTAAAAAACACCTAATGTTTTGAGAAATGAATTCTGTTACCTGATTGGTCGGTTTTAATATAGCTTTATTATGGTTGGTTGATATCAAATACATTTTTTTTTTAAAGATTTGAATTAATTAACGAGTGTACGTACCAAAAAGAACCTAACGTTCCGACTGACAGTCGATGTGTATTGTGATTGGTGGATTTAATTTGGTGAAGTATTTTGATTGGTCAAATTAAGATGTTTTGTAAATGTAAATCATTCTATTTTCAATTTCATATTTTCCCTAGTGAAAATATATATATTATATTTTCCCTCGGTTGTACATGTATCACTTGAGTCTCGCTTGATAAGTCTAATTTGACAAACTTTTTGAGCATGAGAAGTGAAAAATAAATAAATGTGCTCATATAAATTAGTTGCATTGATATAATATAATAGGTAGGTACGCAAAATTACCAACACCCCTTGTTAATGAAATCACCACGTCAAACTTATCAACAAAACGTAGTTAAGTGCTACTTAACTACGCTTAAACATAGGAACCCGTAACGCAAATACAAACGCAAACCCGCACGTCCGCTCAAAACTAAATTATTACCGCCGCCGCCGTTTATCCGCCGCTATTCAATTTCCCGGCGATGCATCTCTGTCGTCACTCGCCTTTGACTGCGATGCATATTTTATATAATCCTTTCATCAAAACGAGGGAAAACGCTGTGATAATTTTTCCCGTGTTAGAGCGGGACAGCGTCCGACAAACGGGGTGTCAAACGGCGGTGGGGATAAGACGGCAAAGCTCCCGCAAAGTACACAGAATGCAAAAATGGCGCGGCGGCGAGTGACAAGGTGTCAGGGAGGGGGGAGCCTCAGTCCTCCGCTGTCCGCCGACCGAGCCACACGTGCCGCGCTCTCATGGATGTGTCGTAAGGATCAGTGAAGTGAAGTGAACAGTGCGTGAATAATCTTCTAAGCTGGATAATAAAGGATTGTGGAGCACCATGCTCACCTCAAGCAATCAGTACTTGCGCCCGGATTACTTATCGCCGTTGCCTACTACGGTAAGTTTACAGAAGGGTTTCAGGGAGATTGGTTTTTAAACTGTAGTGCTTTGAAAAGTTTAGGTATTTCGCTTTAAAAGCTGGCTGGCTGACTGAGGTGAACTTATTTAGTACCGGTATCAACGCAGAACATGGGGATTAATTTATAAGTGACCTAAATAATAAATCAACTAGTAACTTGACAGGTATCTACGGCAGTAACAAATATAATAAAACTTAATAAATTCATTTCAAAGTTACTGAGGGCTCAAAAGATGTTTCCTAATTTAGTTTAGGAAACATCTTTTGTTTTTTAAAAACGTATCCACGTGATCCATAGCCATTTCTAAAAATTATAAGTTTAGTCAAACTACAGATTCTAATTATTTAAAAGTATTTTTTTTTATTTGCAAGTCACTACATTTTATTCATTTCTCGCAATAACATTATGCAAACACTTTTTACTTTTAAAGTCGGAATTATCTATACAAACTGTGTAAACATAACTAGAATAATGAATAAAACACAACGAATCAAATAATATATCTCAATAATGCAACAGTTGTTGGTAACGTTAATGAAGAACCTAATGAAAAGTCAATCACTAGTTATAAGTAACTACGTTAAAAGAAATAAAGTTACAAATTCACGCAAAGTTATCAAACAACAATAAAAGCGACAAGATTTCCATTTTTCGTGACGTGACGCCGTTTATAATACAATAAGAGTTGAAGGGATGATACGACTTTTATCTTCTTGATTAGTCTTTAGCTTAATTTACTTCAAAACTCAATTTTCTAAACTTTAATGTACGAATAAAAATTGTATATTTTATCGTTATAAAAACACACTATTAGGCAAAGACTTTAAATTTACTAAAACACAAAAATTTCAACTTCGGAAAGATGATTTTAAATAAAAGTTACAGAAAAGCTTAATTACAGTTATTAGTGGTACTTTGGTAAAGTGATTGGTTTTTGTTTGGTCAATCAAGATAATTTTAATTCTAATTAAACTTTTTTTTTTCAAGTATAATAATGTTATTATTTTAGATGCACCAAATAATGTAATTCAATTATGACTGATCTCTGATAAATGTTTACAAAATATAAGTATAACATTAAATGAAAAATACTTCCTACTTCAATTTATAATAAATTGATATGCAAACTTGGCTATAACTTGTAAAAATAACACAATAGTCATAAACATTAGTTCCATTAAGTTATTATTATTATAAATTAACAAGAACAGCTTGATTTTAAAGTATTTTGCATTTTTCTAGCTCCAACTCCAATGCAATTTACACCATCTACAATGTTTTGTTTTTAATTAACTTCTTTTTTTACTCTTTTTCGGTATCTCAATCTAGGCACTTGCATCAGATGCAACTAATCACTACAACACTAAAATAACTGCCCGTAAACGCCAATTTTTTTTAAAATAACTCTGCATTCGCCTCTCTTTTTTATTTCACCAGTAAACTAGAAATCAAAAATAATTTGTTCCATTTTCATCTCGATTCGCCAAGGCTCCGCTTGATTGAATAACGATAGGCGTTTCGCTGCGAAATGAATGGCAGCTTTAAATTAAACAACAAAACTCCGGACAAAACGGAATTAACTGTTTTTGTTCAGGCTGCATGATTTAAAAATTTGGCACGCTTTTAGACAAATTGTAACGCTGGGTACGTAAACAATCGGCGTGAAGTTGTTTTTAAATTTTTGCGATTTTTAATTATACCACACCGCTGTGTCACGATTTTGTACAGTGAAACGAAACAAGTTGGTTTTCGGTCGAATAAAAGCGGTCGATTTAATTTTAAACGAACATTCAAAGTGTTGAAAGGTTAGGCAACGCAAATCAATTACAAGTTGTCAACATCAATATGAATCTTGTATGAAATGTTTATTTCCTTCGACACTCTATTAAGAATCCAATTAGTCAGAAACAACGCGCCACCCCCCGCAATCAAAGCAAAATGTTGACACAACACGACCGCTGAAACCGCCCCCGATGTTCAGTCGAAATAATAGTGCGTCCCGCGATAATAGACGTGACAAGGCGCAAGTTCAGGCGCGCCGCAAATTCACCGGCACAAATTGCCCTTTTCACAGCGAGATTACATCATGCGGGAGCCGAGTGAAATGTCAAGCGGAGCCGACGGCTGCCAGACGCGCGGATAATGGCGCGTCGGCCGCGTGATTGGACGCCCGCACCCCCCGGCACCCCGCGGTCCCTTTGTGCGCCCGTCACTCGCAACCTCGACCCGGACGTTTCATTTTATAAACTGACGGCTTCTCTTTTGTTGCAGCTCGACGCGAAAAAGAGCCCGCTGGCGCTCCTAGCGCAGACCTGCAGCGCTATCGGGGCCGACTCGCCTAACCCCAAACTCATCTCGGCTGCGGAGAAAGCCAGCAAGAAATACGACGAAAAACCAGCCCATATGGACAACAAACCCAGTTTCAAGCCTTACGAATCGTGCCTCACATCGAGAGAAAAGACTAGAACCCCTGAAGACAGAGCATCGTCTGTGAATGCTCATTCGAAGACACCTCTCTCGTCCAAAGGCAGCGCGTCTACCACCCCAGTACAAGCGCGTTGCGGAAGCAACCAGAGCTCCTCTTCTCAGAGAAATTCGCCTCCCGTTCACCGTAAATCGCCTTCAGAAAAGTCAGACGAACGCTCCAGCCCTCTTCATGGCTCACCAAATCCAACAAAATCAAATTCTGATTCTGCTAGTAATTCGTCCATATCCAAGTTACCCTTGACCAGTTTATCGTCCAATGACACCAAAGAACCGTCGAGCTTCAAGCCGAGCATACCTGTATCATCATCCGCGTTTCTGGGTCTGCCACCATCAGGGTTTCCTCTCCCGATGGATTTGATGACGAGCAGTTTGATGGCCGCACAACATCACGCGCTGAAGAATGGATTGAATCCTTATTTGGCGTATGCTAGAATGAAAGCTCCTGGGAATGATTTGGGGGTATGCAGAGATCCGTATTGCACAGGCTGTTCATTGAGTTCGCATTTGCTAAAGTCGGCAGTGTGCCCGGCTGGATGCTCGCAGTGTGATCATGCTAAGACGCCATTTCAGCTGGCCAGTAGCCACCCAGCGGCGGCGGCCTACGCTCATGCACAGCTTGCGGCGTTGGCGGCTGCATCCCAGTTGCCGTTCGTATGCAGCTGGATGGCGGGTGACTCGGCGTACTGCGGCAAGCGGTTTTCGAGCTCGGAGGAGTTGTTGCAGCATCTGCGCTCTCACACGGCCAGTGGCGAACCCAGCGCCAGTCTGTCGATGCTAAGCGCCGCGCACCCGCTGCTGCAGCGCACGTACCCCACGCCGCCGCTGTCGCCGCTGACGCCGCGGTTCCACCCGTACGGCAAGCCCCCGCACATGGTGTCGTCGCCGCCGCTGTTCTCGCTGCCGCCGCACCCGTCGCTGGCCGCCTACTTCCCGTCGTACCCGCTGTTCGGGCCGCGGCCGCTGCACCCGTGAGGGCCGGCGGCGCTCCACGCACACAAGAAGGGGGGCGCCGACCGCTAACGCCCATGCCAAAAGGACATTCGCAACCGAGGACTGTGTACATATATCGTAGTGCTCCTCGGTTCTAGTCGGCTCATATCATCGACGATGCCCGCCAGGGCCGCGCAGCTGTGATCTCTACTCGTAATGTTCGTATGTTATAGTGCACTGATTATTGTGAGAGCTCATCTGTAAGCTTCGTACCGCGTCAGCGGTTTATATTTTCTAGTTAGACTAACAAAATTTTTATGTACCAAATCTATAGATGTAATTTAAATAGTTTTTTTTTAATAAGTTGTTGCAAATCATTAGGATTGTTAATTTGTGTTTGTGTTAATGCGTTGAGGTGTTCTTTAATTACTGGTGACACGTGAGGCACATATCTTGTATCGTAAGTAGTGCGTCGCCGACGCGTAGCCGTAGCGCGGGTAAGATTACCTTAACACCTTATTTTGTATTCATTTTCACTTAATGCAACTTTCCAACTTGTTAAACTGATAAGATCTTAATAACAGAATCTCAACACGTTACTTCATAAAATTTACATTAACGTTAAACGCTTTCGAGATCGCCACTTCACTGTGAAATAGTAAGCAATTCTGTAGTTATATTACGTGATGTAACAAAGATATCGAGGTAGTCTTTAGCTGGTACCATTGCAAACCAGTTACACAATATTTGTTGTTAATGGACATAAATCGAAGAAAATATACGTAAATATTTAATTTCAACATTGACTTTGATTTTTCCTTTGCGAGTCTTCAACCATCGCATATTTCTAATCTACAAACCAACTTAGCAAAAAGTTGACTCAACAGGATGCATTTCATATTACTAAGTTCTAGTAAGTTTGTGTTAAAAGATGCCATACTATGCAAAGTACCGAGACATTTGAGTATTGCTTTAAATAAGTCTTGTGTTAGAACACTAACACCCAGCATGCTTCCTTGTGTGATTCAGTTATGAATTGCTTACCTACAAACTTATTATCAAGCCGGAACTAATCAGCTACAACTGCAAATTGCAACACAGTCGTAAAAACCTTCATAATCAAACAGTTCAACAAATCATTACGCCCGTAATTAGCTGGCTACAATAAATTATAAGCAATTTATCCGTCGGCCTGTCGCCATACATCACTGTGAAACATCGCCGTACGTCTGTTGACGCCTTTACAACGTTCCTCATAAATATGAGCGTTCGAGTTTATCATAGTTGGTTTATTCTGACGTTAATTAGTGTTTGGTAATAAAGTTCGATTGGAATATTTCTTGGACATGTTACATATTGTTGGACATTATGCTTCTCCTGCTAACTGGCAATTATACTAAACGACAATGTCATAGACGCTGATTTAGTTAGAACCTCGTTGCCTGTTATTTGCACTAAACAACGATGCGAATGGTTAAGTAAGTATATTATTTATGAAAGTAACAGCATACAACTTATACGAGTAAAACCACTGCCTCTGATGCTCTGCTTCCGGAATCTAAGAAGTTTCGAAAATATATTTAAAATGTATATACTTAGTAATGACTATAAAAGTTACGAATCGTTTTAATTATGGAATGCTAGAGTTTAGTTTATCTAAGTAGATAATTAATTACATGTTAACTTACAAAATAACTTGACTTATGTCGACAAACCACAGTTTCAAAATATCTTCACAGATCAATGAAGTTAATCTTCGGCATGGCAATTGGCTAAGAAACATAATTACCTAGCCAAATAAACTTAAATACTCTGAAATATAATTTAACACTTATTAAAAGAGTAATTAACTAGGTACGTTGGCCACCAAAATATATGGACGTCTGTATAAAACAAAAATGTATAATAAACTTCACAAGTCACTTGTGGTAAGCACGAGATACCGTTCTTTTAAAGGATCAAGACTTCTGAAAACAAAGTTGTTGCCAATTATTTTCAAATTAATTGGGAAAACGGGTAAAACAGGCAGTAATGTCAACACGTTCAGAAAGCTGTAAAACTAATATTTCCCTCCTCACACCCACCACCATAAATCCACGACGGCGGATTATTGAATTAATAAGATGTTGAAACGCGACTCCCGCGCGAAAGTTAATTGCTTCCTTCTGATTTATTATCCACATTTACATTATTTATACGAGAAAATATGAATATTCCAACCCAGTTCCCAGTTCATTTAAAACGGCATTCATCGTAACTAGTGATAAAATACCCATTGAATTAATCTACAATTTTAAGTTATTTTTTCTTTTCATATCAGATTTAACGAAAGCCTTTTTCGGGTAATGAGTTATTAAGTTACTTGATAAGCCTTAATTTGCTTCACGCGACGTTAATTTTACATTAAAATGGTATGAAACATTTTACTTGAGCTGTACAGAGAATAATTATGGCGCTGTTAAGTAACACTTATCACAAGTCGGTCACAGAGCAGGGTTTTTAGTACCTTCTTATATTCTTTTGCGAGTACATTAAAAGAAGGTTAACACTTAAAATGCTGTACATTTTTTGTCAAAAGCCAGTGCTATTTAAATATAATATTACCTATGTATTAAAGTTAACCATCTACAAATGGGACAACATGGGATTAAGATCATAATAACATTTTTGGTTGAAATATTTTTGAGTATTTTATGGGTTTATTTTTATTTTAGGTAAGCACATCAACGATTAAAATATTACGCAGATTAAAAAACTAGGAAATTCTCAATGTAATTCTTACTTGTGAAAGCTGCAAGAGGACAAAAAATATCGTCGATATAAAAAAATCATTTACCTACAAATAGCTAAGAGAAACGAACAATTAAGCCTTCTAATCTCCTGGTGCTGCCATCTGTTGAGAATTAAGACAGTATACGCGAATTCAACGTCACCATAATGAAAATCGAAAAAAAATGTCCTTTGATAGGATAGGACGCATGTTCTAAGAACATTCTGGATAGTGAATATGTTTTAAAATAATACAATCTGTCCACAACTACATGCAAATGGTACATGAGAGAGTTTCAGAATAATTCCTCTTTTATATTCGATTGTGGCCAGTAAAATCCTCTTTCCATTTATTTCAGCACTTTATCATTCGATATTCTTTCCATTCAACTAAGCCGTCCATTCTCCTACAAGTCCACACTTCAAAAGCCTGTAATCTCTCTATCTCTACTTTTTTGTCGTTCACAAAGGTAAAAAGTGTTTTTCTAAACATGCCCCATCTAAAGACATAGTTAATACATTCGAGTCTCTTCCGCGGCAAAGAGAATAAACTAGCGAGTGTAATGAAGCTCTTTCATAGATAATCTACAAAGTCCGACGGAGCTCAAAGTAAGTACAGCTTTACTGAAAGTGACGCAAAACACGGCACGAAGATAAGAAAATACGAACTTTTATATTCGACAGCATTTTTTTTTCTATTATTATTCAATAATTTACTAAACAGAAATAGCTTTACCATTTAATTCGGTAAAAATAACTTGGTCGATGTTTTGTGATTGATATTAAGTAAGTTATAATAAAAAATTAGGAAGAAACAGGGTTGTCTGAACTTTTTTAAAACATGCCCATGTATTGGGTACCTATTTGAAAAAAAGGAAATATTATAGCAGAAAAATACAGGGATGGTATAATGGATTAAGGAATTCTCGAAAAGCAAACAATATTGGCCCATTATTGGAATTCACGGCAACCTTAATGCATATATATCATTTTATTAGTAAAATAAAACTAAAATACTACAAAACGTTCGTTTCGTTCACCCGCTTGTGGCATGGTCCCTAAAATGCTGGCCGCGTTCCCCCTTTGCACAGCCAGACTGAGCCGCTGGGCAAAGAACGAGCCGGCTCTGGGATCACCCGCCGCTAAAATAAGTCTTTCCGACACCTCTTTAACAAACTTCTTGGTGTCGGAAGACCACGGACCCAAAGTTTCCATTGCAAGTGCCGCAAAAAAGTAATTATCTTTTAGAAAAGCGTATTTGCGGCACTTGATGGTCTGGGCACGGTCAGCGGCGGACCCTGGCTGACGAGCGGAACCCTCGACGTGAGACGGAGCTAACGTGTCCACGCATGTTACGTCCCACGCCAAGGCGCGGCCCAAACACCATGGCACCAAAGTGCAACCGTCAGGTCTTTTGCCATCTGAGGCAGAAAGACCTGAGGGCTCCAGGGTTGCCGGAATATTGGCTGTGCCGAGGGAACGTTTGATGATGTCGTTTAACCTTAATTAGAATTATAAAAATATTCCTTTCGTGTTTGCTACAATAATTTATATTCAACGGTAATATCCTATGAATTATGCAAAGCATTATCACCCATTATTCCACTATTTAACTATGGTTAACGTTTAAATTTGCGTTGGTATGTTGGTATCTACTGGTTTCTGTTACAGATTGCCATTCGTTAGCAATTTATGTCCGTCGGCAGTCCCATTCATTGTGAGTCACAATATCGTTTTGTGGGCGGTTTAAAGTTACAGTTGTTAATTATCTATACCTATTGATAGTCTGAATGCATTTCATTAGAATTAAATTAATGGTAAATACTTACTAGCTATGTATGTAAATGAAATTTTGTGTTCGTGATAGCCGTACATTTAGATTATTCGCATTTTCTTTTAAAATTATTTAGTTCTTTTAGGATTTGGAGCATTTGGGTCCAAATTCCAGTAAGGGCAAATATTAGTGTGATCAGCGCAAATATTTGTTACTGAGTCATGGGTATTTTCTTTGAATTTAAGTAGGTATGCATTTCTTTATGTGAGTATTTATATCGTGGTCTAGTACCCATAGTACAAGCATAGATAGAGCTTAGTTTGGGACTAGGTCGATAAATGACATTATACATACTCTGTTTTTTTTCAGTGTTTATGCTAAATACTTTCTCTCATTGCTTGGTCAACATTTAGAAAGTACAAAATAAACATGCGACTTATACTGTAATATATTTATATCTTAAAATAATAAGGACTGGTCTTTTAAAGGTCGCGTTCAACTAAAATCTGATTTAATCAAAGTAGCGTACGACAATATCCCTCAGTCAACTATGTACAACTTGAATGATTTAGCTACAATACGATTTATCCTATGTACAACTCAAAAAGCTAAATTAGGAGTAGAACGCTATCATAATAATGGGTAAGGAACAAAAAGTTGGGCATGCTAACACTCAGTCAGTTAAATTTTCTATGAAACTTTCCCGTTGTGACACGAAAATTAGGCATACAATTGGAATATACCAAAACAAATAACTCACTCTTTTTACATTCTTATTCGAAAGAATAGGTAATTTTAAGGGACTATTTCCATTAATTTTGTATTTGACCCAATAGTTTTGTTTTAATATCTTTATTTATTTAGCAGACATTTTATGGATGACATGATTGTTTTAAATTTGGGTTGGCATTTTCTCATAAATTACAACAATTCAATGATATCTAATGACATAAAGTGATTGTAATAGTGTAATAAACTAATAAAACATACTAGTTCAAGCTGTTTACGCTTAACCCGTAAGATACACCTACGAGGGCTTCAAGCCAAAAACGAAAGTCAAACAAAGGTCAAATATACTTTTGTCGAAATGTCCGAAAGAGATAAATATTTCAAAAACTTCATAATGCAGAAGTACTTTAAAACCCTATTCCTCGAAATGGTTTTCAAATTAGAGTAATTTAAAAAATATGAACAATCTCAATTGTAGGGATAATTTTCGTCGCACAACAGAACTTTTTTCGACTTCGTTGTTAACTGCGCTTAACTATAGTCCAACTTTTTGGTCCTTACCCTAATAGCGTCAAGTCACGAGAAAGAAATTAAATAGGTACATCACATTAATCATTGGCTTACTGCGACAGTATGCTACGACTATACATATAATTATAGTGGCACTGAGATTAAAGTTGTTAACTCTACTTTACAAAGGTCTAGATTTAAAATTGTATCTTCTATATGGGTGGTAAAAGTCATTTACGAGTATACTTTCCTTATGGTCCTTTCCTTATGTTTTATAAATTGTTGCATGAAATCTTCGTTAGGGCAAAATTAAATAATGAATGAATTCGGAACACTTGACAAAGCAAAAAATTTTATCTTTTATAACATCATATATACGTGTGACTGTGTGTAAGCACTCTCTCGCAAGATTTTGGTGTGTTTTCCTGCTGAAACTACGCAGCTTATTTAATATATATTTTTAATTTAATATTTATAGATTTATATAATGCTAGACTAAGTATACCATTGTAACATTAAATATATTTAAAAAATGACTGACTGCCGAGTTTCTTGCGGCGTTTCTTCTCAGCAGTGGTCTCCTCTTGTGAAGCGCTGGTAGATTCTTGACGTGTAAAAGTGCCCGTGTGGCCTACTTACTGAATAAATGTCTTTTATCTTTTATCTTTTTTATCTTTGTATAATATGAATTTTGAGTTTTCAGGTACATTTTAGAGAGAATAAACTTGTTCCTTTTTCAAAGTTGTGTATGAGTGATTGTCACTAAGGAACGACTTTATCGTCGTTAAGTGACTCAAAGCGCGGCATTTAGAGTTAAACTATAAATCTAGATATATGAGACGTATCCTACCAATGTCTTATTATCCCCTCGTATGTCTTGTCATAGATCTATGCTCAAAATTTGGATATGTTATTTTTCTGAACTTATTTTTATTTTGATACCGTAACACGATACGATAACGGGAATCACGAGGCTATTTGGAACTAAGTAATAATAAGCTTTTAGTTGATATATTTTTTGTCTTGGCTATGATAAAACTGTGAAATTTGTTGTCAGGCTAAGTTTTTAGGTTGTACCAATCCGAAGAGCCCAGAAATTCGTATAATTTTAATCACCTCTGACATACGAGGGATTCAGGGTTAAAACGCCAAGTAAAGAAATATCTGACTTCGTATTTGACCCATTAACTCCGTTTGATTCGCGTTAGTTTTCCAATCGGCGATCGATGTCGTTCCTGAATCATTGAAGCGGCGAGGCGGAGCTAATCGTTGGGTGACTTTTCACAGGGTTGTCACTACATGCTGTTTTAATAAGACTCGAATCGTATTTTCACATGTAAATAATTATTACAATGTCTTTTAGGCACTTGTTCCATTGCTGGCGAAGAAACGATTAGTTTTCGAATATCTTGCTAAAAAAACTAACTAAAGTTATAGATCCTGTGTCAACAAAAGAGACACATATTAATAGTTGATCGTTGGCTGTTTACACTACCAGCGAGAACTTTTCCCACTTGATTTTCGAAACAGAAGATACATGCAAAGAGAAAAGATAAAGACAAGAAGACATACTCGTAAAGGCGTTATGTGTGATGAGTGCGATTATTTTGGTAATATTGCTAAGGAGAGCAATGGTGTTCCTTCATAAGTCAATCATAACTACTACTATTATTTCTACAGACAATTATCATTGGATTGCTCGCTGATGGGTCATTCATTGTCATCATCCTTATCATTGTCAACCAGTATACCACGTCTGAACGTAGGATTCCTCTCATGAATAAACATGTTTAATCGACAGTGAAGTGGCTCTGACGTCAAAAGTCAAAACTGAACGAATTAAAAGTAAAGTCAACACTCATAAGAAAACAGGTATACTACCTTTATGCAGTATGCTTCATTTTTAACACACTCATATGAAAACCAATATCATTCAACCGTATCTCCATACGATCACCACTACACAAAAAACACCCTGTGTCTTCCTAAAACAAATTGTTTCCATCGCCAGCCATGTGGCAACCCTGTAGTCGTGACGGCGGCGACATCAAAGCCGCGGGTCCTTTGTGTCGCCGAGCGTGTCGCTTTTTACTACCGCCACGATTTAATAATAAACGACTGAGTTTAAGTGTCGTGTGACAACTGTGTCTGCGCTATCGTGGCACGACAGCTTTGATGGTGTAGTAGCACGTGTTTTGAGGTGAAGTTTTTGGATTTTAAAAGCTGCTTTTGAAGTATCTAGATATTATAATTGAGCAGGTTGTGTATATGAAGCAAAATATGTGTAAGTTACAATAATGGACTCTTATTCGTACATCTAAAGTCAACTGAGCCTGTATTCTTATTTATTTATTTGGCACAATTATAAATTAGGTAAGTATAAACTTAATTCATAATTTACATAAATCTTTCGTAGATTTAATTTACTAGTTCGTAACTCGATTACAACTATGCACGACATTTTAAACCAACCAACACCAAAAAAACCAAATACATGGAACAAAGAGTGTGAATGAAACGCCACAAGTTACCTTTGATTTAATTTGGCTTCTTAGAAATAGTTCCAAGGAGACTAGCAGTACTACTACTAATAATATCGACTTGTGGATTACTTATCAATAGGTCGTTGAAAGTTTTAAATTTAATAGTTAATTTAATTAATTAAAAATTTGTTGCGCTTATAGAAAAGTTGTGTTTGTATGTTAGTTCGATGATAACTTTAGTTTTGTTGATCAGAGGGGTTATTATGACATAACTATGCAGTTATGCCGTAGCTCTGTCCTTTACATTCACCGTTAAATGAACTGCATAGCTATGTCATATTAACGCAAAAGGATTTTTTTTGAGATTTAACATAAATATCGCTCAGGGGTTGCGGATTTAGTGGGCCAACTACATGTAAATAAACAGTTTACAGCCCCAGTTATACAGTTATGCTACGTAAAATTCAAATACAGTTTCAAGTTTGACACTTTCTAGGGAATCATTTAAAAGCAAGTATGTATGTATGTAAACTCTTTATTGTACAAACAGAAAATAACAGATCAAAAATAAAACAGAAACAAGAAAGGTATGTACAAAGGCGAACTTATCCCTATAAGGGATCTCTTCCAGTTAACCTTTGAGCGATTGAGAGAAGAATAAAAACAACGGATGGCTAAACGTACAATGTATTAAAGATACAGAAGATTAAAATAATAATAGCAAATAAATATGTAGGTATAATAAATATATATATTAAATAGGATAAATAAATAAGAAGTCATTTTCGTGCAAAAACAACAGAATATGTAATATATTTTGTTGTACGTAAGGTTTATATTCTAAATAAATATATGTGGTCGCTCAATCGCGTCTACTGTTAAGAGTTACAAGTAAAAGTAACTAAAGTAGGTATAGCTCCACTTTCAGTAATTGGCTACTGAAAATTTAAATCAATAATTCAAAACACTAAGTGGAGGGAACTATCGCTAATTAGCTTATTCTAAAGTGGCTACTTTAACCTTGATTTACTTTACAGGTTGATTTGAAATCGTTATTCGAACTCACTTTTTTAACTTGAAAATTTAAAGTCAATTTTCATCATCATCATCATTATTAAATCACGCCTGTTTCCCAGAGGGGTATGCAGAGACCACTTCTTTCCACTTGCTACGATCTTGACAAATTTCTTTCGCTTCTTCCACATTCATACATCGAGTCATGCGCGCCCTTTTCCAGTATTTCCCCGATTTAATTCGAAAAAGTACGCCTAGGGCGTCCCCTTTCGACCCTTCCACTCACTTTCGATCTGTATATCTCTTTCATCCATCCTTTCCAAATGACCGAACCATCGAAGCACGCCCTTTTCTCAATCTTAGTCACTACATCTTCTTTTATTAATTTGTTTTTAGTTAATTTTCAACCACTAAAATTTAAAAGATTAAGATATCTAATCGCCTCTAATCCTAACAATTTGATACAACTTACGTCATTTTTATTTTATTGCTACACGATCACGAAAACACCCTATAGATAGGTATATCTAGTTTAACACAGCAGATAGCACCTTTTACCAGATGTCACATTTAATCTTAAAGCCAATACAAATCGTGACGGTAGCTGCCTGCCGAGTAACAAATCAAGCCTGCGTGAGATACTCGATCGGCGATCGACGTCGGCGGTCGGCGTTCGGCCTTCGGCGTTCGGTATTCAGCGATCGGCGATCGTCCGATCCTGATTAGCAATTACCGCTGTCGCTGACACTTGATTGACTCGGGCAACTTGGTCAATATGGTCTGGTTTACTCGACGTGTTTAGATGTTCAGATTGGAATAACGTTTTTCGTCAGTTTACAAGGTCCAATAAAAAAGCAGCCAAGTGGGAGGCGGACTCACCCATGAAGGGTTCCGTAGCAGCCATTTTATAAAACCTTAATTGACGTATTAAAAAAAACTACTTACTAGATCTTGTTCAAACTCATTTTTGGTTGAAATTTTGCATGGTAATGTACATCATAGACATACGGACGAACAGACAGACAGACAGACATGACGAATCCATGGAAGGAAATGAACTTTGTTTCTTTAAGCTTTAAGTTGGGTTCGTTAGGATAGTTATTTAAAAAAATCCTGGAATGTTTCAATAAAGTTACCAATAACAGTACACATTAACAACTCTACCTTTTTTTTAATTTTCACCAATTTACTTAGTTTAGATTTCAGGCAAAAATAATAAGACATTTTCGCTACGAACGCGAGATTCATGTCTGCTAATTTAGTTTACGTTGAGCTATGTAGACTTCGGCTAAAACGTAGCTAAATCTACATAGAACATGTTGAAAAATACCTCACGTCAGAGCTGAAAGTAAGCTTCAGTCGAGGCATTTACATTTATCACAAAATCTTATGGGAATAAAACTAAGGAGCGGCCTCTTTAAACGCTGTCGATTTAACAGCATTATCGATGCCACTAATACGCAGCAAGCCAGTGAGAGGCGGTTTTCTAAATCAGCTCAATCTACGCTTCTATAGCGCTTATTCATATACAAAGCGCATTATACGAAGTCGTATCTATTCAGCCCCCACAAAGAAACACGATCCGCTCGGTACAGTCAAAGTCAACATAATTTAAAGTGTAGCACTACAGGCAATAAGCAGATAACCATCGCACAGTCGAGTGGAAGAGTGATTAACGTTGCTCGCGCCACTTTGAAGCCGACTTGGGTTGCACAGTCAGGTATGAAAGACAGTACGGTATAGTTCGTATCTACATTCCTTACCCAATATACTATACTACATACTAGCAGACTCGACAGACGTTGTCCTGCATGATATCTGATATAAGTTTTTTTCTGCAATATCCGCAAATTAATTTAAGCCTGTTGAAACTGATTAAAATTGGGCCCTGCAACACAGGGAATCCCAGCGCAGGACCCAATACCATTGTTATGTCTTAAGTTAAGTTTTTCTGAATAAATATTTTCATTTTCATAATTATCTGCCATGCAGGACAACGCCATCTGCCAGGTTTATTTTTGAATCTAAACCATCACTTACTTGTGGGAGGTATTTTACTTGTGGGAGGACCTTGTGCAGGGTCCGTCCGGGTTGGTACCACCATCTTATCCATTAACCTACCGCCAAGCAGCAGTGTTCGCATCGTTGTGTTCCGGTTTGGGGATAAGACAGCCGGTGAAATGACTAGCATAGAGGCATTCCATCTTAGTCCTCAGGGTAGGCAACGCATTTGCAGTCTTGTGAATGCGAATGTCTATGGGTCACAGTATCCACTTACCATCAGGTGGCCTGTGTGCTCGTTTGCCTTCCCATGCTATAAAAAAAAAAAAAAAAACCTCGAATCCACTTGAACACACACAAAAAAAATCATTCAAATCGGTTCAGCGGTTTAGGAGGAGTTCACTGTCAACACACGGACAGAAGAATTATATATGTAAAGATAAGATTATAAAGACAGCCGGTGAAATGACAAGCATAGAGGCATTCCGTCTTAGTCCTCGGTGAGTGCAGTCTTGTGAATGCGAATGTCTATGGGTCACAGTTTCCACTTACCATCAGGTGGCTAGTGTGCTCGTTTGCCTTCCTATGCCATATATATATATATATACTATATATCCTTTAACTTACCGCCCAGCAACAGTGTTCGCATTGTTGTGTTATGTTGTGTGGATAAGAAAGCCGGTCAAATTAATATCATAGAGGCATACCATTTTTGTTTTTAGGATTGGCAATTAATGTGTATTTTTAGGATTGCAGTTTTTCTGTATCTTACTTGCCTCAATACGTTTTTTTAGCCTGCGTTAGAGTGTCACTGCAAGATAAAAACTCTCCCTTCTTTTTCACCATTCTACTCTACTGATTGCATGCTAGCCAATCGCTTTAAAACACGTCCAACTCATCCACCACCTCTTGTTTGAGATCAATAGGTACCTAATGACAATGAGAAAATTATGTTTAGTAAATATTATTATGCACTAGCAAATAACAAAATTGTTTCTAGAAACTATTTTCACCATATTCATCTCTGCACTTACGTTTCAACCAATTACTCAAGCAATCAGCAGCATTTACCAAAAAATTTAAATAACCTAGTTCAATAAGTATCCGGACTTAAAAGTAATGTGAGAATGATCATTTAGATGATCATCAAAACCGCACGGATTCCGAAAATGAAACAACATTACATCTGACTTTCTCGTATCGCGCCCTTTTTATATAGAATAGAATAGAAATCGTTTATTCGGTGCTAAAATAAAATTAACATAAACAACAACAAAAACATTTTAAAAATTAGAGTAATACAAACTTAGAGTACTTAGTCTAAAATTAACACCGAAAAGGTTGCCACTCAGCATGGTATCAGGCTTACTAGCCTTGACGATGGTTTTCAGGGCCACCGGATTGAAGAGAGAGGAAGCGCTGCCAATCCATCTCACTGCTATTTATAAAGAGTACTTAATGCTTAAACTAAATTAGATATTGTAAATTTTTCTGAACATGAGACTTATTAATTATTGCGTGTGTGTGGTGTGTGTTTGTGTGTGCGTGCACGCGTGTGAGTGTGTATGTTTACATTTTTTTTTAATTTTTTTTTTTAATATTAAATACATAATTTGAATGACAAAGAAAATTAATAATAATAATAATAATGCAATGAATGAATACAGGACGTCTGCTAAGTGTTGGCTAATTGGATATTTAGTAAATATTGCTTCATTTTATGTTTTAAGTTTGTAACGTTTTTAGAGTTTCTGATTGGCGGTGGCAGATTATTCCAACATTTCGTGGCAGCGTAGCGAAAGCTGCCACGAAAAGCAGTCGTCCTGTGCTGGGTACCAATTAAGAGTGAGGCAAACCTCACCTGACGTTGTGATTGTTTCAGTTTTTCGTAAAGATAAGATGGCTCACCACTATTTATAATGCCAAAGATTAGAGCAGCTAGATGTAAGTTACGTCGATTTGCCATATTTAATATCTTATTAATATTTAAAAATGGAGTTATATGTGATCGACAGGGCACATCAAAACAAAATCGAATACAAGCATTTTGAATGCGTTGCATTAATCTACTGGTACGCCCTAGTAAACAACCTCCAAAGACAGAATCAGCATAGTTTAGTTTTGACAATATGAGTGACACACAGTTTGTTTCGCAAATTAACACTTATATAGTCACGGACACGATATAATATTTTTAGCCTATAAAAACAGTTGCGCATAAGTTCTAACATGTGCTTCTCGAATCGAAGCCTGCCATCCATAATAACGCCCAAGTTACGAGCTTCTGTTACTTCTTTTAAAATATCGCCCTTAATAGAAACTTGTGGATTATGAAGATGTATATCATTGATTTGTTTATTAGATCCGCACAAAAGAAATTATATACTCGTATTTTATAAGAGCAGTGCAGTAAGCTTAGTATGGCTGCGTCTATATCGCGAGTCAAATGTGGATGAAGCACCCGTCACTCTTGTACTTATGTAAGGCAAACCTTGGCTAATTGGTGATAGTTAGGTTTATTGACAATGTAATATTATGTATGTATCAAATTATTTTGGAATTATTATTATGTAAAAGAAAATGAAAATTCATTTTAAATACCTACCATTGTTTAAATACTTATTTTATGGAAAACCTATTGTATGAATTTACTAAGCATTTATTTTGGCATGTGAAAAAGTAGGTAATTCGGTGATATTCAGGTTATTTGGTGATACAATCAGGTTAAGCTGTGGTGTATTACAATTATAATATCCTCTGTTATGGTACAGGAGTGCAACCTCATGATGATGGCGGCAGCTATAGGCTTCCAAAGAATATAACACTTTTTTACAGCTTTATAAATACATACAAAACATCAATTACACCTCGCATCCACTCATCTAAGAATGTAGGTCAGGTCAAATTAATTTGCCATTTAATTTTGTTTTTTTTAATTTTTGTGTGTTTGTTCGGATTTTCGCCCTAAGCTATCATAATGAATGCAAGCCGCGCTATCTACTGAAAAATAGTACCATCTATAAAAAGTTTAGATAACTCCACTATGAGACGATAACACACTATCACCGAATAACTGCGTATCACCGAATAGCCAAGGTTTGCCTTACGTGTCAGAAGGTGACGGATGCCTTCCACACTTTGTCACGCGATAAACGCAGCCATATTTGCCCCCCTGGGGTTTTTTTATTACGTATATACTTTACTTTTCCTAAATTTTGAAATATTAAAAAAAGCATAACACACCTTACTGTTCAACAAAGTTGACTGCGGCGGCGCGCGTCGTCGGCTCAGATTAACGTCGGCTACCGCTCCGGTTAGTTTTTTATTTGGCCGACGTTACTTTACGTCTTGTTAAGGAGGGGCAATAATTTAGACCTGCCGTTTTATTTTGGTAATAGTGAGTTTTTGGGTTTTGAGACGTTATTTATAGCGGATATTTGGTATGGTAAGTAGCTACAATCTGACAAAACATTATGAATCTGTTGCCCATAATCTTAAATAGGGTTGTCAGATACTTATTGCTGACTATTATTGCCGCGGTGATAGTTGTTAGTTTTTATAAGCCGAACATGCTTCCATATACGTCTTGCTCTAAAAGTATTTAACAACTAAATACAGTTGCCACATTCTTCTAGAATAGAGTCTACACACTTCATATGATAACTTGCCTAGGTCCTAAGTCAAACGGTTGAAAACGTTACTCAATGCCCGTTATAGATAATTTGATGGCAAGTTAAGCAAGCTTTTTTTTATAGCATGTAGTTAAGTATAATGCACATTGCGCCTCTTTAAAAAGAAGCAGATTAGTTTTTTTTTTATACAAGTGCGGAAAGTACGAGAATGTCATGTCATTTAAATTTGAAAATGACTGATCCGCACGTGTATCAAACTTTTTTTAATACATTAGCAAAAAAATGAGAATCTGTGTATCTGTGTATTTGTGTATCTGTGAATGCGTGTATATGTGTATATTTGTATGTGTGTATCTGTATATGTGTGTGTATTTGTGTATCTGTGGATGTGTGTATCTGTGTATGTAGAACATTTGCACTGTATGTGCGACTTTTTGTGTTTTGGAATATAGTTCTGTTGACTTTTGCACTACACGCAAGTATCGCAGCCTTCAATTAGCAGTCTTATAAGTAGCTGGCCACTTTTGTACCTTGTCGCTGTAACGCCTTGGACAGATCAGTGCACCCATTCAAACAAGACGTCAAAGTGACAAAGGACTTAAGTATGCTGCCACTTTTTAAGGCTAAATGAACCATCATGATACGAAATTTACACCGTCAGAATCGAAGTGAATTTAAATATAAAAAAACACATTTCCCGCGTTAACCCATTACCTCTCACGACGTTTAAAAAAACACTAATTAAGAAACAGTAAACAATAAACAGCTAAGTTTATTATACACGTCTCGAGGTGAAATTAACACGTGGGGATTGTGTAAACATTTATATGGATCCATTAGGACGTGGGCTTGTAGCTGCCAGACAGACAGACGGTGTGACAGGCAACAAAGACATCAGTCATATTAGTTTTTAATGACAAGGAATAGACGCTAGAAAAATGAGCAAGAGAAATACTAGTAAGTAAAGAAAAGAAGGTGAAAGAAAAAGTAAATTATGCAAAAAAAAAAAATTTTTTTTTATGACATGTGAAGGCAAACGAGCTCACAGGCCACCTGATGGTTAGTGGAAACTTTGACCCATAAACATTCGCATTCACAAGACTGCAATGCAATCCTAAGACTGCAAATGCACTACCAACCCTGAGGACTAAGATGGAATGCCTCTATGCTAGTCATTTCATCGGCTGTCTTATGCCCAAACTGGAACACAACAATGCAAACACTGCTACTTGGCGGTAGGTTAATGGATAAGATGGTGGTACCAACCCGGACGGACCCTGCCACATGAAGGTCCTCCCACCTGTAATTCCATCACATAAGGTCAAGCGAGACTATTGTGACAGAGGGGCAATTGTATGGGAAAAACGCAAGCGTTCCTAATTATGTGGCTACCACTCTATATCCTTTTTTGGACACCATTTGCTTTCTTGGTTGCTGGCTACCTATAGGTAATTATCATGCCTATGAAACCAGCGGTCCTGGGTTTGATTACCGGTAAGAGCCAATTTTGTCTGATGATTGCGAATATTTGTCCACGAGCCTGCTATTTCTATATAAGTTCATTTAATACTGATTGTCTATTACTCCATAGTACAAGCATTGAGCTAACTTTGGTACTACTTAGGTTTATATGTGTGAGATTAACCCTATTTCTTTCTTATAAGTTTATTTTTGAAAGATCTCCGCCACGATCGGTCCTGTACTCAACAACCTAGTCGCAATTCAGTGGTTTCCCGTGATTCTTATCAGATTTTTAGCCAGACTTATATAAAAGGGATTTTTTATTTGTTACCCTGCATATATAAATCCTGACTAAGAGTTAAAGGCAAAAACGTACAAACTAACAGCGCTAAAAACATCATTATAGGGCCTTATTACACGGAATTATTTTCAACCATGTTAATTTTACACACTCAGTGCCAAGTTTTAATCAATAAACAAAATGGCCGCGATACGGAGCTCTAGGCACTTAAGGTATTAAATAACAATGTAAAAGTACCGTTGAACTAGAGCTCAACTCACATGGTAATAAAGATAACCGGAGTCATGCTGAACCTATCGTAAACTAAAATGTATCTAACCTTGTGTAAACACTCAGGCGGTATTATTTGAACTATAATATAGCAGCATGACAAGCTGCGAACTATAAATTTCCTATAGCCGTCAGCGCGTCTGTTTACGATTATATCGTTAAAAGACGGCTTATTTCGTCAACATACCTCATAGAGCAGAAATAAAGCTGTTTTAAAGATGCGTCTATCCATTGAATTTGTATGATTTCACTACCACTATCAGTGGGGCTATTATGACATAGCTAAGGACAGAGCTATAGCAGGTATATAGCTCTGTTCTTTTCTCTCACCGTAAACTGAACTGCAAAGTTAGGCCATAATAACCCCCCAGGTCACGTCTATAATCTAGGCTATTTCTCTTTAGCGGTTTTTTTGTAAGTATGTACGAGTAGATTTGACTGGGCTGATTCCACTTCTTATAACTATTACATTTATTGCAAGAGCAACGACCCTGTTTACGAAAGAATAACATTTTTTTGGTCATGTTTTTATTTTACTCGTCTTTTAGACATTATTATTTGTAAATAAAAATGTGTGGGTTGCTATTATTTTTTATTTTTTTTCGTTCATTAGGTTCTTTTAAAATATGCCTTTTCAAATACAAAGAGCACGTAAATTTGCCTTTTATTTGGAGTCAAGTTTATTTAATTGAACCTTACTTCATTAACCTAAATCTATCGTCCACATTATGCTTCAAGTAAGAAGTAGCTTTCAGCAAACAATCCTTAGGATTATACAGTTAGGTAAGGTATTCTTTCGTGCATTGAATATCCCTATTCCATAATTACATAAATTAAACCGTATTATATCTTTTAGTCACCCTACAATGTCGCGTCTGCGTCTAGTTTATCTATGCCAACCATAGCGCCCAGGCTGTTTGTTTTACATACAGTATTTATGGCACCAATTAGATCTTCGTCTATTAGCCCCGGAGAATTTACGAGCGTAACGGACTTACCCGCCATATTTATTTTCATAACAACACCTCTGTCAAGGTATTTTTAAACCAAAGGTTGGCTGAGGAAGCTGAGGTATTGAGTGCTTCAAGTATGTTGACACAGCAGAGGGCAAGTAGCGTGTTTACTTTTTCATGTTCTTTTCATGTTGTTTACTGGTTTACGAGTTCTTCCTTTAAATTTAGTCACACTGGTAAACATCTTAGCCCAATTGTGCAAAATGTGTTTACAAAATTATCAACAAATTTTAAGAGTTGGTAATTCTGTAGCTCTGCCTACCCCACTCTGGGAATGAGGGCGTGAGTTACTGTATGTGTGTATGTATGCATATTGGACGCGATGCGGTGATAGGCCTTTAATTAAAAGACAGAGTTTGGAAAATTATACTACGCTCCAAGTAACCAACAAGTGTCAACCTAACCAAGTGGAAAAACAAGTCATAATAGTAGAAAAATAAGAACAAGACCTTGCCGATAACTGTACGGCCTGGGGTATTGTACAGATTGAATCCTGGACTTCGTAAAGAGGAATTTGTGGAGAGGCCTGCTAAGAGTGTTTAAAACAGAGTTGTCTAGATGAGGTGGGTCGGTTGGTTGAATAAAGAGTTCTATTATTCTGTTTGAGTTCACTCGGTTTTCACAATCAGTAGATGGCTTTCTGTTATCTGTAAAGAGAGTGCCCTCCGCTTCTTCGGTCATATCGTGCGTACTTCGAAGCACAGTCTGGAGAAGCTAATTATTTTGGGCCAGATGGATCGAAAGCGTACTCAGAGCAGAGCACCAGCAAGATGGTCTGACGTCATCAAGAAGGCGGTGGGCGGCAGCATGCACCGGGCGGCGCACTCGGCGTACAACCGCACAGACTGGCGTAACATAACCTGTGGTCGCGATCCTCATCAGTGAGGGACCGAGATAGAAGAAGAAGATGGGCATAGCGTCTGTCTGTATTTTATCTTATCTTTAACAGATAGGCCCTTTTGAGTATACTTCGGCCCTATTGGACAACCCCTCAGTTCCCTAAACAGGTTTTTAGGATTTTCCTTTATACGTAAAATCATCGATAATGCTTTATGTAAGAAAAACTCCCCGGTACACGGTAACCGTCTACGTTTTATTTGAACGCGGTATCTTATGATCACCAGTCTTAACTCGTGATTCAATATATATTGATTTAATTTTATTCATATTATTTGCCAGGGTATATTAATAAAAAAAATACATTTGGGTATTTGAATTGGGGTATTTAACATGTTCAACATTGCACTCACAGTTGTGTGTAAATGGAACAATACTTGTATAGACATTTATTGCATTTTCATGGCAACTGAGTTTTGAGCCAAGTCAGCTAGATATTAAATGCGTAGTTTTATTGTATGTCGTCTTTATTGTGCTCTCAATTACAACTTTGAACAAAATCCTGGATGTTCTTCAGTAATTGTTTAAATATTTATACATAATATTATAACCTCAAAAAGACCTCTACTTTGAAACTCATTGCCTCGACCTAGAAGAACTTATTTTCTCAAAACGGTGTTAATGACAGTTTTTACTGGTATAGGTTAGTATTATACTATATTATTTCGGTTTTTTCTTCGGCAAAGGACGTCCTAGACTCACATACAGTGATGTATGTGCGTGGTCGAGATTTGAGATGTACTGAATAAGGGCCAAATCATGAGCACCCGAATCCGACGTACGTGCAAGAAGAGGTTGATGGATGTTGAAGCGAAAGTTGTATGTTAAGACCGGTGCACCTGGCGTTCCATCGTCTCTGCCTGCCCCATTGGGAGACAGGCGTGAAGGTATGTATTTTAGTATAATATTTAACTGGTGGATACTAGTACCACAATACCGACCATCGTGGAAATTCTTGAGGAAGTCCAAGCAACAAACAAGCAAAAGCAGTGAACGTGTTTTGGCTGAAATAATGATAATAAACTGTATTTTTTTTTTAAAGCCAACCATCACTCAATTCACTCTCAACCAACATTTTAAAAAGTTCTCACCCGAAATGTATCTTGATATTTTTATGGTCCTTCGACCCGGATACCGCTGACCCTCCCATTCACTATCAAGCTATGTTTACGTTTATACAGTACTAATGCACCGCATAAAGCTTATCAGCGGGGTGGCAGTGAACAGCCATGTTTATGACGCTTCCGACTTCCGCTAACTTCCGGCGGGTGCTTTGTGCTACTTTGTTTTTTTAGGGTTACGTCAACCCCTGGGAAAGAGTATGTTTGCGGATTAAAAGGAAGTGTTTTTGTGACCTACTTTACTTTTAATTTTAACCATACCAGTACCTATAGTTAAGATAATCAGTTTCTGATAAAAGTTTATTCTTTGTATAATTTAGGGATGTCTTTTTTTATTTTATTACATGGGCGGTTTAATATATTGGTTGTAATGTTTAAATAAAATATCAAATAATTAACACCTCTTAACACATACTTATCCACACACGTACCTTAAACACAACACTTCACACTTCACTTAACACTTCTTACTTTTACCGTCAAAGATTTAAAAAAGCATACACTATTATTATCTAAACTTATACTTACCACTTTCTGAACAAATATAACTATTCTGCATTTAATTTCACACATTTTATGCCCTACACCCTTCTTAATTATGTCTTTGTTTCCCAAAACTATTCCTGCTCGGGACAGAAAGTTAAATGGAATCCTGAGTAGTTCCAGTTCTCGTTACAAGTCTGATTAGTATTTCACTTGTATTATGCCTTTTCATGTACCACGGATATTCATATAGGAAGAGAACAAAACAATGAATACGTAACTTAGGTACTCCATGTTCAATAACTTTATTGCATTCCTTTTTTTTTTTACAGTTACTAATTTGCAGGTCAAAAAAAGTCAAAAAGGACCTTGTGCAGGGTCCGTCCGGATCGCTACCACCATCTTATCAGTGATCGCATTGTTGTGTTCCGGTTTGGGGATAAGACAGCCGGTGAAATTACTAGCATAGAGGCATTCCATCTTAGTCCTCAGGGTTGGCAGTGCATTTGCAGTCTCAAATGTCTATGGGTTACAGATCCCACCTAGGTACCATCAGGTGGCCTGCGTGGTCGTTTGCTAAGTGCACACACAAAAAAAACATGCTCGAAATATTTTAACTAAGACGCTGAGAGATTTGAGCACTTCTTTGTAATAACAAAACCTTGAGCATTCGCTATTTATGGTCAAAAAGCGGCAAAGGCTCGGCGAATTTACTTGTGTTGAATAATTCGCTAAATTGCTCTCTAGTCTTATTACAAGTGAATGCTCACCGTTGTGTTTCATGTCATTGTCATCTTTATAACAAGATATACCTACTTAAACATAAAACAATACGTTTCCGAAGTTTGACTTTCTAGAATATAGCGGGCGAAACAGCGCGCCGGTTACTCAGCATCATAATAAAACCGATCTAAATGAAATAAAAACAGCCAGCATTATCGAATTAGTATCCGAACCTCGACCGTTCATTACAATATAAATACCCCATAAAAACAGTGTTTTACGGCCAGTTGTAATTTCTAGCTGTTTGTTTTGGTTTATAACAATGTTACCATTCACCATCTTGTAGCTGTTCATAAATCACTAGTTACTGCATTTACTGGCTATATATCAGTCTATTCCAACTCTATTTAAACACTTTTTAAATAAACAGTAAGGTTAAATTGAAGACATTTCTTTAAGCAATAAGAAATAAGTATACTTTTGGTTCTGTTATCAAGCCAATAATCACAGATAGGTACCTACTTGTATACGAGTTTGACTGGAGACCAATAGGTTTTTAAAAGCCTTTACAAGTTCTAAAGGCTGAGACTGCCTTAACTTTTATGGGTTTTTATGCCTACACATATGACCTATAAGGGATGCATAGGATGCATAGTTTATTTAAGGAAAATTTCGAATGAAGTTGGCACGAGTAATAAAGCGTTTAAATGTTTGTTTTATAACTTGGCAGTAAAATTGGTTACGAGTTAAGAGATGATAATAAACAGTCATGGTATATTCTGGGACGTTCAGTAGACATCTTGAAAATCCGAAAGAGATTAAGATTACGATTTATTAGAAGAAATTATAATAATATTAATAAACAAAGGGTGATGAAAATACTTACTTAAATCTAAAACAGCTTAGAGTGTGCACAAAAAGCACATTTAAATGATTACACTATTTAACGTAATGACAGTTTTTATTGTCTACACTGGCCTGAGTAAGAACTGCTATAACGTCAACGACATCATTACGATATTGAAGCAAGATGTAGAAATTATTCTACAGTGTAATAGCCCATTATAGGCCGCATACATGATTCCACCGACGTGTGTAAAAAAAACTCTTCATTATCCTAACCCAACCTACACAGGAAAACCCTAAAAGGTACTAGGGACCATTTTTGTAATATTTATCATGAATCATTCATAGAATGTGTAATTGATATGCCTCCTTCTTCGTACCCATTAGGTACCTCAACTCTAGTAGCGCGCCTCTAAATCTCGCTATCGGATCCACTCCCGCGCATAAAACACGTATACATAAACGGGTGCTATCTCGATCCGGTGATATTTACGCCGTCGATCACTATCGGCGGTCGTTTGTTGGTGAAGTGCTGGGACATTGTAAGACCTTGGTCACAAGTGAAAATACTAAGGTAAGTATTTTGTAATTTTCATGTCATTTCCAAATAGAATAAAAGAGAGATACTCTTAAGGAATTACTGTGGGAAATTTGGAGAGGATCATATCATAACCAACACTAGATTTATAGATAGTGATGCACAACTAATATGTAATTTTTGAAGTTTTTTTTAAACATAAACATGTAATAAAACAGATACAGTATTTTTATAGAGCATAGCTCTAATTCTAAGCAAATAAGCACGATATTTATTAAAATCTTAGGTTTAAAAATAAATCGGTAACAGTTACTTGTGGGAGGACCTTGTACAGGGTCCGTTCGAATTGGTACCACCATCTTATCCATTAACCTACCGCCAAAAAGCAGTGTTTGCATTGTTGTGTTCCGGTTTGGGGATAAGACAGCCGGTAAAATGACTAGCATAGAGGCATTCCATCTTAGTCCTCAGGGTTGGCAGTCCATTTGCAGCCTTGTGAATGTCTAATGGGTCACAGTTTCCACTTACCATCAGGTGGCCTGTGTGCTATTTGGCTTTCCTAATCCAAAAAAAAAAAAAAAACTGTTAATGCACTTTAAAATAATATTTTAATCACGCACTTTCTATGTATTTAGGTATATTTTTCTCTGAACAATACCTACATGTATGTTTATCATTGTCTAGTACCTATAGTTTTAATTAAGACAACAGCTTAGTTTGGGATTAGTTCAATTTTTCTGAAATTGTCCCCAGATATTTATTTTTAATTTAATAATTGAGAACCTAGAGCTCATCTATAACCTAACTAAAAACTAAATGTAAATCTAAAACTGGATGTTACAGTCTGTCTTATAATAATTAAATCATTATTTAATGCCTATAATGTTATAGTTTATTGAATCAAATGAATAGTAAAATCTTAACATAATTAACCCTGCGATTGATTAAAAACCAGCATATTATTATTTAACCGGTTTTAAGTTTTATAATGTAGAAATGTAAATAAACAACGATTAAGATGTTTTTAAGTTTCATGTTTTATAAAAGAAATCAATTAGAAACCGGTTTCCTCTTATTTTAGTAAATAAGTTTCTTAAGTTTCTTCTCAATAGATCTCATCCTCTGAAACTTCCAGCTAACTTGAACATTGCTAACATAATATTACTTTGTATACAATACTCACTTTTCAAAAATAGAGCCCTTTTGGTGTTTTATTTGTTCATTTTTGTTATTTCTTGGCAACCTTACTACTTTTAGGATATTTCCTGAAGACAATATTTAATTTTCAAAAGTAAATAAAATTACTTTAAAAATTATGGGTTCTAGAGAAACATTGTAGTTGCATAATTAATCGGGAATAAGATGTATCTTTTGACCTGTTTTACGACTCATACAGGGGTGATACCAAATACTTTTTATAAAACTTTTGCGTCAATTACTGACTATACTCGAAAATCTAATTAGATTCCAAAATCTGACAGTGCCCATCTTGATTATTTCTTTATTAAAATATAATTTCATAAACATATCAATGAGAACTCGTGTAACCAGTAATATTAGGGTCAGTTTAATTGATAAAAATACCTACACTTAAACCAAAATGCAGTAATCACAGCGAATGTGCGTCGGTTGAGGTTAGGATTTAGGAATCTAATTACAGTTTCGAGTATAACTGACCACGCATAAACTAAACTAGTCAAAAACCAAGTAGAAGCTGCAATTTTAAGGAGTCAATCAAGCCAGCAGCTCATCTGATTTAAAGTGACAAGGTATCACTGACAACCGGCGTGACACCTCAACACCTGGAGAGGAATCCTGCGTTGCAGGCCTTGGAGAAAAGAGTGCTGGGGATTTACCATGTCATTTTTATGCAGTCCAGTTTCAGTTTACTGTGAGTGAAAGAGACAGAGCTGCTATAGTTATAGTTATAGCTATAGTTCTGTCCCTTACATTCGTCCTGAATTGAATTGATTAACCATATTATTATAATAGTAACCCTCCTTCTGACGTCTTGGGTGATGTATAAAAAGGTGTTTTACAGAAAGATTTTCAAAATTCGACCCCTTACGGAAAGAAATATAGAAACTCGTGAATCAAATTCTTTATAAATATGAAGTCGCAGGTAACGAAGCTTCGAGTATCGCATAAAGGAACGAATAATTGTGCAAATCTGAAAAAATCTACAGTAAAAATTAAGTTAAAAGCACTACACTTGAGCCCACACCCTTACCTAGGTGTCGAATTACACGAGAACTATCTGTTAGTCCCAAACTTTTACGACGCAAGAAAACCGATAACATCTCCAACACATAATTTACAGATAAAGAAGCGTGGGCAGCCGTTAATTGTGTTCAAATATATATTAAAGTTAATAAATGGGATTTAGAGACGTGTTTAGATAGTCTTCTGTTTAGAAGGTGTTATTAGATGTGTGATAACTGAGATGTTATTTGTGAATGAGATGCCGCAGCTGTCTCCGTGGTGCTTGGATTTTAAGAGATAGAAAGTTATTTTTATGAAACTAGGAATGATTTAGTGGCTGATTACGAATATAATAATTAGTATTATAAAATTGCTGTAGTATTCTGTAATCTTTTTTATATGAACATAATAGCTATTATTGTGCCCCTACCCGGTTTTAAACCCGCTTACCACCAATGTGTCTTAAAGGTAGTGTTTTATACGTCTGAGGCTAAAGCGTATCCTTTTAATAGATTTCCAGCAAAACTGTAATAGTCAACTGTAGTAAAAAGTAAGATCTTCTTTTTTGTATAAAGAACTAACTCTTTAATTAACAGCGCACAGAACAAACATCATTAAGTAGTTAATTAAAACGCGTAAAATCTACTTACACATTGTTACTAAGAAATAAGTGGAATACATTCTCAAGTCTGTAATGAGCTTTGCAATTTTAATGACATGTTCCAACATCATTCCCTTGGAAAGAATATAAAGAATGCTAAGTCCGTCTTAAAAACACATTCCCGTATAAACACGCCTCAGAAGTTACCATAGTTCAAGAGTTGTATCACCCATAAATAAGTAGTTGGTAGCTAAAACAAAACATGCAAGAACACATAAAAACATGTTGCGATATCAAACAATTCATAACAATAAAAATGTCAGCGCCGAAGCAGACCGGTGGAAATTACAAAGCAATCAAGTGGAAATTAAATAGAACACCATCTATAAGCAGGAATTATCGTTGCGTTTTTACGAGTAAAACATTTACTTCGTATCTGAACGACGACCAAGATACGAACAACGTCATTAAACAAAAAAACAGATGAATGTAACCTTTAAAACAGACAACATAAGAAAGAAACAACATGTTCCTGCGTGAAGGTGTTACTTGGTTTCATGGTGGAAAAAACTGAAATAAATTTGCAAATTTGAAAACGTTCTCCAAACGATTGTGTTTCTTATTAGCACTGTTTTAAAGCGTTTGTTTTTTGAACTAGCACGCAAAGGTATTCTTGCATGCGCTCTAAAGGGGAGCTGACACGCTCGTATAAAACACTGGATATGAGCGCATAAAAATTCTTGAAGCGCTGTCACCGGCCCCTCTATCGCCATTACATTTGTCAACTGTCAGCTTGTAACGCGGTGGGCACAATTTAAATGATAATTATAACGCGCTGTCCGGCCGCATTCTGTCAAGGGACGGATAAGAACGCAATTTTTGTGGGACGTGGATGTAGTGGTACATAGTGAGGATGCGCATAGATCGTTTGTAGCGGTAGGACCTTTTACAGGGTCCGTCGGATCGCTATCACCATCTAATCCTTTAACAAATGGTGAAATTACCAGCATAAAGGTATTTTGTCTTTGTCCTTAGGGTTGTTGATGCATTTGCAGTCTTAAAGTGCTTTTAACGGCAATAATAATAAACCGGCCACATAAGCTGTCTCTTTCTGACGAGTTGGTAGTGACCCTGCCTAAGAAGCTAGTGCTCTTGGGGTAAGGGCAGATATTTGTGAGATGACTGTAATGAGCGCAAATATTTTTTCTGAGTCATGGATGTTTTCTACATATTTCTCTATATTAGTATTTATATCGTTTTCTACCCATAGTACAAGCCCAGAGCTTAGTTTGGGACCAGGTCAATTGGTATGACATTGTCCTTAGACATTTATTATTCTTAGTCTTATCCTTCAGTGTAGCAGTCTTCAGATCGCAGTCTTAGAAATGCAAATGTCTAAGGGTCTCAAGCGGCCTCTTTACTTATTTGCCTTCTATATGCCATAAAAAAACAGAACCATATGTAAAAATAAAATACGAAAAGAGACACGTGATACAAAATGGTGAGGCTGATAAAGCAAAACAGAAATATAGCAAGTCCATGGCACTCCGTTAGTATATCTACTTCGTTTTAGGTTAATCGCGTTCATTGGGCTTAGTAAACAAAGTAATAGCTTCTAGGATAGGACACGTTCGTTACATCGTCTATAAAGCTAAAACTGTTTAAAATAAATGCAATTTCCTGTGAATTGTATCCAATCCTCAACCACTGCCAAGACATCCAATAGAGCATTTCTCACTCATTAAATCTTTTCGCATCGTAATTTTTCTTCTAGTTTCCCAGAGCACAAATTCTCAATTCACTTGGACGTGATTCATTATGTATTTTATTTGCGTCCATCGTGCGAAGTCCACCATCTGTTCCCACTTATTTTAATTCATTGTTGCTACCAATCAAAAACGTAAACACATTGGCGTTAATAGCTACAATATAATAGCTGACCCTAGATATAATAATATTTCTCTTTAAGTTTTGAGACCAATTCTTAGGAAACCTTCTTAGGGCCTTTAAAGAGTGGTGTTTATTTTACTTTATTTGAGGTTACACTGCACTACACATACATTGAACATTAATATTCCTGTAGTAGTGGAAACTGCGTAACTACAGTGCGGAAGTTCTTTCGGTTTCAGGTAAAGTAGATTAGATTCACACGAGAGCGTATGAGAAAGAGTGAGAGAGATATTACAAAGTCAAAAGTTGTTTTAAGAGTTGTAGCACTGTACTTTCTTGATAATCAAGGGTTTGAATCCCAGTACACGAAAACGTTATGTGACGAATATTGGTCTATATCACGGAGGGTGTCCCCATGTTTCACCGATAATGTCTTCATCCTTTTTTTATTTCGCCGAATTTTACGCCATCAAGATCCATTTACTGCTGAAGCTTCGTTGTTTTCAGGACATCTTAAATATTAATTACGTAGGTTAGGTTGGGCTAGACTTGCGACTATCACAAAATCTAAACTCCTGCCCTACGCTTAGAAAAGCCGGTCAATAAAATACAAATTCTGCGAAGATATACTTACTATGAAATGAGTCTCGACAAAATAAGCCGTCAAGAAGATGAATAAGTACATCTATTATGTCGTATTCAATTTATCTATAATAGTAAAACGATGTATAGTGTGTTCAGTGAACAGACTATTTATTAATTTAAATACCGATCCATTTGTTTCTTTCGGTATTTTCTCGTGTCATGTGGCACTTATCTTTGATTTCGTTGAGGTGCGGAACGATTATGGTTCTCCTTTTACGCGATAAATCGACGTGGAACAAATTGCGGGCGGCAAAACACGCGTAATGACATTATAGCATATCTTGGACTTGTCGCTTTGAAAGGCAGGTTGTGATACTCAGTTCACTGGATTCCGTTACTTATTTCTTTTTTTCATAGGGATTGCAGTTTTGCAGTTGTAATTTTATAGACAACTAGCTTTTGCCTGGAATTGTGCGCAGGAGTCGCTTAGTGCTATAAATGATTTTCTTTCTTTCTTTCTTTGCTATATAACCAAGAACTTTTATTTTTAGAAATAAACAGTACGTACCTTGTACGGGTAAAAAATTGGTTCTAGATCGTGAAAAGAAAACAGACAAAAAAACTAAGTACCCATTAAATGATTATTAAACATAATTTAAAATGCTGACTACTTCTTCGTAATTGAAAACAAAAAACTTCATGGTCTCAATAAGTTTTTCAAAATGTCCGTCATGCCATCTATTACTAATATATTGACTTGACTAGAGCTCTAATAGCTTCACAAAGCAGCTCACTGACATCTTACTTAGAAGAGTAATTAGCATGACAGACATGCCGATTGGGTGAGACATAGCCGACGACAGGCTGTCAACGACAACACAGTCTAGTCACCAAACGAGTTTTTACACTATTTAAATCTAAAACGGGACTTAATCGCGTAAAAACATCGTATACTCGTCTGTATGCCTCGACATTTCGATCGTATTGCAACGAGATTTTACTTGTTAGAGCTCAAATGGCTTAGTGGGATGAAATCCCAATCCGAAGAATTGAATGACCCGAAAAAGAACACTGCAAGTCGTATTTTTTGGGGTTTCCGTTGTCCGTCCGACCATTTGTCTATCAGCGTGGCGTATCTCATGATCCGAAATTTTCACAAAGTGTGTATTCTATTGCCACTGTAATAAACATAAAATAAAGTTAAAAATAGAGGGGGTAAAACGTGATTTTTGGCCGATATTAATATTGTAGCTAAATAAGGGTTACATTTTATCCCGGGACGTTTATACAGTTCAGGGAAACTATAAACAAATAGTGAACGCTAAGAATCTTGGGTAAAAGCTAAATAGAATTATGTCAAATATCTAAGAGGGAAATATCGTCATGCCTCTAATTGGTATGGGCAGCCTCAGAGACATAATCAATTAAAATAGCAGAGAACGCAGCTTCTATATTAGGCACATGGTCAAAGAGAAAGAAAGTAGTGGATAAGCCAGTTCCACAAGATAATGTTATTTCTTGATTTCTTCACTTCATTTGGCTTGGCAACCTGGCAACCACCATGTCAAGCATCAAATTAGATGTAAAAATTGGATTGAATTTGGTAATTGGATATAACCGGTGGTATATTATAGCATTTTTATTTTTATTACTTATAAATAGGTTAATTTTCTTTTGGTTTTCTCAAATGCATTTATTAGTAGTTTATTAATGTTGTCTTCGATTATTTGAGTGTTATTATTGTATTATTATTTTATTATATTGTATTAATGTTGACGATATCAATGAAATTTCGTATTTTTAGACATGCAATGCAATTTATATTGTAACATTACATTGATGAATAAATAAACTAAACTAATGTCTGAATTTAAATTTTTGTTTTTATTTAAGAGTCGAATAAATGATTGTATTCTATTTATTATTTTTAAGATTTTTACGCTAACTCTTCTTCGCCAGCGTATATTATTTCATGCAACCACTAAAATATCAAAGTTCGTTTCAATTCAGTTTCAATCACATCACAGTGGATACTAGACTTTCTCTAAATTACTTGTCTAGTTTCTGTCTTGCGTATCGGTTTTCTTTGACTAATCTACAGATTTTTTCCAGATAAGTCTACATTACTAAATCCTCAACCCCTAACCATCAGGCTAGGGAGCTCCATTGCCTTCTCCATGCCTTAAAATGAAAAATAACACCCAATTCCTCACGCTAAGCCTCCTCTAAACCTTCCTAGCTCACACACCTTTCGACGTATGACCACTCGCCTCATAAGGCGCGCTTTGCATTCATAATGCCGCTATGAGCCTTAAGAAACGTAATGGCTTGTACTGAGTGCTGTTTATATGATAATTTCTCGCTGGCGACGTGTGTTGCATGCTTAATGGTAAGACTTGTACTATAGCCTAAGCTTTACGAGAGATATTTCTTCCGTCAATGACACAAAGTATTATGTCGGTATGAGTACAGTTATAATAAACAGTTGTTATAAACTAACGCGTGTACATATCCAAATGCAAATGCAGATTTCTCCAAGTACGGGTAATGGATATACAGTTCGTTTTTAGGTAGGCGTAAAGGACAGAGCTATAGCAGTTATATAGTTCTGTCCTTTTCTTTCAGCGTTAACTGAACTGCATGGCTATGTCACAATAACCCCCGCTAAGATTCTAAACGGTAAAACCTTATTGCTTTTGACGTGTTTCCGTATTGTTAGGTCAACGTTTTGATAGGTCTTATTTATTTGACAGTATTGGCGATTGACATAAAATCAAAACGATAACAGGTCAATGGCAACATCGTTTTTTACTGTAGAATAGAGACCCTGTGGGGCTAGATAAGTTGTCATCGAATACAAACGCTAGCGCTGGGTGATCACTGTCGCTAGAAAAACGCATGTCGAGTGATGTATCACGTGACTTACGTCAATTCCATACATTCTTCTATGACAACGCAAAGCGACAGCGATCACCAAACGCTACTAGCGTTTGCCATCCCCAGCATTAAGAAAAAAACCATATCGTCAAGATATAGAGACCAAAATAAGTACTCAATGTAAAATACTAACCACTAAAAAGAAAAGGTACAGTTGTGACATATGTCATACTAAATAAGTAGATAATGAAAACTTACAACATAAACTCGCTCGTTGCATGGTTTTCTACATCAATGATTATGGTTTTCCAGTGAAATGAAGAATCATCAGAATCAAGAATTATCAGTTGTCCGTGCTATGGTATCGCTTGAACTGTGCCACCAGGTTAACGTAAAGGTGAGAGAAACGCAGTAGCAATCTAGGGCCCAATGGCTTCCTGAGTTAAGTGTTATTCTCCTTAACGCCTTCATCGCAATGTATGGTTATTGGCGCTTTTTGTCAGCTAATGTCTGCAAATTGTCGTCGTTTGTAGAGATTGTTAGTGGACATTTGAATACGTTTAAAGACGAGTTGTGAAGCCGTAACGGTATCGAAGTCTGTTGTTAAATAGAAGATTTAACGAGTATACCTTTCTGTCGTCTATTTGTTTGCTTACATATTATCATTGTTAAGCTTAAGTTGAGGTTTATGTATGCCGCTTCGACCATTACCAATTTTTTTCTGGCGATTTTGTCCAGAAATTTTCAGATTTTTGAGTAGAGAATAATCATAATCTCTTCATTGCATGGGTGCATTATGTTTTTTCTTCTGTTTTGCATTCTTCTTCGTCCTTTTTGTATACTTACCGATTCTTTTTTGTTAGTTAATACACTTCATTTATTTTGTTAAAATTTATTGCACTTTGAACAAAGCAAATCCGGATGAATTGAAAATATTGATTCATTATCAAACCTAACTATAAAGCAAGTGGCCATTTAAGAACGGTTTCTACTTTAGCCTACGACTTTATTTTCTCAGCTTTCTCTCAAATCAAACGTTTGCGTACACTTAAATTTCCACAATTACCCATTTCAATACTTAATATCGTTGCGTAACATTCCGTGACATTTGCCGCGAACAAACGAACATTCATACAGCTTATGCCCAATGAATCAACCGAACAATACGAGATTACGGCCTGGTTTTTGCACTAATACAACGAGACGCTTGTTTGTTCGTGTATTCATTTGTAAAGTTTTCAACATATGGTTATATCTTTATATGGTTAGATCTTTATACCTAGTCCTAAACACAGTAAATACCCTTTAAGTTACTTCACACAGAATACATCATTATCCTGCATTGTATCACCCTCACTCTTCATGTGGGTGTAGAAAAAGAGAAAGAGATGAAAAATATGTATCCTATCGTCAAACTGCGATAACTACCAACCAACGATGACGATAACAGCGACCCTTACTAACCTCTCCAGCGGGCCTAGTGTGGTTGTATGGTGACAAAATGAAGATAAAACATCCGTTACTTTCTGACAAGTAGGTATATACATCGGTATAGTCTTTATTATTTCTACTGAGCCGATCTTCTACACAAAGGCCATTGTTTGTAAACAATACCATTGTCTTTCTTTGTCTCCGTAACACCAAGCCGATTACATAAAAAAAAGTTAGAACTACATTGAATGTACATTGAATTATCAACCCTACTCTCTTAGTCAGTAGGTTTAAAATGTAAATTGTCAGGATACAGATATAAGTCTTTATTATTTGAACTGTGCTTATTCTTTACACAATACTATCATCTACGCAAAACTTATATCTGTATCCTGACACTTTACATTTTAAACCTACTGACTAAGAGGGTAGGGTTGATAATTAAATGTACATTCAATGTAGTTCTAACTTTTTTGTATGTAATCGTCTTGGTGTTACGGACACAAAGGAAGACAATGGTATTGTTTACAAACAATGGCCTTTGTGTAGAAGATCAGCTCAGTTCAAATAGTAAAGACTATACTAAAGTGAGAGATGCTTAATCCACATTTTGTCACGCGAAAAACGGAACCACACTAAGGCCGCTGGTGTTGCGGGTGTCCAATAGGTACCGGTGACCACTCCAGATCAGGTGACCATATCATGCGATCCAAAAACTCATTTGCCCTTCTGTCATAAAAAAATATCAAAGAACAGAACACAAGGAACATTTTATTCCGCACGCGCAAAGCCGCGAAGAAAAGCAAGCAAGCGATAAATCAAACACACGTAAAGTTGCACAAGTCGGTTTTTAACGATTACCGTGCCTCTGGATTTATGCGTTATTAGGTTTTACAGGCAATGGCGGCGTTGTGGCTGGATTGATCGAATACGTGGTTTGCAAACAGTTTGAATTATGCACAGGCTTATTACGCCGGGTGTTATTCTTTTCAAAGGCCAGCTCGATCGAAGTGACCTAGCGTGACCCCTGCACGCGCTTGGATTGCGATGTGGCTAGTTGTTGGTTAGACACCATTGTCTAGTTGGTTAGGTTTGGGAAAACCAAGGACGTAAATAGTAATAGTAGGCTGTACTCATAGCTTCTAGGTGTCAGGTCAAAAGGTATGTATAGAAAGGTGTCGAAAGTAGATAGGTAGGCATTGAGGCAACAAATCGCACCTTCAGATCGATAGTGACCTAATTCAAAATTTCAGCTTTCAAACTATAAGTCATATATTGATTATGATTGAGCCCTAACTCGAAATTTAAAATTTCTGTATTATGTCGCTATTGTTCTGAAGGTGCGAAATGATAAGAAGGATGCGCTATGGTAAAAAAATATATAGGAACAATTAAAGTACGTATTATTTTATCTCCAAAGAAGTTAATTCACAGGGATGTTTAATTAATGTTTTGCTTAGCATCAGTAATAATAATAAATAAATAGGCCTTTTCATCTATTCCAGATGATTTAGGTAGCACTATGTGTGAAGACACTTTCGCTCGTGACTTAACAGGCCGATTCGGGATAGAATCCTCCGACCGCACGCACGGCAAGTGTACGCACCCTCTGTTGATCGGGGGTTGGCGGCCCGCTCGTGACGCCTCGCGCGTTTGTCTCTAAGGACACCCAACCAGGTGAAGTCGTGTTTTGTTTGACCTTCTTGAACAAGGCGACGCCACCTACAACGATCTTCGGCCAGCTCTTCCCATTGGCTGCTAGAGATGTCGAAAGCTACCATATCACGCTTAGCACAATCTTCGAAGCGCAAAATGGGCCGGCCAATGGACCTCTTTGCGTGTGCGACCTCTCCCAGTAAAATTTTTCGGGGCAAACGAGTCTGTTCCATGCGGTGCACGTGGCCTAACCACCGCAGCCGCCTCTGCTTGAGCGTGGCCGTAATGCTGTGGAGTTGAGCTGTTCTTAGAATAGCCTCGTTTGTCACGCGATCCCTCCAGGTGATGCCTAGTATGCCTCGAAGACAACGCATGTGGAATGTGTTCAATCGGCGTTCTTGTTTTGCATACGTCGTCCAGGATTCCGCCCCGGACAAGAGTGTGCTCAAAACACATGCTTGGTAAACAAGCATCTTCGTTTTTAACGTAAGATGTTTGTTGTCCCAAGCTCTTGCACGAAGCCTCCCGAACGTAGAAGCCGCTTTGCCGATGCGGGAATCGATCTCTGCATCTAGCAAGAGATTGCTCGACATGTGCGAACCCAAGTAGCAAAACTTGCTGACCACCTCCAGAGGTACGCTGTTAACACCGTATTGAATGATATATTTGGCTAATATGATGAGCTTCAACTATTTGTACACTCCTAAGTCCCCACGTACAAAAAAAAATACATAATACGATTGCAATAAAATATCAATTGTAAAGAAGATAAAGTAGAATTTCTCTTGTTTTTATGACTGGCAGTTAAATTAGAAAATAGACTTTATTGCAATCGCAATAAGTTTATTTTCCACTGGCAAATTTCGTTGTATGGTGGGTCTTAGGAGGGTACACAGTCTACGCTACATGACCTCATAAGTTCAAATTTTATGAAATGTTAATATATCTACGCTTCATATTTTTGACCTCATCATCATCACACTTATCGACAAGTGAGACTGTGGATAAAAAAAGCGCTTATTATTGTTCCTAGCCCCAATCGAGTTAAGGATAGGAAGAAACGTAACAAAAAACTTGTTGCTTATTTATGTTTCACGGAGAACTTTTTTATAACAACGCCATATTAGCTTGTCCCATAGTTGATGATCTTCCGTTAAACCGATTTTTATAAAACATAGCTAATCCACCTCTGACTTACAATACAACAATGCATTTAATTTTGTTTACTCTGTCAGGTTCTAGTTTAGAATGAATAAAACGAAGGGCATAGACAGTCAGAAAAGCTTCAAACATAGCACCATGGCAATCCTCTTTTTAATTTCAAAAGGTTGAAAAACACAAATCGAAAACGAAAAGGCTTATCGAGAACGTAACGAAACGGTTCAAAACTGCACGTCCTATTTCTTCCGCTCAGTAACTCATATATGACCCGACCGACTTACTGAAACCTCCGATTAGCTAGCCTGTACTATCGACCGAGGGCTCTTCCAGAGTGGTCAGGATTGCCATAAACGCCATTCGTATCGGCCGACCGAAGCTTGTAAATCACGAACTGTAAATTCAATTTTATTCGACAATTAAACCGACGGGCATTCTCGTCGGCCGTAAATACGCGTAAATACACATAAATACGTATTATATATAGTTAAAACGTCAGGCGGTTGTAAATCTAACGAAACGGCGGCACGGTTGTCTTGGCGCAAAGAGTAATGTTTATGATTTTTTAAATTGCTGCGCTGCTTTTCAAAGCGACTTCGCGAAGGTTCTTATTGGACTTATTGGGATTGGAAAGAATGGGCCTTTGTGGAACGAGTTCGCACTGATGAGGAAGGAACAAAGCGGTTGTATTGATATTTTAGAAGATCAAATGGCTGAAACCGTCGTCTCACATGGTGCTAAGAAAAATGTATGCCCAAGTTTTCAAACTCCAGTTCATCGTGAGACCAGACATCTCACGTCGATATAGCACACTGGGGCTATATTGATTGAACTATATTTTGGGATCATATCAAAAGCTATCTTTTTAATTCAAGTTCTGACGTTTCAAAATCTTTTTACGTTGATGGTTACGGAAACTGTAGTTAAATGACTGAACTGATTAACACTGACTTGTTCATGAACCAGCGAACCTTTTACGCTAGCATGCAAGTTTTTTACTTCACCCGCATAGCAACAATGTATTGTTAAATTGCATGTTAGTGCTAGTTAGCAACAGTTGCATTCAGTTAAGAGCCAAGCTAAGGCACTTGTTCCACCGCCGACGATGACTCAGAAGCGAGTAGAGTCAGCAATCAACTATTAATGTATGCGTCTCTTTTATGGACACGGGATCAATTTTTTTCGCAGGGGGCCTAATATGACTGCGTTTATAACGTGACAAAATGTGGATAGACCACTTTTCACTTTTAGACACGTACATAAGTACGAGAGTAACGGATGCTTATATCGTCATTTTGTCACTCGATACTAGGCCCGCAGGAGAGTGAGTTCTCGCCGGCAGTGTGAACAGCCAGCGATCAACTATTAATATATGCATCTCTCATTCACTCGTCTCATGCATGAGACATTTCATTTTTCATCTCTTTTATCGACACGTGATCTGTATCTTTTGTACGTTTCTTGAGCGAGACAATAGTCAATAGCTATCGCTTCCTCGCTAGCGGTGGTGCAAGTGCCTAACGGACGTTTACATGTCAAACGGTTGTCTGTGCATGTTTGCAATAAAATTTATGTAGTGTTGGGAAACAACTTAGTAATGATTAAGCCATTTGAACACTGAAGGATGACTCACGGTCGCACCACTTGCAGCAAAATGATTATTTTCACTATTGGCTACTTGCAAAAAGATAAATCTAGAATTTTGCCTTAAGTGAAATTTAGTTGGTCAAAATGTATGGAACTGTCAGTCTTTAATCTAGATTTAACACTTAGGGCCACTTGTAGGAAAAGCTTACATCAAGTTTGAGACTGAAATCTGCATTTAAGACTGACATTTTCTTACATTTTGAAACGGCTAAATAAACGGTTTTTCAAACGTACGTAAATAATTAAGGTTGGGTAAATTATTATTGTTTTCTTGCTCTTTTTGAAGAATGTGTATGAGTCTAAGAAAACTCTTTCATGATTTACTTAGTAAATACGCGCATGTTTTCAAATAGCTCATATTTTATATTTATTCAATAAATTCAGTATTACGTTTAAATTCGCGAGATGCAAACACGAGTAATGAGATATTGCTGCCGCCGCGTTGGTCCAGCACGCGTCCAGGGTTGCCACTCGCCAGAGTAATTAAAATACAATACAATACAAAAGCAAAGCATTTTATTGTAAACCATACAGAAACATTACAGAGTAACAATACACAATTACTAAACAAGTATAAGGTATTATTTCAACATGGATTAAAAAAAATATAATTTAGTAGTAGGATCGACCAAATTAAATTACGCACAATCTTATTTTAGTAATTCCCTCTTATTCATAAATGCACGATAGCTGAAGAATGTTTAAAATATGCTCTATTCCTATATGTCGTTAGACAGAAAGGGACATAAAATACTTTAACTAAAATAGGTTTAGAGTGCGTTTATAAATAAGGAATCTTAAAAAAAGCATTTTTTTTGGCTAAAACAGCGGACTTTTCTATACAAAATAAAGCAACTTAAGACAACATTTCTTACAGCACTTTTCCTATTTTATTTAAAGTTTTTTTTTACGAGGAAATAGAAGTTTTAACCTAAAAATAAGCCGCTTAAGGTTATAAGATTTAACGAAATAAGATAGCGAGTTGTGAATGAACTTTAATTCTTCTAGATGATGCATGCTGAGAGTGTCCATGACGGTTAGGTGACCCACCGACGATAATAATAACATTTTAGTGCGTCTATACCGGTCAATCAGAAACAAGTTGAGGTAATCGTTTAGTTATTCCAAGTAAAAGGTTTTTTTTAAGTTTGGCAACCCTGGCGGTCCCAGGCGCACGCGCATCCATATAAATCGCACTTAAGCCGTCGATGCGTCAGGCTCACGCCACAATATTTATCCCACGTCAAGAAGGTACTTACGAGTATTTGTAATTTGTTGCGTGTATCCCAAGTTCCTGTGGGCATTAAATGTGTATCCTGCAATTTCTGCTGTGCTCGTTTTGATGCGGTTTTTTTATGGTTCAAGATTTATTATTTTAACATGTAAAAAATTGGTAAAAACTAGTAATTCACCTGGATGAAACGCACCGAAAACATTACGGCGTTTATTAAAAGAACTAAACGTGCAAACAGAGACAGAAAAAGCGACAAGGTTTGTTACTTTTTAGACTATTTAAGAGAAAACAATCACAAATTAAACACAGACTTCATTCATCATTATCACAATTCAGACAAAAGATGTCCAAAGTTAGACAGGCCTCTTCATTTACCCCATTATCAAAAGGCCGCTTTTTCACCAAATCGCACCGTCACAACAATACATACTGACCTAATTCAAAATTTCAATTATTAAAATGCATGTTATAAAGGCCACCAGAAGCAAGTATTTTTCAGCAAAAAAAATATTTTACTTCAAAATTTCAGCTTTCGGACTTCGTCATAATTTTTTTATTATAGAGACCTAACTCAATATTTAAAATTTCTGAATTAGTTCACTGTTGCTCTGAAGGGGTGCAAAATGTAGGTTACTTGTTTTTGACACATAATGTTAATGACGTCCATGACCTACCCATACGTGGTATTATTAATTATTTACATCTTGCAATTGGTAGAAAGGCCACTAGAAGCAAGTATTTTGTCTAATGTATCTACAGCTTAGTTGTGTCAAGATGTATGGAACTGCCTGTTTTAAGATTGTATGACTGTAGCTTAGTACGTACTTAAATATAGATTCGTGTTTTCCGTGCAATAGAGAATATGCATGAATTTTTTAAAATTGCCTTTCTCAACAAAATATGAAAATAGCGTAAAAGAGGTCACCAAAAGTGAAATTAGAATTAAAATCGGCCAAGAGATACGGATGATGCAAGCCTTTCAAAATACTAAATAGACAGCGATTGGACAGAGTTCTGATATGCATTGTGACGTCATATAACAGGTCGGCCATATAAACTCCATGTTAAATGTTTTTTTACTAGAAAGAGATAGGAACAAATCTTTGTTGGTCTTTATTTTAGTAATTTTTATAGCTATTCAAAAAAAGATTTTTCTAAACTATTTGCCAGCTTAATGTAACTATATCATGAATTTTCCCTATCGTTTCTAAAACTACCTACAGCTTCGGTGTTTCTTTACTAAAACAGTCTTAAATAGAATGCGCATAATTATCAACATTGAAGAAACGTTAAAGTAATAACTCTAATCGCCTATAAAGACACGTGCACACATTACACCGATACCGCGTAATTACAGGAAGCCGCTGACAGTGTGTGCGACACTTTATTGTAATTGTACCTCAATTTATTACCGTAGTTTGAGAACCGGTTATTTTAATTGAATTGTAGCAAATGTAGAAGTGTGTTAAGTCACTAAGAGCGCATAAACTCAGTTGTTAATCGTTTTAATGTCCCTTTCGTCCTGTTTTAGTAGTCTTGTTTTAAACATGGTAGGAAAGAGTTGCGATTGTATGTAAAAAATGTACCGTAAACCGTGGTACGTTACCCTATCCGTGGCATTTGCCCGTCGCAATCGTATAATTATGCGCCGCAACTCAGATATTTTTACGATTTAATACAATTCATTGTATTTCAAAATTATAGTTACTCATCAAGGGGGCCGACCACCGGTTTTTAATACTCATTTAGAGATGTGTGCAATGCAATTGTAATGATCTCTTCAATTTTAATAGCTTTTTCGTTTTAGTTGTATCAAAAGGTTTTATGTCACAAAACCTAGCCTGTTGTATTATTAAGTGCGAAGGTTATTTTTTTTATTTTTTTATTATATTTTCTTTATTGGAAAAAAAACAAACACAGACATTAGAAACAGAATATACAAAATGGAACGTAAAATTTCAATTATCTTAATGTTAAAGACCGAATTTCTGGCGGCGCTTCTTTTTAACAGAAATTGTGTCCTTTTTTGGAAGCGCTGCTGGTAGACTCAAAGCCGTATGCATACTCTTCTTCACTTATATGCCTGAAGAAAGTCACATCAAAGGGTCTAGCAGGCTAAGCTAAGAAGAATGGCCCCCACGAGGGATTGTGTTCTACTTTTAGGTGGAGTAGTGGCAGGATCTAAGAACACTGTATGCCTGATATCAGCCTCCGATCTTCTTTTGTTTCAGATTTATTCACGAAAATGTTAAAAAGTCAAGGTAATTTTTAAACTGTAATTATAGCTAAACCTAGCCAGCGAGGGTAACCAAATAAAATCAGAATTGTGGAGGATATAATGGGGTTACTAATACATATTTTTACAGACCTTCATGTCCTTAAACTTAGATGAAAAAAAAAATGTTTTTTTTTTCGATTAATTTTTTTGCCACTTCTCGCGGAGACACAACTACCAAAAAAATTACGTGACAATCCACAATTGTCAACTACGTATACATTCAAAAACATTTTCAAATATCATGGTGCGTTATGACAACAAAAATAAATAAACGAACGTATATTTTGTCGTCAGCTGCAAATCAAATGTATTAGCTATGGTACTATTATTCTAAATGTGTTTTTTTTCTTTCTTATTCTACACAAATAAGGAAAGTCAAAAATAATAAGTAATAAGAATTTATTGTAGGCTCATTGACAGAAGAAAATGTTAGTACCTACCATTTCATATCGATAAATAACTCAGAAGAGCAAACAGAACAATACAATTCTTGCATATTTACACAATCATACTCTTCATCGTCCCATGTATAACTAAATTCGATGCTACAATAGTTACAAATTTTCGTTAGGGCAATATTTTCGTCCGAAAGAGAAATCTCAACGTTTGGTAAGGATCTTAAAAAGAGCTCCTTGGACATTTGTACTGGTATGTGGAGCCCAAATACTTTCGACTTTATTATCCTCATCTGAAACAATATAATATATTGAGTTTATTCTACATTTTTATTTATACTTCGTATTTACAAAGGCACAAAAACATACTTTTGCAATCATTGTCAATTCGGACTCCTCTTCTAAATAGTACTCAACATACTTATCCAAACAATCGCTTAGTTTTTTAAGTGCACAATTATACAAACTTAACTATAATATGTCATTGAATTATTTTATAATGAACGAAAGAGGATGTTATACCTACTTACATACTCATTTGCTATTACTACTCTATTAATATGACATGATATAGTAAATATACGTTCGTTTATTTATTTTTGTTGACATGACGCACCATGATATTTGAAAATGTTTTTGAATGTATACGTAGTTGACAATTGTGGCTTGTCACGTAATTTTTTTGGTAGTTGTGTCTCCGCGAGAAGTGGCAAAAAAATTAATCGAAAAAAAAAAACAATTTTTTTTTTTCATCTAAGTCGAAGGACATGAAGGTCTGTAAAAATATGTATTAGTAACCCCATTATATCCTCCACAATTCTGATTTTATTTGGTTACCCTCGCTGGCTAGGTTTAGCTATAATTACAGTTTAAAAATTACCTTGACTTTTTAACATTTTCGTGAATAAATCTGAAACAAAAGAAGATCGGAGGCTGATATCAGGCATACAGTGTTCTTAGATCCTGCCACTACTCCACCTAAAAGTAGAACACAATCCCTCGTGGGGGCCATTCTTCTTAGCTTAGCCTGCTAGACCCTTTTAACGTCAAATCACAGAAAGTCATTTCTGTCATGTGTTGAGACTGCCATCTTGATCAAGATTAGTTTATTAATACGACTTTTAGATAATTATGTAAAAGACCTTACTTACAGAAATAAGATTTTTATTTTTACTTTTAAATTGTCGTGACTTAAAACGTCACCACTTTTACCATCAACCAGCCGAACGTTTGAACCCTACCTTCTCGCAAGTAAATCACTGATTAAACTAAACTAAAAATCGTTCCATCAAACTGTCATTACCGTCGTCGCGCGTCTGTACTCGCGGCGATATATTAATGACGTGATAACTCACTCATCAGTATCGCGTCGCGCGATATGTTTGTCGCCGGCTCGTAAATACGTCGCGTTTTTGCGATAAACGCTCGACAAAGCGCTGTTACTAGAGTGTCACTTTGGAATTAATGTGATACAAATTAGGTTAGGGAAGGCATTTTTAATTTGGCATGCTTGTGGTTACTCATTTAATTATTGCTAGATTTTATTATGCTCCAATAGATAATAAATTGGCAGCACCAAAGATGATTAAATATACCAACCTGTTGTAAGTAGGTACCTATAACGTGTTATTACTATTTGAACTTATCGATTCAAAAAACAAAACAATGAAGGAGCTTGGTTTTTTTTTGGCTATAATGTATTAAATAAATTGGGGTAACACCAAGCTATGTCTTTATCTGGGTTTATTCACAGGAAAACGCTGCAGATTGTAAAGTACCCGCTAGCAAGATTCGATTTCAATTTTGCGTAAAGAAAATATCAAAGGAGTTGACTTCAGCTTATTGTAAGTCAGTGTAAGTGTGAAGTGTTTAACAGTAATATCAAGATAGCATTTTGTTGGACTGATTTTGAGTAACTGCATCGTAAAATAACCCACTAATCCATCACCAGTGTCCAGTGGTTACCCATCTATCTGATTGTATTCTCCGCTCACCTAGGTTTAATCAGCCGCTTTAATTGTGTCCCGTCTAGGCATGCAGACTGCCGCTGACAGACTCTAACGAGCTGATGTCGAAGGTTAGAACGTGTGGAGAGGGTTTCCAAATTTTGGGCTTACGGTAAGTCGATGGTGAGTTGTTTCAGTCAAATTATTTACACCAATCTTAAATAAAGACAAAATATTTGCGTTTCTGTTTTTAATGATAATTAATAAAGACAAAAAAAACTTGACCAATTATGAAAATTCTTTCACCAGTAGAAAGCTGTATTATCAGTATTATCACTGAGTAACATAGGTAGTCTATATTTTTTAATTTCTGCGTTATTACATATTAGATTAATACAACTGTAACATGGTCGTCATTATAGAGAACAACAGAACTGTTCGTTGTGTTTTATTATCCCTGGGTAAATCATGTTTTTTTGAAGCGTCATAGAAGTTAGAGCTTACTCACAAAGCGTGTTTAATTTGAGTATATGCGTATATGCGGAGCCATAACAGTCCAAATCTTAGTTTAAGCACAGATTAGGTGTATCATAAAGTTTCTATACCTACGTGAACGTTCATACAAATATTAAGTACTACGTTCAGTTCGAAAACGTACGTCATCGTTATACACATCTTTTACAAATAGTAGGTATTAAGACAAAACAATGCAAAACGAACTCTTAAAGAAAATAATAGGTACCGTATTGAAACAGCATACTATATAAAATAGAAGTAGAAACAATTCACAAAACTGCACTACCAAAAGAATCGATCTTAAAAATATATGTAAGCCATCTCCACACTCCGCGTCGTCTCTAAGACGCTTGTTACTCCAGGTTTGCACCCAGGATCACTTCAGCTGTCACCACCCCCACCCCGGACAATGGGGGTGATCTGTTGTGACACCTGCCTTCGCGGCGACGCATTTGTGTGCCGGAGGGATGACAAATTACATGTATGGCACGTTGAAATGCTGAAGGAATAGAACGTAAAAGTTATCTTTTGAGGGATTTAGGGAAACATTTAAGAATTTTGGAATCTTACTTAGCTCTATCTAGTATTTTTTCGATGAGATTTTGCTTTTAGATAAGTTTCTCTTTTAGAAATTTTTGTAAGTTAAATTCAATTCAATTCAATTCAATTTATTTATTTCAGACTAGGTCCATAAGAGTGTTAGTAATACAGTAATCTTACTATCTAGGTTTAAGTATAATGAATATAAAAGGTAACACAATGTCAACAATAATTAAATAATAAGTCACAGTGATATTTAGAAATAAAGTTTATTGTCATACCGTAAACTCACCTGAAAGCAACTTACAACACGGAAAAGAAAAGAGCCATCCCACATTAAACACTAGCGATTCCCGTGCCCGCCACAAATAATGTGGCTTGCTATTGGTAAAATAATTTTCAAAATCGGTTCAGTAGATCCAGAGATTACCCCTTGCAACCTCACAAACTTTACCTCTTTATAATATTATTAATATTAGTATGTCTTTACCATTCACGGGACTATGGGAGTCCCGGACCTTTGGAAGGCGTACATGGAGCCGAAGCCAACACGCAGAGGCCCTTTAGACAAGTTTAATTTAGTAAAGTGATGGGACACCAACCGGCGATTGTCCCTGAGTTCAAACTATAAAAGTATGCTCCCACGGACAACCAACGGTTAGTGTAGGACTATTTAAGAAGGATGGAAGTATTAACAATAGGCTCTATGAATGAACAGATATGGATTGGTGAACTAGGCTATTGATGAAACTACGGCGCCTGCCTGGCCAATACTAATTACTTTGGTTGAAATGGCAGGCGGTGACTCGCCAACTCAAGAATGGGCCTCCCGAAATAGCCGCATATATATAGCAGCAGGGAGGTAACAGTTCCAGAGGGGCTAAGGGTGGAGAGGTGCTTCTGGACTTTAAACGACCATAAGGTGCCCACTCACCACTTATGCAACACATCCACCCTTCGAGCATATAGCTCTTGCGACTCCACTCTGACCGGCCAATAAAGGCAAGCCAGAGGTGAGGGTCTGTTCCTCGTCATTATACACTCCAGCCGGCCGGTGAAGGCAAGCGTGAGGTGAGGAACAGGACCTACCCTCGGGAGCATTCAGGTCCGTGGTGTCGCCACTCACCAACAGCTCGCCACTAGCTGCCCTGCGGCCATATTAGTATTATTATTATTAGTACCTATAGATATAGATTAAACCATCCATTCTCCTGTCCTTTTCCCAACTTACTTGGGGTCGGCGCAATATGTCTTTTTCTTCCATACTTCTCTATTAGTTGTCATCTCGGTATTCACTACCTTTCTAGCCATATCATCTTTCACACAGTCCATCCATAGTTTCTTTGGTCTTCCTCTACTCGTATAGCCATCCAGATTCATACTCAAAATTTTTCTGACGACTTTTTCCTCATTCGTCCGCATCACATGTCCACACCATGACAACCGATTTCCACACAACTTTTCAGTCACAGGTGTAACTTTCAGAGTTCCGCTTATACACTCATTCTATCCATTCGCGTAACTCCACACTTCCTTTTCAGCATTCTCATTTCAGCAGATATAGATTAAACATAAACCAATATCGCTTCCTAAAGTACCTATCGGTAAACTTCCACAGTTACCATTCTAAATTCTTGTATTATCTGCTCAAACAATATGGCAAATATCATGTCACAGCCATCCTTTGAATTCCCAAATTGTCGCCTCCCCAGCTAACACGAAGATCCCAAAACTAACAGTGGTCTCAAACTAACGTCAAATAACAATGTTGACGCTTCACACGTGGGGATTGGCGTTGACTCTGCCCACCGTTCGATCCAAAATAATGGTGTGAATTTGTCTAAATCACATGAGATCACGTATCGAAAAGCTTAAGGATTTATTTTGGGTTTACAGAAACACAGATAAGGAAAAATCTCGCATGGAAATACAAACTTTGTCAAAAAAGATATGTATATTTAGGTATTATGTTTGCATTATTTACCTATTTCTTACAAGTAATCGTCGATTGCCTGCGTTTTATCACTTTGGTTGTTTAGATTCTAGTTTATTAGCCAAAATAAATCAATGACGTACCTATTACGAACCACACACACAGTAAAAATCGCAATCGTAAAGTAGAAAAAAAATTCTTCATTCATTTCCTGAACGTAGAATTCGATGATGCTCCACTAAAAATATTACTTTTCATTACATTTTCACTTCAAGTTTGAAATAACGTGTCAATATCTTGAAAAATAGATTTTAAACACATTTAAACTCCTTAAACGACTCACTGTCGCCCTTTACAACCCCATGATTAAGCAGGGACCATAACAATTAGCGGAAGACAAGTGTCGCATAGATTCGGCAGGGGACTGATGTTTCATTTACTTAGTTTGTAATCGCGCGGAATGACGCCACAAATAACGCTGATGTACGATTATGTGCCACGTTTTGGGGCAAGGGAAGGGAATGACGAGAAATAGCGATTTGAGATAAATATAAGGTTTTGTTATGGCGCATTGTTTATCCTCTAATTACAAATTATATAATTATAATATTTAAGGGCAGGATTTAAACGGGCAATTAGTACTTGAAAACGGATGTGGCTTGTCGCATTCGATTATAAGACGAATATCAAATCACGTCCACTACTGGACACAGGCCTACAACAAAGATCTCCACCACGATTCATAATATTAGCTGAAAAAGGGTTCCGTACCCAAAGGATAAAAACGCGGCCCTATTACTAAGACTCCACTGTCCATCTGTCTGTTTTTCTATCACCAGGCTGTATCTCATGAACAGTGATAACTAGACAATTGACATTTTCGCAGATGATGTATTTCTATTGCTGCTATAACAATAAATACAATACAATAAACAAATTAATATTTAAGTGGGGCTACAACAAATGTGTTTTTATTGCTAGTTTTTGCTCAATATTAATAACGGCATCTCGTATAGCAACTAATGTTGTATAGATAAATGATGCGAAACCCTTCTTGCACGAGTCCGACTCGCATTTGGCCGGTTTTTTTTTTCAATATTGCCAATTAAATTTATCATACAACATAAGTAATAACAAAAACCTCCAATAAAATGGCGACCCCCACTTTCAAGCAACCAATTTTTATCAAGCTTACCTAAGAATCATCCCGATTAAATTCGCTTTGTTTCGTATCAAGCCATCCGTTGGAGCTATAATACCACAGACAGCGATAAACAGATACACTCGTAAAAATTATACCACCCTTTTGTTTACGTAAGGGGTTAAAAATAAAAATAAATATGTGGGTTAAAAGTAACACTCATCGTCATTCCGCTCCGCCGTGGCACTTGTGCCGCGCCCCAAACGCAGCAAACACTCGCTACAAAACAAACACTATATATCCCCGAGTAATTGTATTAAATGCGACTTTATTGTTCACCGCGATGTATTTACTTGGCTGTATTTTTTCCACAATGCACTCGTAAATTTGCACGTTTATTTTGTTTACTTTCAGCGGAATTATTGCGCGAAAATAACCGGGGGACTCGTTTTGTTACCGTTGCAGATTTTTTAATTAGAAATTTGTTAGGTAAGGGGATATAGCTTTTTTTAATTGGTGAGGTTGTATGTAATGTGTGAGTGGGAACCAAACCACAAGACATCAAGAGTCAGAAAGAACTGGACCAGTTCCGTGAAGAGCAGAGGCCTGAGGGTGGCTCTTACCCAGCAATGGGACAGAAATAAATGAATAATGAAAAGTGTATGTTTTTTTCATTGGAGCCTATCCTATTCTCTATTACAACGATGTTCTTAAAAGACAAAGATTTTACAAATTTAGAGATATTGAAATCGCCGTTACTCTCCCTCTTCCTTATCAAAGCAACGCAACGTGACAAAAGCATTTATGGTATTGTTTTAACTCTCTGGATATTATTGTGAAGTAAATTAGTGCTGTCATAATGTTCACAATATGATAGTATATTAAAAGCAATATGGTTTTACCACGTAGAATGAAGCCCCAGTGCAAAACATAGCTTTATTGTTCAGACGTCAAATATTGGCCCTTACTTGGGAATTGGGGCTAACAAGGCAGACATTACGGTGATACCAACTTATTTACTTACAACTAACATTTTATCTATGAAAGGTGTGATAAAAACAGATAAACTGTGTAAGCAGTGGCTCCTTTCTCAGCAGAAGGTTTCATGCGTCTCGGTGAACGTGAAATCTATCATGAAACTATATTATCATGTCCATTTTACCGCACTTAGTATGTACGTAAGAATTTTCTGTAGAAATATTTTTTTATCATGTTTATTGTTTTATAATTTAATTTACTTATAAAGTGTCCCGTATGGTTGCCGGGTTAGTATAGTGTGTGTTTAGTGTGGATATATGTAGTAAGAAGCAACTAAGGGAACAAATCTTGTAGTACTGTTGGTTGGGCGATGGGCTTGCAACCTGTCACTGATACACTGGTAGACATCTCAGCCTCGTTGTGCAAAATATGTTTGCAGAATTACATATTAACAAGTTTTTAGAGTTCTTGGTGATTCTGTAGCTCTGCCTGCCCCGCTCTGGGAGTGAAGGCGTGAGTGTATGTGTGTGTTTATAAAGTGTTTAATTTAGTTGTCACCGGTGTGCATTTTCTATGTCAATTGGCTTAGACAAGTAAACGACTGCATGTCATTCCATACGTACATTTTGGCAAAATGTAGTCTAGTGAACCTTAAAAAGAGAGTTGTAGCTACTTTTTCTTTTAATTGGTCCAGGTAAGTTCTTCTTGGTCTCTTCTTTTCCTTTTTCCTTCTATTTTTCCTTCAATTATCGTCTTAATGTACTCGTGTGTTAAAGAGAAGGCTTGGCACAGGCAAGAAACCGAAGGGCGCCATACGGCACCCTATTACTACACCTACGCCGTCTGTTCGTCCGTCTGTATGTCTGTCCTAACTTTAAAGAGCTGCATCTTTTGAACTATAATAGACAGCGGGTTATGTTTTTTTTCCAGAACGTGTTATATTTAACAGGGTAGAGCCTGTTGTAACATAATGTTTTTCATCCCTTAAATCAAGTCTAATTTCCACGATTTTAGAATATTTTGTAGCAGTGGTACTCGTATCAAGTGCGCTTCTGTCAATACATACCTACATCTTCGCTTCACTTTGAAGGCGATGCCCACTCTGGATAATCTAGTTAAAAACTACCTGAATGATCACACAACACCCGTAAAACCTGGCAATGAGCAGTTAAACGCCAGCGTTGATTATCGATTTATCTGTTAGTTTATTAGTCCGTAGTAGGTGTTACTCGCGCATCACGGCAAAGCCAATGTTTGGACTGTTTGAGCCATATAAAATTGGCAAGTGTGAACCATTCTTATAAAGAGAAATACATTTTTAAATACTCAGAACTCAGGAACAAATAGGTACTTTGCTCTCATCCTACAACTATTAGCTATTACGGGGAATCAAACCCGGGACCGCTAGCTTCTTAGGCAAGGCACCAACTGGGCTAATCGCGTCTTCAAAGTAAAACCTACTTTAAAAAAAACAGTATCCAAATTTGAAGTGTTCCATAGCTACACACGACACAAACACACACACACACATATCGGTAGAACTTATAACAAGCCTCTTTTTGCGTCGGAGGTAAAAAATAGAATATCACTCGAATGTATATCGGAGTCACACTCTCTCTCTCTGGCATCTGTCAGTATAATTCTTATGCCAGAGATAGTGTGAAAGTGATAGGCAGCTGACTAGGTACTATTAATACTCTGGTTTTATTGTACAATGCGATAGGTCTTAGAAGGTGCTTCGGGTTTGTACTTCTCACTCGCTCTCATACACTCTTATTAAGAGCAAGTGAGAGACACTTACAAACCCAAAGCACCTAAATGCTGTAGGTACTGGAATCGTCAGAAAGTAACATAAAGTATGGTTTACAAGAAGCCAACAGATTGGTCTTAGTATTCGCCTTCGCCTTGTATAAACAGTTTTTAAGGCTTACCCAGGCGGTGCTGGCGTGAACAAAGAGCCCATCCATTTTTCAAGCCAGTAGAACTGGCGTCAGCGCACTGGCTGTGTATAAACAGGGCTTAAGCCACTTTTATCCCCGTAAAATTGACAGCTGTCAAAGAAGTCTATAAACGAATTGTGCGCAAACAGTCGCGAGTGAGAGCTAGTAACTAAAAATATTTTTAAAGTTGGTGACGATGCTAATTGACTCCTATTTTTCGATAAATTCGAAATAGATTTGCCACCTTCAACCACACGCTACGAGCCGGTGCGACGGATGTCAGTTTTAACTAGGGTTGCCACAAAGTTCTTTTTAAACATATTTTCGGTCTGAGTAACTTTTACTAAACGATGGGCTTCAACGATGCATTGCTTCTGGTATTCAAATTTTATTGATCAATCAATTAGTCATTCAATATTTTTATACTTTTAGCCTGCTCTTATTGAAATTTATTTTTTTCGATGGTAGGTACTTCATTATTTTCATTTTAGTTCCGCTGGGGCTGTAAGTACTTGGGAAAGCGAAGTTACGTTATTTTGATCTGTTATTCACAATTTAATTACAAAACATAAGTAAAGAAATAGGGCGTTCTAAGTTTCGAATTGAGTGACCTCATAGTAAATGCATCGGTGGCCTAGTGGCTTAGTTACGTAGTAGTACGAGTAGTAGGTACCCAGTTCGAACCCCCGCTGCCACCATGTACCAATGAGTTTTTCTTACTTATGTACATATGAAAAATATCGTGAGGAAACCTGTATATTCGAACAGCTGAGTGTGTAATGGGTACTTGCTCAAAAGATCCTCAAGGGTCGAAGTGTATTCGAAAGGGCCCATATGTAAGATAAGATAAGATAAACATCCAAGATAAGAATTTAATATTATTATTTTCTATCGCCAAACATAAATTAAAAGAACCTACACTATATACCTATAATTTCGAGATTCAATTAACTCAATTAAACATTTGAACCATTTAGCTGTTTGCAGAGCAATCTTACAGTACGTCGCAATCCTCAATTATTCCTATGGACAGCTACAGCTTTATTGTTAAGCAATAACTCATAAGCTACGTAACTTTAAAAACTTAACAATTGTTGCTTCAAAAAGATCTTAATTCAAAAAGATCTTTTAATCTCCATTGGCATCCTTAACTCCGCCACGCCTGCGGCTGACGGATTGTTATTGCCGCTTTATTTCTCCGCCAAGGTGACACCCCTGCGTTAACAATTCAAAAGCTTGCGTCGGAGTGTCGACATGAAATAACTATGGAAATTAAATTTTTGACTTCAAAAAGCAGGAGGAATATGATGTTTGGTCATATTTACCTTTACAAATGGCAGTAAAAGAACACAGAGAAGCTGGTACACATTTGAAACAGAAAATCGGGTACAAACTTATTATTAGGTTCTTTTTTATGTTCAGACAAACGAGCCTCCATCAAGTTACGTTCTTAACACTTGAATTGACAAAAATATTAATAGTCGAAAATTCAAAACATATTTGATCAGCATAAAAAAAATTGTAAATATAAAAAAGTGAAAATTTATAGTACACTATACTGTGTATTATTAAAAACTCTGCCAAACCTTCCTTTGAGTTCTAACGTTTAAATTGGTAACCCATCATTTCATCGATTGTATCATTTCATCGAACGCTATTTTTAGCTGAAACTATGTTTTCAGGATATCTTAAACATAAATTACTTAAATGCGGTGTAAAACTGATTGATAGAGTCAGGAAAGAAGAGGTTCAGAGAGAAATTTGGACCAAAAGAAGATGTAGTGAGTGACTAATATCGAATCAGGAATGCTTCGATTCGGTCATTTGAAAGGATGGTTGAAAGAAAATTGACGAAAGAGATATACAGAGCGAAAGTGAGTAGAAGGGTTGGGAGGGGCCGCCCTAGGCGTACTTTTTCCAATCAAGTCGGAGTAATACTGGAAAAGGGCCGAATCTTGAGTACCTACCCGAATCCAACGTGTGTGTATGAACGTGGAAGAAGCGAAAGAGATTTGTCACGATCGAAGCAGGTGGAAGGAGGTGGTCTCTGCCTACCCCTCTCGTAAATAGGCGTGATTTAATGTATGTATGTATGTAATTAATTACATACGATAGGTTAGGTTAGACTTGAGCCTACGAAAAAAAAAACTCATGCGGCAAGAAATGGCTTTCGATGAAATGAAAATTCTGCGTAATGAAACGCTTGTTGAAAGTTGTTTCGATAAAATAATAGGTAACTTAATAAATAAACTTCTCTATTTTTCGGACAAACAAAACATAAGTTCTTCTAAAAGCGGTTACTTCAAAACCTAAAAACATATAAACTAAAAATAAGTAATTTTAGAACCACTTTTTTCCCCAAAATACCGAAACTACGACACCATTAGAAAGATAACTGCCACACTACAGTTCAAAAAGATCTTAAAAGACTATACAACGTTAATGAGCTACCATCTTTTTAGCTTAGTGAAGGACCGAACTCCATTCATCAACGTCGCAGCTTTATGAATGTCCTGTCAAATCATAATGAAAAAGTTAATAGAAAAAGTTTGACAGTGCCAGGGCCCGGTGACAGTTTAAAATTTAATTTCCCGACGCCTGTCAGACTAACGAGCGAGACGCAGAAGAATCGGTTTATTGATATTTTTGTCAAGAATAGATGCTGCCATTTTTATCCCATTAAAGGATTCACTGAAAACTTTTTAATTGCAATGTGTCAAATGCCAGTTCGCGAACCCACTCACATCGTTGGACGAACAATCGTTTGTTTTAATATTCTTTGTCATAACACATTACGAGTTTGAATTATTATTTGTCTTAAGCTGAATGTCGCTGAGTCAGACCACTAGTTTTATGGCTTTAGGACAAACGATAATTCGGGCTAACGATACATTAGAACAAATGACAACCATGATTTCATCACATCGTCACACTGCAAAACACACAAGATTTCAAAATTCATAATTCATTTTATTTCATCAACATGGGTTAGTAAGGTGTCAACTTAATGTAAAATGGTACAATCGGCCAAAAATTTGTTCTACCACCCTACGGTTAAAGTTCATTTGCACGTCATGATACAACAAGTCCGATTTTCGCTTGCAATAATATTATGACAGTGACAAGTGGCAACCTTAGCGATAATTAGATCTCACAGAAAGTTTTGTCAAAACTGGTAGATCACTTTCTTGGCCGACCGTACAGCTATGTTGTGCCTTTTGGCGTGTATATTTTTTTAAAGGTACCTACATCATTTATTTTGATTAAATAAAAATAAAAAACAATGTATGTGTAAAGGCTTGAAATACAATTAGGCGATGAGCTTGTACCCTGTAACTGGTAACCATCTTAGCCTAAGTGTGCAAAATGTGGTTACAGAATTATGAATATTTTTTTAGAGTCTCTAGGAATAAAGGCACGAGTTTATGTGTGTAATGTGTGTATTAGGGTTATCTTTCGAATTACCCGACCATATTGGAGTCCAACTAGGAAAACAGAAAGGCAGCACGCGTCAGGACGTCCTTTTGCTCATTGGCCTATGTTCTTGAACGTGTGAAAGAAAAAAATACTACGTAAAAATATTTTAGGCTGTGAAAAATTCAGGAATTCAGAATACATTAGAGCTTAAACTTTCGTTAGGTTTATTTTCTGCTCAAACTTTTTACGGAACGAGAAGTGATAGAGATTTCGGACAGAGGTTTCGAAAACATTACATCCTTCGGTGTATCCCAGTTGATTTTAAAACAGTTGAAGACGCTGGTGCGACTAGACACGTCAACTCCACTTAATTAAATTTTTGTAACAAATATGAGGTTTTTTTCGCTACTTAATAACAATTAAATAGACTGTCTGTCAAGACCTTGTATCTCCGGAACGCGTCAAGTTATCGAGTTGAAATTAAAACCATATACTCAGGTCTGCATTTCCTTGAAGCTGTTAAAAACTTCTAAGTCAACGTAAAAAAAGATACGGCCGTTTATGCCGCAAAAAACGTATATTTGAACACTCTGGGGAATTAAATTTTATAGGGTATTTTTCGTTGACCTAGACCTATGAAATTTAACAAGTAGTACCATCTTATACTACTAGTATAGGGAAAAATCAGAAACATAATACATTTTTGATTAAATCACAAAAGAACATGGTCTTTTTTGAGTTAACCTCGGTGGGCGAGTCCGTCTCGCACTTGTCCAGTTTTTTATTGCTTAAAGCTTCTTCATGTACAGTCAACGGCAAAACAAACCGATATTATAGGGTCTCAAAATAGTATGTGCAATAAATTAGTCAGATGTCCCTGATTATTGTAGTTTAGCATAAGTAAATTAACTCGTAATGTGTCATAAGTATATTAGGTTTTAATGTGCATATAATAATTATAACTGGCTGTATTAATATACTTGTAGCTGTCTAGTTATTTTTGAATATGTGCTATAGTCTTCTTTTTGTAGTGTCTGTTTGACATGTTTGTAATAAAGATTTGATAGCGTGATGTACTCATTATAGTTTGTTATTTTTACTCTACTTTCCTGTGCTTCCACTATCCGCCATACTCCTGCTGGATCAATCAACCAGATTATCCGCCACAGTGGTTATGGGCCCAGTGCTCAGTAAGTAAGAAATAGCAATTTTATTTCAAGGTCAGCTTACACAAGGTACGTCAAAAAGTACGATCAGCTGACGAAGTTGACGTAAAAGAGTCAACAATATGAGTACTGTTAAAATAGAATCGCTCACTCATGAAAATTACGAGACCTGGAGGATTCAGGCTGAGGCGATCCTTATAAAAAACGACGCATGGGGCTACGTGAATGGTAAAAGGGGCAAACCAGCAGAGCCGACAGAATCCGAAAAATGGGACACGGAAGACGCAAAAGCTAAGTCTGACATAATTTTAGCTATTAGCCCAAGCGAATTACGACATATTCGTGGATGTAAGACATCGCGGGACGTATGGCTAAAACTTGAAAGTGTTCATGCTTCTAAGGGACCTGCCAAAAAGGCGACGTTGTTGAAGGAAATGTTGCTTCATAAAATGGATGAAGGTGGTGACATTAGAGAACATGTCATGCATTTCTTCGATATCAAATGTAAGTTAGCTAACATGGAGATCGAAATGCACGATGATTTAGTTTCCATTATGCTTCTCTACAGTTTACCATTGAGCTTCGAGAATTTTCGATGTGCAATAGAATCCAGAGATAATTTGCCAGATCCTGAAACCTTAAAAGTTAAGATCATTGAAGAAGTGAATGCAAGACGACAAAAAGGAAACGACGAAAAAGCCTTCCTTGTAAAGTCTAGAAAACCTTTCAAACCGAAGACTGGTGCGGACAAGCCAAGCTTCAAATATAAATGTTTTAAGTGTCACCAACATGGTCATAAATCTTCTGAATGTAAAATGAAGAAAGACAAGGATCAATGCTCAAATGATGCGAAGTATGTTTCGGGATGTGATTTACATGATGATGATTCCAACTTTGTAACCTTTAATTGTATTTCAGATGATAGAGCTGTTTGCAAAGGGAATGGGAGCTGGATCATCGATAGCGGATGTACGTCACATCTGTGCAACGATTCTAGTAAATTTGACAATTCATTGATATCGATGTCCGGTAAGCTAAACTTAGCGACAAATACAAGCACACACGTACAAGGTAAAGGTACCGTAAAATTGTATTCATGTAAAGACGAAGTTAAAACTTTCGTGGAGTTGCCTGATACCTTATTTGTTCCGGATTTACGATCTAATCTAATTTCAGTTGCAAGAATAACAAATAAAGGGTATAGTGTTATGTTTGAAAAAGATGTAGCTTATATTAGGGATAGTTACGGTAAAACTATTCTTGTGGCGAATCGTGTAGGTAATTTATATTATGTCGAGGAACGAATGGGGTTAGTTTCAGTAATGTCGGAAACATTAGATGACGTAAGGTTGTGGCATGAACGATTAGGTCATTTGAATGGAAAGGACCTTGTGAAACTCTTAAAAAAATCTGGTATGAAACTTAAAATGTCAGATGTAAGTCATTTATACGACTGTAGTATTTGTGCGAGTGGAAAAATGAGTGCGTCATCTTTTTCGAGATCGGATGGGCCGTGTGAAGAAAAACTAAAAATTGTTTATTCGGACATTGTAGGTCCTATGCGACACGAAGCCATAGGTGGAGCAAAGTATTTTATTACTTTCATCGACGATTCATCAAGATGGTGTGAAGTACACTTGCTCAACAAAAAGAGTGAAGCTCTGAAATTCTTTAAGATATATAAAAGTCATGTTGAAAATATAACTGACAAGAAAATTAAATATCTGCATACCGACAACGGTGGCGAATATTGTAATAGAGAATTTGATGAATATTTACAAAATGAAGGTATAGGAAGAAGATTAACGATTCCTCATACTCCTCAACAGAACGCGGTCGCAGAAAGAATGAATAGAACATTGGTGGAGATGGCGAGATGTATGTTGATTTCATCAAACCTTTCTTCGGGTTTCTGGGGTGATGCTGTCATTACTGCATGTCACGTACGAAACCGATGTCCAACAAGTAGTCTTGGTGGTGAGACGCCGTACGAAAAATGGTATGGGCGGCCTGCACAAATCCATTATTTACAAAGATTTGGATCCAAGGTACACCTGTTGAACAAGGATGAAGGAAAGGATAAATTCGCTTCACGCAGTTTGCAAGGCATATTCGTAGGTTATCCAAGAGATAGAAAAGGCTACAAAATTTGGTTGCCTCAAGAACGAAAATATATCGTATCGAGAGATGTAAGATTTCACAGAGGCAAGAGTGACGTAGATGAAAAGGAGGTTTCTAAAATTGATCCGCTTGAAATTGAAAATAAAGAGTTAGAGACTGATGTCAATCGAAAGAACGAACCAAGATTAGTCGAACTAGATTTTTCCTCGGAAAAGATTGTCGAAAATCCAATCAGGATTATTTCTGAAACTGAAAGACAACAAGAAGGACCGTATGTCGAAAATGCTGAGGAAAACACTGATATTTTGGAGCCAATTGAAGTACCATTTCATCATCCAGAATCGAGTTTTGAGATGCTCAATAATGAAAACAGGATAATGAAAAGGGCCCCAGGAAGGCCAAGACTCGAGAGAGGACATGTTGGACGACCAAAGAAAATATTTCGCATGGTCGAGGTAGAATCTTCTCAAGTTCCAATTGAAGAAAGTTGTACGGAAGAATTCTCCGACTGTCAAGACTTTGCAGGTGTGATAGAAGTGACGTTGAAGCAAGCTTTGTCTGGTTCCGAAAAAGATAAATGGGAGGAAGCTATTCTTTCAGAAATTCGGAGTATGATAAAGAATGACACTTGGGATATCACAAAAAGGCCTGAGAGTCGCGAAATTGTTGGTTGTCGTTATGTTTTGTCGACTAAATTGAACGTCGATAAAACAGAAAAGAAAAAGGCCAGACTCGTTGCAAAGGGTTATAGTCAACGATATGGTATCGATTACCATGACACTTTTGCACCTGTCGTCAGATTGGAAACTATAAGATTATTGGCTGCACTTGCTGTCGAACTTGATATGGAAATCCATCAATTGGATATCAATACAGCTTATTTGAATGGTTCACTCGAAGAGGATATTTATATGGAAGTGCCTGAAGTATTAAAGGAATGTTTACAAAAGCTTATACAAGCAGATGAAAAAGATACTATTATCTGTGAACGAGCTAAGAAAATGTTAGTGGATTTGGAAGCTGGTGGTGATGCATGTAAACTAAAAAGGTCACTTTATGGACTGAAACAAGCTGGTCGCCAGTGGAATGCACGACTCGATAGTCAACTCCGACGAATGGGGTTGCAACCTTCGTTGAATGAACCTTGTCTATATTTTCAAGACATAGACAATAATACCAACCTCTTTGTCACCGTGTACGTGGATGACATTTTGGTTGCGTCTCAGAAAAGCGTTTGCATAGAGAATTTCAAAAGAAAACTGGCCAGTGAGTTTGACTTGAAAGATTATGGCATTGCGAAATATATTTTAGGAATTGACATTGAGCGACCTGTCAAAGGAAAAATTAAGTTGTCACAACAAAAATATATTGGAGATTTGTTACATAAATTTGGCTACAAAAATTGTAGAGATTCGGTATGTACGCCAATGGAAACGAATTTGAAATTAAAACCATCAAAGGATACGGATAAGGTAATTCCATACCGCGAATTGATCGGTAGTTTAATGTATTTATCGGTCGGAACTAGATTAGATATTTCTAACAGTGTTTCGAAATTAGCACAGTTTGTAAACTGTCCTACCAAGGAAACCTGGAGTGCCGCAAAACGCATATTGCGTTATTTAAAGAAAACAAAGGATCACGGAATAATTTTCAACAAAACAGGCGAATCGTTGAAAGGTTATTCAGATTCGGATTGGGGTGGTTGCTTGTTAGATAGACGTTCTTACTCTGGATATGTTTTTGTACTAGGAGGAGCATGTGTGTCATGGAAGTCCCAAAAACAAAAATGTGTCGCAACATCCACGTGCGAGGCCGAATATGTTAGCTTAACTTCGGCTATGAAGGAAGCTATGTATCTGAATAGCTTGTTAACTGAAATTGGATTACGTAAGTTTGCACAAATAACTTTACACGTAGATAATCAAGGAGCTATTTGTTTAGCCAGTGATCCAGTTTTTCATTCCCGGAGTAAACACATCAGCATTAGGTATCATTTTATACGAGATGTGTTAAGAAACAATAATGATATTAAATTGGTATACTTATCGACTGATTTAATGTTAGCAGACATATTAACCAAGGCGTTGCCTAAAATGAAACATAATTTTTGTATGGCTGGTCTAGGTATTGCCTGTTAGTTAGATTAGTTAATATTGTTTTGAGTTATCCTTAACATACACATTAAGGGGGCGTATTAGGTTTTAATGTGCATATAATAATTATAACTGGCTGTATTAATATACTTGTAGCTGTCTAGTTATTTTTGAATATGTGCTATAGTCTTCTTTTTGTAGTGTCTGTTTGACATGTTTGTAATAAAGATTTGATAGCGTGATGTACTCATTATAGTTTGTTATTTTTACTCTACTTTCCTGTGCTTCCACTATCCGCCATACTCCTGCTGGATCAATCAACCAGATTATCCGCCACAAAGTAACTGACCGCCATTCAAACAGTTAAAATCATTACTGAGTATTTCAAATTAAACTGATTCTCTAGAATAGCAATAGTCAGTAATACTACCAAACTATCATATATGTAAGTGATCATATGAATTTTTGGGACTTTATGACCTCTCTAGCCCACCTCGGAATACAAGTCAGACGTTCGGTTAATGTCGGTTATACTCGTTAGACAAACACGTGAAACAACTGTAGGTACACACACATCTCTCATTTCCGTCAAGAGTTGAAATAAGTTTATATTACATCGATTCGATTTTTTTTTCAACATTTTAAATAAATCCTTTTTAACTGCCGTGTTTACCCTAGTTTTCATTTAGAGATTTTGAAATGTTAACTTTTTATTGTTTGACACTTGACACAGGTAAAAAAATATTTTCATCATATTTTATGAAGTTTCCTGTAAAGAGACAGTTATAACATGGTGTATGATAATTTTCTTTTAACTTATTAGTCTTATTACATATTCAGTTGAAAATGACACTTTGGTATAATCTGTTATATCTGAGGCGACATGCTAGAACATGTTTCGAAATATTGATTTTGATCACTTACTTTTGACGTTGACTGTACGTGGCAGCGCTGTCAGTATAGACACAATGTCATGTGTCCTCGTACTACCATCATCGATATTTTAAGTTCACACAACATAGGTATTAATTTTACCTCATCAAATAATTATAGCAAACGCAAACAACACAATAATTAAGTGAATTAAACAAAACGCTCGATTTATGCGGTGCATAAATAAAAGCAATCACAACGTGAATTATAAGTGTTATAACGCGAATGAGTGAGGTATAATTATGCGTTATTAACGATACGGGCCTGTCTTCAAAAGGAATAATTACCATAAGTAATTGCTTCGCACTTATGTCGTTTATAATCACAAGGTTTTTACCGAATCCTTGAGTTCGGCTGATAGCAGCAATTGTGGCGAGAGCGCTGAAAGTTTATTATTATTCATTGCATTCATTTCGTTCACCAAACAGTAATTCAGTTACCTTACAAACTGAAAAAAATATCTGTTATGAATTGTGGTTTCCCCGACAAACCACTAACTTGCTTACTTATCTCAGTTCCCAACATTTAAACCGAAGATGGATTTAGTTACTTCCAGTTACATTTGACACATTTATTTGATTGGGATCCCCTTGAAATATTGACAAACATTTCATTGAATTGGTCATTTCACCGAATTTCATTTCATCGAAAACCTATTTCTGCTGAAACCTTATAGTTTTCAGGTTATCTTAAGCATTCGTTACGTAGGTTAGGTTACGTTAGACTTGTGACCACATTAAAAATAAACCTCCTGCACGTGGAAATGCCTGTCGATGAAATGAAAATTCGGCGAAGTGAATCGTTCTGTGAAATGAGTTTCGATAATTCAAGGGTATAACTATTTAATTAGCTGATTAAATTCAAATGATTGAATTGAATGAATGCTGATTAGTTCAAAAGTGAAAAAACATAAGAAAAGAACACCACAAATGTAACTTTTTTTAACCATTTATATGAACTTGAACCATAGTTTTCATTCACTTTTAAAACTAAAACTAGAGGCACAATAATCGTGTCATTTTAAATGAATGGAAGTAACACAGCTAATAAAGCCTTCTGCGAAATTAAAATCGATTCACCATCTGCCCTGACCACTGACCCAATGGCACACAATTCCAGTCATAAAATAACTTGTTACGACATCAATTGAAGCTACAAAACTACCAGTATGCGATGCACCCTTGCAACTAAGCAGCTAGGAAGAGTGGAGGCTCTTTGAATCTGGTTGGTAGTCTACGTATAGCTCATAGAAAAGCTATAGAATCAATTGGGAATAACGACCAGCCCTATTACCACCTAGTTGACCGGCAGTGATACGACATCCTATTTACTAGCAGCTATGTCGATTTGGAGAAGGTATACTATAATATAACATAACAAGACACGGCGAATGGTAAAATTAAAACTGGTAAAACATTACTAACAACTATTGTTATAACGGGGCCCTTATACCGTGTGAAACGCTATACAGAAACTATATTCGTTATGATGATTTCGTTGCTGAGTAGCACTATTTTGTCTACGCATCTCAGATTTGACGGAGTCTTGCGATTGACATCCAGTTATAATTTCCCGCGAAACGTGCTGGTGTATCTATAGTACAATAGAGTGTTCTCAGGCTGCTCGTGTCTTATTTGATCACGTTACTTTTGATTTCGTAATCTTCTTGATCGAAACGAAGCAGTAAGGCCAAAAAACAGTTAATAAAAAAACCATTTGCCTCCTCCATCGTTTTCACTTCCCCGATCTATTGACAAGTTCACAGTAAAACGTCGTAAATCATGCTGGATCCAACATGGCGGCCGACAGTTATAGCGTGTGCGCACACATTAAACTCATTGATATTTATTACTCAATCGCTGCATTCAACGTGATTTATTGTCAATAGATTCCTTGTCTACGGACGTTTTGTTTTTTTATCTATTTTATGTAGGTTACATACAGCGTGGGTTTAATGTGACTCCATGATTTGTGACTTTGTGGTTTACTCGTTGGAATGACATATGATTGCGGATGTTGTTACAGATAGGGTGGCCATAGCTATTTTTTTTAACTTTCGTAAATAATTACCGGAAGAATTATACATTAAAATCGTAGTTTTATGTCTTTAGTTGCTTCATATACGACAAAAAACGAGAGCAATTTTTCCATTGCGTGATAGGAAATTTAACACCGCTGTTACGTCATTCTGAAGATTTAAGAATTTATTTTCGTTCCAAGTTTTACTTATCAGGCAAGCCGTCTATTAACCACAATCCGTAGTTCAGCTTTGTGACATAATTTATTTTCATATACCTAAGTAAATAAATAAATACTCACAGTCCGTCTGTCCGTAATTTTACCCGAGTGCTAAAATCTAGGGGGGAAAAATCAGCCACAATAGTTTAACAAAAAGCTATACGAGGGGTGTTCCATAAGTTTTAATAATCGGTATTAAAAATGGGAGATATGTAAATCGTTATATTTTAATTGAAATAAGCACACTTTCTATATTTGGAAACACTTGTTAACGTCATTCAATTGTTTTATTTTACCACTATAAAAATAATTTGACTTTAGGAGGTCAAAATGGTCAAATTTTGTACGTTCACTAAGTCATCATCAGCTCGTGATTTTTATGTAGTGGTTTTTTAACATTAGTGAATGAGAAGTAGTAGTCGAAAGTTAGGGCTTAATAACGGGGAGAGCGGTTCTCAGTTCTGATCTTTGGTCGATGAGCACCCTTGTCAATTAGAAGGCTCTGAAGCACATTTCCTGCCGCAAATTCGTATTTTTTTTTCATGAGCTTATTTTTAATATTTTCCCATAACTATGATAGAATAATGTTATATAACTCTCCTAGATTATTTAAACACAAAAACGAATGTCAAATTATTTATTTGTAGGCCTCAATAATCCTGGGCGAGGCCGAAAAAACCACCCTAAATTTTGATGACAAAGCTGGAGATAAAAAATCCACTGCAATATCATTGCAGTGGATTTTTTATCTCCAGCTTTTTTATCGTTTAAATCATAATGATAAATCAAGGTTTCATTTTCAAAAACAATATTTTTTATTAGTGTACCAGAATTTTCTCCACACCGCTCCAAATTATTACAAAACTAACTCTTATTTTACCGTCTTGTAAAATTATTCATACAGATGTTTTTTGTTTAGCTATCACAGAAAAACAAATGAACAATATGTTTTTTTTTTCTCTAATTTAAGTTTGATTAGTGCCATGGTATATTCCACATTAAAAAAATATCATTATGTTCATGGTTCATACTGATTCTCAAAACTTATGGATCACCCCTCGTACATATACAAACGCTAATTATCGTCAAGGCCAAAAAAGCATCTGTTACTTAACTCCCCAACGAGTGCGAAGAGGATAGATGTAAGTTGATACAGGCTAGTGTCCCCAAGATCAGACTCGTTACATGAACTCATGCCGTGTCAGCCAACGATAACAGATCGGCGGCGAAGTGTCTTGTACTTCGGTGAAGAACTAATAGAATAAAATGTCGACAGTTCACGAAAGGCTACAAATACGACCATATAATATATTTTATCTACACACATATCATAAGTCCTCTATAATGCGTTCAGAATCCGTAGACAATGATCATCATTCATTACAAGATACAATTTTACTATGGTATTTTTTCTTATCTGTAGCTGTAATGTAAAGTTAAAATTACGATACAACTTTTGATAAAGTAATGTTGATCAAATTTGGAACATCTTCCAAAACCAACACAATTCAAACAGGGGGTCAATTATAGTATCTATTAAACGTCGACTCGGTATATTTTAAGTAAAGTGTCGTACGCCGTTTTGATATCGAATGACATTAGAATAGGGACTTTGTTAGTTTGTCTATGATTTAAAAAAAAACATTTATATTCGTGACACAGGTTAGCTTAGCCGCCATTGGTTTGTTTGTTAATTAAACATTTCAAATTGCACTAATGTTAATGTTTACAATTATTATAATAAATAAATACTTATTTTCTCTGATTTGATTTATTTCTTATTTCAGTTCATACATTAGCTTAACACCTATAGATATATTTCAGGTAGCAGTAGCACTGGTAGCTATGAAGGTTATTTGCCTTCGGCTACTGAACACATCTTAGAGTACTTATAATAATTAGGCCTTAAAAAACTCGTGTGATGTTATTATGAAACTCGCCTTCGGCTCGTTTCACAAAACCACACTCATGTTTTAAGGACCCTCTTTATGTACCAGTTACATAAAATACTATTACTTGTCACTTCGTGCACGCACGTAGAATGCTTTTAGCGGTATTCCATCAGCGGCTGTCAAATTGTCGGTGATACTGAAAAACCGCGTAACTAACAAATTTATGATAGAGCAAAATAAAGCTTACTTTCTTAATAAAAAGGTAAATTTTTCTCCTTATCAAAAATGTTACTTACGCGGTTATGTAGTTTCACCGAGGGGATGGTTCGGAATAAACTTTTCCCCGTGTGTTAGGGATAAACTACAGATTTCAGTTAATTTGAAGTTAATCCTTCTCAGGAACATTATTTTAATTAACGACAAGAACGTCCAGAAGAAGAGAATAGAAGACGACGCAGTAGCTTAGTTGATAGTGACAATAGTGATGCTGCTTACGAAGCTAGCGGTCCGGGGTTGGATTCCCTTTATGTGCAGATATTTGTATGATGAGCATGAATTAGCTTCTGAGTTAATGATGTTTTCTATGAACTCGTTTTTCTTTCTTTCCTATTTATTTACTCTATATAAGTAAGTTCGGGACTAGGTCAATTTATGTGAGATTGGCCGGTTAATAAAAACCGGCGTTGATACCTTGATTAAAATTAAGTAGAATGAAGCCATATTTTCTAAAAAATTAACTAAGGGGTTGAAATAGAAAAAGGTAATTAAAATGGAAATATGACAGAGATAAATGAAGATTGTCGTAACTAACTTATGACGCTCCGTTCTCGACTTCACGATATTAATGCAGTGAAACGTCAATTCACGTTGAATCAATTAGGGGATTTTCTACCACGTCGTCGGTTTTAGATATCTATCTTAATGATATCATTTTTCATCATTTCATTTAATCATTATACTTATGGGTTGGCAACGCATTTGCAGTCTTGTGAATGCGAATGTCTATGGGTCACAGTTTCCACTTACCAGCAGGTGGCCTGTGTGCTCGTTTGCCTTCTCTTGCCATAAAAAAAATCGTTTAAAATATGCTTAAGTTTCTTTTTATGTAATTTACTAGCGACTGCCCTCGCTCGCTTCGGTTTATGTTATTTTTCTGTAAAACCCGTACATTTTGTACGTTTTAAAAAATACATAGAAAACGTGGGATGATATTATGTCACCCTTGTTTATTTCATATACAAACTTAAATTGAGCCGCTAAATAACCTTCTCGCAGATCAAAAATGATTTATTTCAACGTAATTTGTTTTCCATTCACTTCAGCAATGACGAATTTAAACCTTAAAAGACTAAGACTTTCCTGAGCCCACATTCAAGAACAAAAAAATTGTAGTTGACAGTGTTCTAAAAGTTCAAATAAATAACCTAAAGTACCTAGGATACCCACGCAGATGGGTTTCATTTTAGTGAGATCATAAATACTTTAGCAAAAGTTTTTAGTGGTGGTTGGGCAGAATGCGGCCAATGGCTACCACCGATGCTCAACTTTAGACTCCTTTTGTCCTATTTAGCCCCAATTTGCCCTCAAATCGTTCGTTTATCGATGGAACGAGTTATCGTTTGAGATTTCATTGGCCTTATCCATTCCATATAAAAGCTGCCAAGTGCAAGTCGGACTCGCCCATGAAGGATTCCGTAGCAGCAATTTTATTAAACCTTAATCGACGTATTTAAACAAAAAACTACTAACTAGATCTCGTTCAAACCAATTTTCGGTGGAAGTTTGCATGGTACATCATATTATTTTTTTAGTTTTATCATCCTCTTATTTTAGAAGTTACAGGGGGGGGGGGGACACGTTTTACCATTTTGGAAGTGTCTCTCGCGCAAACTATGCAGTTTAGAAAAAAAATGATATTAGAAACCTTAATATAATTTTTGAAGACCTATCCATAGATACCCACATGTACGGGCTAGATGAAAAAAAAATGAGTTTTAGTTCTAAGTATGGGGAATCCCCAAAATATATTGTTTTTTTTTATATTTTACTTACCAAGTTTCAACAGTATAGTTTCGGAAAAAAGTGGCTGTGACATACGGACGGACAGACAGACAGACAGACATGACGAATCCATAAGGGTTCCGTTTTTTGCCATTTAGCTACGGAACCCTAAAAAAACAGGCCGCTTTCATATTATGCCGTTAACTGTACCTACTCTGCTAATAGATTCACTTCATATGACTCGAGCTCTAATCCGGCAAATTTCTTGAATAAAACATTTTTATTTGCTCTTGACTATGCTCACATCCATGCACTTCCAAAATCTCTCCAACCCGGTCCTATTCAAACGTTATCACAGAATTGAAAGCGCCCTTTTAAAATACATCGCGAAGGCTCTAAAAGTCAATACATAAGAGCGGAGTGGCCATAAGATTTTATGCGCGACATTACCCGATGCTAAGTGAGGCGTAAATTCTTATAACTCGGGGCCATTCAAAATATGAAAGGGAACTAGCGATACGCTGCCCTATTTATTATTCCAACCCTTCGTGACATGTATTTTAATAGGGTTTTGTCGTAAAATCTAGCAGGTGACGTTTTTGTAGCGTGTTTTAAGGAAAGAGTTGACTTGAATATTAGGTACTAAAGAAGACGTTGACATCACCTTGTCTGGATATTTGAGGTTTGTTTTCATAAAGAAAATTTTGTGTACAAACCCAGTAGATGTAGACTAAAAAACGAAATAACGACTCCTAAATGCAAGTCTTAAAATCTATGCTATAAACGCAACTCCTTCTACAAAACAAAACGACGTTTTTACGAAAGTTAAAACAACTCTTCACTCAACGTTATTGTCGATTGTTTAATTTCATGCACACTGGGCCACCGCGTGGACAAAAAACGCAAAATGATTTCTCATTGCGGCGGTCGCAAATTACCCGGCGGGCGTACGGCGGCTATCACTTGTCACAGTGTCAGAGCTGTCAAGCTGTCGGGCAGCTGACAGGCGACAGTTGACACCCGCCGAGGCCTGTCGACGCCGATTTACATAAAAGTGGTAAGTGACAATTAAAAGTGCATGTTGTGCAACCTCTGGTTTGCGGACGAAAATACGTGAGTTGAATACGTGATTGGGATGTGCGAGTTGGGGAGCTAGTTAGGGTTTATTTGCATACTGTTTAGCTGTGTGGTAAATGAGCGTAGAATATATACTGTAAACATCTGCTGAAAATGAACTTGATAATAATTAAAACAATCGTCTTGGTGATTTCTGTCGACGACTTGTCTGTGTAACGTTTTAGTGAGCAGATTTAGTTAATTACTGTTTGAGGCTACAGTATCAAGTTTGCTATCGGTATCTTTTTTTTTTTTTTTTTTTATTTATTATATCAAGGATACACATTGTAAAAACAATCTGAATAGTTTCGCCAAACTGCAAAGCAGTTTGTTGGCGAAGACAGCACTCTTTTTTTACATTTTTATCAAACAAGATAAGTAAACACCAGGTATTTATGCGACTTAAATATTACCAATTTTACCAAACAATATTAAATGTTAACCAATGTTAATTGACTGTTAGTTCATACATTTTGACAGCTGTTAACACTCTAATCGTCTGTCAATTGCTTGGTGAAATTCTACACTAACTACGTTCATTTTCTTTAAGGAAGGTATCCATCAAACACGCCTTTACTTTAGTTTTGAATATATTTTTCGTTTCTTTATATTCCATGTACTCTAGAGTTGTATTATTTACATGTTATTACATAAACACAAGCATGTGTTCAACGAGCGACCATTAAACGATACTATACATCCTTGTTTCTTATTACTCGGAGCTTATCTGCCTACATAAGTGAGATAAACTGGAGAGACACTCGCGGTGGTATAATCAATGTTTACGGCCGCCTCACCACTTACCGTCGAGCCGTTTGCATGTCTTCATGCCATTACATAAAAGCTAAAGCAATTTGCTATGCATAAAATATTGTAATAAATTCTTACCAGCGATAATTCAAAAACGATTATTGAATCTTATCCCCGTTTCAATTTAATTGTAGATCCAACCGGTTGAAAACGAAGTATGCGCCGATAAATAAGAATGGCACTTACACTTTTAAAACAAGAGCACAAATTTTCTTCGGTCGTTGTATTCACTGCATCGTTAAAAAGAGAATTAAAAGGTAATAAAAATACTTACATAATGTTATTGTCAATATGCATGCGAGCGTTTTAAACTGAACGCTAAGCATTAAAACCCGTTAACGAGTTAAATAACGTTAAATATAACCAGTTAGACGATGGCCCGTAAAGGCTTAGAGGTTGTGATGTGATGTAATAATAGGCTTTCGGCTAAAATTTTGGCATTCCGAAATAAAATATAAAATGCATGTTTAACAATTTGAACAATATGGTCATCAACACGTTTGATTGCAGTTAACTAGGATAAATTAATAGTAATGTTGCAACAAATACTGTAAAAGGCTTAAAAACAAAGAAAAGAGAAATAAAAAATATCCATCCCCGGTCTTAGCATACACACTACAAAACATGACAAAAAAAATGATTTTAAGTACGAGTATTAACAAAACAAAAAGAGATACAAGCGAAATGTAATCACATCTATATTTAATCGAATTAAGACTCAATCTAAGGCAATCAACCCTGTTTGGGTTGAGTAATAAATCTATAAAGTATTCTATTATTTCTTAATCTCGTCTTTAACTCAACATTCGGCCTTAGATTAATCCCAGCATTCGGCCAAAGCGAAACTCTCGGCAGTCACGTCGCGCTATCTCGATGATGCGCTATTAATACAGCAGATACCCCGTTATGGGCTAATGCTACCGACCCTTGCGTCGTATTAATACGCCACTTACCGCTTTATGTTACAACCCGACTCGCCGTAATTGTTTAGGGCTGTTTTACGTTATGGCCGCCATAACTCGGCTCGATTTAATAACGCCTCAATGATGTATGCGGGTTTTGATGTTGATTGCTGACTTTCAAGTTTTTAAGGCCGGTAATTTTTTGGGAGTTATTTTTGAATGTGAAACGGTTTAAGAATGCGAGGATTACGGTTGCTACAGTGAAAACATTGGATGCATATGTTTATTTAGCTGCCGTATTTTTTTTGATGTTTATATATTATTATATTTTCTTCATAAATCGAGCGATATATACTTCAACACTTCTAATACTTTGACATCGACATTTATTTTGAGACACCTAGTTTAAAACCCAGACAGATAAATCTAATTCGGCTTAACCCCGATGAAGTAAACAAAGCCGCCAATTTCTATCCATCACGCGCTTCCATTCGATAAATCCTCATTACAGCGGACAAAATAAAACGTGCAAAGCGCTTCCCCGAAAGAGCGTAACCCAATAATTCAGTGGCACGGCCCACTGTGCGGTGCTAAATTTTTATTTTCGAGGAAACGGTTATGTCCAGAGTGAATTTGGCGGAAACGCGACGCCCGGGGACAGACAAGTGCCCAAGAGTCGCTATCGTAAATTTATCGTAAAATTCATGTTTTTTTCTCGTTTTATGACACAGGGAATGGGCGCTTTTCATTTGCATGAGTGAGAATGGTCGGTGATGCACGGTTGTTTACTGAAATGATGGTAATGTTGGATGCTCGATGCTTAACGTGAGAGAGGATCGTGTTGTCCTAATAGTTTAAGTCGTATTCTTCATATGTTTTGTTGATTTCCAGTGTGGTAAACTAAATTGATTAAATTGTTTAACTTTTTTTTAATGGGTAACAAATAGCACTGCATTAAAGTTTAATTTAACTGTTTTAATTCTTTTGGCCAGCCCTTTTACAAGCTTGCTTGGTATTCATCATTCATCTGTGTCTATTTTGATAGGGAATATGTTGAAAAACCAAATTCCATTTTATTTTACCTGAAATGGCCAAAGGTAAAAAATATAATATCCCTACTCCATTATATCGTAAATAAACTCGGTTTCATGTTATTTTCACATGTAAAAAAGCAAGTCCATTTTGTCCGCAACCGCACTGTGCATTAATCAGCACAGTGGTCCGCCAGCTGTCACGTAGAGTGACGGTCGGTGCGTCGACAACTCACGGCCCGCTGCGACCTGTCATTTCTTTTTGCCGCGCAGTGACGTAATTCGAACCACTGTGCAAAAAATGACAATCGAAAGCTTCCGTTCTGAATACGTTGGGAGTTTTTGTTATTATGATATTTTTTTGACACGCGCACTTACTAAGAATGGACATTTATAATGGCCTGAAATCTCGACATTATTACCTTTTTTTTATATAATGGACGTTCCAATAGAAAAATAAATGTGTGTAGTTTTCGAACCTTCTCAAAAAGAACGTCAATACCAAGCGTATGGTTTTCAAAAAAGATGCATTTTTTTTCTCATTTTATATGAAATTTGAATATTGTTTTAAAAAACCACGTTAAAAACAAAACAAGTGACAAAATATAAAAAAACAGCTTGTAAGTTGAACATTGCAGCGTTCGAATGGCACTTTATTCAAAAATTACAGGTTAAGATTTGTTATAATAAAGGTGGAAACCCATTTCCCGTGTCAGACAAAAAAATATTCTTTGTATTACAAAGTATGAGGCTATGCATACTAGCCCGTTCCGTCACCGATCATAGTGGGCATAGCCATCCGTACACGTTCATAGCACGGTCATGGCACGACCCGGTGTAATGGGTTTCCACCTTAATCCTTCTCCGAAAACAGTTATTTTGTATGCAGACCATAGCATGGCCCATATGTTTTTTTTATTAGTATATATAATTTTGTTAATAAAATAACGATAAAGACTTATTATCACTGTCCCCTGGGCCTCTATTCTACTGGGTAATTCAATATTTCTTCTCTTATTTACTTGACAGTAATGACGACGGAGTTAACAACTATACGATAACATGTCAAACTCAATACGTTTTATAATTTTGGTTATTTTTTGGTCAGTCTGCACGTGACCACTGGTTTATACATACATACATAATATATATATATATATATATATATATATATATATATGTTTGCGTAGAAACATTATATTATAATGTTTCTACGCAAAGTCCCGTTTTAGATTTATAACAGTATGGTCTACAAATACTATCGAGATGGTGTCGATATAGCTCTAGCACCGCAAAATATGGTTCGCTTTCAGTAACAATGTTTAACTATACATTGGGTTTACTGTTTGGTTTAGTGTTTGGACTCTAGTGACAAAACTATTTGTTATATGCATACATACATACATAATTAAGCGCAGCTTTTTGCCTTTTCGCCGTATCTGGTCAATGTTAGTTTACTCAAGTTTATTTCATTACCTGACTTGTGGTTTGCATGAGCACAGTCAATTCTTTTTATTGTTTAATCGCTCCAGTGTTTTTAAATATGTTAACTGGTTAATCTGTGGATATCTATGATTGGCTTTGTTTGCTATTTGGGTAAGGACCAAAAAGTTGGATCATAGTTAAGCGCAGTTAAACATACAAACAACAAAGTCGAAAAAAGTTCCGTCGTGTGACGAAAATTATGCCTATAATTGTATGGCCAATTTTAGTGTCACAACGGTAAAATTTCATAGAAAATTTAATTGAGTGAGTTAGCGTGGCCAACTTTTTGGTCCTTACCCATTTGGTGTACCTCCCCTGCACGTAACGTGTGGTTATTTTTTTTCTCGTCTACCCCATAGTGTGGGTTGTTGTAGGATAGGTCTTTCAAAAATATTGCAGGTTCGTAAAACCTTTTTTTTTATTAAGAGGTCCGTTTATGAAATATTACGCTTTAAAGCGCTAATTTTTGTTACAGTAAAGTGTCCCCCCCCTCCCCCCCCCCCCCCACCTACAGCTAAAACTGCAAATACTAAAAATATCTTAAATGAAAGCACATAGTTACAATCCTGAGACAGCACCAAACAACTCTAAATAGAGAATTAGTTAATACTTGTTCTTTTTTGAGATAATTTTTGTGTAGTAACGGCATCGGGACCACACTGAGCATGGTCAGACATGCACTTGCCCGTTTTTTTACCATCTTGGTACGGAACCGAAAAAAAGATTAAAAGCAGAATTTAGGATTAGGAACCCCCGTACTAATTTGAGAATTTTTATCCGTCATAAAATATTATTTGTTGTTATATTGTAACCTTTAAATATTATAATATTCGTGTGTGATAAATAAAAGTAATCATTTCGTTCCTAAGTTATTTTGTGGATTAAACAGTTCTGTTGGTTTAGTCTTGTGACTAATATCTTTCAAATGTTAATACAATCAACTCCGTGGCTAAAGCCATCCGCTGACGTTAAGAAAAAAAAAACAATAATGAAGACTTTACTTTAGAGAGTTCAACGTTTAGTCATTACTTCAACATTACTTCAGCAAAACACGACAAGAAGACAAAACGTGTCAAGTGACACAATATTATTCATAGAAGTTCTGAGCGACGTGTCGTTTTTCACGCTTTGTGTGCGCTGTCACGCCCTTCGCATCATAAATTATTTATTATGCCGCCGTCGCGGACAGTCGCCATAGTTATTAATACGGTTTAATAAATCATCGCGTTTTTGACCAGCTGCATGAATTGACCACTGTGCGGCGAGTCACCACTGTACGGACCGTGGTTGGTAAATGTTTTATTTGGTTATTTGATGAGTACATGAACGTTTAATGTGACATTATAAATTGATAACCGACCTGTGCCACTTTGTTGACTCGCTGCTGGGCAGATGCTTATTATTATTTTGGTCAGTTGTCTCTGAATTAATAAATAAAATATATCTACTGGCATTACCGCGTTTGGGAAAACACTTGTAAAGGGCAAACTTGTAAAAATCAAACAAGATATATACAATGTTACTTTCACCTAAGTAATTAACGAATTATTTGTTTAGTATTCGTTACTGTACATGAATTGTGCTTTTACTAAAAACTATTCGCCTTTTATTATTAAGTCAAGTCATTTTTTAAACTGTATTTTTAAGTCTAGCTTAAAAATATGTATAATTTCACTTTAAACACTTGATCGCTATCTGAACAATACAGGATGTAACAAACCCATAACTATAAATTCCTTGAAATAAAGTGGTAGCTTTAAGTATCCTTGCAGTTACATTTAAAACATTCAGTGCCAATTGTCGCGATATCCATACAAAGTGGCTCCAATAATTAATTCTTGGCACTTAAGTGTTAATCCTGCGCTTTACGATGATTTTTTGCACTCGCGCATATCCGCTGTGCGAACTTGAACTGCGATAGGCAGTTATTTATTATTTCCTTACACTTGATATAACTTCATAGTAAATGTTGAAACAGTACACACAGGTAACATAGTCAAGAACAAAATTGGGATAGACCAAAAAAAACAACTCACGGTTTTTACATTCTAATTCGAAAGTATAGGTAATTTCAAAAGACCAATTTCATTAATTTTGTTATTGACCCAATAATTTTGGTTTAATATCTATATTTATTTAGCAGACATTTTATGGATGACATGATTATCTTAAATTTGGGATGGCATTTTCCAATAAATTACAACAATTTAATGATAAAAAGTGATTGTAATGGTATAATAAAACATACAATTTCAAGCGGTAACCTAACTCGTAAGATGCACCTAGGACGGCTTCAAGCCGAAAACGAAAGCCAAACAAAGGTTAAATATACTTTTGTCGAAATATCCGAAACAGATTAATATTCTAAAAACTTATTAATGCAGTACGACTTTTAAACCCTATTTCTCGAAATGGTTTTCAAATAAGAGTAATTCTAAAAATATGAACAAACCCAAAAGCCTATTTCGTATAAGTATATAAGAATTTGGAAATATTTTTGAATAATATAAGTATGCAATATCATATTCAAAAGCGTAACTTTACTTTAGATACACTATTTACTCAATTCGTATCGCGCACACCCACTGGCCGCACTCAGTCAGTTACTGACGGTGGAATCATTCTTTTGTTTCAATTTTTCATACAATAATTTGAAAAAGGAACGTGTCAACCATGTGTATAAAGTATTAGAGTAAGGCAGTACGTAAGAAGCATAACAAGCTACCCCATTTAGCAACAAACGTGAGCGTCGGAGCGGTTTTCGCCTTCCAGCATCAAGTTATAGAAAAATCTGTTTCAGCTGAATCACAGCTAGGCCCAGAATATCGTCCCGAGCTCCAGGGCGGAGTAATGGAATAGGAGAAAGAGAAAGATGGTGACTGTGTGGCAAAATCAACCTAGGGATTTAGCCACTTGTAAATAATATTTTACATTGGTGTATTTCCTTATACTAACATAATTATGAGTCCTTTAAAGTTCTATCAAGCTTGTCTTACTGTCCGCACCACTGTGGCAGGAAGCCCCCACTTACCACGGCGCCACTGTCGAACACTTCTGGGAACGTGTTTATTTTACGACGCATTTAAATGCACTTTTATTGGGCTGATGCATGTGGCTTATTTGTTAATACGTCTGTTTGCTCTAGTTTTTGTTTGCACTTTGACATGGGTCGTTAAAACGCCGTAAATTTAAGTGTTAGAGGATGTGATGACGCCAGTCGTCATCTTTAAGCTCATACTTGATAATAATAAAAAACGTATATTAACACCAGGGTTCAGCTGAAAACCAGCGCTGTGGCTTTGGCTACAGTACATGCCGAGCTGAGTCCTTTTTAAAAGACTTAAAAAAAGGAGGAGGTTCTCAATTCGTTTTTTTTTTTAAACTTAAGCTACAGCGCAAACTTCTCTAAATTCGCTTCTTGTAGATAAGTATCTGTATGTTCTATTATTTGATGAGGTTTTTCCTTTAATATGATTGATTGTTTGTTGTGTTGCAGTGTGTTTTTGTTAAATAAAAACCTTATAAACCGTAATTAGATGGCCAACCAAGTGATGAAAGTTATCAATTTAATCCCCGAGATATTTCGGCAGGTTTACTTCGATGGTGCAATTGCTACGTTAACCGAGTTACGATCTTCTTTAAATTTCCACTGTAAGAAAAATAATAACTGTTATATGATTTTGTCATATTTTTTTTCATGCATCCGAAAGCCGTCAGAGTTATCTCGTTATCAGAGCTGTAACTATAAAATTCTTCCATGGTCTAGTAAAGAGTCATAAATGACCCAGTATTTCACTTTATTTTAAATCGCTGTCGGCTTTATGGTCCTAAGTTTTTTTTTCGTCCTGCTATTGAAATATGAAAATCTTAATTTTCTGAACAGAACCGATGTAAGTAAAAGAGTTTACTTTTATCACAAGCCCATACACGCGGCAACATAAGTCAAAAGCAGCGACCTCGCTCCAAATTCACACGTATAAAAAACCATGAAACACGTGATTTGGACATAACTTTAACTTCTTACTTCCTTTACCAAGTAAGTCTGCGTGACAGAAAGTGACAGACAGGTGGCCAAGACCAGCTGATCATTCTTGCGGCATTCACTGCCAGCGACACACACCTCATATTCAAATTACATACACTTCTTTACTATCGGCAGTGAATGATATTTCAAACCCGCGACCTTAACGATCACTATCAACCTGTTTTATTTACGAGCGAAACAAGCGGTCATTACGGTCGCAAAGTCACCGAGTAATCCAGAGGACTAATTGACAGGGCTGACGGAGTGACGCGTGACGGCCGGGAAATGTCAATAGGCGCGGGTTCGGAGCCCGCTGTCTGCGGACGGACAATTGGCAACTGTCATTTCAACATAAACGTCGTTGCATGGGGTTATTTATTGAAGTTGATTATAGAAGGGCATGTTCGGGTGTGTGATTGACTAAAAAACTTTTAAAAATACTCCAGATTTTATGGTTATCCCTACTTTGAGAGCTCGTGTCTCTACAGTTGCCTTGGTATTCCAATTGAATTAGCTTCCTAAAAACCCTGATGAAATAAGGTTTTTTCTAATGAATAGTTATACTCTATGTGTATTAAGTAATGTGGGTTAAACAAGTGGTTTGCTGATTTAGAAAGGATGGATAAAAGAAGAGTAACGAAGGAGATATGGCGAGCGAGAGTGAGCGGAGATGTCGGTAGGGGACGTCCTAGACGGACGTACGGTGATCAGATTTGCGATGTGACTGAGGGCCAAATCAAAAGCACCTGAAAGCGACGTACGTGCATGAAGAGATTGATGAATGTAGAGGAAACGAAAGTTGTATGTTTAGACCGGTGCACCTGGCGTTCCATAGTCTCTGCCCATCCCATTGGGAGACAGGCGTGAAGGTATTTATGTATGTTAATTTGGTTAGTTTACACGGTTAATGTTCGTTTTGACACCATTTCGGGCAACATTCAATGCAAGGTTTATTGTATATGGATACGATTTTAAATCTCACTGTGCTGTCGAAATGTTTATACATTATGTCAACCCTAGTAAGCTGTCATCTCAGTCATACATTTTCTATAACTGAGACTGATGTGATGACTCCTTACTAGGGTCGACAATATTTCAATAAGTTTATTTTTTGTATTTTGTAACACGTTGTATGTCCTTTCGAAAAGGTTCCTAATGTTGCCCCAGGGTCAACTTTAAGACGTAGTTTTACAAGCTTTAATTCAATTATACGTGTTCCGGTCCTTAATAAATAGAAACAGTAATAGTAGAACCCGTGTGGTTGCCGGGTTAGAATAGTACCACTCCATGTCTTCCCGTGGATGTCGTAAGAGGCGACTAAGGGAATAAAGGCTTGCAGTACTGTTAGGCGATGGGCTTGCCACCTGTCACTAATACACTGGGAAACATCTAGGCCTGCTTGTGCAAAGTGTGGTTACAGAGTTGTCAAGAAGTTTTAGTACTTGTTTGTAATTCTTTAGCTCTGCCTACCCCACTCTGGGAATGAAGGCGTGAGTTTATGTATGTATGTATGTAATAGTAGAAATATAAATAGTTTTTTCATAGAATGGAGTTCCTACCTTTGAATACCAAGTTTTGATGCATTATCGTCTCGTTTACATATCGTTATGAATTCCCGACGACGCGACGGTGCAATATGTTGTCTATGTCTATGAACTGATCTGATATAGTCGAGGTGTGGTCATTGATGCAGTCAAAGTGTGGTCACAGAATATCCGTTAAGCTGCTTAACGTAGGTCCACCCTGTTTGGACTAAGTAGTTAGTTAAATTGTTCTTGTTTGCGGCTGATGACTGTCCAAAAAGAGTACAGTTGGCAAAAGAAAGCTGGTCTCAGAAATTCTTGACAGAGACTTATTCTTGATTGTTTTAAAAGTCACTACATAAGAAACCTGTACGAAATAAAATGAAATGAAATGAAATGAAATCTTTATTTGCTAGAATACGTTACAATCAGGTCTTAAGATTAATAGTAGAATCAGTATTCTGTCGACATGCAATCGACATGCAAGATATTATGTATGCTTATAATCTAAAAAATCAAATCAGACCCAATAAGTATTGGTGTAAGTGTTTTATTAATTCAATTCTAAGTAAGTTTTTTTAAGGGTTTGTATGCTAGTGTAGGCACAGCTAAGCAACTCCAAAACTGGGGATAATTTGGACTAGAATCTAGTTTGACGTTTATAAATGTATGTTTCCAGATATTTAAAATTAGAGAACACAGTCTGAATTAAATCCATTATATGTCTAGTAAGCTCTAAAATCTGAATGCATATAATTTTCACCAAAAAAATTGTAATTTAATGCCACGCTCCCTAATCTTGATACAAAACGGACTACATATTAAGTCCTCGGCACCAAACGTGTAAACCAACTAACAAAACAAAGCCGCACCATTAACGGCAAATGATACTTAAACACTGTAATAACTCTCCTAAGCCGCCTCGGCTCCGGTTCCCCGATGATCTACACTTCCCTTTAGATTACGCTTATAATAATAAACTTAAGCGGAAATCCTAGCAATAACCACGATACACTACAGCTAGTCCCTAATGACTTACAAATAGGGTTGGTAATAGTTAAATTGGTCGGTAGATGGCGCTGTTTTGGTATGATATGTTTTTACATTTCTTAGAAATAAGGTCATAAGTGCCAATGGATCCCTATTGGATTTGTGGCCTTGTTGATAGTTTCAAAAGGTTTCCTGTGCGTTGCGTATAGTGTTGTAGATTTGTCGTTTTTTTGTGACAAGGGTTAGTTTTGCGTGTAAAGCCCTAATTTGTGCGGTCTAACGGAGCTATTGGTTCAGCCTGTTTGCGCGCTTGTTAGCGGGATCGGCTTACATTGTTTGTGTATCGGCTGACTCGGGATCTATATTGATCTTATTGATTTCGGGTTGTCGTTTTACAGATTAGGAAGGCTAGCGTCGGATCCAATTATATTATGTACTTTTTTGTAAACAGCTAAATTGTTACAAGACATGTGCCGTACTTTTTACTAACTAGCTTTTAACGTCATCTGCGTTGAAGATATTTGCAAGAAGTGAAGAATCAGTGTGCCTAATTGTACTAAAGTTAGTAAGGTCCAAAAAGTTAGGCACGCTAACTCATTATATAAAATTTTCTACGAAACTTTTCCGTTGTGATACGAAATTTAGCCGTTACAAGTAGGAATACTTTTCGTGGCACAACGAAACTTTTTTCAACTTCGTTATTTGTATGAATAACTACGCTTAACTATGCTATGATCCAACTTTTTGGTCCTCACTTAACCGGTTATGCATGATTGAGACACACACTTAAACATCCTAACATCCTCGCAAAGCAGCAATGGTTATTTAACATAACGCAAACAGTATTAAAACCAACCGATTGAGTTTAAAAAGTGACACAAACCGTCAGTCAAGACCTTTTCCCCGCCCTGTGTGTACTCGATAATTTGTCGCGCGACAGACGTCGCACGTCGCGCATGGTGTGAATAGTCGGTGAATTACCGACGACCGACGACCAACGACGCCGACGAGCGCCGGAAATGAGCCGAATAAATCAGAGCTAACTCCACCCGAGGGAGGAGCGATAGCAGAAGCAAGAAATCTTAAGTACCTTTGTATTTTATTTTTGTGGTCTTGATTTAATGAAATCAAGCATTATAAGTACGTGAAAGAACTGGGTTGTACGGTACTGCCAAATGGTTATCTAGGTCTATATTTATTATTTTCATTGTAAAGACCATCATCTGGTGACCTTCTTCGATATTATGAATTAATGTGGATATCCGTCATCCCCTGTTTGAGTGTCTTTAACAAGTGCTCTAAGGTAACTTTTGTTTCATTTGTTTTCTGTCACGCAAAGCCAATTTGAGTTTAAAGTTAAAATTTTATTTTATTTTTTTCTTTAGTTGGTGTTTGGAAATAGGCTTGATTGCACTGTTTGGCACTCAATCGTGACGTTATATCATAATAACCCCTCAGTAAACTGGATAGAGCTATTATTCTTTCACTGCTTGAAACTTATCACTTTTTGTCAGCTCTTTATACAGCTACAGAAGTTCTGTAGCTGTATAAAGAGCTGACAACAGAACACACTTCGGATCTTTCCGTCGTTTATTCTCTCAAGGAGTACTTTTTACTAGGTAAGTATTATATAAAATACTAACTGAGCTCGATAAAAAAAACGTTAAAAACACCACACGTTTTAATGCAACGTTTGCCACATTTATCGCTTTTAATTGACAACCGACAAATACTCTTTATTATACGATAGCAATACCAGCAACAAAAAATGTACGTTCCGTATATTATCTGTAGCTTTTTTACAGACCGTACCGTTAAACAGGGGCGTATTCATTAGCCGAGCCATTAATTATTTTTTGTTGATCCTGCCGACTGTACGTTTTACAGTTTCATCCAAATTGCGCGCTGTCACACACGTCTGACATGTGAGGCCAAACACCACATTAAACTTGCTGTTCCACAACTCCTCTCATTACTTAACCACTTCATTAAAAGGTTGAAAATTGCGTGTCTTCGAGTTTGGTAAGTGCTTCAGGTTTTTTGTTTTGATCGTCTGTTGACAGCTGTTTTTGGTCCCATTGAAAGGTCATCTCAAGTGTTTGATGGAAAAAGAATCGTAATAGTCGCTGACAGCGGTCTGGAAGGTTACGCATTTTATCGTTTCAAGGTTTGGAGAAGACGTCTGGTTTAAATTTATATCGGAACTGGAAATGCAATGCGCAGGCATTTTCAGGGACAAGGCGCGGCGTAGGCTAGGAAGACTAGACCGATAATTGCATGCGTGCAGGCTCTGATGTTGTTTCTATGTAAGTATGTTAGTAGCAGTAATGGCAGCTGAGGTAAATACCATAACAGATCTGATGCAATATGGTTTTACACTTTTAATATTATTATTTTTATGCTGTAAATAGGTTTCTTGATTTGTTTTCAGTCTTCATTCTCTGTGCAGCAACCGTGTCCATTTTCTGGACCTCTATTCCACAGATTAAACCTTATTGCCTTTGAGCTGTTCAGAACATTAACAGTGTATACATAAATTCATCGTTATGACCTCAACAGCACTTTACAATTTAAATGCATACATTTTTCAGGATGAGAGCATCGTCAATCGTAGGGCGACCAAGTCGCACCCCGGAACTCGGGACAGTCTCCCGGGAATGCGGGATAATTGTCACTTTATTGTAACTTATGGCTAATGGCATGGTTATTTATGGTTACTAATTGTAAAAGTATGGTGTAGAGATATTTGGGTAGAGAATTGGTTTTTGTAAAGAACTAATTTGTAAAGTGAATATTGACGGTGTTACAAATCTGTTTATACCTTCAAAGAGAAATCTTTTTCAATGCTTGAAAGTATTGTTTTTGACTGAATTAAGAAAATCATAATTAAATTGACGTGCTCTCTGAAGTATTACTTAAACCCTGAACATTATAAATTATATTCTGAGTAGTCTAAACGCAAAAGCTGGACCACTTTTTGGTATTACCGAAAGAATTGCACAGAATACAAGTTGTGTTAGTGACGTTAATAGTCGTTTAGCACTCTCGAATATTGTGACAGATAGAGAAAAACATAACTTTATCATAATATACATGTTGTAAAAACAATCGAAAATTTTAAGCGAACTACAAAAGATACAAATCAAAAACTTTTTTACATTATCAAGATTCTTAAATTCTCAGGAAACTCGGCATTTCATACTACTTTTTATCCTAAATTCCCGGAAGAGATAAATAAGTAAAATTAAAAAGCAAGCTATGACAAACAACAGATCAACTGTTACAAAATATTTAAAACACGCAGTATTAAAAACCCCGGACAAACGACGCTCGATTGAGACACAAACAAATCGGTTGAATTAAATGAGTCGTTAGTCGAAATATGTGACAACAACACATGTCGCCGCGGGCTTAGCGCGGTCTTTATTTATCTTTATTTATCGCGCGCGACATAAACTACCCGCTTTATCGCCACCATACGACAATTTTTCAAGCTTTGAGACTATTATTTTAATCGCGTCGCTCTTGAGACTTCCGGCTGCCGTACAAGCTGACCACGAATTTGTTTCGTTTTCGTGTTTAATCTTAATAATAATTAGTTTCTTTTCGAGTATTCATAATTTCTCATATTTGTTCAAGTATAGTTTATAACAATATTATCATGTTTTAACAGTATGCATATTGCAAGGTTTCATATAACCGTTGTCATAACAATACTGATTCTCAAGATAAAGTTTCCTTTGGCTAACATACATAATATTGGAAATTTTAGCTCTTCACATTATGAAATCCAATCCGAAACAAACTAACGGGTTGGCTTAAAGTAATGAAAATGTATTCAATTAACAATAGCAGGCAATAAAAAAATACAAAAAGGATTTTGACAGATATAATTAATAGAAAATATGTAAATTTTGTTAATAAGGCAAAAAAAGATTAACTGGTTTAATAAAAAATGTCCGCGAGGAAGTTATGACGTGAACGTGTCTATCGCCTACTTGGACGGCGTGAAAAATCTGAAGTGGTCTCTCATCACAAATTTGAAAATGTACCTCCTTCTACAATTTAATGTTTGATCCAGCGGTGGGAACTTGGTATTAGGACTAAAGATTCACCAAAAACGGGAAGACCTCCCATTCTTAATGATCGAGACCGCAAGTAGGTGGCAACGTTTGTACAAAACAAAGTGGGTCAGTCCCAGATAAGTTAGCTGTAAAATATGATGTTTTTCGTGGGCGAATAAGGAATATTTTAGAGAAATACAATGTTGAACAGTTAAAGTGTCAAAAAATACCCAAATATTCCAACAAACAGCTTGAAGATATTCCAAAGAAGTGCAGTAAGTTGCGGTTAAAGTATCACTATGCAGGGAGCAGCCAGAATTTACTAAAAGAGCGTGACGTTCACTTCGTACCGAAGATTCAAACCATCCGAACGTCCCTATAGCTCGTCCAATAGAGGATTATTTGGTAATTCTCAGTAGACTAGTTTACAGTGATGGGCGGGAAGCTAAATTACAGACTCAGTTGAAGCGCACGGTACAAAAACAACTAATTAACTAAAAAATGGAAAAATTAGATGTTGTCCAACGTATGATGAAAACGGTAAGAAGAAAGCTACGAAAAATTTAAGATGCGGGACTTTTTGCTGTATAGGAATGATTGATTATCATATTGGGTTTAGTTCGTTTTTATGTAATAAAAAGCAATATAACCCTAACAAGTGAAAAAATAAAAATAAAAACAGTTTTTGTAATTCTCATTACTTTAAGCCAACCCGTTATAACACAAAAACAATGCCCGTAACTTATTATTTTGATCTGACTTGAAACACTTCAAATTGATCACGAGTATTTTTATTTAAAATAAAAATTGTGTGGCACACTGCCCTCACACCCTTGTCTCAAATAGTTTGGCTACTGACACTGAGATAAATGTGTCGCAATTAACCAGAAAAAACTGAAACGTCGCTCGGGCGTGATCGGCCGTCTCCGCGGGGGCTTCGGGCTAAAACGGTTTTAACACGGACTCGAATATAGTGCGGCGGTTTTACGAGCTAGTTAAAAGATGCTTTATTTACAACCAGATTTATTAATTTATAGCCTGTTGCTACGTAAGCTTATTTATTTGTTGTTTTGTTCGATACTTTAAAAAGTCTATGAAATTTCGTTACTGAAACTTCAACTGTTATATTTATAACTGTGGGTAATTTATGAATAAAAGGGTGTCATGATACTTGTTTATTATGAATTATTTTTTAAGGGCTGAAATAAGCGAACGTATTTCTCTTCACCGGTTAACCAATCGGGATACCATCTCACATTTTCCAGCCGCTAATTATATGAATTGCCTAATCAAGACACATTACTCATTTTAACCCAAATAAAGCTTTATCAATTCCATTTTTTCGGGGATCAAAAGCCGCGGACCACCGAAGACTAACGCCCATAAGTCCCAGGGTGACATATCGACAAACAGATGGTCGACGCCGCGTTTAATTTATGCCCTCCTTAACGCGTCCCACCTATTAGTTGCACGCAGTATATTTCATTCGGGGGGATAAACTTTATGTTGAGGTATGGACAGTCCTGAAAAAAAAGAGCGACGTTAATTAGACAGTGATTGTGTGTGTTAGTATTTTTGGGATGATTTTTGTAAGTTGATTGATTTGAATTATAGTTTGGTACGTATATCCGCTGAAATTACCAAGAGGGTTTAAGGTAAAATCTGACCAAAGCTTGCTCTCGCGTCTTTAAATTATTATGCAAATTATACATAGATAGATAGTAGAACCAAATAAAGTCTACATTCAGTTAAAAGAGATGTGGTCTATAAGATTTCACAAAAAGCTGATTCAATACGTGTTTTATTTTTTAACCTGACGACTTCCCTAGTTACAAGCTTGTATTTGTAACTTCACATGTTTGCTTGTTTACTTTTTATCAGTTTTTGGTATTGGGATGATCTAAACTTTTGCATACATAGATTATGTAATCTCGATGACATTAAAATGTAACGATATCGAAAAATTAACTCTCTCTACACGCAGTTACTTTTATATACTAAGTCATGACAAAAAAAGCTTATAACATGTATGAAAAGTTAAGTTAGATAATGTAACACATCTGACACAATTTATAAAATCTCAACTTATCCAAAAAACAAACTAAAGCATGGTCCCAGAGCCGTCTGTAAGTAACCCCGCCTGAGTTATCGGTTGAAGCTGCCTTTTTATTTCTGGAACGCATCGCGACTAACAGCTCAACGGCTTTCATCTTGTAAACGTTATTAATCTGAACAGCTCCCGGGCACTCCACCATGACACCATACCAAGAAAAAACTAAAACATTTACATTGCTGTCTTTCAAAACCATTGAGGCTTCTAAATTGACTTGAAAGAGCACGTCTGTAACTAAGGCGGTAATGGAGGTGAGTTGGTTGAACGTGTCGCTTTTGATTACTTGTCTGGTAATTCTATTGTGCAAAATGTTTACGTTCACGAGCTTTGTTCGTAGCTAAGAGCAATCAGTCATGTTCATACAAAATCAGGTTGAAAAGGCATTGTTGAGGTGTCACAGCAATTCAGTGTAATAATGAGCCGAATGTTCTTTACGGTGTGACGGGATGAATGTTAGTTATACGGGGTATAAGTCAGTGTCGTTTGTAATAAGATTCGGTGTGAGAGGTGATTAGAGGCGAAGGGGATTCTAAAGCTTAGGTTCTAATGCGATGTGAAAGATGATAATGAACTTATACGATGTTGTTATCGCGTACACAGCATCTATAATGGTTATGAGTCATGACTGTGTTTATATATCTAAGAGGTAATTCGGTCGATAGTACAAACTAATAGTACTGTCACCAGCAATAATATCTTATACAACATAGGGCAGAAAAAAAACTGACACGTCTATATAGATGAGGGCACAAGAGCTTGTCAAATATTTATGCGCCAATGTTTGATAAGTTATTGCTAGTCATAGTACATGGGTCAATTTCCCAAGCAATATTTTAAGCTGGCGGCGCTGAAAACCGGGGTGAACTATGGTTAAAAATTTAACTGTTATTTTTTTCTGAATACTTCACGCTGTTGCCTATTTTGGGCAATAAGTAGAATTAAAATATTAATGGAAATAATAATTTAAAAAAAATAATTAAGACCTCATTTCTCATCACGGTGGGCTGTCCGCAACCCAGTTTTGATTGCAAAACGTGGAATAAATCAAAAACTATTAATGATTATGAAAAACATTTACTATTTTTAAAATACTAGATAGTTAGTGTACAAAAAGAAGCCCTGACTTTTTTTTTAACTATCACACATACCGTCCGGTACGAGGAAATACGTTTGTCCGGAGAAACGTTATCATTACCACCGTCAAATGTTCTATGCCTTATATCTGCTAAGCTTCAATATGTACGCCACCCACCTCCCGCGCACTCGTAGAGTTAGTCACGCGCAAGAGTTTGGTGCTAGCGGTTGTGTTGTACGCGTTTCTGGCGATAAAATATAAAGGTCAATTCTTGCTTCCGGTGGGGTGGGGACAAAAAAATCCTCATTCCGACGGTTGATTTATTTTATGTAGTTTTTGTGTGTTTAGTTTAAGATTTATGTATAACACGTACGTAATATTTCTTAATTCTGGAGTAACATTAGTTTAAAGAAACCAGACTCCGTTGTTTTTTTTAAAATATTTTTGTACAGGTTTTATCATTCCATGGTTCTCATTCCGATGTTTCCGGTGTATGAAATACCCACAGAAATGATAAGCAACACCGGCATGATACAAAAGTAGCTTCACTTAGTTATCCAAATAATTATCAAATTTAATTATTTAATTTTATGAAGTCAAAGCAAATGTATAAATATTATAAGCGTTTAAACGTAAATAATTAAGCGTTTAACGATAACCAAATGTCGGTTATTTTTTACTACTAAGCATATAATATGCATACATATACAGCATCACGCCGCCTTCATCCCAGAGTGGGGTAGGCAGAGCTATTACCAATAACTCTAACAACTTGCAATATAATATTATATTATAATGAAGGAAGTTCTCACAGATGAAAAAATAGATTTGTTACAGTTTTTTTTTTTTCAATTTAATTATAATTATAAAGGACAATGCTTAGTGTTAACATTGGACGTGATATTCAGTTTAAAAAACATTAAAAGGATTAAATTTATATTATTATTACGTTTTTTTTTTTAGATCTGGGATATGTAAATTCACATCTAGTCTTGCACGTTATCATAATTTCATAATGTTACATTTTTGACTGAGTTTTTTAGGTATTTCATATTATATTTTTGAGGCCGTCCTTATGAGGCACTAATTATTAAGCATTAAGTGATCTAAAGTCAGTGATAAATGATATAATTGCCACTGGGATATTTGTACTATTAGAATTATTGAGTTATATTTTGCTTGGTCAGCGAACTGTTCCTATTAGATTTACATAGAAGATTGTTATTTTTTTTAAATTTATAACAAGTTTATTATCATAAATAAATCACAATATTTAGAACATTTTTGAAAACTATATTATAGAAATAAGTAATAAATCAATCCAGTACATTATAAAAAAATGTAAAGTATTTTTTTTTTATTAAAAAATATGTTTATTTTATAAGCGAATTGTTTCAAAACATTAATATAAATGTAATTTTTACTCAAACAAAGACTTATAATTATGGTAATTATTAATAACATTAATCTATTTTTTACTCAAATAAAGACTTCTAATTATGTTAGTTACTAATAACATTAATGTAATTTTTACTCAAATAAACAGCGATAATTATGATAATTATTGATTTTTTTCATTTATTTTCATTCCGGTGGATGAGATTTCATTTACGTGGGTCGTTTCTATCATTCCAGTGGGTATTTATCACTTCGGTGGATACTTTTTATCATTTCGGTGTGTATTTATCATTCCATAGTTTTATCAAATATTCTATCTCGTATATCTCATAAACTATTTATGACTTTGAGTGTCCCTTAACACCACGTCTACAATATATAACAATGCGTAGTTTAAAATGATAAACGTTAAAAAATACACAAAACTTAAAAATTGCACCGAAATGAGACAAAAACCAGAAATGTTGAAATCGACCCACATAGGCCAGTTCGTAAACGGGTTGCCAAAGAACTAAAATGAAATGCTTCAATGCTAGTAATTTCGCCTGACGCCGTGGTCTTCCTGACGCCAAGTTTAACGCGTAAATGGTGCATAGAAAAAGAAAGAGAGAAAAGACTTTTGTTTTTGTATGATTATTTGGGTGACTGGTAGAGAAGTCCGCCATTTGTGGCATTTTTGTGGAATAAAGGTTAAATAAATAAATAAAACAACCTGTACAAAATAGTACCATTAGCATATATAATGAAATGATTAAAAAAATTGTTTTAAAGGCTGTGTAACAACTTTGTCTAAAAATAGACTTTCGCGTTGTTCTCCATAACAACAACAAGGTTGCAAGGCTTTGCTTGGGTTTTGTGTTGTGATAACCACTAACAAAAAACAATGGAGCTATTAATATACATTTTATATACATATATTTGTCCTATATTATAACAAAAACCTTTGGTCTAAAAAACTTTATATAATATGATTTCAGGTTTGAAATCTTTACTTTCTTACTAACGTTTAGGTAGCTTATCTTTATAAATTCGGCCTTACGTTTGCATAACTATATCCAAGCAAGAGGTACAAGCAGAAGGCAGACAAGCACCGGGACGTGCCATCTCTTTTGTTTTCAACATTGCTTTACCTTCATCACTATAATCAGGTTAAACTAGTATAATCCCTGTAACAGATCATATACCTAAACATGAATTTAACTTGGGTTTTAACTCATTGAAACAAATTTTATACTCTTTCACTCCTTGCTTGCGAGTATAGAAGTTTGAAATTACGAAAGACAACTTTGAGAGGGATCATTTTACATTGAACAATTTGACATGCCATGTAATTTATACTGTGATATATTGAGTAATAAAATCTGAATCTGAATCACTGACCGAATACCCAAAGAGCATATCCGTCAACCTATGACACGATATAGCGTCTAGTTTCTACGAGTTATAGACTCCTAGTATTGAACGGGAATGATCAACCCCCCATTTGCACAACAAGCATCACCATCTGGCGGGGTGACAGCCCTAATTGACACCGATCAGTTCCAGCGTCCGCTTTCAATATTCCTTCATCTAGGATTTTTCTCGTTTTTGTACGCGCGGGAATTTATCGCCCAATTAGTCTTGTTTAATAGCCGCCTGCGCTGATGTCTGCTTCTCGCTTCGCAGGGCTGCCACGGACAGTTTTTTTTTGAGAGCGGCAAATTGGGAACGACGTCATGGTTATATTATAGGTGAATGACTTTGGGGATGCATGTTTATGGGTGCACGTACGTACGAGATTCAAGTGATATTCCATGTATTTAAATACGTTTATTTGAATGAGATTTTTCTGTTCTGTTCTGTTCTGGTGACACCTCCAGCCAGCAGTTCTACTGCAAGGAGAGTTTAAAGCTTCCCTTGAAAACTATCATATTTTACTCGGGCTTCACAGAGAATTCGGAACTCTTTAATTGAAGCTAACGCTTTATTAATACCAATAATAGTTTACGTAGATGATGTTATAATGTTAGAACCCGTTGAGATAAAAAACCGTTGAACGGATACATTATTTGCTCTTAATAATTGAAAAAAATACCTTCTGCTGGAGTTCCTTGCGGCGCTTTTTCTCCGCAATGATGGTCGAATTTTGAATTTATTGAATTTTGCTTATGATTTTTGACGCGCAACATCGGCTCTGCAACTCCAAAATAAACGTTGTAGGTATAGTCTTTACTATTTGAACTGAGCTGATCTTCTACACAAATAGATAGAAGTAGATGATAGTATTGTGTAAAGTATAAGCACAGTTCAAATAATAAAGACTTATATCTGTATCCTGACACTTTACATTTTAAACCTACTGACTAAGAGAGTAGGGTTGATAATTCAATGTACATTCAATGTAGTTCTAACTTTTTTTATGTAATCGGCTTGGTGTTACGGACACAAAGAAAGACAATGGTATTGTTTACAAACAATGGCCTTTGTGTAGAAGATCGGCTCAGTAGAAATAATAAAGACTATACTTTGACGTAGGAACAAGCAAGTTATAGAGCCACCAAACGGGTCGTTTTGGTGTCAGGATTTATTGTTAATTGCATTTTTTGTGCAAGTAGGGAAATTGGTAAACTGCGATCCTATCCTATTAAATAAAACAAGAAACACTACAGTCAATTAATCGTATATTTTTCCCTCTGGAAATCTTCAAATCTCCCTGCTCGGGTTCGCGTATTTATTTTTCAGGACAGCCAATCGACAACCCTGGCTCGGAAGACGCAGAGAAATGGGATTAAATTAATTGTCGCATCAGTCAGGGCGTCGGGGTGTTTTTTATTAGTCGAGTATCCCCCCTGCGCCCGCGCCGCGAGTAAATCACGCTCGAGACGTGCGAAGAGGTTTGGAAGTGACATGTATTGAGGTTAGTTTTATAGTCGGGAGGTCGTTTGTTTTTTGTGCTGAACTTTGAAGTTAGTTTTTCTTTTTATTAATAATTCTAGATGGTATTTCAAAGCTTAGTCTTAAGGGTTAGCAACGCATTTGCAGTCTTAGGATTTCGGTCTTGTGATTGTAGTACCTAAAGATCCAAATACCAATGGGTCTTACATCCCACTTGCAGTTGCAGGTGGCCCGTGTACACGTTTGCCTTATTTTTTCCATTAAAAAACAACGCGTTTTGTTTCCAGGAGCTTGAACATTTTGATTTAAAGTAAAAGGTTATTTTCAGTAGTTTGTTTAATTCAAACAAAAAAACTGTAGAGTTAAAATTGTTCTATATTGGACCCAGTATCCGGTCATAGCATTTTGCCATATTCATTCTTCTCGCCTTTTCAGAAGCGAACTACATGTTGTATTACCATATCCCTGTTTACTCTTTTTGCCGCCTCCATGGAGTCGGCGCTCGCGGTTTGTTCGCGCTTTGATCTTGCAATTTATCGACATTATTTTTAACGCCGTTGCCCGTCACTAGTCAAACTGAGTGACGTACTACATCCGACCCGTTACACGTATATGTGCGATTGGATTGCTAAATGTTTATTTAATACTTATTTGATTTCGCATCCGCAGTCACATGTATTACCTATGAATACGAAATGGATATTAATGAACTTACTTATTGATGAAAATATGGCTGCAGCAATTGAATTGTTGGGGATCTCTACTTGGTGAGCTATTTCTGGAATTAAATGAAATGTTTATCAGACTTATTTTATTACTGAACTGACCTATTAACAGTAATCCCCAGGAACGACTGGCGAAGTGGCCAGCATCCTAGCAGCCTAGTACAGTCAGCTGCAGAGAAAAGAATACCCCCCTCCTAGTAAGGATCTATTTTTTTCGAAAACCTGTGGTTAGATTTACATGATTTTGAGTTTATGTGTAGACAATAGTAAAATCTTCAATTCACCGAAAAATCATATAAAATTTAACCACACGTTTTTGAAAAAAAACAATCCTTACCAGGAGTGGGGTATCCTTTTCTCTGCAGCTGACTGTACTAGCACGCAGGATCGTGTTCCAGTTCACTGTTATAATTATTAACTGAAACGGCATAATGTATCCCTTCAGTTTTAAAAAGTTCATTGTTTTTGTCATAAATATAAGAACAGTACCTATCATAAGAATACAAACCACTATTGAATTGGCCTTACGGACAGATTTGTTCTTCATCTCCTATCTTATTGTTTTCTCAATAATGTTTTTATATTTACCTATTAATCATTTTTGCTATCACTCAAGAATAGGTAATAAAATTCGACACGTCTATAGTATTATAGTCTGGAATAGCACATAGGCTACTTTTTAATCTGGAATATTGGACAATTCCAGAGGAAATCACGACAATCGACTTCCACGCAGACGGAGTCGCGCGCAAAAAGTAGTTGTTGATAAATGTTATATAATTTATTTTCTTTTTATTCTTCAGCGGTTTTAGCAATCTTATAACAAGATTTAAAACGTAAATTAACGCTATTTACTTTAGTACTAGCGATCCTTCCCTGCAGTTATATGGCGCATTTATTTACAGTCGCATTCGCAGACACACACACTAGCGCGGCGGCGTGTTCATATTATGTAAACCTGCACACATAGATAACACTTCAAAGAGAATTATACTGAATGACACGCGTATGAATGAAATCATATGCTCGTTCATCATCGATTTTCTTATCGTGGGAGTGTTAATTATATTTTCTAGCCATTACCAACGTTTTTTTTTTATACAATATATTTATTGGTGTTTCCTGGGAATGGTTAAATTTTTTGATACCAAATTAAGCGTTTATCACTATCCAAGCACACAAAAGGATATGTTTGTTCAAAAGGAACATGCCCAGCCATGACTTTTAAGCAGCAACTAACAACACCCAACTCTAGAATTTATGACATTAATAAGGTCACACAAACATGTGGTGTGTTTATTGCTATCAATATCATGGTGTACACTTACTGATTTCCCAAATTAATGAAATAGAAGCGCTTCAATTATCCTCTCGCATACAATGTGTATTTGTTTTGCGTTTGTTTATATATACTATTCCCACGGTTCTCAAAGCATCCTGCGTCGTCCAGGACATTGAATTAGCCCCGCTCCCAACCCCACAGCGCTAGCATCAGTAAATAGAATGTAGCACATTTTCTATTCCCATTGCAGTGTGTCCATACATAACTTCATTTCGTCAGCATTTTTCGAGCCCTACTCATCATTGGGACGTCAAATATTTATTTTTAAAGCAATGGTATTAAGTTCAAACTGTGTGAACTTACTCATACCACTTGGCGGTGTGTTCAAGGAAAACTATAATTCTGCAGCACCTGTTTGATGATTCTCATATAATTGTACAAAATATGACGTATCAAACAGACAAAACGATGTGCTACAGCTTTAAAATAGTTTTCATTAAGTACTTGCAACTCAATTATTTAATTGAGAAGATCTTTTTCCCAATATAGTCCGTTATAGTCAACGCAAGGACCATACCTATTCACAACGCCACGCCATTGATTGCTTGTACCAATTACTTATATTATCCGGGATTCTCAAAGCGGAAGCCTTGACCTAATAAATACAATAGACGCATGCACGCAACACCGAATAATAATAATTATTTACTACATACATACATCAAATCACGCCTATTTCCCAGAGGGGTAGGCAGAGACCACTTCTTTCCACTTGCTACGATCTTGACAAATTTATTTCGCTTATAATAATAATTACTTGATCCCTTTTATTGTGGGTTTTTCTTTATTTTTGTTTTCTTTATGTTAGTATAGTGTGTGTGCTATGTGTGTATAATCTTCCGTGGTTTCACTGGATGGTTCCAACGGTTTGAACGCCAACATAACGCTGAGTCGGAACCATTTCGTGACAAAAGGTATTTTTGCATGCCAGAATTTTGTTGAGTTTTTTTGTCTGATGGTCACGAATAAATATTTTTTCTTTCTTTATTTTTTTCTTTCTTTCTTTGAATCATCTGTTGAATTCACAAATCAGAGTTGGCATGAGCCAGCTTACCTATAATTACCAACTGATTGTCATTTCGCTTCACCTTGATTCGATTACAGTTGACCATTCTTCAGAACTCTGTGTCCGAGGCTCAATCAAGCAGTCAAATATAAAGACAGACCTCGCATACAAAGGGCTGGATATGTCTCTTCTCTAATGAACTATTTAAATGTAGGCCTTATTGGCTGGATAAATAAAGAAATAAATGCGATTGCCTTGACGAGCGCCTGCGCAAGTAAAGTGCTACTTAGAGCCGCATTTATAGTTGCGTCGCCCCTGTGATGGATTTGTGGGCCGTGCGATTGTTTGACTGTTTTCCGTTATATTTCACAATGCCGGCGACTTGCATTCAAAGGACCATAATTTAAGTTAGAATTGTATGTCATTTGTAAATGCGACGCGATTACCTAACGTTTTCTTGGTACCTGGGTTGATAGAAGTCTTGGCTAAGGGATATCAGCCTTTTAAGTTTTTGTAAGGTTTTTTTTTCGTGCTTGTTGTAACAGACCGCTTTCAGATATTTCTTAACCAATATTTTCATCAATTATCACTATAGGTAGTTGAATTTTTTCAATTATATAATGCATATTATAGGCGATGGGCTTGCAACTTGTCACTAATACGCTGGTAAACATCTTAGCTTTTTTGTGCAAAATGTGTTCACAGAATTATCAACAAGTTTTTAAAGTTGTAGGTAATTCTGTAGCTCTGCCTACCCCACTCTAGGATTACAGGCGTGAAGGTATGTATGTATGTATTATAGAGGTAACTGGAGAACTGTAGGTATATGTGTGTCTTTTGACGTCGTTAGTTTATGTAATCTTATCCATAGTCTTACATTATCTAAGAATAATCGGCATAGACAAGATTTAGTCATTAACTTTATTAGCTAAGTTATCCATTGATTTACTGAGCCACGTTTAACGTTTATAGTGTTTACAAGACTTAAGACCTCTATTATCTTTAAACCTTCAAGCTTCAAGGATTTCCAAGTAAGTAAGACTGACTTGACATTGTGCATAAAGTATCGAGTGGCAAGGATGCCACGTTTCGATGTGGAAATTATACGGCGCGTCGCGCCGCAGTTTAGTCAACTGTCGTGTGAAGCTACCTTTAAAGGTAGCATAGACTAGCAGTCAGTTCATCGTATTATAAAGAACACGAAATAGGTATAAGTTTCTATACGAGGGAGGTTACACGGTGTTACATCAGTCCAGCCCGTCAGTCCGATCAAAATTTAACTGACGCCACAATGTTGGATGGATGGATTGTCAATCCAAAACTGATAAAACGTTCGCCAGTCACCGTTTAGAGGGAGGTTACAAGCTCGGTTTTTTATTAGTTGAGTCCATCCGCGTGGTCAGAATGACCGGAGAATGATCGTCTAATCCACGGACTGACGGACTGATGGTCCAGACTTATGAAAAGTAAATATCATGGGCCATGGGAATGAACTGATGAAATACTACGGAACGTGTAATATCCCTCTAACAATGTAGAACTGACGATTTTTTCGAACTACAAGCTTAGGGCGCTCGGCGATCTCAACCTGACCGTCTGACATACCTTGCGGTCGAATCCGCTATACATTACGGCGACAGGCGGCGGCGTGACGATCAACGACACTTGGTGGTCAGCCGACGTCTAATTGTCCATTGAAAACTGAAAATGTTCGGTGATCGACCCTTAAATCCGGCCACGCGAATATTCTCAGCAAGCATAAGCTATTACTAGACATTTTTTTAAATGTGTGCGCTCCTTTGGTTTTGGCTTTCAGACAGGCTGTTGGACTTGGAACTGTAGGTTATGTTTTAGTCTGTGGAGTCCTTCAAAATCCGACCCCGGTATAAAGGAATGAGGTAAAAACCTAACCGTAGCACCACAAAGTTTAATGATTGTGCCGTCAAAATTATTCATTCATTCTGCGACAAGGCACTGCGGTAGTTCAATAATCAGAGACCGATACCGTATACTTAGAATTTCATAATACATAGTTTGACTTTGTTTTAAATGCGGGGCGGAAAACGTGGGAAAGGGGCGTTTACAGAACAGAACGTTTAAATCTGTAATTACTAGAACTATAGGTACTTCCAAATCGTTGATGGTGGAGTTTTTGAGTTGACATCAACTTAGCTTTATATTCCTTTCAACAAATTAAACATGTTTTATGAAAAAATAACATCATTCATTTCGATTCACCGTCAACGACACCCCTACCATAGTAATTTCCTTTGTCAGGGGAATCATTTAGTCAGGGTAGGTAAGGTACCTACATAACTATCAATAAAAATAACTCTCATATTGAATACACCTACACACCTTTATACCTTTTCTAACAGTTACATTTACATTTATTTATTTAATCTTTATTGCACAAAAGAATACACTTAATATACAAAAGGCGAACTTAATGCCGTAAGGCATTCTGTACCAGTTAACCTTTGGGCAAAGCAGAGATTGTGATGGCGGTGCAAAATATGGTCTCAGGTGTATATATTATTGTAGTAAGTTAACATACAAAACACAACAACAAGAACAATAACAACAAACATGTCATATAACACAATAACACATAACTAAAATACAAGAATATATTTACATATCGATATATTAAATTAATATAAATGCTTATAGCCGATGTGGGGAAAAAGACTGCCCAGCTAAAGTGGGCCTAGGCCGGGCATGTTTGTCGCATGCACCCACAGAGGTGGGCTAATGCGGCAACTCGGTGGGTCCCCCAGGACGTCTGCAGACGGCGAGGCAGACCCAAGCGGAGATGGTGGGATGACTTGGACGCTTTTCTGAAGGATTGGCCGAAGATTGCCACAGAGAGGAAGGTGTGGAAATCAAGTGATTTTGCTTTGCCCAGCAGTGGGACACCATATTGTGCTATTTTTTTATTTTTTGTAATATAAATGCTTACATAAATTGCACTATTAAATAAATACATACAAAATACATCTAAACATGAAGATAAGCACAAAACATTACAGATAACGCAAACAGAAAAACAAGATGATATCGATTCTACCTAAAAAAATAAACGCGAACTTTCTTTTAAAAGGGAAACTTGTTCGGAGCTTGCTTGATACTAACGTACAGTCAACAGCATAAATAAGTGATCATTTATGTACCTTGTCACTTTAACTTTGTGTTTGAAATGTTGTACAAAATTTTGAAGCGATTGAAAGCGACAAGGTACAGAAATGATCACTTATTTATGCTGTTGTTGACTGTACATTCGTCAGTCGTGTAAATTCTCTTGTATACCGAACTTGCGATGTCAATACATTATCATTAATTAATTCATCTATAACCTATAATACCTTATTCCCCCGTATAACCATCTGTTTACGATTCTAACTCTAATTTAGTATGTAAATTTTCCAATACACGGCATCGCGGCCTGTATAAACCGCTCTCCATTAGGACAGTCGTTCGCCATAAATTATCCCATTAATACTAGCTCGTAAAACCGATCGGCTTTCAACACATAAACTGTTAAAGCTAATGGCTGATACGCTGATAACTATTTCCGTATTTGGTTGACGGGCGCGAATGTGTTATCTATAGCGATTTGTGGTGACATTTGCGTAGATTGATGCTGTTTGATGTGATTACAGATTTTTTATCAGTTTCCAATGTTAAATTTACGTCTTATCTATGTCAAGAGGAATGTGAAAAGACGCTTAAATAAATTAATTTATAGCTGTCAAGAAAAAACCAAACCTTTAGCCCCTAAATCAAGTCCGATTTCAAAAATAGATTTCTACGTTTTTGTTTTTCATTTTTCATTTCTCCCTATTAAATATTTTCTTGGAAAGGGAAACGTACAGTAAGTTTTTCATAATATCTACAACATATTGGAAAAACAAAAAAATCTGACTAGGTTTGAGGGAAGAAAACGTTGTCGTATTTTGTATGGATCTTGTTGGCTACACAAACACAATCCTCTTAAATGTAAATATCGATTCTCGTCTCCCTTAAGGCAGCAAATAAAATATAATATATCAATATGTCTTCACAATAAGTATACACGACGTTTAGAAATAATAATTATTCCTCAACCCCTTTTTATATTAATAAATACGTAATGAATGAAGCACTCATTTATTCATAGAGTTGATATTTCAGACCGAAACATTGACATCTGTGACAACTTTTCCTAACCATGGTAACACCCTCGTTATGTATCCAGACTATATTATTAGTTTCCAATATCGATTATGTACAAGTAACTAGAACGGGGGAGCCTTTATTTTAAGTAAAGCTACGGTTGACCGCACAGCTAAAGTACTTTTCTAAGCACAAAGCCACTACAAAGTCAACTGTTGCTCTTCAGAAACAAAAGTCAGGCGCATTTATAAAGAATCGGGTCACGAAAAATAAAGTATTTCGTCGGTGAAACTGCAAAACTGCGTAAGTAACATTTTTAATAAGGAGCAAAATGCACCTTTTTAATAACACTGTAAGGTTTATTTTTCTCTATCATAAATTTGTTAGTTACGCGGTTTTGCAGTATCACCGACGATTTTCACTATGCCCTGGTCTGGAGATATAACTCACACACCCAGGACCTCATTAACGGTAAAAAAAAAATGTTTTTGATCTACTATCGTATTGTCAACATTTTGATAACTCTTATTTACTTGACAGTAATGGCGTCCGAGTTTATAAACAATACCATAACAGGTCCAATACGATTTGGATTTTACCGCGTAGAATAGGGGCGCTGAGTTACTTACCGCATATGACCAGAGAGATACTTCCATTTTGTATTTGCTCACTTTTAAGCTATATACAAATACATTTGCTACGAAAAAAGTATAAAGGCAGTTTTGTTTTAGAAAACAAGGAAAGAAGAATCTGATTCAGCACGGCATCCATTTTTATTTATTTATTTATTTATTGGAAAACAAACAGCGTAAATATTACAAAAACTATAAAATAATATGGAAAATACATGAGCCAAAACAGTTTTCACTACTAGATAGCACAATTTATGCTCAGAGGAGATAAAATGCGTGATAAGCAGAATTGTATTTAGTAATAACATTTATGAACGGAAAGAGAAAGCAAGCAAATTTGGAAGAAGAGAAAAAATATTTAAAAAAAACACGACCACACTAATCACTAGCTACCATTTTCTGTTTTAACTGTTTTCACTGCTGAAATAAATTGCCCAAGGTGCATGCTAAAGGGGTCAATGTGCGAATATTTGATGTTGTAGATTGAGCATGCTCTGACGAGATAGGATTAAATACATTTTCAAATAATCTAGTAGCTTTAAATGATTGAAAACTTTTGAGAAACTCAAGGTTCCCCGACAACAGGGCAGGGCAGTTACGAAATGACTAGACCAGTGCCAAGTAAAAATCATCAATAAATCAGTAGAACAAGCAAACATTAAGGAGGCATACGACGCCGTCCCGCGTCCGTCTCGCCCTCGCATACTAATCGCAGACCACCGGCGGTCAACGCCGCAGTGCATACTAAGAGGGTCATTGGAAATTGCTTACAATTGCTTGAATACCATATTATTTACTTGGCGGATCTTGGCAAAAGGTAGGATCTCCCTCAGAGGACATCATCAATTGATTTGTATCCCTGGTGAATTTAGTTCGGTCGATCTGAGTATGCAACAAGCACAAATATCGTACTTAAGTACTTACATTTCTTGCCGTTGAGACTTGTAAATAAGTATTACTTTTGGACAATGTCGATGTTGTTGGTTTGGGGATAAGACAGCCGGTGACATGACTAGCATAGAGGCATTCTATCTTAGTCCTCAGGGTTGACAGTGCATTTGCAGTATTGTGAATGCGAATGTCTATGGGTCACAGTTTCCACTTAGCATCAGGTGGCCTGTGTGCTCGTTTGCCTTCCTATGACATAAAAAAAATATGTAAGCGTCTCCATGGTAATCTTTGCATGATATTTTAATTTACTTATTAGTTTGATTGAACCAGAAACAATCCCCAATTGAGATATTCTGATGCAGTTCCGGTTTATGCCACAAGAGACTTAAAGAACTGTCTTACTTAAATACTTACCTGGTTAAAATGAATAAATATCTACCATAGACATACTATTAGTAGCAGCAGCGGTGAAGTATTAGCAAAACTACCACCGGACCACCACCGAGTTATAGCACAGGACGTGCATGTGCTGTGCACACTAAATACTTACCTGTTGGGCAAACCACTTCTGGGGGGTTATTATGACAGCAACGCAGTTCAGTTCACGCTGCAAGAAAAGGACAGAACTATGTAACTGCTATAGCTTTGTCCTTTACGCTCGCCTATGTCATAATAACCTACCTGATGTTGATTTCCACATGTGTGTGAATACATGTACCTACCTAAAAAAATATGTCTATTTCGATTTAACTAAGTATTGACATTGATCTCGAAATATTAGCGCTATTAAACATGATAAGTAATTTCATTTGTTTGGTCCTTCTCTTTTGTTTTTATTGCGCATCGTAATCTTTGTGTTAGTTAGTAGTATTTCCTCGGTTACATACTTCTTACTTTCCAATTTTTAGTACCTATCTTCGCGTAAAAAATACGCCTTTTTATAGCTATATCCTTGTATATTTAAAAATATCGTGCGTCTGTTTTGTATAATGCCTTTAATTTCACCTCTATCCTCCCTGACTGGACGCTCTCATCCATCCCTGTAATTTGCTTCAAGTAGGTGTAATCTTCACTTATCTTGGTACATCGTAATAACCCGTTATAAATCACGAGAGACCCAAACAATGGGTGCTACAGGAACCAGATACCAATTTCATCGGTGCCGATACCATAAAAGATACCGGGTAAGTGATGGCCGCCCACAGGTTGTTTGGCATCAATCATCGTTCTGCCAAGTTGGGATCTGAAGGCCAAAGAATACTATTTTTGGTGCAGAAGCGTAATTTATTGAACAGACGTGTATTAACTCCTGTCATTATTTATACAATAATAGAGACTGTTAAAGAAAGAATACAGTTTGATACAAATAAAGACTATCAGACCTTGTCATTGTTTGTTTTATTGAAGACACACTTGCAGATCGGAAATAAAATGGTTTTCTTTTAGAAAAGTGATGAAGTGTTCTAGACACTTTGATATCTGCTGTTTAACTAGCTTCTCCCGCATATGCTATAATTTTTACAATTTGTTATTGATTATTTTCAAAGTGTATATTGACGTTCTCACATTATAAATAACATCTACCCCAACCGTGGTATAAAAAAACCAGACCAGACATACCAGAATTTTAAAATACCAGGTTATTTTTTTGGATCCCAGTAAATTAATATACTGGGATCCAAAAAAAAGGTGTTGTTGACTATATATCTTTGGTTACCTTATTTCGAATTTTGTGTTTAGAAAAAAATCTGATACTAATTTTGGAAAATACAATATTTTATCCGATCATCGCTTCACGCATAGGTCAAGTTTCACGTATCTAATCTGTAATCCCGTGTTAATACTCTTTGAGCGATCGCCGAGTGTGCCCCCAGCGTGATCACACGAGGTAATCCCCGTCATTTCTCGACGGAGCCGATCCTTTAGCCTCCTAGCATGCTTGCGAAGGATTATTTCTGGTGAACTTTTCTGTACTGGTTTTTTTGTTACATAGGTACATACATACATACGTAAATAAATACATACATACAAACATTATTTGAACTTCTTTGCTATGAAAATAATTTGACGTAAATGTTTCAAGGGGGACACGGTTGAACGGTTGATTGAATGAGTGATATTATACAATTTAGTATAATACTACCTAATTAAGATTGCACGCACTAATATGTTGTTAGTGCGCTGTGATGGAACAACTTCAATCCAGCGGTTAATAATTTGTCCGGCGAGTTAAGATAATTACTACCAGCTCGAGCTGCTATTCGGGCGTGTTTTTTAGAAGCTGAGGTCTGTTGCCGACTTCATCAGCGCCGCACCTTTTTTGTGACTAATGTGAATAGGTATATCAATAATATTAAGCCATGCAAAATTCAAAGCTATTCTCAAGAGTGCCACCCAAAGAAGAAGAACCCGAATGAGCACGTGCATCGGCTTTTATCCGTTTTTAGGTTGACGCAGGCGCAGACATAACCGCTCGGCACCGAATCGGCGCAAAGTGGGACATTGAAAATTGAGTTTGGATATCATATGCGGATATTGGATAGCATATGCGGAAGAAGCTTGTGTGTTTGTACTATACATTTTTCAGTGGACAACGCAAGGCCCGTGCCTGGCTATTGTTTTCACTTTCACTTTTTTTAAATATACATAGGGTAAAGACACCAATGGTCAGCCAGAGACCTGTAGTGGCCTCTGCCTATACTTTGTATGAGTGGGAAGAGTACGAAATATATATTTTCCACTCTTTGCTCTCATGTAAGGTCGACTACAGGTCTCTGGCTGACCACTGGTATCTTTACCACACAGATTAAACTCACTTTTCAATGTCTCATTTTGCGCCAATTCGGTGCCGAGAGGTTGTCTGCGGCAACCTATAGTGGCGTAGTCATCGGAAACATGGCTCAGGCGTACACCTGTTATTACCAATATTTGTGGTATCTGGTTAACATAATCCATGCTAGCCTGGTCCATATCGGTCCGATCTTGCCGACCACGTCCCGGATTTGTGGCTTCATCGCCATCCAGCCGCCATTTACGCGACCATCAGCCCCAGACAAACTATATAAACGCTGGACGGACTTAATGGGGAACTTGAGGCTGGATTTGGCTTTATACACTTGTACCTACATGTCAAAGATAGCCGCAGAAACAAGGGTTCCAGAAAGAATAGGCCGTTTTTTCTAAATTCTTGGTTTAAAGTATTTTAAGGTGTTGGGAGTAAGCAAATAACCGGTTATAACTGGTTTTAACCGGTTATTTTCATACAAAAACGGTTTATAACCGGGTAAATTGCATTCCCTAGTTGGGAGTCAATTTTACTTTTAGAAAATTTATGTAGGCATATGTACACTTATTCAACGCTTAGGGAACGGAACCAGTAATAGACAAGGACCGATGATGGACACTTGATTCTTATACAGAAGATACCTAAGGGTTATTAATTTGTTTTGCGACGGTCAATTTAGGACCGTATGAAATTTGAATTAAGAGTGTAGTGTCCATTACTAGTGCCTATCAGCTAAGAGTGTCCATCATTGGTGCCGTCACCCTATTAATATTATTTTTCATTGACGACAATGTCATAGCGTTACCTTACAATGTTGGCAATCAAGGTATTTGCCGCATTATCCTGGCAGGATAAAAATAGATAGGTACCACATTCTGAACAAAACACTGTGTAATAATCACTATGTATGCCGAGCACAATTGTTTACGGCCCTCAATAGAATTAAATTAGACCTTATGCCCATAAACAACAGGCTAGGAAAGGTTTCTAGACATTTATTGCTAATTTTGTGGTTGATTCGTTTAGTTAGTTAAATAAGCGATATGAGCGCGAAGCACGTGCTGGCCGCGATTGGTCAACGACGCAATTTGTTGCTTTATTCATACAGTTAGCCAACCTGCAAATAGAATTGAAGACTAGGGACGAATAATGAATTATTATTAACTAGCAATCCGCCCACGCTTCGATTCGGGTTGTCAGAAAAAATCCGTGAAAAATTATGTAACCGGTGATGGTGAAAACTGTATCAAAATTCGTTACGTGTTTGAAGAGGAGGTAGCAGATATACAGACAGAGAGAAATACAGAAAGATGGACAGATCGAAAAGCCACTTTGATTTATACTATGTAAATAAATAAGATAAAGTACCTATACAAAGTCTTAGGATATTTTAAGAGCACAATTTTATACGTCTGAGTCTCTATGGCACTAGGCATCTAATGTCTGTTCTGTTCCAAATATTCAAAACGCGGATATATTGGGTTACTATAGATAAAAAATACAGATTTTGTAAAATCACAACAATTTTATACCCGGAGTAACATATATATTTATATCCCTAGTTAAAATATTGGGAACTTATGAAAGGTAACGTGAAAACTTAAATAAAATGACGTTACAAATATTCATATTCATTTATTTCGTGCAACCATGGTATTACAGTGTACTTATTTCTAACGTCAGTTTATTTTAGTTATTTTTACCATTGAAGGATGAAAATCATAACTGAATGCAACAAGCATACTTAAACCAAGGCGGCGGGCTTTGATTGGCGATCATCACCAATGACCGGCTTGGGGGGCGGCATTTTTGATGCAGAGGATGTTCCATTCAGCCCAATCAGGATGATGATGACGCAAATTGATCCAGTACCCTACTTTATAGATGCGAATTCAAGATGGATCTAATAATACTTATTTAGATTTGGTCCTGTTAACATTTCAAATTCAGTAAGGGCCTATACACATAACTGCGATGCGATGCGATGCGACGCCGCGATTATACGGATTTATGCGGAATTTTTTGAAAATTTTCGATGCGAATTCGCAGTTATGTGTACAGGCCCTAAGTAATAAATTATTTAGTTTCGTGGATGCTAAGACTTTATAAGCACACAAAACTATTTTAGATTTTTATAATTATTTAAGCATAGAAGTGTTAAAATGAAAATTTTATGCGTTTACTATTTTCATTTGCAGTGCATACTGCGATCGCCGGCCCGCTAAGCATGTTACGGAAAGTCTACCCAATAATTTGGGCTTTAGACGTCTTTCGGCTCATGACACGGGCGTTGTTTTAAAAATATTATATCTTTAAAAAAAATGTCTACAATTGGGACAGGCCAAAAAATATAACTCACGGTTTTTACATTCTAATTCGAAAGTATAGGTAATTTTAAGAGACCTATTTCATTAATTTTGTATTCGACCTAATAGTTTCATTTTAATTTCTTCATTTATTTAGCATACATTTTATGGATGACATGATTATTTTAAAATTGAGATGGCATTTTCAAATAAAATACAACAATTAAATGATATCTAATGATAAAGTTATTGTAATAGTGTATTATAACTAGACCCCGTTATCAATTGCTCAGTTTGGGGGCAAACGTCACAATAGGGTAGTCTGGGGACTAAATGGAACGGTGTTCTTTAACACTAGAACCTAGTGTATTGGTGTTCAACAGTTTCTTTTGTATAATCAGTACACCCCGTTATCCCCCGCTCAGTTTGGGGGCAAATAGTGATGTTGCTTCACATAATTAGTCGATAATATTGTGCATGATATTCAAAATGAAATTTCATTAGTGAGGCTGCACCGTAAAGGGAAATTGATTCATGCAAAATTAACAAACATAATAAACAAAAACCCAGTCTTTAAATCTGTAAAAAATATGGATCAGTTGTTAGAAAATAAGGAAGTTCAAATTGATAACAGTATTGTAAACAAAAGCTGCATAGAGCATTACAAAAAAACTATAGTTTTTGCCAGTTACATCTGTAGAGGTCGAAAAATCATTTTCATTTTTAAAATGCTTCTTACAAGCAGGCGAAGTTTGACTTCATATAATTTAGAAAAAAATCACTATAGCAAAGCTCTGTTAAGTATGAACCTGATCTTTTGATACGTTATTGAGTGAGTAAATCAACTTCATTTTTATAGATTCAGATTATCGAAATTGCCCCATCACTTGCCCCCAAACTGAGCGTAAGATAACGGGGTTTAATCATTGATAAATTAATCAATTGACAATAGACGTGTAAGTAATTTATTATTATAGTTTAATTTATATCGAGTTAATGAACACCGTTCCATTTAGTCCCCAGACTACCCTATTGTGACGTTTGCCCCCAAACTGAGCAATTGATAACGGGGTCTAATTATAACTTATAACATACTATTTCCAGCGATTTTCGCCTAACCCGTAAGATACTCCTACGAGGGCTACAAGCCGAAAACGAAAGTCAAACAAAGGTCAAATATAATTTTGTCAAAATATCCGAAATAAATAAATATTCAAAAACCTTAATGATGTAGAACGGCTTTAAAAGCTTATTCCTCGAAATGGTTTTTGAATTAGAGTAATTGTAAAAATATGAACAAACCCAATTGCGGTTAATTAAAAACACTAATCTGACGTTTTAGACGTATCAATACACACAGCTCATCGAAATTCATTGACTACTTATCGCCACACTCGATGGTTTACGACGTGTTTTATCTGAAGAAAAGATATTATTTTAGTAATAAATCCTTCTACCCTTTGACCCGAAGGCGTGTATCTTAATAGCTTGATAATGGCTTACTCATAATTTAAGATAAGGGCGCAGACAGTAGAGATATTATCTGAGCGGTTCGGGCGTTCGAATACATCAATAATTATTGACATTACTCTCAACACCTTAATATATTATCATTTATCTTCACAAGCAACGCGTATAAATAAATTCATGCATTAATAGATGTTCAATAGGCCTCGACAAGGCGCATTACATAAAAACTAACGTTAAAAAAGGAGATGCTCACCTATTTCAATTTATTTCTGTTTTCAGCATCCGATTCGTTTCAAAAAATGCTACTTGCTCGTCAATTTACTTCCCATATCATGGTCAGTATAATACTATTTTGATATGATGATGATGATGATTAATGGTTATTAAGCAATTTGACGTGATATGTTCTGAGCTATGTCTACATTTGATATTACACAAAATTAATTAATGTAGGTACTTGATACAAAAGTTCAAACATAAGCAACTTGAGCACCTGCTAGACAATCCCCAAAAAGCCTAAAGCGTAAAGACTGACCGTGTAGACAGTTGTCTTAAGTAAAATTTCGTTTGACCTTAGGATGCCCTTGGTCGCCGAGCGTGTGCTAGCGACCGCGGTCGGACCTGCCATTTCGAAGCGTGTGGCCGCTTATTTGTGTTTATATGGATGAAACAATAGCTTAGAGAACGAAAGTTCCTGTGTCATTTATTTGTAATGAATTTGCTTGACTACGATGATATTCATAACTTTCTGTGTAAAAATATATTAATTATGTGCTAAAATGCACGCGCTGCTTCCTCTGAGAGGAACTGTTGGAATTTACTTGCGGGAGGACCTTGTGCAGGGTCCGTCCGGGTTGGTACCACCATCGTATCCATTTACCTACCGCCAAGCAGCAGTGTTCGCATTGTTGTGTTCCGGTTTGGGGATAAGACAGCCGGTGAAATGACTAGCATAGATAGAGGCATTCCATCTTAGTCTCAGGGTTGGCAGTGCATTTGCAGTCTTGTGAATGCGAATGTCTATGGGTCACAGTTTCCACTTACCATCAGGTGGCCTGTGTGCTCATTAGCCTTCCCTATGCCATAAAAAAAAACTGGCCTGGCGCCTTGTGGCCGGCCGCCTGTTGCGCGGTCGAAAACAGCCGGCCACACGGTTCAAAATCGGCAGGTCCAACCGCGTCCGAAGGTCAAATGAAATTTTGCTGGAGGCAACTGTCTACAAGGTCGATCTTTGTCGCGCTGACAGAAAGGCTTGTTGGCGACCGTCTAGGAGGCGCTTTCAGATTCGTATAAACGACCAACATCTACAGCTACTGGACTTAGTTAAAAGGTGTGTGTGAGTTTTACGTGATAATTCACTAAACTCGGGTCTTCTTTATAATTAAACGTCTGCATATAACTCTAGTAGGATAAGAATATTTTCGAAAGTTACATTTAAATAGAAATAACAGTGTAAAGTGATAAATCATTTAGATACGGCGTTTAAGCGCGAGACATATTATCAATTACTAGGTCACACTAGGTACACAGTTGACATCAATGACATTGTGCCCTTGGTGTTGTAAATATTAGAATAGTCACAAGTATTAATGCTTTCTAGCATAGGTATCGAAGAAAACGAAATAAAACAACATTATTAATAGTTGTAGGTAATTCTGTAGCTCTGCCTACCCCACTCTGGGATTACAGGCATGAAGGTATGTATTAATACCTTTGCAAAATCTACAATATTATACCAAGTTACTACTACTACCTATACTCTGACTAAATTAAAATTGATAAAACAGAGTAAATAGAGCAAATGAGAAGAAGCTTGGAAATACATAAAGCTAATAGCAAGCATTTAAATAAAATGCTGCAGAAGAAAAAGAATAAACAGGGAAAAGCCATTTCTCCTTTCTAGAAAAGCCATAATAAAACCAAAACATCCTCAGTTTAATAAAGACTAATAACTAAGGCTGCGTACCAATCAGAGCGGAGCGCGAGGTCAAAATCCACCAATAGGATAACTTAATTTTCCAAGCCTCTCGCACAGCGTAGCGCCTTATTGGTAGATTTACCCACGCTCAAAAGTCAGTTTTGATGAAAATTTAATAAATAAGTACTGCAATAGGTGCCAGATCCATTGTATTTAGCCAATTTAAATAGGACATTGCCCGGGGAAAAAGGTAAACGCGTACAATGCCAATGTTAATGCCTGTGCAAAACGGAGGCAATCATTTTTCGGGTGCATTCAATTACTATTGAAATCTGTAATCATTTCATAACGCACTTTAGTCGATATGATCTTCCAACTTGTTTCCTTTTGTCTCCGGCAGTATTAAACATATCCCTGCAGCCATCAGGGGTAACACAGCAAATATCAAAGAAGGGACCCAAAACGGACTTAAAGTAGCCACAAACGGGGCTATCATGGCTCCTATCTTTGCCCCTGCTGCACTGAGACCAAAAGCCATATTCCTTAATGGAGTAGGAAACAACTCCGAAGTGTAAATATAAGCAATACAGAAAGTTACGCAAATAGAACTGGACCCAGTGATGGCGAGGAATACAGCTGACCAGTGATCTGGAGGCACAAATATCAAAATAACCATGGTGACTCCAGTTAATACCAGAGTGCCTATTGTAATGGTTTTTCTTCCGAATACTTTGTTAAGCCACATGGAGATGAAACTAGTTGGCACCTGAAATAAAACAAAACATTGTTAATAGAGAGTTCTTAGAAGTTTTATTTAGCTTTATAAATGAGTAGCTACTGCCCGCGACTCCGTCTGCGTAGATTTCCAGTATCGTTATTGTCTTGGAAACTTTTTTTTTCGAGATAATGATATTAATGATTGATGATCAGACCTAGGAATATACGGGGCAAAATTAAACGACAGCTAGGGATTGCGATATCGATAAACTCAATTATCGATGCTTTTCCCATATATTAGTGATGGCCCCAGCATTTTTTGTAAGTGTGTTTTTTTTGCCCCTTTCACTTCCACAGAAATTGAATTCTTTTAGCCACCTGAAATGGATTGATCAGTCGAGACGGAGAAAATTATCGCCCGAAAATTAAAAACAAATTCTAATTGTTTACTTTAACAATATTAAATGGGACGGTAAGTAATCCTGAAATACATAATTAGGAAAACCAGTATGATGACTATGAGTGAAGGTTCAAAAATCCTTAAAAAAAGGAGGATAACCAGAATTATTTTGCTATTTTGTTTTATTTTCATACTTGCAATAAAAAAATAGTTTTACAAACCAAACTTTGAGCGATCACTAGTATATGGGTACCTATATAATTGAGTTTATCGATATAGGCAATCCCTAGCTATCATTTAATTTTGCCCCGTATATTCCTAGGTCTGTTGATGATATTACAGGGTATAAGCTATCTCCATTCCTTATTTCATCCAAATCCGTCCAGCTTATGAAGCGTGAAGTAGTAACAAAGTAATACACACACTTTGGATTTTTTAATACGGCCTTTTGCACGAGACGCCGTCTACGTAGAAGTCGTTCATCGGTATTCTTTTGGGATGGGAATACTCAAAATTTCCGGGATAAAAAGGATTATAGTCCAGAGTTGGAATGGCCTATGTGCTATTCCAGACTATATCTATCATTGAAATCCGTTCAGCAGTTCTGGCGTAAATGAGTAATAAACATCCAAACTTTTTCATTTATAACGTTACCGTAAAAAAACATTGATATTTGTATCAACGCTAGCACATTAAGGAACCGCACCTGGCTTTTGATGGATGAGAAAATATTTTAATGGTTATCTCAAAAGCACTGACCTGCATCAAACCTAGAATCGCGATAGAGATATACACATTTGAACCCAAGAAAGTTGTATACTGGCTTATACCAAAGAACCCCATTCCGCTCACAGCCCAAATGAAGCAAGAGCACAATATGCGGACGGTCAACTTCTTTGACTTGAATAAACTTAAATACGTCGTCGACGTGGGCGGCTTATTGCCATTTGTAGATGTATCTGCCAGGATTCTGTTTATAATCTCTTCCACAGCTACAACATCCAGATTATTACTGGAAAAATAAAATATTTTGATTATTTTTTGTAACTGGAAATAGGATATGTTCCAGGAATTGATAAATCTTTCTTGGGGTGTTTAAACCGTTCTGCATACTGGCAACTTATGCAATGTATCACTACATTGTTCTCCTTAAAGCAAATGTGTGCATAGACTCAACAATAAGGATATTTCACTAAGCAAAAAGTATACAAGTATAAAAATTTGATTACCATTTAGCAGCTCGACCCAACAAAATCTTTGCCTCATCTATCCGTCCTTTAGAAACGAGCCATCTAGGCGTTTCCGATATCATTGGCAGAAAGACCACCACGAAAATGCAAGCGACACTCAGCGCTAAGAGATACGCCCTCCATGTCGGCGAGAGGTACGCGAAAAGTACCAGAGACGCTTGTGCTACTCCATCGGGCAAGGTGGCGAGGCAACCTTGAAATATACATATAATACAGTTATTATTTTGCTATATCGTGTGGCACGTATTTCTAGATAGGTATCTCGAGACAATATCAAAATTTACTCATTCTAAAGCAAATTATGTTACGGGGAGGCACTACGGCACTAATGGAATACTTTGCTTCGCAATGAATTAATAATATTGTAAACCTCAAATGGGTCCGGTATGGGGGTATCTAGTCGGGTGATAAGTTCTGAGATTTATAACAATAAAAAAAATGAATAAATAGAGGTTTGCATAAACCTGCATATTAATCAAAACTTTGATTTATATAGAATAAAAATAATAATGATGTATTCTAAACAATTACAATTATTCGATGTACGAGCTTGAAGTATTCCCATTTCGGCGGAGAACTGACACTACCTATTCCGATCACTGCTTATAAACGAGGAATAACCGTGAAGTAGCTAAACATTATCTGTCAAATTCAAATGTCACAATGACAGATAAGGACAAAGCATGGTTTAGCTACCCCACGGTTATTACACGCTTGTAAGCAACGCCGTAAGAGTATAATTCGTGAACTGACCTGCCGTATCTCGATGCTGCGGGCCGGCCACTTCCAAAACGACGACTATACCCACAATAAGAACTCCTCCCGTCGTCACTCCTATGAAGAACCGGAGGCAGAAAAACACCCAATAGTTGGGCGAGAAAGGCGCCGCGACCATCAGTATCGCGTTCAGGACCGCTGACAGTAGGAATGAGTTGCGTCTACCAAATCTGTCAAAACGAAAGACAAGGTTAAGCAAAATAGCATAGTTTTCATCGGTAATTTAATGGTCGTTTTAATATTGAATAGCTGTCAAAATGTATCGATTAAAAGTAGAGAAGTTTGGTAAGACTGAAATTGCATTCAAGGTCAGGTAGGTAACGACCACTCTAATAGGGAATGCAAATAACCGGTTATAACCGGTTTTAATCTTTTATTTTCATACAAATATGGTTAATCAATTAATGACGGTAAGTTGTTAGTGACGACTTTTCATACACAAATTTGAAAATGAAACGAGTTCATTGTCTCCAAACGTCTCTGAATATTGCGGTAAGTGACTTCTAGGAATTATTAACAGATATTGATACTTAAATAAATAGAGGCGATTCATCAAAGTAGGTTAAAACATGGACCGTCTGTCGTCATTCTTAAATTTATTATAAATAGGTAATTCATTTTACCTATCTGAAATCCATCCAAATAGAGATACTCCAAACATCAAACCAAACATCAGCACCGTCTGCGCAAAGCTGGCCATCCAACTTCTTCCGCATATTAGCTCAAACTCCCCCACAAAGCTCTTCACAAACAGGTCCTCAGCAAACTCATACTTCAAACAACTCTCATAACAAGTCGATGTGTTCACATGAATTGGCAATGATCCGTTGAAAGAAACGCAAACAAATTCAGTGTCATACGTTAAGAAGATGAACCCTACCATGTTCCACATTGCTATGAATCTAGCAAAACTTGCCAGGAAGCAGACCTTGGCTTGCCATAATCCGAATGCACCAATACATTTAACTAAGTAATCTTCATTTTCTTTACTGTCTTTATCTCTGCAACTTGCTTCAACTGGGTTTTTTGTATCACGACCACTTTTTACTTCACCTTGCATTGTACCGAAGCACGAGCTAACCGAGCCGCACTATGACTTACCACTTAGAGGTAAACAGTAACACTGACTAGTAAACCTATTTCACTTATTGCATTTTCGTGGAATATTTACTTCTTTTTGTCTTGAAACTCATTAGTTATTACCGAAAAAATTGAGATCTTTTCTTTTGAGTAGCTGCTTGAAATGTTTGAAGACGAGTTCTGCCGTGCTAGTGTAAAAGGCGACTATTCGACATTTTGACCAAATTGAGTTGTTATGACCATCGTGATATGGAGAGCAAGCCGCGTCGACCCATCTGACCCGTTTGTCGATAAGAGGCTTGGTTGCGAAGATACGATAAGGAAAAAGGCCGTATAACAGAATATTTTCAAGCAAATACTAATCAACAAAGCGGTAACTACACAATACTACATTAGAAAGACGTAAAACAAGACACTCCGCATTATTGTCTAGTGTAGGTTTGATTTATTACTAAGTTGAACTACTCTATAAGGCCGTAATTGCAGATTACTAAGTAAAAAGAACGAATAACATACTTTACCGCCTTTTAACTTAGTATTTCTAATGTTTTTTCTACTTGCTCATAATCTAAATGAACGTAACAGAGTTTACTAGACAAAAAGACCGTATGTCAGTATTTTGCGGTATTTTAGTCTAGCTAATGCCGAGTTTTTAATAATGATAAACTTATTTAAAAAAACGTTTATTTTGTGATACGGTATTTTTACTTGGGACAGAGGTAGTTTTTAACGCTTAATTACTATTCAAATATCCAAAGTCGACCCATGCTACTTAATAAAACCGTATAATCCCCAATCTCCTACATACCCCCCGCGGACGGGGAGTGCCCGCGTTCGGGCGACCGACGCGGGCGGCGCGGGCCCCCGCCACCTTCAGTTCGCTGACGTTACTGGTAATGGAGGTGCGTGTGCGCTGGAGCTCGTTATCACGCGAAAAGACGACGACCACGAATTGACGAACATCATAAAAGTGAGTACATAATGCCTTTCTAAATATTTGTTACCTGAGTACAGTAAAAATAAAGGTTTCTTAATGGTACGGTCATATGGGATTATTTCGTCAAGGAAGTTGCTAGTGTGATTGTTCATGGCTTTGTAACCTACACACTTTAGGTTCAATAATAATATTATTTGGTCATGGTTCTTGCTTTTTAACTCACTTATAATAGCTTTACTTGAATATAACTAACTATGTAAAACTCTAGGAAGTCGACTCATCGTCGGACCGGTAATTTTAGCATACCTATTATTATTAAGCAATAGGGAATATGCATATTTTTCAACAAAATATCAAAGTACCGTAAAATAGGTCACCAAAAGTGAAATTAAAATTAAAATCGCTCAAGAAATACGGAAAAATCAAGCATTTAAACTGCTAATTAGAAAGAAAGACCCGCAGTGCTCTGTGACGTCATTGTAACAACAGGTCTGCCATCACTACATAGTATAAAACAAAGTCGCTTGCGCTGTCTGTCCCTATGTATGCTTAAATCTTTAAAACTACGCAACGGATTTTGATGCGGTTTTTTTTAATAGATAGAGTGATTCTTTAGGAAGGTTTATATGTATAATACATTCCACGCGGGCGAAGCCGCGGGCGGGTCGCTAGTATTATTATAAACTCTACGTAAAATTCTGTTTTGCTAGAAAGAGATAGGAAGAAATCTTTATTGGCTTATAGGTATTTTGGTTATTTTTATAGCAAAAAAAAATAAAAAAATAATCGATGATGATGATGATAGCAGAGGCGAAAGGTGGCCATACAAACTCCTCAATTCATCCATACTATAATATTATAAATGTGAAAGTGTGTCTGTCTGTCTGTCTATTACCTCTTCACGCTTAAACTGCTAAACCGATTAAGATGAAATTTGGTATAGAGATAACTTAAGTCCCGGGAAAGGACATAAGATAATTCCTGAGCTCTCAATATATATTAAGTACTTAATAAAAATATATAGGTAACATCCTTTTAACTATATTAGTATTTTCACAGATCCAAAATGCAGAACCCTCGTACTGCACGGATCATGCAAATGGTCCCAAACAAACCTCAACATAGAAATTCTTCAAACGTATTAAATCCTCGAACATTTGAAAATATTAAACGAAGTTCAAATTCAGAGAGATTTTCCATACAAAACATCATGTCAGAGGATTTTAGTTCAAGAGTGGGTCAGTCAGAGGATCCAAGATGTGACGTACCTTATAAAAGATTAAGAGGCATTTCAAATATTGATCAATTAGCAGTGTCGTATGATGACTTTCCTATATTACACAATATGGAGACTACGACATCTTATAATATGGTTTCTAATATGGATTTGACGAAATTGATTAACAGTAATTTATCGCAACCGTCTTGTTCTGGGTTTGTCGAAAATGCCACCAATAACCCAGAGCCATCCACTTCTAATAAGGAGAATGTGTCTCAAAATATCAATTTAATAAGAACAATAAATAACAAACCAATAAGACATAAACAAAAACCGCATGCCGGATGCAATGTAGAAGAACCTGTGGAGAACATAAGTCCATTACTTGGCTTTGACTTTGACTCCGACGACTCCCTGTTAGATAAAGATTATATACCATCCGACTCCTCCAGTGACACTGACAGTATGGAAAAAGATAACCAGCCAAAAAAAAACACAGAAAAAGATTACACTATTTCAGAGTCGGGGATTATAGCAACACTTAATGACATTTTAGACGAAGATACTTACGATGTTTTGATAAATAACAGAGATATTTCTGAGGAGACAATAGCTGCAAGTAATAGGGACATTAGAGCAGAAGGAACAATAACAACACAAAGTAACGAAATTTTAACAAATACTAGAGATCTTTCAGGGGTGGAGACAATAACAGTAACTACTACAAGTGATATTTCAGGGGAAGAGACAATTACAACAAATTTTACTAAGACTGGAACTATACGTTTACGAAAGAAATATACTGAAAGCTTAAGTTTAAGACAAGAAAAAAAAAAAGATACTCAACGAAAAAAATATTCAGTGAAACCGGGATGTGACATACGAATCTGTAAAAAAAAATGCAACGAAAACTTTTCTTCTGAAATGCGGTGTGAAATAAATGACAGTTACTGGAATATGAGTTTCGGAGAGCGGAAAGAGTTTATTCGAAACTTGACTACGACCAAAGAACCTAAAAGAAAAAATAAAAATAAGTCAAGAAAATTTTTTACGTTTACATATTTTCTCAAAAATACACTTTTAATGAACGTCCCCGTTTGTAAGGAGTTCTTTTTAACAACTCTAGGCTTTAATAAGTCTAACGATAAAATGCTGTATCAAACATTATTATCCAATACAAACGCCGAAGACAAGCGAGGCAAACACCCTAAATGTATTCCCATAGATAAATCTATTCTGGAGACACATATCAGGAGCTATAATCCCACTATATCACATTACAGAAGGGAACATGCACCTTCAAGGTTATATTTGCCCAGCGATGTCACAATAAAGGCCATGCATTCAGATTTTAAGGAAAAACATTCAGATTTAAAAGTTTCGTATGAAATGTATAGACTAGAAGTCAAAAAATTAAATATTTCTTTTGCAAAACTTGGCTCTGAAGAGTGTGAGAGTTGTGAGGAGTTGTCTCTTCATAATATCATGCACACCAAAAGCAATTTATTACCGGACTGTGACAAATGTGTAGAGTGGAAAATCCATTTGGATAAAGCCAAAGCAGCAAGAGAGTTATATAGTATTCACAAACAAAAAACCGATGATCCAGATCACTTATATGTTTCTGCGGATTTACAAAAGGTCATCATGTTGCCCCGTATGGATAATTTTAAATTAGTAATTTTCTGCCCTAGAGTTATAGTATTCAACGAAAGTTTTGTGCCTTTAGGCAAATCGAAGCGTCGACCTTTAGCCGTTTTATGGCACGAGGCTATTTCTGGGCGTAAACGAGAGGATATTATCAGCACATTTCATGCTTTTTTCATAGCTTATAAAAGTATTAAAGTCATTGACGTTTGGTTAGATAACTGTGCCGGTCAAAATAAAAATTGGCTTTTATTTAATTACATAGTTTATCTTATCAATTCAAATAACATTGCTGCTGAAAGTATTGTATTTAATTATTTATTAACCGGACACACCTTTATGTCCGCTGATCACTTTCACCACCAAGTGGAGATGTCAATGGGGAAAAAAAATAAACTTTACGAGTTTTCTGATTTTGTGGATTGCGTGCAAAATGCTAACTCTTGTAAAGTTCAGGTAAAAACAATGAATATTAATGATTTTTACTTTGTAAAAGATTACGTTTCTGACAGGAGGTTGAAGAACAACCACGAAAGGCCTTATTTGAACAATATGGTTCAAGTGCGTTTTACGAGAGGGAAGTGCACGGCAGAATACAAAACCGATTATGCAGGAGAATATATTGAATTTAATTTTATTAAAGAATCTTTTACCAAAGTAAAAGGAAATCTCCCGATGCTTTCATCGCACACGCACTTTCGAGGGATAGACTCAAGTCGTAAACATAATTTATTAAGTAAAATAGGTCCATTAATGCCTGCTCATTGCTTAAAATTTTGGGAGGACTTGCCCGAATCCAACCAAGAAAATGTCGACGAATTATAGGTTAAATTCAATTACTTTGAGGCTGATTATGTTTTAATTAAAATAATTTAAAAAGAAATTATGATTATTGTTAATTTATTAAATAACTAATAACACTACACCAATCTTAGAAGATATAATAATTTACTGTGATTTAATTGTTAATTTTTGTTTATTTCAAATATATTTGTACCGAATTTATGATGGTTTTAATTAGTAATTAGTCTAACCTTCCATCGAAGTACTAGATTAAAAAACCGTATTTCGTCTGACTTTTGAAGACATACGTTTTTTTAGACTAGTATATAAATATAAAATGATCGATATGAAAACAAACCATATTTTTTTGAATTGCGTACTAGACAAGATCAACGTATTTCTTTTATTCGGCTTTTTTATTTAGACCAGAATTATTCAAAAAATAGTTTGTACTAAGCAATAAGGCGGTATGTTGCAAATACGTCTTTTTAATTAAGCATTATTGTGATACGTTCAAGCCCTAGTTTATTGTGTAGACGTATGAAGGAAAACCTAGCCTATAAGGCGGTATAGTGCTCATATACCGCCTTTTTGCTTGTTTTTCTGTGGCAATTATTAATCGGCAACTAAGCAAAAAGGAAAAAATGCGTGTAAAAAAAAAACTGTTGGTAATAAAAATACATTACTTATGTAAAAATCTAGTAAAACACAATATCTATCCGACACAAAAATTTTCATTTCAATATCTGTTTAAATTTCCTAGAAATATGAAAATGAAGATTTCGGTTACTTTTTTGCGATTATCTCGAAAGTGTCTTTTGTCGAATAGTCGCCTTTTACACTAGCACGGCAGCAGTTATGAATATTAATTGTGTCCACTGTAACATAAAAACAACATTGCTGTGTTATTAGGGCAACTATCTGTCCGAAAACATTGTAAGGTAAACTTTTATGTATTTGTCATACAGGCAACGTTATATCGAATTGTGTCAAAACATTTAATTAAATTTAATTACTCAATAATTGTATAGGTCCCTAAAGTTCAAAAGAAAAAAAATATTAAATTATCGTATTGTTTTATTTGTATGTCAAAAACTATTTCTCTTCACGACCAGTCCCAAAACCAACAAGTACTTAGTAATCGAACAAAAAAAAAACCCTACCGTAAATTTAATTTCACTCTTAATATTTACATACATACATACATAAACTCACGCCTTCATTCCCAGAGTGGGGTAGGCAGAGCTAAAGAATTACCAACAACTTTTTCACCTCAGCAGCTCAAACAAGCAGGTTTTGCTGCTTAAAAACAGTGAGCAAAATTCAATTTTGCTGCGAGCGAGAGGCAAAGTAGCTTTTTAAATATATTTTTTAAATTCCGTGAGCAGTGCTGGGGCTACTCACAACATTCGAAAAAATTGAACTTCACTTTGTTCTGTCAATTTCGTGAATACACGACTAAATAACGACACGATCGCATATGCATCAATCACAAGCATTTTTGCAAAATACTAATAAAATAAAAAGTGGAAAAAATAAACATGAAACAGATAAAACCTGTCACTCAACTTGATAATGCCGTAGTGCAAACACAACTTTATACAGCTTTATGTAGTCTGTGGCTTTAAAAAAACCTAACTAGGCCTTGTCTAGGTATGGCTATTGGCTACAATAATCCCGCTATTTTTTAAATGCGTTCTGAAACTGCCCCAGGGTTTATGTCACGAAATTAAAGGTTGTTAAAACGATAACAAAATTATGTAGATACATGATAAACTTCTTATTTTTCATTAATTATGTCTTCAAAACATTAAATAAAAAAAAAATGATTGTACCTACTGTATAAAATAGTTATAATAAACACATTTCAAACTTTAACAGATAGTTTTATTTGCAATTTTACGGTTATGTGTGCATCCGAACGTGCGTTTCTTTTTGGGCCTACTATGTGTGGAATTTGAAAATCGAACTTCGAATCAAGTTGTTTCTATCTCTCGCTTTTTTCCTATCGAAGTGAAAGTGACAGAACAAAGTGAAGTTAATTTTTTTCGAATATTGTGAGTAGCCCCAGCACTGCTCACGGCATTTAAAAAAAATAATTAAAAAGCTACTTTGCCTCTCGCTCGCAGCAAAATTGAATTTTGCTCACTGTTTATAAGCAGCAAAACCTGCTTGTTTGAGCTGCTGAGGTGAAATAGTTATTTGTTCAACAAAAGAGCAAAGTTGGTTTTTGCTGCGAGTGATGATTTTGAATCCCGAGTAAGCGAAGGATTCTATTATTGAATCACGAGCGTAGCGAGTGATTCTAGGTTAGAATCCTGAGCGTAGCGAGGGATTCAAAGATACGAGACGTAAAAAACTTTGGTCTCGTGTGAGACATACAACTTTTCACCTCAGCAGCGAGAACAACACAGCGTGAAGCTGGTAGGGCCAACGCAGGTCTTCCGTTGTGACCATTTGGTGAATACACGACTAAATAACGACACGATCGCATATGCATCAATCACAAGCATTTTTGCAAAATACTAATAAAATAAAAAGTGGATAAAATAAACATGAAACAGATAAAACCTGTCACTGAACTTGATAATGCCGTAGTGCAAACACAACTTTATACAGCTTTATGTAGTCTGTGGCTTTAAAAAAACCCTAACTAGGCCTTGTCTATGGCTATTGGCTACAATAATCCCGCTATTTTTGAAATGCGTTCTGAAACTGCCCCCGCGGCTTGTCACGAAATTAAAGATTGTTAAAACGATAACAAAATTATGTAGATACATGATAAACTTCTTATTTTTCATTAATTTTGTCTTCAAAACATTAAATAAAAAAAATGATTGTACCTACTGTATAAAATAGTTATAATAAACACATTTCAAACTTTAACAGATAGTTGATTTGCAATTTTACGGATATGTGTGCATCCGAACGTGCGTTTCTTTTTGGGCCTACTATGTGTGGAATTTGAAAATCGAACTTCGAATCAAGTTGTTTCTATCTCTCGCTTTTTTCCTATCGAAGTGAAAGTGACAGAACAGAGTGAAGTTCAATTTTTTCGAATGTTGTGAGTAGCCCCAGCACTGCTCACGGCATTTAAAAATAATAATTAAAAAGCTACTTTGCCTCTCGCTCGCAGCAAAATTGAATTTTGCTCACTGTTTTTAAGCAGCAAAACCTGCTTGTTTGAGCTGCTGAGGTGAAAATAACTGTTAAAACTTGTTGATAATTCTGTAACCACAATTTGCAATAAATAAAATAAAATAAAAAAATAAATTCTTAATATTTAAATACTGAATAAGAAGAATACTTACTGCAGGTAACATTTTTACATGATTTCGTCCGTCTAAAGTTAATACTTTCATGGTTATATGATGTCAAGCTAAAGTATGGTGATTTGGTGCGATTTATTATTTGAAGGAGTTTTAATTTATTCCGGCTCAGACGACAAAGCTTCGCCCTGCTTCATCGAACGAGGAAGGAACGTATTTATTTTTCTTTGCTTTACATTTTGGAGATCCGTTGTCAAAAATAAATTAAAGAGCAAATTAAACCACACATGGTTATTATAGTTTAGCCATATGTTTACCAAATAACAAATAATTATTATCTCGCAAAACTAGGTATGTACTATAAGGATTTGCATAATAATAAAAATGGTCACAAAATTCCAAATGACTGCCATTCTTAACAATCCTGGCACGCAACTACTAAACACCCCGCAGAGAACCACTTTACAGTATCTGTTACTCGGCCTTCGATTATTTTGTTTTTGCTTTATGAAATAATATGTTCTCCTTATGTTACTTGTATAAAAACAATACTTTATTGCTTTAGATTAAGTGAGATATCTAATTGTTATAATACGAATACATACTTAAAAACAAATTGTATTTTTATAAGATATTATAAAACGAATACCTAAATTAAGCAATCAGATACAAACGTGAACTACATAATAGCATTACCACAGCATGCAACATGCAGCATGCAGTGGAATCTCACTCGGTATTATTTACCAAGTGGGCGTTTTCACTAAAAAGTGTACCCAATTAAGGACTGAAATTAAGGAACTTTAACTTTGTCAGTTTTGTGACGAAAATTAGCTATATATTGACGGCCGCAATGTATGGCTAACTTTCGTCACAAAACTGACAAAGTTAAAGTTCCTTAATTTCAGTCCTTAATTGGGTACACTTTTTAGTGGAAACGCCCAAGTACTTAGGTATGTACAAAAATATCATATCATGAAAGAGATAGGTACATTTAAAACATTACACAAATAACTGTCAAGTAAAATCCGTTATTAGACATTTATAATACAAACATTTGTCAAATATTGGCCAAATTGACCAAAGTATGCAACCTTTCGGCACCAAATGTAAGGGCTGTATTAACAAACTCATGTCGGCTCAGGAGCCGCTTGTTAAGATTACTTGTTATTTTAATTAATTACGATCTTATTTGAACAAGTTTTAAGACGATAATGCTTTTGAAAATGTATCTGCGCTGTGCTTCGCTATATGTGTGCCCTAAGATCCCAGTCTCACGAGTCAAAAATTACAGTTTGAAAGGTTTTAGGATTTGATTGACGTTTAAATTGTCAAATGATCATAGATACAGTAGGGGATGGCAACATCATCACCTGACTATTTTATCATTATCAATTCCAAATAAAATGCTACAGAACCCTGTCTTAAATTAATCTTACAGCTAATATTATTTAATATCCCGCCCGATAAAGAAAAATGTAGGTAGGCGAACCCTCGCCGTCGTGAATTTTTCAAAAGAGTTTTAATCAGTTGTCAGGCGATTTACAAATTAAACAGGGCCGTGTTATGAAGAAATATGGCGGCTTGGGCGTGCGGGTGTCCGTTGTCACATGAAATTACGGGTAATTGACGGACGATTTATAATAGGATTAGGTCTAAAGAAATATCAACAGCACAATACAGAAAATATAAAACCGATAACACCAAATAGCAAACAAAGCCAATTATAGATATCCACAGATTAACCAGATAACATATTTAACATCACTGGTGCGATTAAATAATAAAAAGAGTTGACTGTGCTCATGCAAACCACAGGTCAGGCAAAAATAAACTTGAGTTAACTAACAATAAACAGAAAACAGAAACGGCAAAAAGCCAAAATCCGCGCTAGTGGTCACCGGTACCTGTGTGGTCACCGGGTTAGAATAGTGCCACTCCATGTCTTCTCTTGGATGTCGTAAGAGGCGACTAAGGGAATAATAAAGGCTTCTAGTACTCTTAGGCGATGGGCTTGCAACCTGTCACTAATACACTGGTAAACATCTTAGCCTGATTGTGCAAAACGTGGTTACAGAATTATCAACAACTTATTTAAGAGTGCTTGGTAATTCTGTAGCTCTGCCTACCCCACTCTGGGAATGAAGGCGTGAGTTTATGTGTGTATGTATGTATTCGCAATAAATGATTATAAAACAAATTGAAAGTAACATCTCTTAATGATATAATATGTAGAACCAGCGACTCGCGACTCGCTTCGCGGTGTCGCTGTGTGTTTTCTGAAAAACCGTACATAAACCAGAATTTATTGTAGATACCTTTCTCTTCAATCACTTTACATATTGATGAAATCCGTATTAAAATCCGATGCGTAGTGTTAAAAATCTAAAAATACATACAGAGGGACAGACGGCGGGAAGAAACTTTGTTTTATAACATGTAAACATTCATAAGAGTAATACATTTACAATCGCTGCAAGAAATTATTAGCATATTCATTTACACTTCCTTAACAATAACAGGTTAAAGGCAATCTATTACCCCAATAACACTTTTATTTTGTTTTGTCCCATGTTCGTGCAAACGCATAACAGATATCCATCATCATCATGAATAACAGGGATAAAAGGATTACCGACGTGGAGAGATTATCAACGTCAAGTGACGTGACGTAACACAGCGGAGACGTAACTCAGTGAAATACAGCCGGTCTCACAAAAAGCTCGCAAATTTCGTCATCAATTATCATTATTAGAGACGGTGGCTGTGACGGGGCGTAATTGAGTTTTACAAATGGCGGCGGTGACGTCATCAACGCGAGATGAGACGCTGCGGCTCAATACGGGAATTGATTTTATTTGTGTGGCCACCGGAATTGAGTATCTTTGACGGTTTTCTTTTTTATTTCATTTGCACTTTCGTAGCCGGGCTCATAAATTAATTTGTAAATCAAAATCATTATTTACTTTGCACTTAGCTCGTATAATTAATGGGTATAGGTAGTAGATTGGATCGCTGATGGGGTCGATGAGTTCTGGAACAGCGGCTCTCATTTTAAAGACGGACTTTATTTTCTCTTAACAGTAAAAAAATATGAACGAGTCGTGGCGACCGAAATGTTTATTTTCTACAATACAACACTAGGAACGTCATCTTCTTGATAAACTTTACGATTACCTGCCGTGATTTTTATCTTTTTCCAGCGCTTTGCCATTGATATTTTTGCAGTGCTTGACGAGTACCAAGGTTTAAAAAAAAATGCCTGATCTACCTCCTAAGTCTATGTCATGAAAGTAGTAGATAAAATTAAGAGCAGTGTGAAGCTAAATATTATACAAAATGTCGTAACGTTTCTCTCCCGTAAACCTCATCCGATTTGAACCATTTTTGGATATCTCGTGAATATTCCTTTTTTTTTTTTAATCTAGGTCTGTACGTTTTCCTTTGCATGAAAATATTTCTTCAAAGAAATGTAAAAAAATAAATCTTGTTTTTCATAATAACAACTACAACATGTTCCAAACTCGTGGTAATCGGACTTGATTTAGGAGGTGAGAAACATTATCAGCTGGAGCTAAATTTGTGTTGGAAAAATTGGACAGCTACGCGATTAAAACGTCTCGTTTCACGATCCAATTAAACATACGTTATTTATTAATGCTGTTTGTGATGCACAGACATAGACGTTTCTGTGGCAAATACGTCAATTTACTAGGGACTTCCTTCCGATATTAAATTCATCGATAACTGTTTCAAATAGGTACTTATTTGAAAGTGACATTTCATAGTAAATAGATAGGTATTAAGTTCACCGGGTGAAATTGAAATCAACAAAAATGCTGATCACTTCCCATTGATGCTATATAAATATAATGATAGCTAATATTTAATTTAAGTCATTATTAATCATACCTTTTAGGGATTTTTAAGTTGAAATAAACATCAATTTTAATAAATAAAATGTTATTATAACATAGTTTTCAAGTTTTAAGACTTGTTGGTAATTCTCTAGCTCTGCCTACCCCACTCTGGGAATGAAGGCGTGAGTTTATGTATGTATGTATTAAAGCATGGTTCATGTAGAATTGGCACGCATAAATGAATTTAAAAAAAATGTTTCTAGAATTCTTATTTCAAAAGTGACAATCATGGTTTGTTAACAACCTTTTGATGTTTAAATAGTGCAAAAATTATAGACTTTGATCAATGCGTTTAATAGTTATCGACAATGAAACTTGAAAAAAGGAAAGTAACTGTGAACAAATACTTGGAAAATCCATCGTGGTCTGGGTCGCAGGTAGCTAAGGCACTAAATTTCCACAAAAGTACTGTTTGTAGAGTTATAAAACGATACAAGGAGACCCTGTCTTGCCGCCGAAGGACACAGATCAATCCTAAATCGGGTGCCAGGGACAGAGAACTTAAAAATAAAGTGTTGAGAGCAGTTGAACGAAATCCAGGGCTGTCCGATACGATCTATCCCCTAAATTAAAAAAAAATCGGAGTACTGTGAGACGGATTCGCCTTCGAGCTGGCTAAAAGAGCTATAAAGCTATTAAGAAGCCAAATCGCACCATGAAGCAGAACCTTCAAGTTAAAAAGCGAGCTCGCTTGTTGTATGACAAAGTTTTAACCAAATTCAAAGGGTGCTTCTTGATGGACGACGAAACCTATGTTAAACTCGATTTTAAGCAACTGCCCGGTTCAAAGTATTACTTGGCTGATGCTAGAGGAAATGTTGAAGACAATTATAAGTTCGTTAAATTGGAGGAATTCGCAAAAAAACACATGATATGGCAAGGGATCTGTAGTTGTGGCTTAAAGACCAAAACTTTCGTTACGTCTTCTACAATGACGTCAGATGTTTACATGAAAGAGTGCCTGCAAAAACGAGTTATACCTTTCATTAGAAACCACCGTCTTCCTGTGAAGTTTTGGCCAGATTTAGCTAGCTGCCATTACTCAAAAAAGGTACTATAGTGTTATGAAACCGATCAAGTCGATTACGTGCCTCGTGACATGAATCCTCCAAATTGTCCACAGTTTCGACCAATTGAGAACTACTGGGCAATTATGAAAGGGAAACCCAAAAAGAGTGGCAAAATGGTCAAAGATGTAAATTCGTTGCGATCTACATGGAATCTTCAAGCCAAAAAAGTAGATAAAAGCACTGTTCAGAAGATGATGGGATCTATTACGAAGAAAGTTCGGAATTACATACATGGTTTTGACAACTGAATATTTTTAGTGAAAATGTAAAATAATAATACATATTTTTCAATTTATAAGACTAATTGTTTTATTTCATTAATTATTTTAAATTTTATAACCCTGGTAATATGTACCAATTCTAAATGAACTATGCTTTATATAAAAACTTATTTTAGTGCTATTATCTCATAGTATTACTATCGTAAATTAATATCATTCGGAAGTTTTATTCGCGGCACAAAAACTTCTATGTCTTGTTATGTATTTACTTAGCATTTTTCTTTGTAGAATAAAAGCGGGACCTTAGTATTTTACGAAGGTATTTTGCAATATGGGTTATTAAAAGATCCAGATAACAAAGTTGGCATTTAGACAGCATTGTCAACATTGACAGCGTCCGCCATATTGCCACTATCAGCACCTTACGGTAACAAATAACAGTTAAAATGAACAGAAGCAATAACCATTAAACTAACAACTATAGCGCTATAACTGCACGCGAGGTGTCTGTCTCGTTAATTACGCAGCAGATAACGTCATTTGTAATTGTGACAGATTGTTGTTATTAATGTTAGTTGTAACAACTTAATGAGCAGTTTTGAAACACGTCCGATTCTCTTACAAATTATCTTAATTGTTCTAAGGAACAATGTTCTTGCTTATCTTATGACTGATCTTGTAGACCAAGCGTCGCCTAGGCTCGAAATATTTCCAGAAAATTAGACCAGATAAATCTGGTTTTCTTCTCGTTTTTGAAAACTCGACCTCGGACTAATAATAAAATTAAAACTTCTGTAAGTAAAGTCTTTCGGGCACTTTTACAAGTTAACAAGCATCCCAAGGAATATCACTGTGGAGAAAAAGCGCTGCAAGAAACTGTTTAATAAAAATTACTAAATAATAATATTGCTTGTGTAAATTCATAGCTATTGCTAAATACAAGCTGTTAATTAAAATGTAAGTAGTATGCAGTAAACATTCTAGTCAAAAATTCAATTTCAACAAAAAAAATTGTAGTTACTTACCACTTGTATTATTTTTAAGAGTTCCGTACATAAATGGTAAAAAAAACTATCTTGAAACTTCGGTGTATGCACAGTGAGAGACAAATCTGTCCCGTTCAGTTCTGTTTTTCCGTTTTTCAAATTTTCTGAACGTGTTCACTTAGATCTTATACAATCTTGTCATACTAATTTTGTATTCCCTCTTAAACTCATTATAATTAAAATAGGTATATTATTTATCTTTAGCTGTATTTTGATTAGAAGTAATTACAACTTCCGTACACAACTCGAAAGCAGTGCTATTTTTGATGCCAATTTTAATATAATTTTAATTTTCTCCATAATTAAAATATCAAAGATGCAGCACTCATCCTAATCAGTTCTTTCTTCGTTACCTTCAAAACATTCAAAACCAAAATAAATCAAACAATTTAATAAAACAACAGTTGGCCGACATCAAAGGCTAATTAAAAAGTAAAAATGTTGTTTTTAAAGCGCCAAAGTAACGATGAGAGACGAGGGGCGGTGCAAATTAATTCCTAAGAGGTAACAATTTGTCTTTCAAGATTAAGAGTGCTCGAAAAAGGGAGTCCTAATAGCTTAACTTTTCATCTGGCTGGCGAATTAACAAGGAAGGCGTGCGAACAACAAGGAGTAAATTCGAGTTGAGCTGTGTGTGCACCACGTAGCTATAAAGGTTGAACACGCCAAAATTTGGGCATACTAAAATTAATATTGTAGAAAAGATATAATAAATAATCAAAAGAGGTTTACTTTAAATATAAGTAAATTTAATGTATTTTAGATGACAATTACATTTAGTCAAGATTCCTTGACGAGTAAGCCATCGAGCGTACTTTTCCTCGAACACGACTCATAAGGGGCTGCACCTTCACGTCGGGATACCTCCTGGTTGCCCAAGTCCACATTTTTCGCAGCTCAGCCACGGATTTTACCTCTTCGCCTCTCTTTTTAAGAAGTCCTTTCATTATACTCCAATACTCTTCGACGGGCCGGAGTTCTGGACAGTTTGGTGGATTGCAGACTTTCGGTACCACGGCCACCCCGTTTGATTCGTACCACTCCATCACGGGTTTAGCGTAATGGCAACTGGCCAGATCTGGCCAGAACAACGGTGGAAAGTCGTGTTGCTTAATAAATGGCAGTAACCGCTTTTGTAAGCACTCTTTTTGATAGACACTGCCATTTATTGTGCCGGTAGTTATAAACGACTTACTTCTTTTCCCGCAACTACAAATTGCCTGCCAAAGAAGGTATTTTTTTGGGAACTTGGATCGTTTTTTTGTTTTACAATCCTCAGGAGCGTCTTTGCGGTTTTTGCTGGTATAAAACTCTTGTCCAGGAATTTGTTTGAAATCGGCTTTAATGTAAGTTTCGTCGTCCATCACAACGCAGTCAAATTTCGTTAGAAAAAAATCATACAATTTTCTTGATCGTGTTTTTGCTGGCTGTTTCGCATTCCGATCTGGTGCCGCCTGTGCTTTAAAACTTCTTAAACCTGCTCTACGTTTTACTTTCTGTACGTAGGATTGAGACATATTCACTTTTTTAGCCACATCGCGAGATGATAACTTACAATTTGAGGCAAATATCTTTAAGATGCGTTCCTCTTTTTTTTTATCCTTTACACCCTGCAGCCCACCACTTCCTGGCTTTCTTTCTATAGTTAGGCGTTCCCAAAACCTCTTCAATACGAAACAAACAGTGGATTGTGGACATTTTAACCTTTTTGCCACATCCCTGTAGCTGAGCATTGGGTTTTGTGTGTGTTCGAGCAAAATAAGTTCGCGTTGTTGGAGTTGCCGGTTCGCCATCTTGATAGACGTAAACCTTTCATAAAAATAACTGTGATTGTTATATAGTTTACTTTTTCATGATTAAAATGGCATCAAAAAAGTATCCATATCTTTAATTTTAACGTAGCAGTAAATACTTTTACATGCCCAAGTTTTGGCGTGTTCAACCTTTATTCGCCAAGTTGCTAGTTTTAAAGCGAATACTTGACAAGTATCTAAAATCAAAAATAACTAGAGAACGTAAAATAACTTCGGAAATAGAAATAAAACATTATTCTCATCACTGAAACAAGGATCAATAGAACTTCAGTATTTTAGGAAAGTGCGTAAATTAAGAGTAATTCATCATTTATAGACAATCACCTTAGAATTATTAGAAAAAAAGGTCCAAACAACCCGAGGACAATTGTATTGTTCCATTTGATATGTACACCATCGTAGTACAGTCTTCAAAAAGCAATCGTTGTCCTAATCGTTCGAGCCCTAGACTATTAGACCTGGCCTAGCCTAGTTGGTAGTGACCCTGCCTACGAAGCTAGCGGCCCTGGGTTCAAATCCCGGTATTTGTGTGATGAGCGCGAATATTTGTTCCTGAGTCAAGGATGATTACTATGTATTCAAGTATATATTTCTCTATATAAGTATTTATATCGTTGTCTAGTACCCATAATACAAGCCTAGAGCTTAGTTTGGGACTAGATCAATTGACAACAATTCATTTTGTGCTAAGGTAGTAAAATAAAATACCGTTTCTAGATTTTACACTGTTGATTACAGTAAAAATATCTTTGGATTTTTTTATGCAGTAGTTTTTTTTTATATTTAGGAAAAACAGTAAAAAAAGTTGGATTGTGAATGTTAGGAATACACTTATAGTGCCCTTAGTCCATTTATTACCAAAGGAATTCAAAAAAATATACAACTGTCATGTTCATTGTTTATCTGTCTGACGGATTACCGGTACTTGATTCTGACGACACGCTTTCAATTCTACGTAAAATAGTTTATTTATTTTAATGGCGTCTACAAATTACGTAATTTATTAAATTACGCAAAATAGCAAATTTGTGAACGAACGGCAGCGAATGATTGACATGACATGACAGTCAGTTTTGTTTACTGTTTAAGATCACGACATCAGTATTCCTAACTTTGTATATACGGTCTTTTTAATGACTATTTCTTTAATAAATTATTAACGACGAATTTAAGTTAAATAAAGAAAAACCAAGAAATACGGGTAGTCTAATTTTTAACCAGCTATTACAAACGCGAAAAAACAATAATGCTTTTTTTTTTTAAATGTTGTCAATTGGTGTGACATTGTCCCCTGATAATTAATTTATTTATTTATTATTAAAGACTGATTAGACAAAGAGAAAACAATGGCTTGAAACATATACCATTTTTGCGTTAGTTTGCGTAAATGAATGACCAAATTTCTGGAATTAATAAATTCCTCTCCTAACTTCAGACGATTCTTGCACTTAGCTGTTGAACTTTCGTGTCGTTACACAACTTTTAATATCTTGGTTAACTTACAAGCCACTGAAGGCCAGCAAAGCTCAGGTAACGTTAACTTCCGAACCATTTATCCCAAGGTATAGTTAGCCTTCTTACTTTTATAAAATCTGTCGTGGCCGTTTCTCAGGAGTAATGGGGCGGCGCGCGATATTCCTAAATTATGGCCCGCGAATACAACCGATAAAAGGTAGAGAATGCTCTCTCGACTATGTATGTACTTCGAAACATTAATACTGTAATATGTAGCAGCATATAAAAGTGCCGCTGGTTTGAATCGCGGTATCTAGTAGCAGTGTTTTGGTAGCAGGGTTTGAATCCGTTTAATTAGGTATATCTGATAATACCTTCTAAAACAATGCTAAACTTATTTGTTGCGTGTGAAGGAATAGTGCGTAATATCAACATTATTTGACTGCTGCCAACATTATCAATATTTGGAAACTTCATGGTTGTGTAATGTGTCATTGACTTTTTATCGGCCGGGCATGATGGCATGTGACCGCGCTACTACAATTAACACGTAAATCTAACAGTATAGTAGTTAGTGTTGCTGTACTTTTTTTACTCAAGCTATACGAATCATCTCCATCCTGATTTTTTATCTTAAAACAGAGTTGCCACATTTTCACTGAAAAGTGGCTTTTCACTCGTAGCCGAGTGAAAAACTCGGCTAGAGAGCGTCGTATATTCACCACTCCGCCGCGCGCCATAACTTACAATTTTTACAGACACAAAATGGCCACCCGACGCCATTCACACAAAATGGACGCCCTCGAGCATTTTAAAAAACGCTCTTTTATAAAATCTCCTTACGAAAGGGCTGTCGTGTTTATTTTGTATTCATAGGGTTCGGTACTTTGCTAGGAAGTAAGGCTTTTTATTGAAATTTAAGGTTGTGTTTCAGACACGCGCTATAGGCTGGATGGAGCGTATAAAGATTTTTCGTTATTAGCGTTGATATACTTTAGTGGCGTGTGTAAGGAATCATTGTGTTTACGGCACTCTGAGCTTCCGCAGGCATGAAAGTAGTGATGAAGATGTAAGAAATAGCCTTAATGGATTTATAAAATTACGACACGATAGACGAAAGATTACGACAGCTGGGCCTCATTCTACGCAACAAAAACGACCTGTTCCCTCTTTGACCTGTTGTGGCATTGTGTTAAACTCGGCCGCCATTACTGTCAAGTAAAAAAGAGCTGTCAAAATGTTGACAATTCGATAACAAGTCAAAGACTGGTAATGAAAATTTAAATTAAAAGGAGAATTAGTTTCTTGATGTTGTTTTTATACTTACCACTTGTAATCTATTACCGTGGTTTTACTTTTAGCACTTAATCTTTATTAAGTGGTGCGTTCGACAACATTACAGAATTATACATTAGTATAGTATGAATCTTCTCAAATGAACTTTTCGCTTCGAGCCCTAATCTTCCAAACAAAGGCCATTGTTTCTATTATCGCAAAACCGCTAGCTACCGAGTTAGCACGTGCTACTACAACATTGATATTGAAAAACAAACGGTATTGTCATAGTATTAAGGTTCAAATTGAATGACACTGACATTCTAGATGTTACGTTTTGGTAGTGTAGGACAACAATGGCCAACAATGGACAACAATAGAAACAATGGCCTTTGTTTGGAAGATTAGGGCTCGAAGCGAAAAGTTCATTTGAGAAGATTCATACTATACATGCAACATTATTCATGATTTCAATTTTTTACTATAAAACCGTATTGCTTTTGACCTGTTTTCGTATTGCCAACCTTAAGATAGCTCTTATAATATTTAAAACAATACCGTAACACGCCAGAGGCAATATAGTTTTACCAAGTAGAATAGGCCCAGGTAGGACAAACAAACCAAACTAACTCTGTGCCTTCTTTTCTATAGCAGAATTAGAACCCAAGATCAAAAATGTCCAAGGATAAAATGTATCCTAACTGATGTAAGGATCTTTTTATCCCTGGGGCCCCAGACAACATGCATTACGCCAACTCGCTTTTCTATTCGTTTCGTTTTTAAACCAATCGCGTCACTGCTAGATCACGTGACTTTTCGTATCACGTCATCTACAAATGAAGCGATTGGTTTAAAAACGAAACGAATAGAAAAGCGAGTTGGCGTAATGCATCTTGTCTGGGGCCCCTGTACATTTTTAGGGGTCCATACCTGAAGGGAGTCTAACGGGATCCTATTAATATGCCTACGTTGTCCGTCCGTCCGTCCGTCCGTCCTAACTTTAAAGAACTGTATCTTTTCAGCCGTAAATAGATAGCGGGTTGGTTTTTTTTCAGAATATTGGTTATTACGATGGATTTACTAATTATTTATTTTAATAAAGTGATACAAGACTCATTTTTTGCAATGTATTTTTTCTTGTATCTTACATACATACATAAACACACGCCCTCATTCCCAGAGTAGGGTAGGCAGAGCTAAAGAATTACCAACAAGTCTTAAAACTTCTTGATAATTCTATAACCACATTTTGCACAATTATTCTAAGATGTTTTTTGTATCTTAAAATCGGTAAAACATAGAAGCGACAAATTTAATATGATTGTAATGGTAACCTATCGATGTTTCGAAAAACTTTTGTCCGCTGTTTCGTTTTTCCGAAATTATCATTTCTCCGAAAATGTTTTTCTCTGAAGCCATTAATTTTTCGAAATGTTTAAAGAGATATACCTACAGAACCTATAGCTTAGGTTGTTTTAGTTTTATAACAATCCAGGAAAGTTTGACAGAAAATACAGCAAATATCGGGCAATGAAGATTTCGGAGAAAAGAAACAGCGGACAATTTTTTTTTTAACCTAAGTTGGTAAGTAACCGTTTATAGTACAAACCCTGAAGAAAAACTAAAAATATTTAAAATTGGCAAGTTGGCTTGCGCTGAATCGATTCACAATCGAAGCCAATTCAAAAGTAACCCCTAAAGATGCAAGATGTAGTTTCGCGCCTACCAACATGTTAAGCCATCTCGACGAACACTTCATAAATATCCTAATATATTATATCGATATTACATGGACTGGCAGCGACCCGAGCGGGCTTAGCATGATAATCGGCGAATTAGCATGAAATCACTCCCGGGCAGGGTTCAGCTAATAGCCTGCTATTTGACTTGCAAAAATACAGCCAAGTGCGGTAAGGCGACGGGAACTCGGTTCCGTGGCTTAATCAAAGTAGAAGTGCCACTGCGTGCATAAATTGTAACTATTATGAAGCGTTTAACTTTTTTTTTGGTGGTTAACGTGGAGGATTGTAGGTTAACGAGAATTACTTACTTTGAGTGACTAAGGTCCAATTGCAATAAAGACTAAATCCAACACAAACTTGCCATTTATACTACTGTACTCTTTCTTAGTTATCTTTAGTTTATGTACGTACTTACCTGTAATTGTTTTTTTTTGTGCAATAAAGAGTTTACATACATACACACCCCACATCTGTCCCACCGTGAAACAGTTATTACTAGTACGGGGGACAGAGGAAACTTTCTCATTATTATTGCTTTGGTATACACCAATCATTAACGAAATGGCTATAAAAAAGCACCATAACTATTATTGTAATTAAATTTATAAGTAGCTATACTGTACTGTTTTTGCTAAATAAAGTTTTTATTTATTATTTATACACACAAGACACTCCACTCTACACTCTACTCCAAATATCATCCATATACAGTACCGGCAAATAATATATCACCTTTGTACTTACATCCCATACGATTACCTACAAATGTGTCTCAGCAAAATTGACAACCAATAAAGAACTAGTTGACCAATTGTATTGCTATTCGTTAGCTGATTAAATAAGGTTCAAAATGGTACATAACAAATGTTAAACTATGTTGTACTACTTGTACAAACATATACTACAAACCATTTTGAACCTTATTTAGTCAGCTAACGAATTGAATAATAGGTTGTATATTATTTGCCGGTACTGTAAATCTTGTAGTTTTTGAGTAAAATGCCGGTGACATGCGGACGTTTGGACGGACGGACATGACAAAACTATAAGGGTTCCGTTTTAACCATATTTTTTCTCAAACTATAAAGTGACATGACCTTGTGTCGCCCAATGTACATCACATTGTACAAAGTGACACTTAGCATAAACGCCCAGTGAACATTACTCTGTACTCACGGTCAGTTTGGACATAAAAATGTTTGGCCTATACATTGCACACTGGGCGTTTAGCTGATCTCGCGTTTTTTTGGGCAGCACGAGGATAAAGTAACATGTCAACTTTTATGAGATATAGATGACGTTACTACCCTTTTTCTTCCCGTTAGGAATCGATAAAAAAAAACTTAGTGCACCCCTAAGGTTCCAAAAAAAAACTTCCGTCCAAATTTCAAGTTCCTAGGGTCAGCGATATAACCTGTCCGTTATCTGTCTATCATTAAGTTAATCAGTCAGTCAATTAGGAATGCATTTTATGTATACATGTCATAAGAAGATAGAAGATTATAAAACCAGTATAAAACTGACATAAAACAAAAAAAGGGTACGGAACCCTGTTTCCTCTCATCACCCCGACCTCTGATTGGCGATCCTCGAGCCATGTTTTAGCATAATTGTCCTCTCATATGAATAAGTGCTGTTGTGCTATGGAGATTGTACGGCATATCAATTACCTAACAACACGATCATTCTTTTGTTCCCCGCACATAAATTAAGAAACGAGGGTCGGTAGAAATAATTGCTTCCACTTTAACCGACTCAGCAAGCGGAAAAGGGTTATGCTTTAGGTGTAACTAGCTTTTGCCTGCGACTCCGTCGAATAAAAACTATTCTATGTCCTATTCCAGAATCTTACCTATGTTTGCCAAGTTTCACCCGGATCCGTTCAGTTGTTGAAGTATGATTGGGTAACAAACATCCAAACACCCAAATTATCTCATTTAAAGCATGCCAGAAGCGGTATTCTACTCGGGAAAACCTAATTGCTTTATCGTACTTATTTCTTTATTTACTTTTTTTATTTACTTGACGGGGCCGGCCGAGATTATAGGCAATAAAAACCATGTCGTCTTTGACCTGTTATCGTATTGTCAACATTTTGATAGATCTTATTTACATCATAGTAAAGACAGCCTAGTTAAAACAATGCCATAACAAGGGGTATTATTAAGTAGTGGTGCAGTTCAGGTTACGCTGAGAGAAAGGGACAGATCTATTTAACTGCTATAGCTCTATCCTTTACGCTCGCCGTGAAATGAACTGCATAGCTATGTCATAATAACCCCCCAGGTCAAAGACGATAATGGTTTTCAGCAACTAGAGTAGAGGCCCAGTAATGGCGTCTGAATTAAAAACAATACGACAACGTGTCAAGAGCAAGGTTTTACTTGGAGTCATCCGGTAACCTTCGGGGACGGAACATGGCCGATGAAAGATATCCGGCTTTTACTTTTGATTTATTCTGTTTACTGATTAACTCTACTCATTTGACACTGGCGAAATAATTGCAGAATACCGCAGTGGACCGCCATTAATAAAAAAAGAAGAAGAAGAAGGTTTTGCTTGAAGAATTGAACCCCAGGTTTCTTGCACAGTTAACTATTTGAATGCTTTTTCTACCGTACCTACTAAAGTTATATCATTTTAGACTTTTCACCTAAGTAAGTCACTATCGGCTAACCTTCGGGTTATAATAAGATTCAGTACAATAAAAAAATACAATTTAAATAAGGCACTTTAAGTTTTAATAAAACATTGTTTCTTATAGGTAGCCTTGCTTTTTATTGTCTCGCATAAGGTGAGAAAAGTAGTGTATTCTCCTTGGGATAAAACTGTTTTCGTCTTGGGCCTCCTTGAATCCCCTCGCTGCACTCAGGCCTCCGTTTTAATTACCTCGCTTCGCTCAGGGATGAACTCGTTACACCCTCGCTACGCTCGGGAGTTAAATCTGGAGTCCCTCATTCGCTCAGGACTTAATATCGCGCCCGTTACATAAAACAGTGCTTTATCTCCTCGGGGTGATAATGTGCTCATTTGATCTTTAGTAAAAGCACGCATCGAAAGTTTCGTAAATATAACAGCAGGCATTGTAAACTACTAAAATATTAAAATTATGCCAAATAAGGTATTACGATAAATTTTTAATTTTTCCGAAAAGTCTATAATGCTGAAGCTGTTGTATTTTCTACAACCAATCGCGGGCCCGATCTTGGCCGAACCACTACTGCCGTGTCCTTATATTGTTACTTCTTTAAAGGCCTCATACGATATTGTCTAAACAATATTGTTTCCGAAATATCCGATCATCCATGACTCAGAAACTAAATACTCGTAAACAAACATTTGCCTTTACCGAGAACGAACACGAGACCGTTAGCTTCGAAGGCGGGTTTATTAGCAGCTAGTCTAAGCGCGTTTTCAACATTGTTCAGGTATTCTCAAAAACAGGCCCCTAAAATATCTTACAGTGCTGAATTATTTTGACATTAAGTTTTATAAAAGCCGCAGTGTGGTTTCTCTCCTAAATTTCTTGAAATAAATGGTCATTACCTAACCCTATAATTCCATACTATTTCCAAGTTTCTCATCGCCGCTTGTTAAAGCGGTACATTAAACACAGATCTCCTTGAAACTCAAATGCCATAAGGAATTTAAAAATATCGTGCAATTTTAAACCTAAACGTCAAAGTAGTGAGGTGGATTTGTAATTTAAATGTTGTAGATTTTTTTATTGAAGGAGCGTCAATTAGGGTGGGACAATTGGTTCAAATAACATATCGTAAGCATTTAATAGTCAAGGGCCCTAATTTGTAGCTGTACCTGAATCACTATAACTAGTGGCTTGTTAGGAAATAATTGGCTTCGGGGTTGAATAACAAAGGAAATGACATATAGCTCGAACGCTGTGGGTTTGCCCGTCAAATTATTAAGCAATAATGTCAAATTATCCTTATTTTTACTAATGTACTGGCAAAAAGTGCGTTTCCTCGATTTTTTTCGTCTTAATGGTTTAACGCTTCAACCAATCGACATGAAATTTGGTATATAAATAGTTTATAGTCCGGAAACGGAAACAGGGTTCATTTTATTCCTGACGAATCGGACATTTTCCGAGGAAATAGCGGACAAGCTGCGCTTTTACCCGCGACTCCATCCTAAAAATAAAAAAATTAAAAATCTGCAGTTTGCCCGTTTCTCTCATATTTTATAGAAATAATGAATTTTTACACGTAGTCACATGTAAGTCTTAAACTAAGCTCTAGGCTCACACTTGGCACTAAGTGCCGATATATTTAAATAAATAAAAATAAATAAATACTTAAAATTACAAATAAAATATCCAAGTCTAAGGAACAAGTACTCACCTGTATTTCTGTCTAATAGATACTCGCAGATAAATACTTAAGAGAAATATGCGTTTTCTTAATAAACATCCTTAGGAATCCTTATCCCAGTGTCAACAAATAGTCCATCGAAGTCTATAAAAAATCAGCAATAGAATGTACGTTTAAAGGAAGAAACTGGAGCTAATAGAAATATTTTATTTGCACAACTATAACCAGTAGCATTCAAAGCTATTTGTAAACACCTAATCTGACAACAATACAAAGCACCCACAAAACATAAATTATACTAAGTACTTAAATTATTCTATTTAAATATCCACCTAAACGTAAACTAGTAAAATCTAAAATAAAAGTATCACATTTTTATTATACTCTATTTCATTTTTCAATCGAGATGTGTCAAATGACCGCCCGTCTGTGCCCAGCTTTACAAGAGTACCAACTTAACTCTGCAGTCCGGTTACAACTATACTACTTTAACTCAAACGAATAGGGTTGTTATTGCAGTATTTTTTATAAAGGCGTGTTAAATTTAGTGTGTCACTCGACAATAGTATCCGATGACATTAATTCGATTCGGTTTAGGGGCTCAATGTTTGAATGTAAATGGCGAGTGTATGGAATTACACGATGTACTGCGAACAATGGCCGACGGACTAAAAAACCTTGACAAAGAAATTCAATGTAGTTTACTGAAATTGTGTGGACTTTATGACACATTCCAAATATCGGATATCAGATGTATATTATTTTTACAAATATACATACCTTTACGCCTTCATTCCCAGAGTGAGGTAGGCAGAGCTATGGAATTACCAACAACTCAATAAAAAAAAGAAGATATATCTGTAACCACATTTATTACAATTAGGCTAAGATTTTTACCAGTGCATTAGTATCAGGTTGCAAACCCATCGCCTACAAGCCTTTATTCCCTTAGTCGCCTCTTACGAAATCCACGGGAAAAAATGGAGTGGCATTATTCTAACCCGGCAACCACACGGGTACCATTTCATAATAATTGTACCCAGAGCCACTTGACTGATGATAGTAAAACGAATGTAATGACATTTCGTTGGTCGAAATTAAGCCATCCGTTCAGCCTCTACGAGGTAAAAAAGAACCATATATTGGATACAGGGTGGCCGGTCTTACCAGCGAGAGAGGTGCCTGTGGGGTTTGGTCTATTCACGCTTGCAAGGACCTATTTTCCAATTTAGTTATTTTAATCATCATTCCTGACGTAGAGACCTCGTTATGTTGTTTTCCTAGTCGTTATTTTATTTGTATTACTTTTAAAAATAAATATTTATTAATTTATTACCTTGTAATGTAACTTACTTTTAAGTATTATTGTACTTAAGTATTTAATATTTCAAAAAATAACCAGCTGGAGTTTCTTGCGGTGCTTTTCTCCGCAATGATGGTCTTGTCCGCAGCGCTAGTAGATTCACTACATATTACCGACGTGTAAAAGAGCCCTCATGTGGCCAATTTACTGAATAAATATTTTGAATTTAAATTAGAATTTTGGTGCCGCCACCCCCACAATTCGACATGTAGATAAATACGGTGGCTCCTTGTATTACATATACCAATTTCATAGAGAAAAAAATCTAAACTCCTGCGCCTGGAAAAGCCAGTTGATTAATAGACTGCGAAGTAGGTAAATACGTTGTATGTAATAAGTATTAACATAATAAGGGTACGCTATATAAATAAATAGGTACATACAGGTCATAAGCCCTTCTTCTTGAGAGTCAGGTAACAATTTCATAATTATTTTTACAATTACCTATCCTATACCCTTCATACCTTTTACCAAATGTCTGTAATTACCAACAATTTTACCTCAACGCCGACAAACATGTCACAAACGAACCAATCACAAACCCCCTAATCACGTCACAATGGAAAAATAAACCACAGTTGTTATGAAGTAGAATCAAATTTGAGATCGTAGCGATAGCGAAACAAGCCTATTAAGTTACTCAACCGCTAGAAAATCCCTATTTTTTTTAAACCAACCTTGTCACCATTATCTACGACACATTTTTTATTAGACGCATAGAAATTGGATCAACCTGTACTTATACTAACTTAAAAAAATTAAAATCCAAAATCAGCCTATATAACATACATATAGAGCTCAGGTTAGCTTACACCAGTGGTATTTTTAGGGTTGTACACGCAATAACAAATCCGTTAGGGCGCGTCACAGGGCTGTCAAAAGGTGGCATTCATGCGCGTAATTAGTACTCGACAATGAGATTTTTTACAATGGATGGGAGCCCTTAATCCGCTTTTTGAATGTTGCTATTTATAAGGTTTGTTTGTGGGTTACGTACATCTGTTTGTTTGTAAGTAACTGCTTGTTATTTAAGCGGTGTTTTTCTAAAATTTAAGGTTTCAAAAGGTTCCTAAGCCTTATTTATATAATAAATGTAAAAGGGCCACAATATAATAAAAAACTAGGTACTATTATAAGTTTTACCAATAATCCAATTTTCATAGTAATGAAAACTTGAATTGACAACATTTCAAAAAAAAAAGGGTTATTGTTTTTTCGCGTTTATAATAGCTGGTTAAAAATTAGACTACCCGTATTTCTTGGTTTTTCTTTATTTAACTTAAATTCGTCGTTAAAAATTTATTAAAGAAATAGTCATTAAAAAGACCGTATATACAAAGTTAGGAATACTGATGTCGTGATCTTAGCCTGATATAAAATTTAAAAAAGTAACTTTAAATAGTAAACAAAACTGACTGTCATGTCATGTCAATCATTCGCTGCCGTTCGTTCACAAATTTGCTATTTTGCGTAATTTAATTAATTACTTACCTACGTAATTTGTAGACGCCATTAAAATAAATAAACTATTTTGCGTAGAATTGAAAGCGTGTCGTCAGAATCAAGTAATCCGTCAGACAGATAAACAATGAACAATACAATACAATACAATACAAATACTCTTTATTGAACACCAAAAAAAAACAAAACACGGAACAGTACATTTTAACTATAGGTATACAACAGGCGGTCTTACCGCTAAATAGCGATCTCTTCCAGACAACCTTGGACAGAGAAATAATAATGACAAAAATACATGGCAGGCGGTGTAAACTAAATTCTTCAGAACTCAAACTAAACTACAAGAAACTACTTACACATATATAAACTACATATAAATACACTCATACACAAAGTAAATGAGTTAATAAATACATACTAAATACACGCTACATACATATTATTATACAACTATGAAATATATATATATATATACATAAATTCTAGAAATCAGCCAAACAAAGATAACATACGATGGCAAAAAATAAAAGTAAAGGAAATCTTGGAAAAACTACGGAAGCGATAGATAATAGTCCTTTAGCTTGCTTTTAAAAATAAAAATAGACTGAGCACGCCTTACTTCTGTAGGCAAAGCGTTCCATAGCCTTATTGCCTGGATTGTGAAGGAATTGGAGTAAAACTTAGTGGAAGAAAAGGGGACTGACAAAAGAAGGTTTTGGGAAGCTCTAACTGAATTAAAATAATTGAAACGCTCCTTAAGATAACACGGGGTTGCAGGGTTGAAAAGTACGCTGAAGAGGAGACTTAAAATATGAAAGTTACGACGAGCACGGATTGGGAGCCACTTGAGCTGATTGCGAAAAATGGAGACGTGGTCATACTTGCGTAACCCAAATATGAACCGTATGCACAAATTTTGAATACGCTCAAGCTTATTTAGTTGCTCCTCAGTAAGATCCAGATAGCACACGTCAGCATAATCTAAAATAGGAAGGAGTAAAGTTTGAGCAAGCGCAATTTTAGTAGAAAGAGGCAGAAAGTTTTGAAGTCGTCTTAGAGATCCTACAGCTGCGAACATCTTCCTGCTAGTCTCACTAACTTGAGGTGCCCATGACAAAGAGCGGTCCATAATGACACCAAGATTCTTAACCTGTAGAGAGTAAGGAATAAGAGCACCGTCGAAAAAAACTGGGGGAAGATTTTCAAAGTTGACTCTAGAAATAAGGTTGGAGCTGCCTATGACGATTACCTGAGTTTTAGTAGGGTTTACCTTTAGCCCAAACCCATTACACCAGAGTAATATACGGTTTAAATCTTCATTGGCAGCGTCAACTACGGAAGAAAGATCGTCAAGCGTACCCTGGGAATAAATTTGAAGATCGTCAGCATAAAGGTGATAAGAAGAGAGAAGGTTGTGCGTAATAGAATGAATAAAAATAGAAAATAGAAGCGGAGACAGCACGCCACCCTGCGGAACGCCGGCTAGCGTGCCGCACCATGAAGATCGGGAATCACCCACCTTTATTCGCTGCCGACGACCGATTAAGTAGCTATGAAACCATTCAATTACTGCAGGAGATATGTTAAGAGAGCGTAAAATTCCAAGCATTATGTCAAAATCAACGGTACTAAAAGCATTACTAAAGTCTAACAGCGTCAAAACCGTCAGTTTTCTGTTATCCATGCCAGCGCGAATGTCGTCCGTGATTTTAACAAGAGCAGTAGCCGTACTATGACCTGGACGGAAACCGGACTGAAAGGAGTTAAGGAGGTCATATCTGTTTAAGAAGGAAGACAATTGCTGATGAACAAGGCGTTCCAGGATCTTGGATAAGAAAGGAAGAATGGATATGGGACGATAGTCAGAAAAAGAAGCGGGATTTGGTTTTTTGGGGAGAGGGACAACTTCAGCATCCTTCCATAACGACGGAAATTCATTGGTCATAATGGACCTATTAAGGATACTAGAGATGATAGGAACGAGAAGGTCAAGCAAGGGAAGGATCATGTTACGACTAATGCTATCAACACCAACAGCGTTGGAACTGATGGATAGTACGCTCTTCTTAACATCACTGTCAGTGAATTGAGAGAAGGAAAAAGTTGAAGTATCAGGAGTTGAGATGTTAGAAAGACATTTAAGCGTATCGGCTTTAGCCGAACCATTAAATAAGGTAGAAGAAGAGAAATGCTGATTTAGCTGATCGATGTCAACATCGTTGCTACTTGAATTAACTTGAGATTTTCCAACTCCTATTGATTTGAGAAACTTCCATACTTTAGCAGGATCACCATTTTCCACGGATTTATGTATATGACGACTTTGTGCGTCACGACATATTGTGCCACATCGGTTGCGCAATGTGTGGTACTTAAATTTATTTTCGTCTGATGAGTCAACTTTGTATCTAGATTTTGCAATATTCTTTTTGTGAATCAGGGATCTTATTTCATCAGTAAGCCAAGGAGCAGGAAGATGCTTAATTTTGACTGGCCGAACCGGAGCATGGACGTCATACAACTGAGTAAGTTGGGAGTTGAACAATGCGACCTGGTCGTCTACGGTATTAGCACTAGAAATAACACTCCAGTCAACCTTAACCGCGTCCTCACGGAGACTATCTACATCCAACCTACTAAAATTGCGCTGAAGGAGAATGTTGGGCTTAGACTTTGGGGGCCGGACTTTATACGATAGATAAATTAAGTCATGGTACGAGAAGGCATCCGCAGAGTATTGACCGAACTTCGCAACCAGAGTAGAAGAAGAAGTTAAAGCAAGATCTAAGAGTGATGGGGAACAGTTGGGAAAATAATGAGTGGCATTACAAGGAAGAATACTCATGTTGCAAGCATTCACGAGAGATATAAGTGATTTTGAACGAAAGTCATTTTTAAGGAGACAAGTATTGAAATCACCCATTAAGATGTGGTGGTTAAAAGAGGGCATGAGATCCTCGAGAAGCTTTTCAAGAGCGTCAAAAAAAAAAAAAAAAAAAAAAAAAAAAAAAATTACAGTTGTATATTTTTTTTAATTCCTTTGGTAATAAATGGACTAAGGGCACTATAAGTGTATTCCTAACATTCACAATCCAACTTTTTTTACTGTTTTTCCTAAATATAAAAAAAAAACTACTGCATAAAAAAAACCAAAGATATTTTTACTGTAATCAGCAGTGTAAATATATAATAATATAGTATAATAAATTTTATTTTACTACCTTAGCACAAAATGAATTGTTGTCAATTAGGGGTACAAATCTTTCACCATGCTCGATCTTCAAAAGAAGATGATAACATTGATAACTGAGAAATTTGTATACATGTTTAGATATTTCGATTGATTTTATATGAATAAGTAAAGAGGTAAAATAAATGAGATGAATGAAGACCATAAATTATTGATTTGATTGATGATCATAACTGTTAATCACTCAATAGGTACTTTATTACTTGTTGAGATCCTAAACAACGTATTCGATTTTATACGCATCTTTTCTAATTTATTATTAAACATTGTCATCTGTCATCAGAGCTTATTACATGCATCATAATCAGAAACCTCAATTCAACGTGACATTCTATAATTCCTGCCTTTTCACACGAGATGTTATCGTCTATGACAATAGAATAACAAGGTTTCACTTTACGCGCAAACACCGGACAATAGTTGGATTATAATTATAACCAACATACATTTACAATTATTAACACCCTTCTTACAATTGCATAAAGTTTAGATTTGTTAGCTTAGCTGATTTTATGAGATGGCGATCGGTCTCATTTCAGAGTAAGAGGGATTAACCGGCGGCGTGAAATTGATTTTTTGCGGCGTCTCCTGTTACCTTTACAAGTAGCTGGCAGCTTGGAGCTGGCTTATTTCACCCTCTGTTCGATATATGAATTTGAAAATGAGTTTTTGTAGGTGCCCTACGCCTCTATTCTAGGCCAATCTTATTTGACCGGGCCGGTATTCTATGCGGTAAAAACAAATATAGTCTTTGACCTGTAATCGTATTGTGAAAGTTTTGATGGCTCTTATTTACTTGACAGTAATGGCGGCTGAGTTAAAAACAATACCAGCACTTGCAGGTCAAATACGATTTAGATTATACCGCCTAGAGTAGAGGCGCTGATCATTTTCATACCTACTCGTATTGCTTGGTTTTGTCTCTTGTTTCGTTTTCCCTCCTAAACATTACTAAATAAATATAATTGGAAACCATGTTATCGATCCTTTTCATATCACTATGCTTTGTCAAGAAAGCGAAATGATGCAAGAGACAAAAGCAATAATGGAAATAATCGAAAACAATATGGCTACTCAAAGTTCAAGACAAAGTTCATATTATCTATTATTATTTATTTATTTATTTAATGGCAACCGGTCGCAATATCGAGCAACCATTTCTGCCAATGTCAATTATATTTTACATTTACATATTAAAAAAAACATAAGGCAACGTTGTACGGTGATCCTCTATAGCCTTCGTGAAGCGATGTAGGTAGAACTTTACGAAGACCAGATGGGATTTTCTTGGAGCAATCCTTCCAAAGGCGATACGTGTTCAAACTTGAATTCTTCTTTATACTGCACATTTGAATGTTAATTGCCTGCATTTACTATCCATTAGAGGTTCCAGAATTATCAACAAATTTTTAGAGTGGTTGGTAATTCTGTAGCTCTGCCTACCCCACTCTGGGAATGAGGGCGTGAGTTTATGTATGTACTATCCATTAAACAACAAAATGTGCAAAAAATAAAAATAATTAAGAAAGCGACGCCGTCTTATCGAAACCCCAAGAGAAAACCTCGTATTATCTAAATAGGTATGTACTACTTAGGCTTACGTTGTTTGACGTAACTGTCAGTTTGAGGAGCGGGTCTATCTTCATGGTTTGAGAACAATACACTTGATCATGTTATTAATGCGACATTCATTTTATTAGTGTACACACATTGTTATCTTCCTATTTAGCTACAAAGCAGAACGATATTTTTGTTACAATCCAATCGCCACAGTTCGATATGGGACAGAACAGAATACCTTACCTGCTAATAATTTTCCGGGAATACTTCTTGTTTTTGTTATTTGTAGGGAATATAAAGGTTAATGACCGTTACCGTATAATAACGTTTTCAGGAATATTTTCTGTTTGTTTATAAATAACATTCCACCCCCTGGTCCTCGTTATGTTGTACATTCGGCATAAATGGCCCAACGGATTATTTGGCATAACGATGGTCCCGTGTATCAGAATGAGTACTTTTTTTCTAAAAAACAAATAGTTTATGCAGACAAAACTGCTAGTTCGGTAACCAAAACATGTGACATGCTAAGGTTTTATGTTAACATGGTTAGGGAGAACATGCTGCATCAACACTTTTCAGTGGTTTTAACGAGAACTGATTTACAAAACTGTTTCTTTTTATTTTATACTAGCGGCCTGCAAGCGGCTTCGCCCCGCTGCAAATTTCTGACTTCCCCAGTAAATTTTTCAATTATTTTCTGTCATACAAACCTTGTCCTGACAATGACGAACACAACAAAAAAGAAATCAGCCAAATCGGTTCAGCCGTTCTCGAGTTTTGCGCTTAGCAACACATTTAGCGATTCATTTTTATTATATAGATTATTTCTGCACTAATTCATTTTGTACATACTTTGAAATATCCCCTTGTATGAAAATTAAAGACAATTATAGAATCGATATGACATTGAACTAGTTGAACCCCTGCGTGCCGAGTTCGGATACTACTCATCACTTGTAATTTATAATGACCGGCCTGCAGCGCCTACGTTGAAGTCACGAGTTTGCCGGCACAGAACGAAGATATTTTGCGTATACCTACTTTTATTTAAGGCGTTTTGTTTTTGTTTAATAACGTTTTTAATTTCACCTATTTCAAAACCTAGGAGGTTTTTGGGCAGTGAATATTATAATGGATAAGGAAAAACAAAATTCTTCAATAAGTTATTATTTTAACAAATTTGATTTGTGGTTGCCGGGTTATAATAGTGTCACTCCATGTCTTCCCGTGGATGTCGTAAGAGGCGACTAAGGGAATAAAGGCTTGTAGTACTGTTAGGCGATGGGCTTGCCGCCTGTCACTAATACACTCGGAAACATCTTAGCCTACTTGTGCAAAATGTGGTTACAGAATTATCAAGAAGTTTTAAGACTTGTTGGTAATTCTTTAGCTCTGCCTACCCCACTCTGGGAATGAAGGCGTGAGTTTATGTATGTATGTATGATTTGATTTGATTGTGCCATAATGTAAAAAAAAATGTCTTTGCCAACAGACAGACAGACATTACATACATTATTAAGGTTCCTGTTCCTAGTTCGACTACGGGGCTCTAATAAAAAATGAAGTGAAATAAAAAGATTTGGCCAATGGCGTAATAAAGCATCCCGAGTGAGTAACGGGGGTCGCGGAGGACAGAGGCCGTAAGTCACTCCGGGTTACTCTTACATCGATTTCGTGTGTTAACACCGAATTACATTATTTTTACTGCGATTTTTGGAAAAAACTTGTATCAAAATAGGTGCTAGGACTATTTAAAAAGGCTACAGAATAAGTGTTTTTTATTGCTTAACTTATGTATCGAACGATGTGGTATTGAAGATGTTATACGAGAGGACACATATTTTGGACTCCATAGCATGTAGAAGGGGAAAATGATGGGACACCTGATACGGCACGACAGTTTGTTATTGAACATTTTGGAGGGGAAAGTTGAGGGGAAAAGGGGAAGAGGAAGACCTAGGCTTACTTACTTCAGCCAAATAAGACAGAGGGCAGTGTTAAAAGGCTGGCAGAGACCAAAGAAAAGTGGCAATTACTCCACCGACAAGAGCCTAGCTCTTAAATTAAATGATAATGAATATATATATCAATCATCATGTTACGTATCGAATGACATTATGTAGATATCATGGCGCCCCATCGGTTTTGTCAAAATTGTCCTTGAGAGCAGACGAGGCAGCATACGTCTTCAACTAACAAACATTTCCTTGGGCTTGTTGCGTTGTCTGTAGTTGCAACGTTTAGTATGTAGAGTGCACACCTACCATTTTTTATATGGCAGCTAATACTTGGCCATATAATCGGTATCGCTATCAGATCAATAAAAGCGGCCAGCATTGTGGGATCATTTCTGTCCGCAGACCGACGGTTGAAGATCTGGTAACAGTCGCAAGAAACATAGAGCTATGGGAAATAAAGAGAGGGAAGCTGTTGCCTGCATAGGACCGATCATAATGAAGATCTTGGGGGACGGCCTATGTCCAGTTCTTCACAGTGACGTAATGCTGGTGATGAGGTACCTTAATAGGACATGGTACCCCGAGGGCCCCGTGAAAAAAAAACTTTTTGTTGAGATCATCATGTCAAAACATAACTTATCCCCAAGATAACTCGCGGTCTATCTTAACAACCGCATCAAACTCATTATTCAGGGGAACAAAAAAACAGTCGACGGACTGTATTAACGGCGCCATCTTGAATATTCATAAAGATAAAGCGAATTTATGTGCCCATAAACACCGACTGCGCTTAATAAAGAAACTTGCCCGAGGAAATGTTTTCTTGGTGTTTTAGGGTACTCTGTATCTGAAATTTCCACATTTGACATAGGATAATATGTAAAAAAAATGCTAAATAAGTTAATGTGCTCTTTGTTCACACTTGTTAAGACTTAAAATGAAAAGGATTTGCTCTAGTTAGTTAGGTTTTTTTAGTGGTAAACTCGAGGCAGAATACAAATCAATTTCAATAGCCAATGATAATGGATAATTTTTTTGTGAAAAACTTTAGGAAAAGGTAGCGATGTTAGCTTATCCTTACCTCCTTTAGTTAATTGATAAATACATTTAGTGACTATTAGGTTTCTCTACAATAATATACAAATATTTATTTGATTATTTAACATTTCACAGCACACAACAATCCATCAATCAATCAATCAATTTTGAAAATCCGCTTGTATTTTTATCATTAACGGACACAGGCTTTTGCCAAGTCCCAACATAAACCAGCTTCTTCTGACCAAAACTGTGTTTTTTTATGGCTTGGAAATTTGAAGAAGGCTAACGAGCCCTTGGGCCACATGACAATCAATCAAATTTGAAGCCTATAGACTTCTTTAATCTCAGGATCGCAATCTTACAATGACAGTCTCAAAACTGATATGGCGTTGCCAACTCTGAGGGCTTAGATGAAATAGATAGGTAACCATACATCGTAAAAATCTTTATCCGGACTGTCAAATGATAGCGGAACCAAATCAAACGCGAACCTGTTTGTTTAATAATTCCTGATTATTTGCAGAACATTAATTTAACTGAGCAAAAATGGCCAAATCGGCTATGAACAACAACTCTTAAAAGACAACAACAAACCGGAACACTGAAGAGATTTTTACTGCTCACATAAATTCTTTCGCTGAAAACAACAACAAGAGTGTAACTCATTGCTTTCTTAATGTGCGTTAGTAGGTCTCTATGTCAACATAGACCATGACAATAATTGGCTAGAATCATGGGCTATAGGATGCCTGCAACTTCATACCTATGGGTAAAAAATATTTTCTGCTGCTGTCATTTTTACGTCTGGTCCGGAATTTAGTTTCGAGGATCCTTCCAAAGTTCTACTCTTCATGGCTATAGGAGCATTATATTTTAAAACTTACGTTGATACCTTTAGGTTAGGCGGTGAATTAGCTGTAAGAACCCTTTATAGATACTTTAGGATTGCTATTAGTTATATAACAGGGTACATAACTTAGAGCAAAACATATTTTAACTCCATTCACCATTTACACCGTTGGTGGGTCTTGGTTAACTTTATCTCTAGCTTTCTTCGTTATATTTAGTTCGGGCGTCATTACTGTCATGTAAATAAGACCTATCATTACATTGACGACATTACGATAGCATGTCAAAAGCAAGTACAATAGAGCCCCAGGCTTTACGCTAAATCTCGTTCGAGGTTCTAAACCCCGTAAATAGCAGAAATATCGGACCTATCACAAAGTAACCTCCCATTGCATGCATAGGAACCAAGTTACAAGCTTACAACCTATATACGTCCTACTGCTGAGTGCAAGCCACCTTAGTTGATCAGAGAGTCTTCGCCATACACCACAAGACGACATGACAATTTCACACATGGCATTGCTTGAATAGAGTCCTATAAAACGTGTGTAGGATTTTTTAAATGAGTTTTGGTATTCATTGAAATGTATAAAGTAAATTTCAACTTTTGTATAAAATATGTGAGTAGGATTCCAACGTTTTAAACCTACGTCACTACCATCTACTCGGATGTGCCATGTGCTCATCTGAATCTTTAGAAAATAAAAAATATAGAAAACTTTTATTACCACCGCAACACTAAACGCGACAAACAATAGACTATTTACAAAATTATTTTTAACTTTGTATATATTATAGTTATAAATATAGGAGGAATACCCCTGTTATTATCACTATTTCCAACACAACATTTTTATTTAACCTCCTCGTTTGCAACATGTTCTTTGTCTGCCGTCCAGAAGCCGACGAGCGCCAGATTTACGGCGATCAACGGCTTCCTTCATAAAACACTGCTGACACTGCGGTAGTATTCTCTTTCGCAGTTAAATTCGACGCCGAATCGTCAATTTAACTCTCATCGCAAACTGAGGGGTATTATAAATTAAAGGTACGTACGTATGCGTGTGACTGTTTGTCGGTCTGTGGCGTCGGTTTTACGCATGGACCGAATCGGACGGCGCTTTTAAAAAAGTAATCTAGTTAGTTCTGAACCATGTTTGTTAAAAAACGGTTGAGCTGTTTAAGAGATTTTAATAATTATTACTCGTTTTATACTCTCAAGTGACAAGTCATGGCCGTTTCTGTGCTCATTTGACTATAGATAAAATATGGAATGAATATACTAGCGCGTTGAACAAGGCCATCGCTATCTCTTTTTTTGGTACTAAGTGGTTACCCGAGTAACTATTAGAGTCCGACCAGCGAGAGGTGGCACAGAAAAAGGCGGCAAATTCTAAATATCACTAGCTGGTAACACGAAATGCAAAGCGACTGGATAGGTACTCATGTGACAGCTTGTTTCATAGGTAAAATTGTTGCTATGTGAAGAATTTGAGAAAAATGCTTGTGTCACCCCTCGCTTGTCGGCCTCTAGCTGTCTTGTTACATAATACGGAACAGCAAAGGTCGGGTTAGAATATATTGTAGCTGTAGCGCAGTTTGAACTCGACAACCATAAACGATGAACCATTATTCGATTTTGAAAAGTTGGTAGGTATACGTTGGCTAAGATAGTTTGGACATTTAATAATGTGATGATGTATGATGTCATTGAATTCAACTACACGTTAAAGGTCTATTAAATTCTGATAAATTACACTGGAACTCTGTTCTACTTTATTTTAACCGCTATTCCAATCGTATTATTTATGACTCGGCTTAATTTACTATCAAGTTAATAAAATGTATCAATACGTTGACGGTAGTGGAAAGATAAAGTAAAAATAGAAACCCTGATTGTCCTTATTGTATGAGACCTGTCTGTGCTTTTTTATTTTGTGATTACCTCTTATAGTAAAGGAATACCTACACACAAATAAAAAACGTGCAAACTTGAACTTGACTCAACGCCTTTACATCATCAATCTCACCAAATGAAACATATCGTCCGAATAAAAACGGTATTTCCTTCTTCATTCCAAAATAAAAAGCAGTATTTGCGTATGGACTTCATACAGTCATAATGCCTTTTCCTTTGAGCAGCCTTAGAGCTCGTATTTTTCCTCGGCAAGTTGTGTTTCATTCGAATAAAAGACTTATCTTTTCTAGAAATGAATATACATTTGCGACCTTATTTACACCTGCAGAAGGTTAAATCTTTTTCTACCTATGAAAAGCCGTTATAACTTTTTGATGTAGGAGGGAAAGCTATAAATCGCGGGTAAAATACGCGAGGACCGGGGCCTGTCACCACGCTGACAAATTCATTCCAGCCAGTTCGCCCGACGCACCTCAATTAAGCCCTCCCTCTCACTCGAGTGTTACACCACTGAGGAGTAAAAGAGACATCGTGGCTTCGAATTTCGTTTGCAAAGTTTGGTTTATGACAAATGCAGTTTTTACAGCCGTTAGTGTGGTCTGCACTTTGTATCATAATATTCATAATTCCTGAATAAGAAATAGATACTAGATATTTTTTCACAAAATATCAAATTTCCTAATATCACTAAATGCCTTTATCCCAAAACGCCTTAAATCCAAAATTTCATTTTGCGAACCAGACGATTTGGATCAATGTCATCATTTTTTTTTTTTTTTTTTTTTATATCATAGGAAGGCAAACGAGCACACAGGCCACCTGATGGTAAGTGGAAACTGTGACCCATAGACATTCGCATTCATAAGACCGCAATCCTAAGACTGCAAATGCGTTGCCAACCCTGAGGCCGAAGATGGAATGCCTCTATGCTAGTCATTTCACCGGCTGTCTTATCCCCAAACCGGAACACAACAATGTGAACACTGCTGCTTGGCGGTAGGTTAATGGATAAGATGGTGGTACCAACCCGGACGGACCCTGCACAAGGTCCTCCCACCTCCACTTCCATCATGCTGGTGTTTTAAGAATTAACCAATTTTTCATTATTTTTTATTATGACAATATAATAAAAAATATCAGGGGATTACTTAATTATTTTTAATTTAGTCCTCTTAACGACCAATGATTCAATATGGTTTTAATGCAACCTACTTATTATATTTATTATTATGATATTTATTTATATTATTTATTTACTTAAATTAACTTCTGCGATTTCACACCTAGGTACCTAAAGACTCCAATGTGCCCCGATTATAAATAGTGACATCGCAATGTGTTTTTCACTTCTCATGCTCGTAAAGTCCTTCTTTATGCTGGGTATAGGCTGCATAAAATCGCATTTTATGCTCTAGTGCATAAAGTAATTTCTTCTTTTAAGACTAAGGCAATAAGGCCTTACAACCACATACACAATACACCTTCATTTAATTGATATATTTTTATGAGATTTAGGTTATATCTTTTTATAATTACGACATGTAATACTATCTTAATACTTTAAGATTAATACGACCGTGCATTTACGTAAAAAAATATAAGTAACGCAAATATTTATAATAACTTGGCATTAAGGCTCAAACCATAGTGTCCATAGTCAAACGTCACATAATTGAATATTAAAAAAAAATTAAGAAAAATTGTGTAGCGGGAAGCTAATTATTCGTCAAGTCAAACAAAATTTGTTGTGTTGCGGTTGAAAATTCAATAAATTATTCGTAAGTAATTGAACAATGTCTTCAAGTAGTGATAGTGACGATCAAAAAATGATTTCGCCTGAGACTTTAATGGACAGAAGTGTGAAAAATGTAATTGAGCAGATATTGCCGCCTAAATCGAAGAAAATCTATCTCAGCACATACGAAAGTTTTATGATTTGGAGGAACCAAAAAAGCGTAAACACGTTTGCGGAGTGTGTTTTTTTTAAGCTAATTTGACGAACTGTCGATGAAATTACATTTTATGCGTGATAGAACATATTAATTACATTATAAAAATTAATTAAATTTTCTTGTATATGCTTAATCGTTGTTTTATTTCCTTGCAATCGAAGTGAAAAGTAAAACTCGAGCATAAAACCCATTTTACCCTCGACGTGACCATCCACCCTCGCCGTACCGGCTCGGGTGGCTATATGCACGTCTCGGGTAAAATGGTACGTTTTATGCACTTGTTTTACAATCTACTATTTTTTTATTTCAAATCTTTTAATTTCTAGTAACTAATGGAAAGCAAGCTTTAAAAAACCCGTCTGCATTTTGTGATATTGTCGTCAACATAATGTTATTTTTTAATGTCATTATTCTTTTATCCTCACTATATTAAAGCCCATGTCACTACAACTAAGTCGAATTAACGACACATCACTCTACAAAATTGTTCGAGCCACAACAACGAATGCTACAGGAGGTCACAATGGAACGGACATACTCACATACATACAGGGTGTAAGGGACGGCTCACCGAAAACTGAAACCATAGCCCATTGTACTGAACTGAAATCCAGTGGAAATTTTCCCGGGAAAACGAAAATTTTCTCGTTTTTTTTTCCATGTTTTTGCATATAAACATAAACCGATCTAGGGCAACATATTATGACATACTGAAGCTCATTATGTAAAAAAAACTGTGAAAACGGCATTTTCACTAAAAAAACTAAAAAAAAAAAAAAAAAATTGAAAAAAAAAAATTGAATAAAAAAAAAAAAAAAAATTAATTGAATTGGGAAAATTTCCACTGGATTTCAGTTCAGTGCAATGGTCTGAAGCTATGGTTTCAGTTTTCGGTGAGCCGTCCCTTACACCCTGTATTTATACCTATACAGGGTGTAAGGGACGGCTCACCGAAAACTGAAACCAACGAGACAATTTTCGTTTTCCCGGGAAAATTTCCACTGGATTTCAGTTCAGTACAATGGTCTGAAGCTATGGTTTCCGTTTTCGGTGAGCCGTCCCTTACACCCTGTATACATAAATACCCGCGAAAAACATTACCCTCCTCTCGGTTCAGTTGGGCAAAAATTACATGCGTGTACATAAGCGCGAAGCGCGAGAGCGCGACCTCGAACTTAGACCTCAGCGCTGAAACCACCAAAACCTGACCATTAGCCAAACATTCTTAGTTTTCCATTTAATCATTATAAATTAATAACCCCAAAAACCATTCCAATAACCGTTGTAAGATTTATTCGTATCGTTATATTTTGAACAAAATAATAAAATTATCCGAGAAGATATAGACTGGTCATAATAGTACTTATACATTACTACACCCAAATATTAGTACCAATAGGCAGTCGAGTAAAAACAACGCCTAGCCAACGGTGTACGTCAGCCATTACTCCGCTAGTCTGCACCCGTAAGCTCTTTGGGTTGTCAAGTTGTCAGTTGCAATTCTCTGGCAACTAGCAATTTTTATTTCTTCGAGTTTTTGATGCGCTCGTTGGTAGACGGTATTTTAAAAATAGACATCTACAGCATCTTATTGACCTGTAGAGATACTTTAAATACTCTGAGTGATGAACCAATTGAACCAACATGACAGGTATTTGATCTGTGTCAGTATTTTGTTGCGTTTTGTTTTTCTTAACAACAAAATATATTTAACCTATAGATGAGTACATATTTAGGAATTTCATCGCTCTAGAATTAATATTTTTTACCAAAGCAGACGCACATCTTCCAAAGGAGGCATTTTAAGATCGAATGGGTGACAGGAAAGAGGAATCATGATCAAACTGACATGAATATACTTAAGAAGCCATAGATCAAAAGCAAAGACAGAGCCCAACGAAAGCTACTAATTTCAAATAATATATCATCTCTCGACCGAAGGAAGAATTCCCAATTGATATGAATTTTGCAGGAACTGTATCAGTTCCTAGATCAGGAACATTGTGTAGGTAACTCAAATACTTCTTATTTGGCTACCATTCGATCATATAAGTAAGATTGAGTCAGACTCTTGAACTGTTCATTGTCCATGGTCATGGTTAAAAGTGGTTTCACGGGATTGATACCAGCCCATTCTGCAATGTTTCTTTATCAGGATATCTTACTTCTGAATTAGAGTTCTAAAAAATCGTCTTTTCTTCATCCCTTACTAAAACGCCATCAACTTACTACCTGTAACATCCTCCTTTCTTGTACGACCTCTGATAAATATTATCACATTGAGCTGACAGCCTCAGTACGTTGTCTAACCATCCAGCATCATACCAAATCCATCACCATACATCACCGCAAGCCGGGTAATCTCTCCCGCTCGCTCGCGTAAATCAGAGCGAGACGACGTTTTTACGAGCTCTTAATCAAGAAATATACGATTGCACCCGCGATTAAGCCCGATTTGGCGCTAATGCAGTTGTTCCGCTGATATATCGCCGCTGTGCCCACTGTTGCAGTAATGGAATTAGACTTTAGTGGATGAGGAATATCTTTAGTTGATTAAGGATGTTCGTACGGTTTAAGTTGACCGTGTTTCAATACCGGGGTGGTTGACTAGGCAGCTCGGGGTGTTTTGATTGAAAAGGAAAAGCAAAGCTTTCAGTTAACTATATTTTTAAAAAGACTATGAATTACATACATACATACATACCATCACGCCTTCATCCCAAAGTGGGGTAGGCAGAGTTACAAAGTTACCAACAACTCTAACAATTTGTTGTTAATTCTATAAATTAAATGGGTTTATTTTAGCTACTAGGCTAAGTAGGAAGGTTTTTGTGATTTCACAATATTGGTCTTACGTATATCACTTTTACATATTCCATATTGGTTTGCATCAGGATGACGTTGCAAGTGGATGGGTATAAATTGTCCCAGATAAATTTAATTGATATCAGCTAAATTGATTCCTTAACTATTTAAGGGTCAATGCTGACATGTTGTCGTTAATACACTAGAGCATAACAACTAAGAAAACCTTCACATTTTGGTTTTACTTCCGCCGTGACATCAAACGGATAACATTAAATCTTGCAAAAAGTCTTCTCATTGTCTCAAAACTTTATCGTCGCGTTCTCAAGTTCTGCCATCTTTGTGGGTGAATTATTGCCAGAGCGTGGCGTTAATACTTTGTGGTGTTTGCACTGTAAGGTCTGTAGAGCTCCAATTTTATGTAGACGACATGGATATAATTATGACAATGGTGCTTGTAGCGTATGCAACAGTTTTTATTGTATAAATTTTAATTCATTTTATGTTATTCTTTTCCCCTATTTTTAATTGTTTCCAAATTATATAAATATTAAAATCATTCATCTTATAATCTTAAATATGCTCCTCAAGCAATATCAAAACGTTTATCCCCACATAAATAATCCGTTGAGCTTAAACAAGAAAAAAGTGGCTAGTCACTAGCTTTCAAAACTCCCACTTAGCTGCGCACAACTTTGGCACTATATCTGTATACCAGTAACCTATAACAAATTACAGTATCAAATCGAAGTTTTTAATTAAATTAGCAACGCCTTCAAAACCTCCTCTTCAGCGGTCTGGTTTCGGCAGCTACAGTGCAACATGACTGACAATACTGGTAACACCTTTACTGCAATGTCACAGATAGGCAGACACACAAACGGAAACAGAGGTCAAAGTTATTAACACTCCCTCCTTTCAAATAGATGTAAATCACACGTTACGGACTAAAGCTACGATTTATGACAAATTTTGATTTAGCACGCAACAGCTGCAGTGAGCTCCGGTTTATAACTGTAGCGCAGTAAATAACCCCTAAATAATGCAGAAACCTTAACATTAATGATCACACTTAGGATTCAACCGGTCGTAAGTTCCCAGCCCCATTTGGCTGGAAAAATACCAAGGAAAATCTAGTTCTAAAGGTAATATTTTCTCATTCACATTAGGTAGAAGTTGCTGCGGCAGCTAATAAAAGAGATAACAGCGCTTTATCACATTTTAGCGTAAAGTATCGCGGGCGACAAATCGGCCGAAATGAGCCATTCGAAACTGGAAAGAGCGGCAATTTATAAAGAGCGCGCACTTGTGACCCGCGGCACCAGGGATAAAAGACTCGCCTGAAAAGCTGATGATCAAAAGAGTTCACCCTTTTTTGGTATAATGTTGTAGGTAGGTTGACGCCTCGTGCCTGTTTGTTACGATAAAACCTCGTCAATTTCAACGATGCTAAACCAGCATCGCCAAGCCTATACTCGAAAATCTAATTAGATTCCAAAATCTGACAGTTCCTATCTTGATTATTTCTTTATTAAAATATTATTTCATAAACATATCAATGAGAACTCGTGTAACCAGTAATATTAGGGTCAGTTTAATTGATAAAAATACCTACACTTAAACCAAAATGCAGTAATCACAGCGAATGTGCGTCGGTTGAGGTTAGGATTTTGGAATCTAATTACAGTTTCGAGTATAGTCAAGATGCAAACGCTGCTAATATTTCTGTTTTCCATCGACTCGACATGTATTGAGTTGACATAAAAAGTCGACGCAATCTGTCATTGCTATACGCTTACGTCAATCCTATAAATTTGGCCGAGTTTCGAAAAAAAATGCGTTATGCATTTTGACTAGGCGCCCTGGTCTCAAATGGACTCGGTAGATAATATAACACATATAATAATCTACTACTAATAACATTAAATTAATATAATAGTTCAATTTTAAATAATTTTGTAGATGTTATAAAAAACTAGAACAGTGCTCTTAAGCGCTAGAACCGATGGATGTCAAAGCGAAGATTAACGTCAATGAGCTAAATTAAGAACTTCAAGCAAGAGGGAATCTCCGGACCATTCGACAAACTTTCCTCCCCTGTTTAACTCTATTTACAGTGCATCAGTAGTACAGTAACACCTTGACCATGAAACTCGCTGCATCCTGTGCCTTGCGGCACGCAGGCAACAACAATATTTCACGGCAGCGGACATTTTTATAGGTATTTAGCGAAAACGTCGCTCCTACAGGCCAATTTGCAAGTTGTTTGCGCTATAAATTGTGCGCAGGAGAACTGCGCTTACTTTGTTACCGTATATCGTAAAAAATGCATTTTTTTATGATGTTGGGTAACTTTTTATCATATATGTGAGGAACTATGTGTCAGAATTACATCATTATGAAGTATGACATAACTATAATACGCTTGCTCATTGCACATCGCGCAATATAAACATGATACTAACTAATGTCGTCATGGTATAGTCGAGCAAGTTACAACGTGACCGTCCCGGAATGGCAGGTGTGGTGGGGCGGGACTTCGTCGATTAAAAATACTATAGCGACTATAATGGTATCGTAGTTAGCAATAAAATCTGCCCGTATATACATCATATGCCCTTAGCTTCCTAGACAGCTGTCGAGGTTAGCGGCTATCCTATGGGATTAATGGCTAATAGTGAAAGTTTATAGCTTACTAGCGACCTGCCCTCGCTTCGCTTCGGTTTATGTCAAAGCCAGAATTTATTATACGTTAAACCCCTTATCTTGAATCACTCTTTCTAATAAAAAACCGCATCAAATTCCGTAGCGTAGTTTGAAAGATATAAGCGTACAGACGGCGGAAAGTGACTTTGTTTTATATGTAAAGAACATATACGATAAGGATAAAAATCATAATAGGTAGGTACTAACTATTTATTATTTTTTCATCACACTTGCACGTAAACAGTATCTAAACATACAGGTTAACTTGGCTTTAATGCCCCATATAAAACCCTCGGCCTTTCTTTTTACCATGAAACCCAAGGTCGGTAAGTAATTTTTTTTAAATTTATAGCACAGCACACTGGTCATGCAAGTTCAAGCAAAGAGTTTACACGCAATTGAAAAAAATTCTTAAAATGTTATTTAAACAGGAATTTCATTGCAATCTCGCTACAGGAATGTAATTAGAGAAAAAACAAAACAAATAAAGTAAAATACAAAAAATAACACTATACATAATATACACTATACAATATTAATTATAATAATTAAGAATCTCGCTACATGTTACTTAAATACTCAATTAATGTTCTTAATTATCGATTTTAATAGTTTTCTGTATCAAAACGTCGTTTTTTTTTTACACTCCTTCAGGGCTGTATGTATACCTACGTAAGTATTTGCCCTTAACGTTTCTGAACGAAACATTTGTATAATCCGTGGAGTCCGCCCGCCATCCGCTTAAAAAAAGTTCAAGTAATTCGTAATAATAGTTGTGCTGACTTGTGTATTTATTTACTCGCAAATGTGATGAAAAACATTGTATGTATCACGGGCGGTACGGGAATTACGAACCTCGACTCAGAAAGCCCTCAGTCTTCGACTTCGGGCTTCTACTAGAGCCTCGATCGTAATTCCTTACTTACCGACCTTAATACACAATGTACTATTAAAAGTTCTAAATGAATACAGTTAATAATTAACCTCGAAGCAGCAGGCATATTCCCATAACGGCCGTTAAGTGTGGCACGCGAGGCCTATTCGGCGACATCGTATTACGAGCCCTCCGGAGACATCTATCGGCAACTCGATACAGCTCTCAATAAGCGACTACTTGAATTAGTTTAGACATCGTCATATAAGTGGATAGATCATCCACTTATACGACTTTCGTAATATGTTAACTTTAAAGAAAATATAAACTGTTTTTATGTAAGTTTCTTGTGACTTTTAAAACACATAGGTCGGTAAACATGTAATCTACATACTTTACATAAGTGTGTGTTGTTTGTCCGTATGTTGAGAAAAGTGTATGGAAGTACTGAATCTATTTTATTTATTTATTTCACTTATAGGGAATCCACGTTATCCCTGATGAATAAGGATAAGTTTTTTACCAGAGCGAAGCGAGGGCGGGGCGCTAGTGTTTGAAAACAGACACTAGCCCTCCTGATTCTAATAATGATTTCAAATACCAGTACATACCAGTGTTCATTTGCTAATAATAAAATATTTCAAACTAGCTACCCGCGCTTAGCTTTGTCCGCTTTTGTTTAAAGATCATTACAAATCATTGTGCAAATTGTGGTTACAGAGTTATCAACAAGTTTTTGGAGTTGTTGGTAATTCTGTTGCTCTGCCTACCCCACTCTGGGAATGAAGGCGTGAAGATATGTAGGTATGTATGTATGTATCATTACAATATATTGCCTATTAGAAGAACCAGGCGCACACGTACACAGTCAGAAAAGCCACAAAACACACTAAAAGCGGAGATGCGCGTTAAAGTGATTTATACTACCTAACTAAAAACGCCTCTGCCACGCATGGGAGCGCACCGCAACACTCCGCCTCCTCTCGCATTTCCAGCTAAATAGCTAGCAAGTTTGTTTGATACTATTTACTAAAGCTACATCAACACTCGAGTGACATTTGAATAATCAATTTCGCCTAACCCCTTTATCCGAGATGAACCCAGATAATTTGGAATCAAAATCACATTGATCTCATCACTCATGTATCGCCGACGAAATATTCAAATACTAACCCCACAAATGTAGATTTATCACTCAATAAACTCCCATCTGAGCTCTAAAACTAACGCAATAAAGTTGTAAATTGAAGCGAACGCTGCTAAACGAGAGTTACGTTAATGTAGTCTGATGTACCCTAACATTACCTGTCACATATCAAGTCCTTTATTCCCGCGTTTGATGTAAAACAGTATTTTTTTACTTATTTTTTGTCTCCCCTTCGAGATATATCGAATTTTTATAAGACGTCTTATGAGGGAACGTTCGACAGTTTCCATTAGAGTGTCAGTTACGGTATCCATCTGGGATTGGGATGAATTTAAAAAATTTGAGAGCACCGTTGTGACGGGTAACCCGAGCGTAATGAAAAGTGCCCAAGTCGAATAAATAGTATGAAGAGAACACGCGTCAAGACTCATGAGCTTTGGCGGTGAGGACAATTTAACATGACTTGCTTAGATTAGTTACGACACTTAAAAGTTAATAAGTAGGTACTTAGTATTATAATAAATAATACGAATAATATTTGACATGTAACGTCGACGACGCGTTAGCCTAGTTGGTAGTGACCCTGCCTACGAAGCCAGCGGTCCTGGGCTCAAAACCCGGTAAAGGCAGATAAGTATTTGTGTAATGAATGAGCGCGAATATTTGGTTTCTGACAGGGATGTTTTCTATGTTTTTTCTTCTTTCCCCGTGTGGTTGCCGGGTTAGAATAGTGCCACTCCATGTCTTCCCGTGGATGTCGTAAGAGGCGACTACGGGAATATAGGCTTGTAGTACAGTTAGGCGATGGGCTTGCAACCTGTCACTAATATACTGCTAAGCATCTTAGCCTATTTGTGCAAATTGTGGTTACTGAATTATCAACAACTTTTTAAGTTGTTACTGGGATTACAGGCGTGAAGGGAAGGAAGATATGTAAATATTTATATCGTTGTCTGGTACCCCCATAGTACAAGCCTAGGACTAGATCAATTGGTGTGACATTGTCCCCTGATATTTTATTTATTATTTACATACATAGATACATACCTTCACCCCTTCATTCCCAGAGTGGGTAAGGCCGAGCTATGGAATCACCAACAACTGTAAAAAAAATGATAATTATTTATTATTAATTTAATTTATACTGTGTTATATTGAGTAATAAAATCTGAATCTTAATCAGAAACTTTCCAAATTTAAAAGTAGACAAGTCTTAATGACACTATAGGCTGAGTAACTCATCTTGTTTCAATCATTGTACTCAAAAAACAAATAAGTTTTTAATTTTGCAATTTGATATTCCTTCACATCCATTGAAAATACGTTACATAGAACTAGACCACTTATTGTACATTTAGGTACAGGGCCCCTCGAGTAAAATTATCGTGAATTAACGTTTTCCTAATAATAACGTATAGCTAATTTCACTGCATTCTGATGTGACAATTACAAGCACATTGTACGTCCAAGCCAAAGCAAAAAATAACACGAAAAACGGTTACCACTAGATAAAAACTCCGCCAGAATTCAACAAAATACTTAAGATACGAAACCCAAATAGCGCTCTCAAAACACAAACAGCGAACAGCGAAAATAAAAAGGCGACGACACATTTCGCGCGACAGCCTGCGGAAGGCTTTACTACTTCCGCTGACAAGACGGGCATTCAGCCCCGGCGGAAACTGCGGCGAGCGCCCCAGCTCGATAAAACACCTATCCAAATTGCACTCGCCCGAACCCCTCCAACAGACAATCGTGAGCTTTAAAAACGGGGAAACATAGCTCCATTTTCCATTGGATTTTAACCGCACGAAGGTTCAGAGCGTAGAGAAGCAATGCGAGACCTCTATTCCTGTCAACTGAGATCGGTTATTTCCCCCGTCGTGCATGATGTAAAGTTTTCCGCCGCCGATGATAAGGTGTAATGGCCGCCATTTGCCCTTTCATTGGGGCGGTAACGGGACTTTCCGAGTTCGTTAAACATATCTGATTATTGAGCTTTTAAATTGTTGTTATCTTTATGATATGGCGGGTTGGTGTGTTAAGTTTGATGTTTGTAATGGGGCCAATTCGGATCGTGTTTTTGTGGCCACAGGATCTCCGCTGTACCTACTTACCGTCGTGTAGTTTTGACATACATACTCGTATTTCTCTCATGGAACTCTACAGTACAAGTAATAACTCAGTCAACTCTTGTACAAGTGTACCGTACTTCAACAAGTCGCAACCCTCTAGATTAGTTTTTTCAAGTACTCGCTTCATCTTTTAGGCAAAATTATATTTTATTATTTGCAAAATTAACAATGTCAAGTAATTACTATTTCCACAGATGGCAAAAAGTACTGGGTAAATTACAAATATTGGTGCAGTTAGACCAGGAATACCAGGTACTTCACAAGATTTACATTTAGTGCCCATCGTCTATTGACATTGAGTTTTTGGGACTGATTGCGTTGTGGGTGAAAAAGAGTGATCATTCATTGATTGTTTTGCATGTTAAACCAACACGTTACTTATACATTTAGTTGTGTTTTTCTACTAGAGAATGGCAATAGAGCGCGAAAGAACCGAATATTTTTTAAACGTATGACTAATCGAAATTTTCTATCTATGAACTTTGTCGATATTATTCCTTTTTTTTATACATGAGCATAGATATTTTGGAATTGCCCCCCGATTTCCATTTTATCACAAGTTAACCAACCGAATGATGTTGTAACAAGAGACTAAAACAAGCTGGAGTGACACGAGATGTATAGGCGCCTAAGCAGAGCGCGGGTGATTATAGTTCGCGTGTCATTATAGTTATTTAGTCTCGCGTTAAACACTTTATTTTTCACTTTGAATTAGAGATGTACGCCGACTAATTTTTTTCCGGCGGCGGCGCGCTTGCAGAAATAAGCCGGCGGCGGCGTGGCGCCGGCGGCGTGACCAAAATTTCTTTTTTATTTGGGAAATTGGTTCCTCGTCAAATTCTTGAGGTTAAATTACTGACTCGATAAGATTATGTCAGAATTTCTGATATTTAGTATCTGTTCTAAACGGTAAAAAGACGTTTATATTGTATGTTATTATGTATTAGTAAAACTATATTCTAATTATGAAATCAACTTTAATTTTAAAAATGAACATAAAACTTAGGGACTAGTGATAATTGAGATCAATCAATTTATATTTATAACTAGTATTACAGCATTAGGTACTATTAAAAAACAAAAATCTAATAACCAACCAAATCATATTCTAGCCAAGAATCAGAAAAACAGGGGGGTTACCATGACACACTAAAGCAGTTCCATTTAGATTGAGAGAAAGGGACAGAGCCGCATAATTGCTATCCCTTTGATGTCTTTTTCTCTCAACCTAAACTGAACTGCTTTTGTATGTCATCGTAACGCTCCAGAAATTATTTGGTCTTCATATTTTAACTATGGCTTACCACTTATATATATTTTTTCTTGATGCCATTTCCATGGCTAACATGGCCTTAATAAACAAATAGGTTTAATCAACAAAAACAAATATGAAACAAAAAAACTTTCTAAGAGCAAGAACGACATATATAGATATTTACCATAAAAATCAAATAAAGGCAGTCATTTGTTCATACTATTTTCCTTAAACTTAACATAATGAGTACTTAATTCGGCTTTAGTTTTTTTTAAATATCACATAGGTAATAAACAATTTGTAAAATCTTTATGTTCTATAAATACTCAACTCAAGTAACACATTTTTGTGGTATTTTAATAACATAATATGTTATTTGTTTATGAAATATGAGAGCATTTTATGAAATCACTGCAATTCAAACGTAAAACTAAATAATATTTAACGTTTTAATTGCAGTGATTACATTTTAAAGAAAATAGTTATAAATTTAAATAAGAAAATAGTTATGGCACTTAAAACACAAATGAAACGTAACTTATATAAAATTATAAAAAAGTAAAAAACAACTATAAAATGGAACTTTTGCATTGACTATAATTGTCATGAACAAATATTATTTTGTTCACGCGATTATGAGACAACCTTGATCTTTTGGCAGACAAAACTAGCCCAGCTGTCGAGAAAACTCTTTCACTAGGAGTACTTGTTGCTGGTACTCCTAAGATTGATCGCGCTAACGCAGAAAGCCACGGTAAAGCTTCCTTATTAACAAGCCAATATTTCAAGAGATCTCCGTCTTTAAGATCTTGTGGCTTGCATGTTGCAAAATATTTCCAACATTCTTGGTCAATTACGTCATCTGCAGATTGAGTTCCAATACCAGATCTGGAATGCTTTTCTGAAAGCTTGATTAGTAAAGAGCTAACGGTGTCAGATGTCACTGACACAGCTTGAGATTCAGGACCAAGAGTCTCTGTAGAAGCAGTTAGATGTGGACCACTTTTAACAACTTCTCTGACGTAATCTGATAAGAAAGACACCCTTGTTTGACTGAAAGTCTCGAGATAATCATCTACTTCACGTATTCCCTGGAAGCGACAATCCAATAAAGTAGCAGCAACTATCAATTTTGTGATTGGGAAGCGGTGATTTAGTTTATTCATCATGTTTCTTTTTAAAGTCAACATTATGAGTGTTTCATTGTCATCTAAGGACTGTAGTGCGTCTTTAATTTCCGATCTAAATACCAATGCAACATTTAGGGACGTTGTTTTTTGCGAGCTAAGTATCTCCACAATGTCCTTGAACTTTTTTAGAAATTTGAGTAAATCTGTCAAAAGATTCCAATCAAATTTGTTTAGTTTTAGTTCTTCTTCGCCAATCTTACCCAGTAAGGTGTTGACAGCGTGGCGATTGCAAGAGTGATTTAAACTTTCTAACATCGCTAGAACACTGTGCCAGCGTGTCGGAGTCGAAGTTTTTATGCTTGGTACAGGCTTTGATAAATCACTGGTATCATCAACATCCATCTCATCATGTAAATCATCAACGTCAACTGCATCATCAACGACCGGATCCCTCTCATCATTCTCTAACTCTTCTCCTGTTTTTTTCTAATAACATGATCATTTTTCGTTGTTCTTTATCAGCTTCCATCTCAAGTTCGGGTAATCTATATCTCAGCTTCTTTACAAGCTTTTTGCATTTTGTAACTAGCGCTTTCACTTCTGAGGTTGAATTGATTCCATCTACATTCACTAAGTTGTGAAGTCCATGGCCCAAGCAGAGATGACTGTTAAGTGTAGCTAAAGCGGCTGCACGTTTAACATTTGCACCAGCGTCCGTGACGGAAAAAAGGGTTTTATCAAGTAGTGCAAAGTCATTCTTTATTTCAAAAATCTGATCACTTATTTTTTGGCCAGTTTTCTTTCCAGATATTAACTTAGTTAATAAAGTGAAATATTTGAGTTCAAAATCTGTAAATAATAAAAATAAAGTTACACATTTCAAAGAATTACACTAGAATGAAGGTAAAATAAAATAAAACAAATACCTTCTGTCAGATAATGGTAAGTAAAAGTGATATAATTTTGCTTCCGATATTGATCGCTCCACAAATCAAAGGTTATTGCACCGCAGCATGATGCATCCAATGTAATAGTCTTTTTCACATTTGATAAACAGCTTTCATACACGTCGTCCAATGCAGTTCCAGATATCGTGACACGAGATGGTAAGTGTTCCATGCTTCCAACCACTTTATATTTCTTAAAAAAAATGTTTGACTTAGTAAGATTTTTTTAAATAAAAATAAATAATATAAATGATTAACTAAACAGCAATAAGGGTACCATAAAGAAGTCCTGCATTCCTTCGTCTGACACTGAGTTAAATGGCATCAAAGAGCGACAAAACCAGAGAGCCAAATCTCTTGCTAAGTACCATTTGTCGTTGGATGATGACTCTGATACACTTTGACTTGAAGTCGAGGGTCCTGGTCGGGTAGAAAAAAAATCATGTATTATTTTTTTAGAACTTGTACCCTCCTCTCGTAGACCATGATCATCGCGAAGATGACGAATAAGGTTTCCAGTGCTCACACTTTTATTGTAACACTTAATTTTTGTTCTAAAATCATAAAATATAGAAAATTCATCAAATTACATTGTTAAACATACCATCATCTGAATTTATGTAGATATAAATATTAAATCGTTATTTGCAGTAAAATTTATTTTTAATAGAAAACTGATAAAAACCAATTAAAGATCTTTGCCACAAATTAAATAAGTATAAAGTTTTACTTACGACCCGAACAACATCGTGTCATTTTCAGACTTTGCTTCTGACAAGCAAACGTTGCAGAACACTTGTTCCTCCAGCACATGCATTCTTTTATTTTCCTTTTCTAAAACAAGTGTCCCAAAATGTTTCCAAACGAAACTGTTTCGCCTTTTCGCATCGTATAACGCACGCACAGTAAAGTTTGCTAGTCGAACTTTTTGGATATAATTCTTATCCAATACTTCACTCGCCGCCGCCATTTTGTGGAGCAGGAATACACGAAGAACAGACACTCGTATTCGTAGCTCAGAGTCTTAGACGCGACTAAGCGGCAAGCGACGCGGTCAGTCCACCCACGCCGATTCAATATGGCGGCGGCGGCGGCGGCGTGTGATTGGTCGGCGGCGGCGGCGCGCCGGCGCGGCGTACATGTCTACTTTGAATACAATGAAAAAAAAACGCACGCTTGGTAACCGCAAAAAAAAACTTTATTTTCTGACTTTACTCTTTAAGGTATCTTTCCACGTATTTGTCTATTACACAACGCATAGCATAGATGCTCTAGGTATAGTTGCAGAATGAAAAACTTCGTCCCTTTTGAAACTTCAAGCATTGAAATAGATTTGACAAGAGACGGCCCTTTTATCGTTACCCCTTTTCAGACCGAGCTTAGAACCAAGTGAAGAATGATAATCATTATCATCTTCATTTCGAAAGACGTCCTACTGATAGACATAGGCCTGGTCCTGCGCCGCTTGTACCTTTCAGCTTCCCGGTCTTAGCCACGTTGTCGGTCCATCTTGATAGAATGTTGAGTTTTTTAAATATCCGATAAAACTCTTTTTATGGTATGGTACGGTTTCACGTTTTTTTTGCTGATGGTTTTAGGCACTTATAAAGCACATTTTTAATTGTTATCGACTAGCACGATCGTATTATTCTGTGAGAAGACTCTGTCACTTGACTTTCATTAGTAGTTGATGGAACAATGTTCAGATATTTCATGCGTAGGTAGGTACAATTGAACTATCATACAAAGTTACACCTAGAACGAGTAAGAGTCACAAGGTTCAAAAGTCGTAAACTCATGACGTTCCTATACTTATGCTCTAGAACAAGTCGGCCCAAGACAGTGATTAGGTGGACATTCTCTGACATACTACCTGCAGGACCAGCGTTGGCTTCACTCACAGTCAGAACCTGCTGAGTTGGGACCGTTTCGCAGCAATTACCTTTGTCGTTTCTGTGTTAGTGTTTTGAAGAAATATTTTACCTTCTTTCTTTCTTTTAGGATACAAAGATAAGTGAGAAGAAACTCTGCGGAGCGGTGGTGCGCCTGAGTGGGATCTTGGGCGCCTACATCTGCCTCTACAAGGATGTGCTGGAGTGCTCCCAGCAGAACTTGCAGGTGCAGAAGGCTGAGGGTGTGGTAGCTGTCGTGAATGCTGTGGTGAACAGGTGAGCTTTAATGTATATTTAACCCAATTTAATGTATATTAATGTATTAATTATATATTTTTTTCTATTGATATTTAACCTAGGGCTTTTAGCGAAAACATAGGAATGAGTCGTTGTGTTTTTTTAAATTAGTACCTACAGATAGAATAAATAGTTCCTGAAAAAAACATGTAGGTACCTATATATATATATATATATATATATATATATATATATATATATATATATATATATGTGCTAGCACTTATTTGGACAAATCACAGAAATTCAAAATACAATATTTACAGAATAAGAATATAAAAACCCTTTAAGGGATCTCTTCCAGCTAACCTAATTACTTGGATTGGATGTAGATGAAGTTACAAGCTGAAACTAAATATTTTTACAGAATTCTGGAGTTGAAGCACCAACTAAGACATTTAGAGAGTTTTCAGCCGCATTTCTTAAGCGAAGGCCTCGTCCAATACAAGCTAACGACGGATGATGCAGCGTTTGAAGATATTCCGTTCAAAGTAGAAAGAGACGATAAATTCAAACTCATTATAGAGCAATCGATTATTAAAGCCGAAGAAAACAGGAAGCAAAAGGAATTGGAATCGCGTAAGGTTTTGTGTTTTTTTTCTGTAATGACTGAGCCCGATTAGAGTTCTAGGTTTTTTCATTGAAAGCAGTTCCAGTCAAACCGAAATATTATTGACTTCAGAGCATTGTCTACGCACATAATTTCGATCCGTGTTCGCTTTAATACCCGCAATATATTAGAAACGAACTTTTCAAAATAGGTACACGCACTAGAATTGTATTAAAGATTTGACAGGCCAAGTTAGGCTCGCTGGTAAATAATCTACGTTGTGCAAACTGAGTTGTTTTAGACAATCATATACCTATCTACCAATTGAAATCCTTATTCCATCATAATTTACCTTCATCACTGGCTTCAGAATATTTAATAACCTAATGTATGCAGAACCAGAAGAATCACAACATGCTGAAATATGGTGGGAGGAGGAAGTGGAAAAAGATACTAAAGATACATATGAGCTCACCGAAGTTATTTCAGAAGAACAGTTGGAAATGAAAGGAATGGTGTCTTTATTACAGGCTCATGAAAGATGTCGGTTAGTGAAGGCTTAGGTAAACCTGGATGAGAAAAACAATAGAAAAAACTTAAAATGTTTAAAATTATTCTGTTAATTTAGCCAATATATAAGTGAAGACATATCTAAAAAGCAAAAGAGAGAACGCTGGGTAAAGGAGTTGGAGGAAACCTTAGCGCCACAACCGAGGCATGCATTGAAGGAGCGGGCAGCCAAAATCATACAATGTGTATGCAGGTAGCTACTTTTTTCTATATAATGTTGTAGTGTAATATACCCTTTGACCTTATATAATTGAACCATACTAAAAGAAGAAAAAAAATAGAAACAGAAAATTTAATACTATTATTAGTACATACTGTTAAGCTCCATAGGGGAAAGGGAGCACTAACTGATCCTAGGACTGAGCCTAGGATAAACGTAGAAATTTAATACAAATAAAAAAAGAATTAAAACCTAAAGATAGTTTATTTTATAAATTATAAGTGTCGAAAATAGATAGCTGCGACAAAGATTAGTATAAAAAATAAATAGAAACTGGTTTGGGTGAAGTGACGATAATATAAAATTAACAAACAAATTTAAAGGTTAGAAAAGACGAAATTAAGGATTAACACAAAAATTTAGAGATTAAAAGGTATTTCAAGAATGATTTAAGTGGCGTTTCCGAATATTGGCCGAAAAAGAACAAACGTTCATGGAGCGCGCGGGCTCTTTTAGAATTTGGAGAAACAAAACCCTACAACAATTAATATCAAAGGGACCCTAAAAAAATACGCGTATTTTTTTATATCGAAGTTCCTAAGATGGGAAATTTAAATGCTTAAATCATAAAGAAACAGAACATGTACGCAAATATAAAAAATATTGAATGTAGTTTCTTTTTAAAATAACAAAAATTAGAAGTAACGATAGGCTTATCTTGAAATAGGGTGAAGCTAAAGATCTCGTAGCCGAAGTCTCCGGAGTCACACGCGTGCGTTGTACACAACGTGTAAGTATATGCGTTTCGCTATACGCGTGTGATTGCCCAATAATCATCCGAAGCTGTTTAGTGGACTACTTCTTCAGGGGGTAGGTGGACTAGAATAAAAAGATCTAATGAGTAACGAACGACAAGATAAACAGAACGGGGCGTAGCCGGCAAAGATCTTAATAAATATCAACTTACCCGGATCAAGCCGGTATTATTTGGTGCGAATACCACTAGGAAGTTCCTTCCTTTCGCTCAGCAGATAGAGTGACCGTGCACCCAACTATGCGAACTAGGTCACTGTTAAAACTGCAATTGTACTTGTAATTGCAAATGTACGAAGTCGAGAACAAAAAATATATCCCTTCGGTTACGAGACTGAAGCACCAATGTCAAAAAGAAACATCTTACATCCATGCCGAACAATCTGACAACACATTCAAAATTTTAAAATAATAATCGAAACCATCAACAACGCAGGCCAGCAACTCTAACACACAAAAGAGTTCGACACCTAAAAAATAAACAAAATAAACGCGCGAATTTGAAGCGATTTTGTAGCGTTACAATTATCTTCCAACTAAAGTTTAAAAAAAAAAAAATTGACTTCCCCAGAATTAATTAAAAGTAACAACCCTAAATATTTTACAAGAGGCAACCCTAACCATTACCATAAGTAACAACCCTATAATTAATCAGTAATCACAAGTTCATAACTAAACACTAAGACAACAATTAACACCATGTAGCATCAAGGTCAAGTTCACAAGGTATCGCCAACCCAAAACATCTTGAGACTAGACTAAATTAACCTATGAACAAAATTAACTAACCTAAGCAACCTAATACCGATAATCTGTACACCATCACAGCAGTAACCGTGACCGGTTAACAACGTAAACCATAGCCAATACTTATGGTGGAAGTCTATATTCTAATTCCTAACTTTAAAATCTAAGAATTACATGACACACAAAAAAAAATATATTACTAGTTGACGCGGCAAACGTTGTTTTGCCTTATAAAGACAAATAATAAACACAAATAATTTGCAATAAAATAATATTGCGACTATAAATTGAAATGTAAGCTATCCTATCTTTCAAGTTGGGTCGAATTGCACACGGTGTGCAAATCAAATTTAAAATCGGTTCAGTAGTTTAGGAGTTCATCGCGGACAAACAACGTGACACGTAATTTTTATATATATAGATTATCACCGATGCAGCAAAAGATGAACTTAGGCACACAAGAGTGCACAAAGTTAAAGAAACACGAAGAACAATTGGGTTACTCTATTTTAAATTTTCAGGCAACACTTAAACAAAGGTACACCTCGTGCACTAAGTTTGCTGACCAACAACCCACTACAATACTAAAATCACTGGTTAAGCAGTTTGCGCAAACAACCTATCCGTTGATTCAGTAAGATAGCCCGACAAAATCTCAAGCCAACCTGAAAAATTCAACAGAGTCTCGAAACAAATATCAAGACCTACCCAACACGCTATAATAGACATAACTACGCGGCGAGCGTAATATGTAATAAAAAACAAATGACTGGTGTTATGTGATAATGATAAGAAATTGAGCGCCAAAACCATATTTTAACGAAAGGTACAAAGTAGGTACAGTGCGACCAAAAAAAATAGAAATGTCTACCGAGACCAGACCAACGTATGGCCTACTGGGAATAAACCTATGATATACAAAAAAATAATGACCAGAAGATGAATCGAAAAAAGAAACGTTGACACATATGGGTCTTTTAGAATTTAGGAAAAATTGTGTACCAAAAATACGAATCAATATAACCGGACAGAAAACGCAATACAGATTAAAAGTAAATGCCTAAGTTTTTCAAATATCCTAGACGTGACATGTTAAATGAACTTAAGCCAAAAAAATATATTTACCAAAATCACCGTAGCGTCTAAACAAACAAGATCTAAGTATTACCACCGCAACGACCAAAGGGAGGTATATGGTACACCATTCCCCAAATCCCGCAGAAGATTTCCGTCTAAAGGCGAGTTCGTCCCGACTGTGTACCAACTTGGGCACATAGTCTGAACATATTTAAAACATTAAACACCCAAGAGACGAAAAACTTATATAACGTGTATGGTGGCGAGCTCATCCCGACTGAGTTCCATCATGGGCCCACGCACTGTGGGAGCGCGTAGAACAAACGGTCGGACATGCGAGTGCGCGACAGTAAACTGTTTATTGCAGATAAACTGCTATTATTATGGCCTCTAAATTATAACGAAATGCTAGTATAGTGCATTTTTAGCAACATATTAATAGGGGAAAAAGAATAGTCTTCCGATTATATAGCAAAAAAAATATATAAAAAAAAATACGCAAGATTTTTGGCAGTATTTTATTTTGGTCACATGCAAACATCCCTTGATAAGTTTTTTATTGGTCCTGTGCTTAGGATTCACTTAAAAATGCATATTTCTTTATTACGCCTACAATTTAAAATTATTTCATCTAAAGAGATTGCTATTAAATTACACAAGGCGCACTGTCGAAATAGTAAATAGTATTGTAGATATTATTGTTATTTATAACAAAAGAGTCATATTTTCATCATTTCTCTGTTATGGTTATGATATAAAAAATTACAAAAGGTTACTCATACTGTATAATTTGGATTTCGGTTTCACTGATGAGTGGCTGCGCTTCGATCAACAGTTTTTTTTTCGTTATCCTTTTAATGTTACTGGAGATAACCGGATCAGACCGTAAAAGTAATGCATATATCAGATCAGTATTGCAAGCAATCGTAGATATTTTGCGTGTGTGGTGAAGTCTCACATATGGAAAATAAATATTATGTATAGATTTTTCACGGATGGACTATGTTAGAACTGCATTTCTATTCGGCTGCCTTAGCACATTTAAGTAACAAATTGCTATTTCTTTTAAATAGGCGCTTTCGAAAAATGACCTCCAATTGCAAATATCTCTAAAATTCGGCTAAATTCGGGTAAGGTTAAACTGCGGCGTATTAAAATTATCTTTAACTTATAACTTGTAATACTTAGTATCTTGGAATTGTTTGGCACATTTTTTTATAATCATGACTTTCTAGTTTAATTTTACATGAATGATAAAACAACAATTATAATAATTATATTATAAATCACCTAGATATTATTTGTTATGGCGATTCTTAAACATATACTCTTTGTAATAAAATCAAAAAAAGGACCTCAACTACTAAACAACAGATAAAATCGTACCTCGAAGTATGGACGAGTTTTACGGGTTTATCAGATAGTGATGTTTGCTCGATTACTATTCACCAACGAGGCAAATAAATGAAAAAAATATTATAAGACATGATGGTCTAAGCGTTAAAGTTTACAAAAAAGTCATTTAACAGCAAGAAAGTGAGACATTTTATTTTCAAGCATGTCCGACCGTTTGTTCTACGCGCTCCCACAGTGCCACGGTCTGGATATATTCAAAGCTTAAAAAGACGCCGCACACGCAGACGAGAAGCATTTGGTGTCCAAACACCTGATTACGGAATGTTACCTAGCTCACTGTGAGATAACATGCTGGAGACGAAAATAAAAAAACCCCACAGCCATGCAAAACCACCGGGAACTCTAATAACACGAGGTAGTACGTAGGAGCGAAAAGGTTACATGCAAAAAAATAAAAAAGCACTCACCTTGACGGGTCCTAACTTTGTAAAGCTCCTTACAAAAAGCATGACAAGAAAATAAAACTCAAGTGGCAAAAAAATTTGGTGGCAATAAAAGACATTAAGTTTCGGACGATCTACAGGTATTTTTTGTAAAAAATTATAATTATCAGCATTATGTAAATAATTAAATTCAGTGGAAAATTCATGTCAGCTCCAGGTTGCGATACGTGACACGAAGCCAAAGAAAGTAAAGATCGGCGAGGTCATTACATCACTAAGCACTGCTAAGTATCTCGATAGGTGAACTATCAGCTGAAATAACAGTAGGTCGCAAATGGAAGTTAAAATAAATTTCCAACTTATTTAATAATGAAAGATCGACAAGGGATACTTGTGCACCACTATCTAGTAAAGCTTTGATACGAGAATTAGATAGAGTAATCTCTAAAAAAAAACGATTATTCAAAGAATTCAAAGTCATGTAACAATTACAATTCACCACATAAAAATAATCACTGTCGAAGCAGGAACGACCCGACGAAGTAAGCGAGCGAGGTGAAACAAACACCTCAACACAACAGGAAGTTCAACGGGGACGCAAACCTAGAACACAACGTGAAGAATTAGTAGAATGGGTAATTTACTATTGGTCTTCTAGACCAAGCTCACCACAAAGGACACAAAAAAAATCATTAAATATAACAAGAAAAACAATGAAAAAACTTACTTCGGGCGCCATTTGTAACGCTCCAATGGGAAAGGGAGCACTAACTGATCCTAGGACTGAGCCTAGGATAAGGAGAAATTTAATACAAATAAAAAAATAATTAAAACCTAAAGATAGTTTATTTTATAAATTATAAGTGTCGAAAATAGATAGCTGCGACAAAGATTAGTATAAAAAATAAATAGAAACTGGTTTGGGTGAAGTGACGATAATATAAAATTAACAAACAAATTTAAAGGTTAGAAAAGACGAAATTAAGGATTAACACAAAAATTTAGAGATTAAAAGGTATTTCAAGAATGATTTAAGTGGCGTTTCCGAATATTGGCCGAAAAAGAACAAACGTTCATGGAGCGCGCGGGCTCTTCTAGAATTTGGAGAAACAAAACCCTACAACAATTAATATCAAAGGGACCCTAAAAAAATACGCGTATTTTTTTATATCGAAGTTCCTAAGATGGGAAATTTAAATGCTTAAATCATAAAGAAACAGAACATGTACGCAAATATAAAAAATATTGAATGTAGTTTCTTTTTAAAATAACAAAAATTAGAAGTAACGATAGGCTTATCTTGAAATAGGGTGAAGCTAAAGATCTCGTAGCCGAAGTCTCCGGAGTCACACGCGTGCGTTGTACACAACGCGTGTAAGTATATGCGTTTCGCTATACGCGTGTGATTGCCCAATAATCATCCGAAGCTGTTTAGTGGACTACTTCTTCAGGGGGCAGGTGGACTAGAATAAAAAGATCTAATGAGTAACGAACGACAAGATAAACAGAACGGGGCGTAGCCGGGAAAGATCTTAATAAATATCAACTTACCCGGATCAAGCCGGTATTATTTGGTGCGAATACCACTAGGAAGTTCCTTCCTTTCGCTCAGCAGATAGAGTGACCGTGCACCCAACTATGCGAACTAGGTCACTGTTAAAACTGCAATTGTACTTGTAATTGCAAATGTACGAAGTCGAGAACAAAAAATATATCCCTTCGGTTACGAGACTGAAGCAACAATGTCAAAAAGAAACATCTTACATCCATGCCGAACAATCTGACAACAAATTCAAAATTTTAAAATTATAATCGAAACCATCAACAACGCAGGCCAGCAACTCTAACACACAAAAGAGTTCGACACCTAAAAAATAAACAAAATAAACGCGCGAATTTGAAGCGATTTTGTAGCGGTAACGCTACAATACATACCTATTATACTAAAACTGCTTTCAGGAAATACATGGAATGGAAACGGAAGAGCATAGAAAATTGTAAAAGAGACATGATCCTAGGAATAAGAATGTGTACAGAGACAAGTCATGAAGAACGAATTAAAGCTGATAAGGTAAACATTCATGTATCTCGATAAATCTTAATTTAGACTTAAGGCCAGTTAAATCATACTTAGTTATGTCAAATGTATGGAACTTGCAGTCTGAAATCTTACTAAGACTAGGACTAGATTTGTGATTTTAGTGCAAGTGGCCAATAGTAACAAGAATGGGAAATGACAAGTGTGATATTTTTAGATTAAAGAACATCGTTTAGCGCAGTTCAAAACTTTCAATAGTGAATGGAAATCTCAGTGTGCGAAAATAAAAGAAGATTTCTTAGCACGTAAACATGACGAGTTGTGTGAAGATTACAGGGACAACATCAGAGATTGGCTCCTCGAATGGTTTGTATACGAATATCGACGTATGAAAGAGCCCAGCAGGGCCCGTAATATGGCTACCTTTATCGCGGTGGACAAACGTGGTAAAAGTATCCAACACTGTCGAACTTACGTACTGGTCAAAAAGTGGCAGAATCCACGATTATCCACATCGATTACCACGACCATAAATCTGGGGTCCTTGTAAAAAAGGGTACAAGTTGACTAAACTCGTAGTAAAAAGGGTATATACATGAACGGAGTATACTATACTTACACCCTTTTTCACTTTATCTTCGGAAGACATACCATTTTTCACCAGGACCCCAGAAATAGGCCCACTGGTATGGCCAATTAACTCAATAAAAATTGTCCTTAGTCAAGATATAATATTGGCATTAATAGCTAGTGGTTCAACATTAACTTAATTAGAAAAGGGTCGAAATTTTAAGCTGCTAAGGAAGACGCCAACGAGCATGATCATTCTCATCCAGCTCTAGCCAGCCCCTGTACAAAGATCCTCACTTGGTCTGAGGGTGTTCTATACTGCGTTGACTGACCAGCGGTCTTTAGTCAAGATAAAAAAAAAAGATAAAAGGTGTTTATTTCGTAAGTAGGCCGCACGGGCACTTTTACACGTCAAAAATCTACCAGCGCTTCGCAAGAGACCATTGCTGAGAAGAAACGCCGCAAGAAACTAACTATAACAACATGGGAGTTATGGGAGACACCATATACACCAGAAGACATTTATCTGATGATATGATTAGGAAGTACTTACCACTTGCTAAACTCTAGTGGGAAGCCAGCTTAATGAAATAAACCATTACCAGTGAAAATACACTTTATTTATTATCCAAGGTATAAAACGATCAAGTTCTTCCATGAAATACCTAACGACAATGTAGGCGGTTCGGCTGTAATTTTACGGGGAGACATACCACCACCCGCAGAGTGGCTTGAGATGTACAAAGCTTATTTGGATGCTAAGAAAAAGAATGCAGGCAAATCACCTCAAGAGGTAAGTTTTTATCGTGCTTACGTAAAATAATAGCATTATTTTTACAATTGCATCGACATTTAGCTAATTAATTCAAATATCACATAAGGAATAGTAACGTAAACACACATTGATCACTTTCAGGCAACATTATGAGGTTGTTGTAAAAAGACAATAAAATTAACAGAACAAAACCGTTACAAAAAGACAAAATACAGAAATATATATAGTGAAGGTTCCTATAGTGTGTCTATACCTGCATGATTATGATTTTCAGCTTAAATTTGAAAAAATGGCAGCTAAAATGGAACAAATGAAAGCGAAGAAGGAATTACTAATGACCAAAAAAAGAGAAGAATTACTCAAAAAGAAACTTATGAAAAATCCAAATATGCATCCAGGGTATTGTTATCCTGAATCTAAACATACCAAAAATATATCCGAGGTTATTTCAAACTATTTTGAATAATTTAAAAATCTTTTTGTCTTGTTATATTTAAAATTATAGAATTGATAACAGATATGAAGACTTTTTTTTAATTACATGATACACTGACTATCTTTTTATTTAAATAAAAAAATATTTTTAATTGTAAAATCTGTTTCTCAGGCTTTACATGACTATCACAAAGCGTGGGACGACCTAGATGCTAAAGAAATTGTCGATGTTAAAGAAAAAAATCTAAGAGATCTAGATGTGGCCAATATGTACCAAGAAGTCAAAGAAGAAGTTATACCTGAAGTTGATGCAGATATGAGGTGCATAATTGAAAGGACTAATCATTGAATAAAATTGATGACACAAAATGCAAATAATATGGCGATTTCGCATAAATAATAATTTCGCATAATTACATCTTAATATCAAATATTTACAGGATTGAACTGAAAAAACTTAAGGTTGCTTTGAAGAACGATTACGAGAACGACGGCGAAACAATGCCTGAAGGAATGAAAGAGAAAAAAAAGCGTAAACAAAAAAAGAAAAAACTTCCTAAAGTTCCTGCTGACGAAGTAATTGTGGAAAAAATGGTGGTAAGAAAATGATAAAAATGGAGTAATAAATCAGTTTTTGATACAGGTTTAAATGTTAAAAAAATGTATACCCTCGTTCACGTGTACTTCTGTGTGTGTAACTACAGTTTCTTAATTTCCTTTAGTATTTGGCTGAAGAACACATTCTTAAAGAATACCCTCCAACTAAACTAAGAGATTTTCTTGGAGATCCTAATTTAGCAGGAGACAAATTCCGATGCTTAAATACGTGAGTCCCTGATATATACCTACCATACTTCACGTTACTTAGGGCCGTATTAATAAACTCATCTTGGCTGAGATGCCCGTCACAAGATACGTCAAAGTTAACGTCAAACCATAGAACACTGTCATTTTGAACGCATCTTGAGACGAGCATTAGAGTCGAGATCAGTTTATTAATACGGGCCTTAGACTGGTTAACTTAACGTCTGTCATGCATTGCAACCTGTGGCCTAAAAAAACTTGTATCAATTACTAAATATCACGTGTTGAAGGAAGCATAAGGTGATCGATCACTGATCATAATGATAGGAAAGCTGTGATTTAAAATCTATCGTTATCATTATCACTTCACTTTCGGGTCGCGAATGTTGAGATCCTTTAATCACACTACATACTTTGAAATGTCACCATAGTTTTTTATTTTTATTTATTGACATCAGCATTTTCCTTTCAGGAACAAGAGGTATCATTGTAAATGCCCATATTAAACGAAAATTATTTTAGTTTCTACAGAGTATTTTCTTTGCAGCTCGGGTTTACCATATGCTGGCGAAGTAAGGGACATCTGGTGGGAGCGGTGTCGTGAACTGGCGCTAGGTTTCCGCAGGGTTCTTTTGGTGGGACCCAATGGCAGTGGGAGAACTAATTTAGTTCGCGCAATGGCTACGCTAAATGGTTCGTGTGTTGAATGCTTTTCCGCATTAAAAGAGTTGAGTAAAATCAATAAACCTTCATTTATGAGGGGAATATCTTTGCAAGAAGGGAGGAGGTCCCGTGAGGATTACCCATCACCATAAAAGCACTATATGTGTGTGTGTGTGTAACTTTTAGTCCGATTCGAATTGAGCATTTCAGATGAAAATTGCATGACATTGTCATTGTTAGTCTAATTTTGGGTATAGATTTGGTCGTGTCACGTGCACGTAACACACGTACAGTCTGTGAGCACTTAGAAGCGGCTTCGGGTTTTACTTCTCTCTCACTCGTTCTTAATAAGAGCATATGAGAGCGAGTGAGAGACAAATACGAACCCGAATCACCTTCTAAGAGCTATCGCACTGTAATACACTTTATTTCTGTCGGATCATGATCTTAATAACGCTTTTGTGGTCAATGGTAAATCAGTGGCGGATTTACCAAAAATTAATAGGTTTGAGAACTTTACCTTAAAATTAACTACTGTTCACGTCCCTTGAAATTCATATGCCGTAGAAATAAATAAATATCAGGAGATAATCTCACACAAATTGACCTAGACCCAAACTAAGCTCTAGGCTTGTACTATGGGTACCAGGCAACTATAAACTTACTTATATAGTTAAACTAGCGACCCGCCCACGGCTTCGCCCGCGTGGAATGTATTATACATATAAACCTTCCTTAAGAATCACTCTATCTATTAAAAAAAACCGCATCAAAATCCGTTGCGTAGTTTCAAAGATTTAAGCATACATAGGGACAGACCGCGCAAGCGACTTTGTTTTATACTATGTAGTGATACATACTTGAATACATAGAAAACACCCAAAACTCAGGAACAAATACTCGCGCTCATCACACAAATATTTGCCCGTACTGAGGATCGAACACGGGACCGCTAGCATCGTAAGCAGGGTCCCTAGGCTGTCTGTCGCGTCGTCAATAAAGAATTTGAGACTGTGGTGCAGGTATATAATTACTCATTCATTGGTCATTACTCATATAGACTTAAGAGCAACGAAAACCGGTCACTGAAACTGCAAATATGTATGAACAGTTACACTGACTGGTTTAGTTTCATTGTCCTTGAATATGCGTTCCTAAATCCTGCGTAGACGCAGTCCTGTTCGAGCTGGATCCAGCGCAACTTGACGATAATCAGCTGTCCGCCGCGCGTCTGCAGCAGATAGTCGGCGCTGTAGTCGCATGCGCACGATCCGCACAGCCTGCCGTCATCAACCTCCGTCTAGTGCATCAGCTATTCTGTAGGAAGGTTTGAGAACCAGTTTTACTTCAAAAGTATTTGTTTTTCTTTGGCTTCTTAGGAAGTGTATAGGCTTGGCCGAATCTAGTCAGCCTAGGCCTATTCATTGCCTAATAGTACTACCAATACTACTATTACTGTTACCTACTTCTTTTGACTTGTCTACTCCATAATTGCAGCTACGAACGAAAAAAAGGCAAAAATGATTTTATTGTCACAGGTGGCAGAATCCCTTCTATCAGAGCCAGAATTGATTCGACAGTACCTTATTACTAAACTCTTTAAGGCCATAAATAAAACTGATAAAATAACAGTCATCGGTGAGTATTAATTAACAAACATCATTGGGCTACCTAGTCGACTAGAGTAAGTCAATGATTAAAAACTCCTAAAAAATATAAAGCTGTACAGGCGTACCATAACAACAGTATTTTTTCAGGAACCTGTTCAGACCCTTGGACGACTAAAACCGCAAAATTGCTAAAGCAGTTTCCAGAGATCATACTAATGCCGGACACGTCGTATTCAATTGTCATGCAGCTACTCACCACTTGGGTGGCCAGGTACGAAGGCAAGAGGCCTATGCCACGTCCAACATTGGACGTATTTTTCCTGATGTACCTAATAATGTTGATTATGTTTTAGCAACCACTCCATCCCCAATGACCTGGACGTCCACAGCCTGGCCCACATGCTTCGTGGATACTCCTTCCGCTTCATTGAGGAAGTCCTGAAGCACTTTCTGGAGCCGGCACAAGTTGTGCGGTAAAAACAAAAAAGGCATAATAGAGAATAGAGAATCAGAAGGTTTAAGATGTGAAAAAGAGGCTCTAGTCATCATTTGCCGTCATGTGATTGTGTGTGTGAGTGGGTAATTGATTAGTGTTGAAAATGCTCTGGCAGATTTTTTTTAACTTGCGAGCCTAAGCTCTAATAAGTACTAACGATTAATAGCAAGTTGACATTGACTTTGACTTTCGAATGGTCATCGAGGAGTGAAGGTGAAATATACGTAAAACCATGTATGATACGTCTGTTTAAGGGGTTCGGTAGGTTTAGAACACGTTGTCAAGTGTTCTTTCAAAAGGCAATTCGAAAAAGTGACGTATAACATTTACGATATTGTCAAACAAAACAAAGTGAAAAGGTACAAAAGCTATCATCTAGGTAGTTCACTATATTTTCATTTCGTCATGCTTTAACTAATATAGATCGAAAAGGCCGAAGTAATTCACAGGTTCAATTTAGTGTATGTAATTGCAGGACGGCAGCTCACGGCTTGTTCGCTACGGACATCTTGGAATTCGTGCTGAGTACTGGTGTGGAGAAAACTGTAAGATCCATGCCATATATAACGAAAATTCGCGTAGCGCGTCTTCATATTTCTTAGTTCTTTCTCATGTCTGCTTTGGCGTAGAAACACAGATCACAAAGAGGAATTTCAAGCATCTTTTTAAACTTGGTGCTGTACCTACTCATTGTTAGATCGCAAGTTTCATGTGTGACCATTATGCACCCGGTGCGAGCTTCCATAAATACGCTCTTGATAAATTATATGTTATCTACTTGGTCCTGGTTGGTATTGTCTGCGCTCTTCCAGGGTATACCCCCTTCCAGGGTTGGCTCTCTGTGCCTGGACACCGCTGGTAGCGCGTAACCTTAAGGGTCTTGATCACACCGTAACTAAGCGGTGTGATCGAGACCCTTAAGGTTACGCTTCACGAATATTGAATGGCATAGCAAAGCTTGGTTTACTATCGCACTTGCTGAAACTATACCTGTTCAAAAATAACAAATCAATTCATGAATTAATTGGACTTTCAAGCTTCCAGCAACTCTTTTAACCACCAAACCTTAACATGTTTTTTGTTTGAAATTGAAATCTATTAGAATCATTTTTTAAACTCAACTTTAATCAACAGGATTATGAGAAATACCTTAAATGGTATTCAGACTATACCGTCTGGGGCAAGAGGGAGAAGAAGCAACTGGAAGAAGCGCGGCAGTTCGCAGCGACGTTGCTGAAATACGCAAACAAGAAGAAATAACTAGCACGTCACGAGCTCTCTCACCGCCGTACGATCAGAGACATTTTATAAATAATTAACGCGCTCCTTTTTCAAACTTGTGACGTAAAAAAAATCGTAACACTTGCCTATATCAATCACTAACTGTGAGTCGTGTAGAAGTAAAACAAAATTCGATTCCTCTTTATGTCCCCAAGCGATATTCAAAAACTTATTTAAGATCCACCTCCGAAATACATTTCAATTGATTTTTTACGTACAAGCTTTATAGTGTTACAAAGAAACCGTAACAGAGCGTGACAAATTAATTAATATTAAAGAGAAAATGAAGTCCAATTCCATCAATTTTAATTTAATTAAAGTGTTACCAATACAACTATATGAACCTACCCGTAATTCTAATCGAATAATACTTCTCATAGGCAGGTACGTACTTAAAACTAAGTAACCTTTGTTTTCGTACTGCGGTACCCGTCGTATCTCAAGATGAACCAGTGATCACTGAAGTTAACTACGACGCACATAACAAACCAGTGAGTATGAAGGGGAAAGGGTTAAATAGATACCATGTTTACAAAATAGTTAATCTGATGTTAAAAAGATTTGTGGGCGTTGATCCTCGCCTGTCCAGTGTCCGCTCGTCAGATATTATAGATAGATTAACCATTATGGCCGAACCCTATATTCAAACCACGGACAGATAGGCTTACTTCGGATTAAAATGTGACACATTTTGTATGGGCAAATGTCAAAAACCCGAAGTAAGCCTTATCTATCCGCGGTTTGAATAAAGGGTTCGCCCGTTATCTGTTAGTAACACCCATGTCATAGATAAAATGACAAACAGGAGGGAGTTAGAATTGTTAGCTTCATCTCGATAGTCAACGAATGTACAGTATTCCCAGCTTCATAGTCAGACCTAGGAATATACGGGGCAAAATTAAATGACAGCTAGGGATTGCCTGTATCGACAAACACAATTTTATCGATTTTTTATCTTTATTTTATCACTCCAAGTTTTGTTTGTAAAAGTATTTTATTATAGAAAGTATGCAAATGAAACAGAATACCAACATAATTCTGGTTATTCTTTATTTTAAAAAGATTTTTTAACCTTCACTCATCATCATCACTATTTTTTTCATCATCATCGTCATCATGTCAGCTGAAAGACGTCCATTGCTGGATATAGGCCTCCCCAAGGCTCTCCACTCAGACCGGTCTTTTGCTAATCGTTACAGGCGATCCCTAGCTGTCATTAAATTTTTCCCCATATATTCCTAGGTCTGTTCATAGCTTTCACTCTATATTTGTCATAGAAAAACGAAGATTGCCGATAGCTATTAGAAAAGGGTAGCACTATGTATCAAACTTGTTAGCAATTCTGTTTTGAAAAATTGTCCGCCCAATATCACCCCTTTCACCCTTGGCTTTAGCAAAACTAAAACTGTTGATTTATAGACTAGTATAAAAATAAACAACTTTTTACGACCACTCTGCTAGATAAGCTGGTGAAATGGTCACAATGTCCGTGCAAATGATCGCCAGTGACCACCCCAGGGGGAGAGGGCAGGGGGCTAATATTAGCGATTTTTATCAGCGTCCAAACGCGGGATCCACTGACTCGGCGATTTTATTTCTTTATTGCGGAAAAATGCTAACTTTCAGTTGGTTGGGTCGGTGTAGGGTGACCAAGTTCAAGTGACAATGTCTTTTATTTAAATACAGTAGGGAAGTATGTACGTGTTACAGTTGTACCCTGGGAACTAATGGCCGTATTAATAAACTCAGCTTGACTAAGATGCCCATCTCGAGACACGTCAAAGTAAACGTCAACCAATAGAAAGCTGACAATTTTGACGTGTCTTGTGATTGACATCTCAACCAAGATGAGTTTATTAATACTGCCATAAAACTTGTCAAAACTTGGGGGTAAGAGCTTTGTTGAGAAGCTAAATATTCGTGTATCAATACGGCCCTTAGTTCGGACCGTACCTACTAATTAACTAATATTAAGAAAGTTGCCGTCGAAATAAACGTCAAGTCATAGAAAAGGGTACCCATTACTTTATCGAAACACCTTTCAACGAACTCCGTATAATAACGAAGAATTTTCATTCCATCGAAAGGCATTTCTCGCCCCCTTCGAACCGAACCTACGTAATGAATAGTTTCAGCAGCATTCGATGAAATTTAATTCAATTAAATAATACAATCAATGAAGTGAAATTCGCTAAAATTATGGGTTACGCATAGAAAACTGTCATTTCTGACGCATCTTGAGACACCCGTACAGGTATCTCACTAAATATTAGTTTCTGAATACAACCCTGAAATGTCACTTAGTGTTCAGTTGATTAGGTAAGTACTAACTGTCACAGTGCCATAGGTAAATACATGAATCGTCCAAGCTCAAGAAATCAGGCAAAGCATTGAGTCGTCACTTCCTGTTTACGTGTGTGAGTGACGGTAATGGGAGAAAAAGCGAAAACCAGTATTCTTTAACACATTCACCGCCAGCCGCTACGCTGTAGCCTATAGCAGATTTTTTCCGCTATGTAGCTAAAGGTTGCTACAAATAGTGAACACGACTATTGGGTCGTTGGCGCTGATTCGCACTGCTAGATCAAGACGGTATAAACTCAAAATCATTGTTAGTTTTGTTTCAAGCTCAAAGACGTTGTATTAAAGTTGATTATAAAATACAGTTGTATTTTGAGTTACCACTCTTTTGGCAGTGAGATGTGTTAAGTAATGTAATGGTGTCCTGCCGTTTGACCAAAAGTCATTTGGAAAAATTACACTTGACAAACAACGTCTTGCAAAAAAATGTTAAGTCAATTGATCATTTTACTACTAGTCATTTTACAAATGACTTACTTTTCCAAATGATCAACAGTTAATTTTACATTTTACGAGTAAGACGAATCAGGTCATAACCGACTCGGATAGGTTAGGTTAGAAGGCAAAGGCGGGAGCTTGGCTCCCGCCTTGGCCTTCGAGGTTGTTTTTTTTTCTGCCCAGAAATAGGTAAACTAATTGCTAAATGATCAATTGCTAAGTGAGTTTTTGTAAGATGATACTTTTGTCAAATGTCTCGTTTGCCAAATGATCATTTGGTGAAACGTTGTTTGTCAAATGACCATTTGTCAATAATTTTTTGGTCAAACATTAGTGAACCTAATGTAATACTATTTCCCATATTTTTCAATTTTCTGATAATCGATGCCCCGTTGTTTTCCCGACACCCATTTCATATAACGTTTTCGCAGAATTTTCGTTTCGAACGAATCCGTGTTGATTTCGTAGGGTAGGTTAGGTTAGACTTGTAACCATCACAAGATACCCTGAAATCAACTCGGATTCAGTAGAAAATAAGTAGCTTTCTATAAAACAAAAAAATAGTGGGCTTGCTACCTGTCACTAATACACCTTAGCCTGGGAAACATCTTAGCCTACTTGTGCAAAATGTGGTTACAGAATTATCAAGAAGTTTTAAGACTTGTTGGTAATTCTTAAGCTCTGCCTACCCCACTCTGGGAATGAAGGCGTGTGTTTATGTATGTATGTGAGTTTATGTAAGTAAAGAAGTGTCGGTAAACCGTGATAACCAACAAAATAATTTTCATATCTATCTGAATCTTTTATTATAATCCGCCGCTATCATGGCCACCCTATCGCACCCTTTTAATATTCGTGCCCGGTCCAAATTAATTTGGTCCGTTTAAATATTGCGCGTAGTAATCGGCCGACCGCCTTGTTACCAGAGTTTACATTCGCTTTCCTCGTACCTATTTAACGCTTAAATAACAATCAACGAAGGTTTAAATTTAAACGAGTACCTATTAGGTACCTTAGTATTTTGGAAATCGAGCTGATAATTAATAGTTATTTGTTCAACAAGAGAGCAAAGTTGGTTTTTGCTGCGAGTGATGATTCAAAGATACGAGACGTAAAAAACTTTGGTCTCGTGTGAGACATACAACTTTTCACCTCAGCAGCGAGAACAACAAAGCGTGAAGCTGGTAGGGCCAACGCAGGTCTTCCGTTGTGACCATTTGGTTAATAGACGACTAAATAACGACACGATCGCATATGCATCAATCACAAGCATTTTTGCAAAATACTAATAAAATAAAAAGTGGAAAAAATAAACATGAAACAGTTAAAACCTGTCACTCAACTTGATAATGCCGTAGTGCAAACAACTTTATACAGCTTTATGTAGTCTGTGGCTTTAAAAAAACCTAACTAGGCCTTGTCTCTGGCTATTGGATACAATAATCCCGCTATTTTTGAAATGCGTTCTGAAACTTCCCCGCGGTTTATGTCACGAAATTAAAGATTGTTAAAACGATAACAACATTATGTAGATACATGATAAACTTCTTATTTTTCATTAATTTTGTCTTCAAAACATTAAATAAATAGTATTTTTCGTAATCGTGTTATAATAGAGAGCTTTTTAGTCGAGTACCGTGTTTAGGCCACGAAGCTTGCTGAGTGGCCTAAGTAAGGTACGAGATTAAAAAGCTTAATTATGACACTATTGTGAACAATACTTTTTGTACGAGTTCATTAAAATTAATAATGTAAGTCATTAATACGAGTATATAAGAAAACTAAAAGTAGATTTTTGACAGATGATGCGACGCTGCTACGTTCCGAAACGCCACAGATTGGCAATTTTGTATCGGATCGAGGCTCCTTAAACAAGGACACATATGGAAATCCGAAGATCTATTTTCAAAATTTTTTCGGTTGTCTAGAGCGTATCGAAATAGTTATTTCGGTTGTTTCTGAAGTAACAACGATGAAAAGAGTGACGTTGCAGTATTCTCTATGAAATCTTTATGAATGATGATTTTTATTTCCACAGAGAAAACGTAAACTTCTTGGCTTTTAAAAGAAAAGTTATCACACCACCGTTTTTTTTAATGTCCTGGATACAGCAGCAAGTTTAAGTAGATTTTTGACAGATGACGCGATGCTGCTACGTTCCAAAACGCCATACAATATTGGCAAATTTTGTACCGCATCGAGTCTCCTTAAACAAGGGCACATATTATTTAAATACGAAGTTCTATTTTCAATTTTTTTTCGGTTGTCTAGAGCGTATTGAAATAGTTATTTCGGTTGTTTCGGAAGTAACATAGACTATTCAACGATGAAAAGAGTGACGTTACAGTATTCTCTATGAAATCGTAATACAAACATTTTAATCGACGAGTACAAAAAAAATATATTGTACCTACTGTATAAAATAGTTATAATAAACACAAACTTTAACAGATAGTTTTATTTGCAATTTTACGGTTATGTGTGCATCCGAACGTGCGTTTCTTTTTGGGCCTACTATGTGTGGAATTTGAAAATCGAACTTCGAATCAAGTTGTTTCTATCTCTCGCTTTTTTCCTATCGAAGTGAAAGTGACAGAACAAAGTGAAGTTCAATTTTTTCGAATGTTGTGAGTAGCCCCAGCACTGCTCACGGCATTTAATTTTTTTTATTTAAAAGCTACTTTGCCTCTCGCTCGCAGCAAAATTGAATTTTGCTCACTGTGTTTAAGCAGCAAAACCTGCTTGTTTGAGCTGCTGAGGTGAAAACGTTTATTTTTTGACTAAAATCCTTTTTTTGTAAGAAAATTGTGAACCGCGTAGCTCTTAAAAAAATCCACTCTAATTTAGCTCCGGGCGATAACGTTTCTCACCCCATCAAGTCCGATTTCCACGATGTTTGCATATGTTGTAGTTGTTATAAAAACTAGGTTGTTACAAAACCTAGTTTTTTTCTGTTTTGTGAACCCACTGACTGCAAAAGAGAAACACTACCTACTTTATTATCTGAACATAGTGTGGTACGAGGTATGCGGTATGCTATTTCTAGATGGTTTTAGCTCTTCGTGCCTGATATAAAAACGAACTTAACCTATCAGTACCGTAAAATGGGGTGACTTTAGAAACGCGGGGCAACTTTGATAATTTTTTTAATCGTCGATTTTGTGGAATTGCTAAGTTATTATTTAGCTCTTTCGCGAAATTACTTTCATATGTCTCATATGAGAGCGCAAAATGTTGAAAGTGGAAGTATTTTCAGACAATTTGGATTTAAAAACTTCAAAACAAGAAACCCCTAATTTTTGGCATGCTTCAGGGGTGACTTTGATATTGTGATATAAGCACAAGGATAATCAAAGTAGCAGCTGCGTAATTATTTTTTTCTAATAAGCCGTCTATCGTAGTCTGCCTCAAGCTGCTTTAAGTTACTCCAAATAAGTAGTCGCTAATATAATATTTTTAATAATTTCTTTAACGATTAAATGCGGGAGCTACAGAAGATTTATTTTTAAAATTAATCAATCTAATCCCATTTTACGGTAAGTCTATTGGGAACGAAATTCCCATTAGTTCAACTGGTAAAACTACTCGGTAAGACTACTGAGATTATTGGCAAAATATTCAAAAGTCGTTAAAATCGTACTAGGTTTAAAAGGAGAAATACGCTAGCACTTATTTTGAATTTCTTAGCTTCACGATCCTCTGAAGAAAGCCATGAACACTATTACACTATATTGAACAATTTCGCGAAAAAAATGCTTGCACTTCAAAATCATCTTAAGCTATGCGGAGTTTCCACGAATATTAAATTAACATAATTCATGTTCATATGTTACGAAAACGTATTGAATAAACTAGATAAGTCTCGATAAATTAGACAAACGTCTTCTAGGCGTATCTTTACTTGCCCTATTCAAAGTAGACTTAACTAGAATAAGCAGACGACTTTTTTTTAATAGAACACAATAAAAAATAAAATTTGGAATGCGTTCACATGGAAACAATATGACAGAGCAAGCACTGCAAGACTTCGGGTATTTAAGAGCTGGGCCTTTATTCTAAGGATTCTAGGCAGTGTTTGGTAAAAAGCTTAGATGAAGTACCTACCCTAGATCTGACACGAAAATGACAAGATTGACGGAGATAGTTTAATGGACTTCTCAATCAGAGAGACAGAGATAGTTAATTTTGTCTTTGTTTGTCATAGACGCGTTTGTCATAGACATTCAGGTGTGTGGCAGGCAAACCGCTGTCATTTCAAATTGTTGTCGTGAACGCATGGGTAAAAGAAAATGTAAGCCAGGAATTTTGTTTTCAAGTATCAACTATTTGTTTGACGATAGTAGGCTTGTGTCATGATTGTATTTTATTTATAAAATGGTGCAATGTAGTGTAATCGGCTGTAAAAGCCGCAGTGACGAAAATCGGAGAACGTTGCTTTTCATACGTACGTACCTAAGTACAGTATTTTGCCTTTTACCAAGGTGATTTCTGTGTTTTAAACGCGGGAAATACAGCAACGAATCTGAACAACGTTAAAAAACACAAAAAATCGCTTCAAAACAAATAGATTATTGCAGTACCTATTAACCACCAACACCACCACAATATATTAATTTTTGGTGTTATGTGAGATTCATTGTTTTATATAATGCTAGGTTAAGTTTATTATTGTATAATACATACATACATACCTTCACGCCTGTTATCCCAGAGTGGGCTAGGCAGAGCTACAGAATTACAACTAGAAAAAAGTATAATATCATTAGCAATATTTAAAAAACGACTTACTGTTGAGTTTCTTGCGGCATTTCTTCTCAGCAGTGGTCTCTTGCGAAGCGCTGGTAGATTTTTGACGTGTAAAAGTGCCCGTGCGGCCTACTTACTGAATAAACATCTTTTATCTTTTTTTTACACTCAGATTGCCACTATAATAAAAGATTATCAATATTAAATTAAATTAAAAATTAAAAAGAGTTCCTCATAAATGGCGGAACCCTTGAAGTGCGAGTCTGTCTCTCACTTGGCCTGTTTTTTCCAGTAACTACGTTCTTAATTATAATTGGCCATGCGTGAGTAGCACGTTTTGATACTTCAATCAACGAAGTACAAACAAAAACAACAAAAGTATTGGAAAAATATTTATTGTCAATTAAAATCACATAAATTTACATTAAACAGGTATAAAAATAAGAAATTGTTTGTATATCCTATAAACAGTTGAAAAATTGTACAAGGAAGGAAAATAATTAAGCGTTTTTAAATAATTTAATGAACATTTTCCGATTATAATTATATTTTTTATCGATGTTCATAAGTATTATTTTATTTTGGTTATTTTTCCTCCAAGTTTCCGTACATTACCAGTCTAATAAGTAATCAAATTAAAATACGGTCAGTGAGATCAGTCAAGACATACCATAATAAATACGGCGGCGTTGTGTAAAAATACATATAACAAATTTACACTATTCAGTGCTTACTTTAAAACAGTCTTATTCATCAGACTTGAATCTTTCATCATAGCATCTTATCCCGTTAAGGTATATTTCAAAACCTGTGACTAGAAGTCTCTTTTACGGTCTCAACCGTAACAGAAGGATTCGCTGTATGCGGTAAACCTTCAGGATTCATCCGTCATACACGTTTAAATATACATACATTGACATTTGACGTTAAACATAACATAATGTCGTCTACTTCTCTCTCACAAAAACTGATATCAAGTAGAGGTTAAGAACCAAACGCCTAATCAACCCTAGAAATTCAATCGACAAGAAAATGGATGAATATATTCTAAAATATCTGTAACAATAACTTTAAATACTATTAAACAGACAGTCAGATTTGCAGCTTTTATTCCAACACTAATGGCCGGACACCAGGTTTTAACTTTTTTTTCTTGTAATTTCAAGAGTATAATAATAACTAATAAGTGATGTGGTCGTCTGACGGCCGAACCCTATATTCAATCCTAGGATAGATAAGGCTTACCTCGGGTTAAAATTTGACATTTGCCCATACAAAATGTGTCAAATTTTAATCCGAAGTAAGCCTATCTGTCCGCGGATTGAATATAGGGTTTGGCCGTAAATCAAAAGGGTGCTTGTCTTTTTTTGTATTTTACAAGCTTTTATTTAAATTGCAATGTATGTATGTACGGGTCAAATATTGCAAGTTTATTGTCAACGGAATGGGTTGAATTTTGGACCACATATGTATGAAAACCCGATGACAATGCAATATTATGGTATCTAAGAGCTGATCTGATGATGGAGTCGGAAGATGGCGACAGGATCTACGCTCTTCTTACCGTAGATCCACAATCCAGGACTCAATAGTTTGGTCTTGATAAGCAGATAAAGATTTTGCAAAAAAACGTACAGTCGGCAGCAAAAGCTTGTCCGAAAAAAATATTTTTTTTACAGAAAGTTATTCCTACAACAATGACATGAAAAAGAGAGATATAAACATCTACCTCTTCAAGGTCTCTTTGGATAAAGACGATCAAAGATAGACTATCTATACTCCCTCTAACGAATCCGTTAGAGGGCGCCACCGCTGCATTAACAGACCAGGACAAAACATTATTTTACAACACTGAACTCAAAAAAAGACCTTTGCTATCCAAGCCTCTATGTCCAGCAGTGAGCGTCTATGATAGTAATATTGTGAATTATTTTGACACCACAACCATCTGGATTTTTAAGACAGACACCACGGTACAATACGCCAGTGGTGGCGATTTCTTTTAATGTGGAACTGCACGGTTAACTTTATCAGTACAAAATATAATCTAAGAATTAATGTTACCTTTTCTTTATTTGCTGTATTAGAGCGGGTAGCAAATCGTGTATTATCTCGCTTTCGCTCGGTGCAAATTTAACGTATGAGACCACTTTGAAATGGGATAACCGACCGACAAAACGGGCAAGTTCATATCCCCTCTGAATAAATAAACGAAAAAAATACTTTACCAAAATAAAACTTGAGAAATAATGTTAAGCTAACCGTGCCGTCAACACTATTGTACTAATATTCCCTCAAAATTTTACACTGAGCATTGCACTTAGCGAACCTCCTGGGCCTGCTGGAAACAGCCATGGACTCGATGTCTAGTTTGGCGAGGTCCTCCCGCTTATTGGCGCCGGCGCGGACCGCGGGGAGGTCCTCTTTGTTGATGACGGCAGCTTGCAAGTAACCAAGCAGTTGGGGCACGTGCTCTTCGATTATTTTCTCACGCTCCTGCGCCACTTCTTTGTCCCTGGTAGGTGGAAACAGAAAGATGTCAAGCCATTGTCATATCGTTACTACTTTAGAATAAACTCTTATCTGATATTTCGAGATGTATTAGTTTGAACTTAATTCACTCATAGTTTATGTTTAAAATGTTACGTCACAAAATCTGAGATACGAGGTTTTTTCAAAGCAATGACGCTATATTGGGAGGGTGTTCCTCGGAATCCCTAATAACGTTTGTCCTAAGCTGGTTTTCAGCCGAGTGATAAATATTCATGTTTTCCAATAATACCTGCGGTTAGGTTAGGTTAGGGATCTATTATAACAGCCCCCTGATGTGTTCCAGGATGCCCTCAGCGGAATAGGCGAGCAAATTGAATTACCGTCTGATTATGAAAATAACTTAATTTAACACCGTATTGAATTTGCTAGTACGCGGTATTGCTCTATTTCCGAATATATGAAAAAAACCAGAAACCTCAAGATCAGATCTCGGCGGGGGTGACCCATGTTTACGTCATTAATGTCAAGTGTAGATATTAATATAGATACACATTAAAAACTAAAAAAGACGTGTGGCACTCGGGGACTGCCGCGGTAAAGCTATTGCATGTCGTACAAACGCACACAACGCAGTGTCGAAGACTGCCGAACTGAAACGACGTTAGACGATGCACGGCCTTCAAGCCACACCTCCTTGCCCGTCGGAGTGGGGAGCGTGAGGTTTTTTCGTTACGGAATTTCTGGATTCGGTCCCCGCGCTCAAGGCCCGCGATAGAAGCTATGCAATAGCTTAATATTAAATTAAAAATAATCGGCATAGTCAAAATCGGAATAATCTTTCTTCTAATTATTTATTACTAGCGACCCGCCCGCGGCTTCGCCCGCGTGGAATGTATTATACATATAAACCTTCCTTAAGAATCACTCTATCTATTAAAAAAAACCGCATCAAAATCCGTTGCGTAGTTTTAAAGATTTAAGCATACATAGGGACAGACAGCGCAAGCGACTTTGTTTTATACTATGTAGTGATTATTCGCTTAATTCAAATCGAGGGGCTACAATACTAACACAACAGAAAAATAGAATAATGACGTTGTCATGATGTTTCACTCAGTTGAATAGGCATTCTTAAACAAATTTATTACCTGTCTAAAGAAGTTTGATATCATATCACTTGATTAATTTTCATAGTAGAATATGGATATACATATTATTTAAAGAGGTTTGCTAAAAAGCTTGCTATAAAATTCATTTTTTTTTATGGCGACGTGAAGATCGTAGCAGAAAGGCAGCCTAAATAAAACAATTTCATTAGTTATTAAATTACACCACATCTACCATTAAATTACAAGGTATGTCCACGTTATGCAAACTCTGAAAACAGCTCACCCCTGCCGAGCTCTGCTCATGATTTTGCAATGTAGAGATAATATGCCCCCGAAAAATAGAATTTCTGCCGTCATTGATAACTCACCAGGCCTTTTGACAGTCCCAAACAGCCTGCACGCGCGCCTCTTCTTCGATCCGGGTCTTCTCTCTCCTGCGCGCGTTGTCCTCTATCTGGCGTCTCAGCTCTACCGAGTACTTCTTCGAAATCTCTTTCTTCTTGCGTTCCTTCTGAGCTTCTTCTTCATTGCCCGCGGCTACTTTAGCTTCAGTCTAGAATAGAATTTGCATAAATAGCAAAAGTGAGTGTAGGTGAGTTAACATGTTTGTTACACGTTTACGCTGAAACGGTAAGCTGCTTAAGCTTAACAAAAAAGGCTGCTCCCGTAGGATGTAGGAAAACTAATTCCACGCGAACATGGGTGCGGGATATAGAAGCAGATGCTACAAACTGGCAAAAAATAAAAACTGATTTGACGTATGAAATTTTTTATACTCATAAAATTGATCGATATAATCTGTTAATACCTATAATATTAATTGCGCTTTTTCAGACAAAAATGTTTGTCTACATGTGCATGTCTCCAAAGAAGGGGTAAAATTGTTCACCAATTATCGCTTCCCAAACATTTTAACGCAAAAAATCATTTGGGCAAACATTTACAATCTTTTTTTTCAAACCAAATGTTAAGCAAACGTATGTATCGTCATTATTACGTTAAAGTATCTGGTTATTTATAAAAATCACTAATTTTGATTTGGTCAATTTATTCGGTTAGGAAATGTAAGTACTAAATCAAAACAAAATAAGTATGTCAAATAACTGGCATTGGATATACATATATTATTATTATTTATTACTTAAAGGGTTATTTTTTCAATTGAGCCAACAGGTTACTTACTCTTTTTTTTATCGCCTTAGACTGTATATTATTATTATTTATTACTTAAAGGGTTATTTTTTCAATTGAGCCAACAGGTTACTTACTCTTTTTTTTTATCGCCTTAGAGCCCGTGGTTTGATCAGTAGTTAACTCAACTAAACTGTTAAAATTCGAAAAAGCAATCGAACATTTTATATATGTATTTCCTTGAGATTTAACCATCAATTACGGTTTTTAACTATTAGTTAGTTTAACTACTGATTATTATTTTTTACATCTTTAATATTTGAGTAGCTTAGTTTTTTTTTTTAGTTTACTACTGATCAAATAACAGGCCCTTATGCAAGTATATCGCGGCAAATTTCCGTAAACAACTGTTCTGGCTGTCGCTGGCCCCTGCAGGGGCTTCGCGTGCTGTTTTGAACACAATTCAACCTAACCTTCGTCTTCGCTACACACGTCGTCGTTCCGAAGCTCAAATCTCACAGTTTATGCGAGATTTGACCAAAAATTTTGAATGTCGAACAAACCTCCTTCCGGAATTTAAGATCCAGGACCTTCTGCTCCTTCTCCTGCTGAAGGTGGATGTTCATCTGCCGGGTCAGCGCCTGCTTGGTGTCCTCGCGCGTCATTTCCGCCTTGCGCTTCTCGGCCAGCTGGTCTTGCAGGTTCTTCTCAACGTACTCCTGCTCTTGCAGCATTCTGATGATGTTGCTCCGTTCTAGACTCTCCTCCTAACAAATTTAGGACATAATATTATAGAGTTGTCATCTGCACGGGTAGCACAAGTTGTATCAATGCGTCTCTATCGTTACCGACTAGATAAAAAGGGAGTTCCGAGTGACAACCAAGTCGCGGGCAACTTGTGATAACAGTGTTGTTCAATGTTGAAGGACATTTCCAGTAATCAATATAAGCTAAGGAACGCCTACACACTATTGTATTGTATGTATCTACAGAGTACCACACTCAGATTTTACACTTTTCATGGAACGCCTTGAGTTAGCCTTGACCATCTTAACTCCTACTAATAATCCTTAATTCTCTGTTCGTAGGCAGTTTTACTTGTGGGAGGACCTTGTGCTGGGTCCGTCCGGGTTGGTACCACCATCTTATCCATTAACCTACCGCCAAGCAGCAGTGTTGTTTGCATTGTTGTGTTCCGGTTTGGGGATAAGACAGCCGGTGAAATGACTAGCATAGAGGCATTCCATCTTAGCCTCAGGGTTGGCAGTGCATTTGCAGTCTTGTGAATGCGAATGTTTATGGGTCACAGTTTCCACTTACCATCAGGTGGCCTGTCTCCTCGGTTGCCTTTCTATGCCATAAAAAAAAAAAAAAAAAGTTACCGCTACAAAGCGGAATAACGCTGGGATCGGGGCTGGGATTCTGTCGTAGTTTAAATAAAAAGGACGAGATTCTGTCTCAATTCCTCGAAATTATGTTTAAAACTACTTGTATTATTATTTCTATAATGTCTGAGAAGAGCATAGCATATGCCTCGGCGGAACCGGGATTGCTTGACTAGTAGTTTAGTTGGCCTCGCCAACCTTCGGTCCGCTAACTGCCGAGGATAGATGAATTGTAGAGAGCGCGGAATTGCATATGTAGTGGTAATGTGTGCTTACAGGCATTCTATATTTAAATTTCCTCTACTTCAGCATAAAAAGAGGTTTGTTATATATCAAAGAAGTAAATACAAAAATAATGTCAGTATCAAGTTCTAAATGCTTTTTACGTTGCACTAAAATATTCTTACGTCTTATTTTATTGTATTCTCACAATTTTCAGAATAATTTTGACTGGGCCCGTACGACTATAACTATAAACAAAACATTACCCTTGGACAGTTGGTAAGTTAAAAAGACAAATTTCAACAAAAACGTGTAGACTTTCCTTGGTTATATATTTTATTAACTAACGGAAAGATTTAGGCAACATATAACACGATATCCCGGGCGAATAAAACTTATTCTCTATTATACTGATACATCCTGATAATACCCGACGGTATCAAGTTGGCTTACCTCATCAGCCATTATTTTGGCAGTAATCCTTTCGCAGAGCTCTTCCTTCTCTCTCATTCTGCGTGCTGTCTCAGCCTTACTGTGAAAAATAAAAATGACGACTTATCTAAACCTGACGTGGAGCCCTTTTCAAGATGCATTTTTTTAATAAATATATTTATTATTCTGTTGAATTAAATATCCAAATATACATGTACATACATACAAATTCAATCAGTTGTTTGTTTAGTGGAATCATCTTGCCTGCTGTTCACCTAAAATACCAAAAGAGCGAAGGCGCGAAATAACTAGGGTTTAGATAACGGAGGCAACCCTAGCGCACATTCCAATGACGTTGCGTCACCCGCGTCCAATAGGAGCGGTAAGCATCGATAGCGGTGGGAACGCCCTCCATCCATACACCTGGTGTATCTGTTACGTAGTAACTTGTATATTATAATCTGTGACTATTGTAGGGCCATTACCAACTGACCGTCGGGGCAATAAATCATTTTATCGGAGTCTCTCGCTTGTACTCGTGGAGCTTATGGCGAGCGTAAGGGATACCAGATAACGCTGATACTACACGCATCCCTTACGCTCGCCATAAGCTCCACGAGTACGAGCGAAAGACTCCGATAATAGTACATTATTATTGCCTAGGCAGTGAAGCAGGCAATTGCGGGCCGAGAATTGGTATAAACGGACGAGCTTGCGAGTCCGTTTAAAAATACGAGGCCCGCAATTGCCGTTCCTGCCGAGGCATATATAGTGCTTTTCTCAAAAATCGAAAGATACAAATCGCATATAAACAGAAACTTCACGTGAAATAACATCACTCTTTACCGCCTTTATTTTTATGACAAGGAGAACCGCAAGCTTTTTTAGAAAAAAAAAACTCAACCTATTCCAGACACAGATAAAAAAGTTACGTTTCGAATAAAATAAGATGTATAAGACTTGTGCCCTCATTTTATTATGACCGTTTTCACTTTTTTAAAAGTTACAAACTCAATAACAATGAAATTTGTATGCAACATTGCGGGCTTGTGTAGCGAGCACGCAATGTTTTTTTTTTATTTGGAACTGTCTGTAAACTATGTACTTCGCGTCTCAGTATGGAGTTAGTAATGTCAACTATTCCGGTAATTTTTGAGAAAAACTATTTATTGCCCCGACGGTCAGTTGGTAATGGCCCTACAATAGGCGTTAATAACTGACACGGCGGCGGTGCGGTCGGAGACGGCCTGGCGCTGCTTTTGCAGCTCGATCTCCTCCTGGACGCACACGGCGCGCTGCTTGAGCCGCCAGGCGTTGCGCGCCTGCGCGGACGACACCATCTCGCGCCGACACTTCTCGTTTTGCACGCGTTTCGCCTCCATTTCCCTGGGGACAGAAACGGGTAAAATTTAAAAAACCCTGGCAGCCGTGCTGTGGACGGAACAAGGCGTTATTCTGTTTATTTTACTAACACCTTAGTAGCTTCATTTATTATAACTAAATAAAAACAAATCTAGGAAGTCGTTTCTAACCTAAATTGATGTTGTGCATGCTTTTGCGATCTCGATATCTAGATAATAATATATTATGGTATGATGATGGAGATGGAAGGTATAGTAACTCCGCAACGTGTTTGGTTTATTTCACAGATCACAGAAACAAGGGAGATATGTCATGAACGCCAATTCGTACAAGACCCGGTGTCGCCACTTTTAAACATGTGTGCGTCTTACGCTTACGCTCTATTAACTACTACAAAAACAACCTCCTCATAATTGGTCACAGCTTACGAACTAAAAACGCCGTAACATAGTTTTGATAGTAGCAGAAAATTAAGCTTTATACTAAGTTCTCAAGGTTGAAAAATGCTGAAAGATCGTTTTTTTTCCATCGTAGTTCAGTCACTGAACGTAAGGTAGCGCTTACTCGTCACTTAGCTGCCATCTATGCGACGAGTAATTAATTAATTCCTCAGAGCTAGATGGCGCTAAGATAGTAGTCCCTATGTTCAGCAGGTTAAGGACTACTCACACACAGCGACATCTAGTTATACTTTTTTTAAGAGGTGTGCGTTTCTCTCCTGTCGTCCACTTAGGGATGCCACAAGGAATGTTTCAAAATATATCGATAAACAATTCAAACTTGTTTGCAACGTTAATATAGGTACTATTCAATTTACAGGCAATAAGTAATATTTTTATTATTTTACTACTAGGTAAATACAATAACATCATTTAAACTTAATATATTATTATTAGAATAGAATAATATTTTATTAGCAAGAATACGGTTTGCGTAAAATTGATACATAAGATTTTAAATTGGGAACGATACCTATATTAGAACGTAACAAAAAAATTGCCGAATTTCAATGGTTAAATTTTCTGGAGCTGTTAAAGATTTTCGTTATGATTAGTACATAAAAGTCTAAATTGTAAACTTGGACTTTATGATGTTAATACAAATACACTAATAAAATGGGTTCGGTTGAGTGTCACGTCACGAGATCTCAGTTTGGGACAAACCAGTAGTTTACCGACTTGATTATGTAAACTTTATTTCATAAATGGTACAAATTACTTAAAACAGAGAGATAGACTTAATACTTGGGGCATTCTCTACCATCCAACCTTTAGGCTTGAATCCTTTTGAGAGTGAGTCGGCGCGAGCTGTCAATCAGCGCTGTGTGCAAGCACAGCTCAATACTGAGCCAGAGCCCTTTGCCTTTGTGGTTGGTTAATTTATTTTTATCTTAATTGTATGATTCGTCTACTTATATTTGAATTGCTAGAGTCCTTCGTCGTTCGTTAATATTGTAAAGAAAATTAAAAAAATTATAACGTGAAAATTTGTTAAAATTATTTTTCTTCTGTTTTAAGCGTGTTTTGGTAGTGATAAATAACTAGAACTATTAACACATTGAATTCTATTGATAGCTGTAGAATAAGCCATTTATCGATAGTCGATAGAAATCACGTCAACACAACTTTCACAACCTTACGCTCTGAAATCTATTCAAATATAAAATATTCATTTAACCCTTAATTTGGCAGTGTTCATCACAGTGAACATACTATAATGTTCACTTTTAATGTTTGGAATGTTTTTTTATTTTTTTGCTGATTCAAAATCAAAAAGGGTTTGAATTCCCGACTTCTTTTATTTTTGCCAAATTAAGGGTTAAAAATATAAATAATGCTTAAAAACTAAATTTACCGGTGGTAAGTTATGCCCTTTCATTTTATATTAACGTTTGCACTTCGATTGTTGCACACTTTCACGCTACATATAGTCATTTTATCATTTATACGGAGCTTCTATACTGACAGCGTTCAGTGGGTGACTATTTCAACGCTTGACACGCCTCGTGCCGATATGGTCATTTTGACCATATCGAGGAGTCACGAACCACGCCCCCATAACATATCTCCCTTGTTTCTGTGATCTGTGGTTTATTTAGTTATTAATAAAATAAATAAATGGCTTAGATCCGTCGAGTTTGGATTAATTTAACTCGTCTTTTAATAGTGAGTTGGAAGGTCAGTCAACAAAGAAGGTGTGTAACACGTTATTAAACGCGTGAATTTAAGAAATAAATACTACATAATGTAAAGGGACCTCGGAAAACAAGGTAAAGTCCGTAAAATCCTAACTTAGCACATAATATATGATATATTATGTATTATATACTCCAAAATTTGATTGTTCCTAAACAGGAGCATTATTAGATACCTCTTGTCCTCATCGCTGATGGCCCTCATCACCTCCTCCAGCATCTTTTTCTCAATCAGCGTATCCTCGTACTGGCACTGGCGCTGCCTGTGTCGCATCACCAGCTGCTGTTGCAGGTCCTTGCAATACATGGCGTTCCGCTCTATCTTCTCTTTGCACTCTTTGTCTCTCATCTGATTGTCGTCGAACAGAGCTGTCTTGAGGGCTCGGTTGGCCTTGTCTTCATGAGCCTAGAAGTGTAGAAAAGGGATGATTTAATATCAATATCAGGAGACAATGTCACACCAATTGACCTAGTCCCAAACTAAGCTCTATGCTTGTACTATGGGTACTAGACAACGATATAAATACTTATATAGAGAAATATATACATAAATACATAGAAAACATCGATTACTCAAGAACAAATATTCGCGCTCATCACACAAATATCTGCCCTTACCGGGATTTGAACCCAGGACTTCTAGCTTCGTAGGCAGGGTCACTACCAACTAGGCCAACGCGTCGTCATCATTGAAAGTAACAATTCACAGAAAAAGCACCAGCATGAATGAACGTGACGGCCCTATTAAGCCGCAAACGCACTGAGCGCGGAGGCGGCGCGGAAGCGTCCTATAAGCGGGGCTGAGGCGTTTTTCTAATGGGAATGCCCCAAGGCAGCGGCTTCGCGGCACGGTTGAGGCCTAATCTTTGTAAAGAGTCGAGGTGCAGGCGGCTATGCTTCGTTCCAGTTAATTAAATGAAAACGAGAGAAGTTATTTCATACACACATATAATATACCTATACTACTTAAAACAAAATACCTATATAACTTACAAGTTGTGTTTTTAAATTTTTTGTCAATTGTTTTGTTTTTACCATGCGTGTGGTTTTTTATATCATGAATAATATCATAGAAGGTAAAATAGAAGGCAAAAGAGGCAGAGGACGACCCAGACGAAGTTACTTTGAGCAAGTCAAAGAGAAAGTTAAGGTCGGGTCGTATCAAGATGTCAAGAACCTAGCAACCAATAGAGAGGAATGGCGGACACTCCACCGACAAGAGCATAGCTCTTAAGTTATGAAGAGTGGTTTTTTAAATCAATTTTCAAATTTCATACAAAATGAGCAAAAAAATGCAACTTTTTTAAAAACCACACGCACGGTAAAAACAATATAATTGTCAAAAAATGAAAAGCCTAGCTTGTAAGTTGAGCATTGCAGCTTTCGAGTGATACTAAATTCAAAAATTACAGGTTAAAATTTATTATAATAATCCTTTTCCGAAAACTGTTCTTTTGTATGCAGAATATACCGTGGCCCCATATATTTTGTTTTGAGTAGTATATATAAACTACCGACAAGAGAGACGAAATAACTCTGACGACGAACATTGCGCTCCCCACCACGCCTCAACCTCGCCTCCACCGAGCTTTGACCTAGACTGCTCGAGTGTGACCGCACTGCATTGTACTTCATAATTATTTATTCAGTAAGGATTAACAATGTCATTCATGTTCAGGATATAATTGCATAAAAAATAAATCACAAAATAAATAATGTGTCAAAAAACAATAATTAAAGGTCAATGTCATCAAGGTACTCATTGAAGGAATAGTTAGCCTTCTGCTTCAGCCATTATCTCCCAGGTTTATTCATCAAAAAATCTGAAAATTTACCTGACGTATAGATAGTTATTTATATTTATGGGAAAAATAAAATTAAGTGTACATTATTTGCAGTTTTTGTGAAATAACAATAAAACTTTGAAAATCTGCATTAAAATTAAGGCTACTCAAAATGGACCTTATTGCGTATAAAATAAAGTTCATAACAAAATTATTATTTTCTTTGGCGGTTAACAAGCATAAATATTATCTTAAATATGGAACCCTCAGTGCGTGAGGTCAACTCGCACTTGACCGGTTTTTGTTTATCAATACGATAGAAAAATCTCGCATGATAGTCCTTTATAATTGAGTGCTAACCTTATTCTCCAGCCTCTTATACTCATTATGCAAAATCTGCTGCTGTAAGTCCCTGCAGTTGTAACCAGCTGCGAGCTTCCTCTGCAGTTGCGCCAGCCCAGCATCCCGCTCACGAAGATAGTGTCTCCGCTGCAGATGGTTCACCTCTTCGCAACGGACCTTAGCCACTTCGATGCCTAGGGCTGTCTCCTTACGGGCTCTAGAGTTCACGGTGGCTGCATGATCGGTTTGCTGGAATGATAATTTTAACCTCAATACTCAATCGTTTATTGCAATCATAATGTTTAACATAGATCTTACTTGCTAGCTTAGAATTTAACACTAGAATAGCTCATTATGAACCCTGATGGGCACCGCAAAGATGAGAGAAGACGACTTACTGTACTATTTATTTATTTATTTATTTTATGGCACTGGTCGTTATATTGTAACTGTACTATTAATATTCATTTAAAAATTCGTTAATGGTGTAGTAAGATTTTGATATCAGTAGTTCTTTAAGTTTGTTTGTAAACACTATGCAGCTGGATTCTTGTTTCAAAGTTTCAGGTATTTTATTAGTATATTTTGATAGACATAAATAAAGGGCCAGAGGACAATAATTTGAGTTTATGGGGTGGTGCAACAAGCATATTTTTATGACGGATTGGACGTGTTGAGGGCAGATCTCCTCGCCTTGTGTAGAATTGCGGGTGTTTGTGAACAAATTTACAGCATTCCAAAGCACCTCCTGAGGGCTTGTACAAAAAATAGTACATAATACGGCGATTGAAATAAAGAGTGAGTGCAAAGGAAGTAAAGTGGAATTTCTTTAATTTTTGTGACTGATGAACAAATTAATTTAATTACCTTATTTCATCCACAATAGATTCATATTCCATTGACATATTTCTGTGGGCCTTATGAGGCAAGATTAATGTATAACGTCGGTGATACTGCAAAAGCGCGTAACTAACAAATTTATGATAGAGCAAAATAAACTTTACTGTCTTATTTACAAGGTTCATTTTGCTCCTTATTTAAAATGTTACTTACGCGGTTTTGCAGTTTCACCGACGATAAGCATAATGGACGCTTTTGTCGATGTGGAAAAATATGGATAATAGGCCCTTAGATAAGTAGTTGTATAGCCGGCATTGACATACCCCATAAATAAATATATAAGCCATTCAGCTCTTAAAGCGTAGTGATGAAGACAAGTTAGTTTTGTAATAAAATAACTACTTTCATTGAATTCTGGAGATTTAAGAGAAGCTCTTGAATAGCAATATTTTATAAAGGATGATAAGTAATAAGTAATTCGAAATATTTAATCAAACAATAATATTACAATCACAGAAATGGGTTTCTTTTATTGTTTCCTTCATTTTATCTGCAATCAGCTTTTCTAGCCATAAACAGATGGTTGGTGTTCCATTGAATACCATCACTATATCAGTATCTTACGAGTAGTTACTTGTCTTACTCACTTTGGTTCTGCTTTAGTATTATTATTTATTGTATATATTTTATTGAAAAATGACCAGATGGAGTTTTAATGGTCTTGTCTGTAGCGCAAGTTAGTTCACTCGATATTAGCGTACAGTAAAGGAAATTGATTCGTAGAAAATTTTGGACTATTTCATAGAGACGTAAATCAAAACGTAAGAGAGTTCTTAAGATTTTACTTAGAGTGTCACTTTGACATAGTTCAAAATGGTCTATGAATCAATTTCCTTGACTTTAAGTGTAAAAAACCCTCATGCGGCCAATTTAATGAATAAATATTTTGATTTTGGAATTTGCATTTTGAATCATGGTATGCATGGTATTCTCTCTCGTATAACGGCCGAACACTATATTCAAACCGAGGATAGATGAGGCTTACTTCGGGTTAAAATTTGACATTTGCCCATACAAAATGTGTCAAATTTTAATCCGAAGTAAGCCTATCTGTCCGCGGATTGAATATAGGGTTTGGCCGTAAGACTGTGCCGAGCGTACGCCGGATGTACAGTGGCGCCCTCGTCACTATTATTGAGTTTTCTAATAAATTAATGTATTTTCTTGAAATCGGATGGTGCATTTTTGTACTACAAATGAAATCACAACTTATAGGACATAGGGTAAAGTCACCAGTGGTCAGCCAGAGACCTGTAGTCGGCCTCTGCCTATACTTTGTATGAGTGGGAAGAGTACGTAAGATTATTTTCCCACTCTTCACACTCATGTAAGGTCGACTACTGGTCTCTGGCTGACCACTGGTGACATTACCCTATCACATAGTTTAATAACATTAGACCTTCAAGTTATCAACTTAACGGAAACAAGTGGCCACCTTTTCCCGTTAAGCTGACTTCTCAAAGGGTAAGTGTTATCAAAGTTAGGCCGTGCCAGGATAAGCTAAGAGATTTTGCCCCCCTTGAGTTTGGGGTTGTAATTTTTATAGATTGTGTGGCTCTGCATTAGTAATTGTTTTGCCAAATTTGAGCACCCTAAATATCATAGTTTTCGTTTAAAAAAAAAAAAACTATATTTAATTTTTCTTTGATATTTTTTTTTCCTGTTAACCGATTTTAATGAGCTTGGCATATAATGTACATTTAACCAAGATGATCAAATGGCCATAATTATATTTTCATTATGCCATAGAAAAAAATTTAAAAAAACCCATTCAAACTTTTCAGTTTTTTTTTTTTATCACTTCCATGTTAGAGACCGCTCTAATTTTTTCACTGGTAAAACTCCCACTAACGTCCTATAATATGTATTTTTTTCAAAATTTTTGCTAAGGGAGAACATGGAGTTATCTTGACATGAAATTCTTTACAGGAGCATTTCTAAAAAAGTTTGTACATTTTATTCACGACTTTAATTTGCAAAAAAATTGCAGGTTGGTAGAGTGAATGAAGCTGAGCCTAAATAACATAGTCTCCCAAAATGTCCTCATACATTTGTATGAAACTTTCCTTTTTTGTTACCATGAACCAAAGAAAGTTAGTAACAAAAAAGGAAAGTTTCATACAAATGTATAAGGACATTTTGGGAGACTATGTTATTTAGGCTCAGCTTCATTCACCCTACCAACCTGAAATTTTTTTTGCAAATCGAAGTCGTAAATGAAATGTACAAACTTTTTTAGAAATGCTCACATACATTTCCTAGAACCGCTATTATTTAAATCGGAATGATTGCAACCTCTTTAGAGGAACGTACATGTTGCATATGAAATACTTACTGGCCACTTACATTTCAACTTTTTAAAGAAGTAAAAAAAAAGACAACAAAAAGAACTCCTTTCAATTGTCGTGCGTTGGTAACATAATATAAACCATTCCAATATGAATTCATTATCAAAAACCATTGCAATACAACGCGTTTTCCGTAAAAAAGTTAAAACGCTGTATTGTCTCGCAATGAAAACAATTCTGCAAAGTATAAACGAACAATACGATTTCTTTAATAATACACTTCCAATTTTTGATCAGGTAAATGTCACAAAGGCATATTGTGCATTTGTATAGTAATTAATGGGTACTTAATTTTAAATAGGTAGTTTAAATAATTAGTAGTAGAAGTAGTAGTAGTAGTAAAACTCTTTATTGTACGTACAAACAAATAATTACCTATGTTTATCCACGGATATGTAATTTGGGAGTCTCAGGTAGTATAACTTAACATGCATGTCTTCAATCTAAATGATAAAAAAAACATAGGTAATTATTTGTGTGTACTTACAATAAAGAGTTTACTACTACTACTACTTCTACTACTAATTATTTAAACTACCTATTTAAAATTAAGTACCTATTAATTACTATACAAATGCACAATATGCCTTTGTGACATTTACCTGATCAAAAATTGGAAGTGTATTATTAAAGAAATCGTATTGTTCGTTTATACTTTGCAGAATTGTTTTCATTGCGAGACAATACAGCGTTTTAACTTTTTTACGGAAAACGCGTTGTATTGCAGTGGTTTTTGATAATGAATTCATATTGGAATGGTTTATATTATGTTACCAACGCACGACAATTGAAAGGAGTTCTTTTTGTTGTCTTTTTTTTTACTTCTTTAAAAAGTTGAAATGTAAGTGGCCAGTAAGTATTTCATATGCAACATGTACGTTCCTCTAAAGAGGTTGCAATCATTCCGATTTAAATAATAGCGGTTCTAGGAAATGTATGTGAGCATTTCTAAAAAAGTTTGTACATTTCATTTACGACTTCGATTTGCAAAAAAAATTTCAGGTTGGTAGGGTGAATGAAGCTGAGCCTAAATAACATAGTCTCCCAAAATGTCCTCATACATTTGTATGAAACTTTCCTTTTTTGTTACTAACTTTCTTTGGTTCATGGTAACAAAAAAGGAAAGTTTCATACAAATGTATGAGGACATTTTGGGAGACTATGTTATTTAGGCTCAGCTTCATTCACTCTACCAACCTGCAATTTTTTTGCAAATTAAAGTCGTGAATAAAATGTACAAACTTTTTTAGAAATGCTCCTGTAAAGAATTTCATGTCAAGATAACTCCATGTTCTCCCTTAGCAAAAATTTTGAAAAAAATACATATTATAGGACGTTAGTGGGAGTTTTACCAGTGAAAAAATTAGAGCGGTCTCTAACATGGAAGTGATAAAAAAAAAAAACTGAAAAGTTTGAATGGGTTTTTTTAAATTTTTTTCTATGGCATAATGAAAATATAATTATGGCCATTTGATCATCTTGGTTAAATGTACATTATATGCCAAGCTCATTAAAATCGGTTAACAGGAAAAAAAAATATCAAAGAAAAATTAAATATAGTTTTTTTTTTTTTAAACGAAAACTATGATATTTAGGGTGCTCAAATTTGGCAAAACAATTAATAATGCAGAGCCACACAATCTATAAAAATTACAACCCCAAACTCAAGGGGGGCAAAATCTCTTAGCTTATCCTGGCACGGCCTTTGTTACGTATCCCATAAGTTGTGTTTTTACTTGCAGTACAAAAAAACATCGTCCAATTCCATGGAAATTCTTTACTTTATCAGAAAACACAATAATAGTATTGAGGGCGCCACTGGACGCTCGACGTTTGCTCGGGGCAGTCTTAACACACTCACTTTTGTCTTTATAAAAAAAAACATTTCAAATGTGTTACTTTTAAGTAAGGCTTAGGCCGGCATTACACATGTAAATTATTACTGTAAGTTTTGAAACAAAGCTATATGCAAGAGAGAGATGCAGATATTTGCCACTCACTCTTACCCATAGTTGCGTCTCAAAACTTACAGTAATAACTTACAGGTGTAATGCCGGCCTTATGAAACATATCTGCATGTTTGATGTAAGCAAAATTATTGTGGTAGAGTGGTCAGCAAGTGTGAGAAAGGTTTGTACTTTTATGCATTGCGCTAGCATGACAATCAGTACAAAGGAAAAAAGACACTTCATGGCTATTCAAGCTCCACATCAGAATGGTTTTTATTTGGGCTCTCAACAGAACTCTCTGCTAGTAGAGCTAGGGTGTTGCTCTCAGTCTAATGTTACGTTAACAAACCTAACTCTGTCGGACCTAACAATAACAAACCTTAATCTGGCTAACCCGAACTTTGTGTTGATTCTTTGGTCAAGACACAAAAACAATCCTCGGTACAATATGAATTGGCCCTGTGAAAACATTGAAGGACCCCAATAGAAATACGCCCTTTAAAAAAATTAAGCCCTTAGCTATGGTACAGTCTGTGAGCACTTAGAAGCGGCTTCGGTTTAGTACTTCACTCTCACTCGCTCTCATCTATCTTATTAAGAGCGAGTGAGAGAGAAGTACTAAACCGAAGCCTCTTCTAAGTGCTCACAGACTGTACTTGATGCGGGTTGGTCGAAATTTCCCTACTCCATACAAATTCACATCTCAATTTTCTGTTAGTACCCACTTTGCTACACCGCAGCGTTCAATCTTACTTCTTGGAAATCCTTCTCCATTTCAGCTTCCCGTTTAATGAGCGCTAAAGCGCGGCCCATCTGCGCGCCTTCCATGCGACTGTTCAGCCATTTGAGGTCTGTGGCGCGCTGCCAAGTATCCAGCTCGGACTGACGAGCCCTACTGACGGCATTGCGCATAAGCTCAGACGCCTGAAGACGTAAAAATTAAGTAGAGTAAATTACAAGTTAAACGGGTACTGATATGCCATCACTTCTAAGTAATAATACTAATAATGCATACCATTTTGTAAAATAAATAACTTCCGATGAAAACTGATATTGAAAGTCGCTGTCTGTATCTCCCTTTTTTTTCTTTGTATATATGGCGTATCTATCGGAACGATTTTTTCGTTTTTCACTTCGCGTATTTCAAACCACTCTTATCTATGATTAAAACTGACAATACTGACATGCACGTCAAACAAACATAAAGCTTAACTGTCATAAGTCTGTTTGTAAACACAAGAGTTTTTAGAGTTGCCATAAGTTTCGTTCTAAAATGTGTTTTATGTCGGACGCACCACTACAACAAAAAGTGATTTGCAGGATGATTTTACTCTTATTTTTAGGGTTCCCTATTACTAAGATTCCACTGTCCGTCGGTCTATCTATCACCAGGCTGTATCTCATGAACCGTGATAGCTATATAGAGAGATTAAATTTTCACAGATCACGCTGTTGCCGCTATAACAACAAATACTAAAAACAGAAAAAAAAAAAAACGGTGGCCCCATACAACATCCGTGATTTTTTTTGCCGTTTCTTGCTCGATATTAATAACGGCAAAAGGGTAGACTAGACGCTTGAAATATTCACAAAATATTTAGTGGCACTTTAATACCCTAAAACCGGGCAAGAGCATGTCTGGCCATGCTCAGTGTAGGGTTCCGAAGCCGTTACTACACAAAAATTCAAAAATAACAAGTATGAACCAATTCTCTACTTATTTGGTGCTGTCTTAGGTGATTTTAGTAGGTATAAACACTTAAGTCGCCTGTATTCTTAGGAATCAATCAAGCCTTCTTACGGCCAAACCCTATATTCAATCCGCGGACAGATAGGCTTACTTCGGATTAAAATTTGACACATTTTGTATGGGCAAATGTCAAATTTTAACCCGAGATAAGCCTTATCTATCCTCGGATTGAATATAGGCGAGAAAAAAAAACATTACGTTACGTGTAGGCGACGAACACATTTTTTTTTCATGTTTTTATTTTACCACTTTGTTGGCGTGACTAATATGTATATTCATGCCAAATTACAGCTTTCTAGTACTAAGAGTCTCTGAGCTAGGCTGCGGATCGACGGACCGCCGGACGGACATGGCGAAACTATATGGGTTCCTAGTTTGACTACGGAACCCTAAAAAAGGTTAAATAATAGTGTCTAAAGTTGTATAGATAATTAATGATACGTAACCCTTCGTGACTCGCGATTGGCCGGTTTTTTACTTTTAATAAATTACGTCAAGCCCCGTTTTATTCGCCAATAATCTAGTTATTATCTGTATACAGCGGTTTTGTTGATAACAACGCCCTCTATAACGCAATGTAAGAACTTTAACAATAACTGTGTTTCGTGACGAACGCCTTTCCAACTCTTTCAACGTTATGAGAGCCATCTATCGAAGTTTAAACAAACAATAAATTAGAATTGAGCTCAGTCCGCCAGAGTGCCATTCTCCGGGCAACACGCATTTGGATTTTGACGTGTGACGGTACAGAGCTGCAACCAAATCTGGATGCAGATTGATGGTGAATCGAAATAAAGACGGTCGGTAATGAAACAGTGATTGAAATGGCTGAAAGTAAAGGTGCGTTAATCGCGAAATCAGTGCAAAAACATGCCGGACGGGCGAAGGAAAAGGTATTTATTGTTTTATGTTACCTTACGTGTAAGTGTTGTTCGGAATGTGACGGTGTTTTCAAGATTTTAGACAGCGGAGTGCCGTGAAAGTGGGCTTTTGACGGGATCTGTGAGCCGGTCAGGTTTCTCGTGTCTCGACGAGATCTCTAGCCGGTGTTCGCGTGAAATTATTTTCACCTGTTGCTCGCGTACAGGTGCAGCCGACCTGAGATTCAGTAATATTGTTTACATTGTCGTCGTCAGCTGCTCGTGATGAGTTAAAGTACGCACTTAATTGATTATGACACGCGTCGCGTTATCATTTCCAGGGTATACTGATTCCTATTTTTAGGCGCACCAGTTGAGATAATTTTGGATTGCAAATGGAAGATTCTGCTTTAGTTGTAAAGATTGCATTTAAATGCACTAAGACTGAAGCCTTGGTCTGATAAGCTATTTAAGAAATTAACCTGGTTATTGCTGGGCACAGGAGACTGGTCTAGGAAAGTGTTCTCAATTTAAAAATAACACAGCAACAGTGAGCGGAGACTGTGTGCTAGTTTCTTAGAAATATCATAGTTATTTCGACTCCTCTATTTTTGTTTAGTTCACCAGTTCGAGCATATTTTTATGGTTTATTAATTGTACATGTTTTATGAGCTTTGAATTATAATGTGCTTGTATGTTGTGTTATGAATGATTAATTATTTAAGCTTCAGAAAGTGGGTCAGTTTGTAGGTTTAGGATCCATCTTATAGTCCTCTTAATCCACTGAAACATATTTTTATAATAATCACCATCACTTAATAATTATCACTTAAACCATGTTATAATTGTAGGTATTAATGAAAAATTTCAATAAAAACAATACTCACATTTTATGACTAAGATTTTTTAAACATAATAAGGAAAAAATATGAAATATAAGATACATTAAATTGGCTAAAAACACTGAATAATTGTTTTTTTAAATAATATTGTGACGTAGAATTAATAATCACATCACATTTTTTAAAGTAATGCCATTAATCCCAAACAGAGCCGGCCATATTCAAATCAAAATCTGTTCCTTTTATGTGTAATCAAAGCCTATGGATGAATTAATATTATAAATGTAACTCTGTCAGCTTGTTGGTTACTCTTTCATTTCTGATCCATTTTGGGTGAAATTTAGTATGGAGATAGCTCAAACCCTGGAGAAGGCCATTTTCTTTTAATAATTCTTGGGTGCATAGCAATAACCGAGTTCTAGGCGAACAAAGTTGTGGACAAAACTTTAAATCCATTTAAACTGCCTTTGACCAAGCTGAAATGAAAATGAATGTTTCAGGGCTAATGACCTACTTTGGCAAACAGCCCGCGGCTATCCTAGGTATATAGATGTATTAACATTTCTTAACAATTCATTCTACAACTGTATAATGCCACATCGCAAAAAAACGTATCACATCAACAATATTATTAGGATCAGAAATATCATTGTCATAGGCCTACCTATCAAACAGGAATCATTCAATTATTTATTTGTATGACAAAGTAACATGCATCTAATTTAAAATCTTAAGTCAGTAAGCCATTTGGTACTTGGTGACTGCATAATGCAAGCCAAGAAGACTCTCGATGGGTAAACCGGCATATCACGTTACACATTCAAAAAAGATTTGCTTGAAAGAAAGAGCACCTCGAGGCGCCGGGGCGCCGCACTTACAGGCGGGAGAGTCAATCCAGCCGCAACGATGTTTGAGTTGGGATAGCAAGCGCGTAGTCGATTAAGCAAACTTAACCTCTTGTATTTGAATACATTCATTTTGAATGCATTAACAAACCCAGCCAAACTTTCTCGTCGTAAAAGAACTCTGGTTGAAATGATACTGTGTTCTTGCGATGTCGTAAGATACGATCCTGGATATCAAACTGTGTTTAGCAACTCCGTATAGAATAAACGGCTTCTTTATGATCTTACGATTCTAACATAGCAGCGAGGTTTTCCTTCTTAAGTTAGATGGGGACAATCCAACAGAATAGAGTGTTCCGGAGTAGCATCGTATCATCATCATCATCATGTCAGCCGAAAGACGTCCACTGCTGGACATAGCATCTTATGGTCTTGTATAACTTGCATTACTGGGAGAGCTACTTAGCCAGCCCAGAGTATGTACAAATATTCTGCAGTAGAGTAACAAAGCGGAAGTAAGCTAATCGGCAGCGTCAGCTCCCTAGGAGGTTTCAGTAAGTTTCTGGTGTAGGTAACTATGCTGCTGCAAGTTTAGAGAGGCGGTACCAGTTAGTTTATGAAGTAGGTATGTTGATACCTGGCTAAAGTTTGCATGTTTTTCCAGTTAGTTGCTCTTTGCAGGTAAGAGAACGGGAAAACTTGCGCCGAAGTGTTGTAGATTTAAACATCACTTTGAGCTCGCACCTAGCAAGTTTATTGTGCACGTAAAATAGGTATTTGCCTAGGATTTGTCCGGTTGCGGAGTGGAATTCTAAGTTAGACAAGACCTTTCCTGTAATGAGATATATGTCGTTAACGTATATGAATTGTCTGGTGAATTAAATTTAATATTTCGATACATATGCGAGTTGTTGTGGGGAAGTAACCAAGGTAAAAAAGTTGCCGCCGTGAACGATACTTATTAGTTCTATCCTAGTTAATCACAAATATAACGCTTTAATGCAATTCTAGATTCACGTCCTTTCCTTTCGACGAAACTATTTTTTTTTACGAAGACGCGGACGTACTAAAAATTGTCTTTTCAATAGAAGGTTTTTTTTATTATTTTTTTCATCTACGATTTATAGACCAAAGAGATGTTACCCTAGCTGTACTACGTAAACTACAGACGGTTTACAGTTTAGACCAATCTCCAAACTCTGTCGCCTAACTTAACCTAACGTTTCCTCTTATACAGGTAGGTAACTTGCGGAATATTGATAGTTGTTTTACCTTCAACAAATGAATGCGTGCTATTTTTACCTTATCAACCCGAACCTAATTCACCTAAAAACCGCAGTTTCTGTAGTCACTGACTGCGAGATAACGAGTCGTGCTTTTAGTGAAAGTCAACAGAAAAAGTAAACAAGATTTATTAAAATTACCCTGTTCCTGTTTCAATATATTTATTTCAATAACACAAGATAAAATATTAGTTTTTATAATAAATACGGCTATTAAGTTAAGTATTGAAATAAATCGTAAATAACAATATGACTTTATTGGAGATCTGAAGGATGGTATTTCGTCGAAACACGTCGGAAAGTCCTCCAATATTTTCATCATGTTCTTTTATCTAGGTGTTTTAGGCGTAACAGAAACACAATAGCGATATCAAAACCTGTACGTTAACCATGCAACGCGATCCATTCACCGCAGACCAGGCTTGCATAAGTGACGAGGCGAACATCTGGTCAACAGGGCCCGTAGTGCATTGACCCTACGGTGACCGCCGGAATAAAAAATAGAAATAGTCTTTAGTAAAATATTCTATTGCAAAGTGGAGTTACTTCTATGGTTATCTTTTAACCGTGATAATTATTTTCTGGGAGATTCGCAATATTCAGAAAATTCGTCATTAACTGGCACTGTGTAGAGTTCAAGCTATAATTTGAAGTAAATTATGCACAGGCATGTAATCCTTCACTTCACCGCTCCGCGAAAACAGTGTTTATGTTTATCGTTATATAAACGTTATAATAACCGGTCAGTTTCTAAACAGTTATTTTGGTCAGCAAAAGAAGATTGATATGATACGTATCATAAATATAAACCAATGGATAGCAACTTTGGCGTAGCGTAGTGTCAAGCACTTCATATCGATACGGAAGGTGCATGTTTAATTTATACCAAGGAAACTCACAAAAATACCCCTAAGTAAGAATCTGTGATTTATGTCTTAATTAAAAGTTTTAGTGTTTTATTAACGACCCGTTAAAGGCGAAATATCTCGTCTGTGGCCAGATTCAGAGTAACAAAAAACTTTCAACTAAGAGTAATTGAATAAATCAGTTGAGTCCATTTTGAATCTAATTATTCGTTTATCAGCGAGGATCCTAAAATAATTTAGCGTAAAATTTCCACGAATTTGTAAAATTTGATCCTACATTTGTATCATACCTATAACAGTATAGTGTTCTCAACCCATAAAGCCTCGCCCCACCATTTGATTTGACGATTCACGATTGCGGAAATATTTCTACGTAAACTACATACATACATACATAAACTCACGCCTTCATTCCCAGAGTGGGGTAGGCAGAGCTACAGAATTACCAAGCACTCTTAAATAAGTTGTTGATAATTCTGTAACCACGTTTTGCACAATCAGGCCAAGATGTTTACCAGTGTATTAGTGACAGGTTGCAAGCCCATCGCCTAAGAGCACTAGAAGCCTTTATTATTCCCTTAGTCGCCTCTTACGACATCCACGAGAAGATATGGAGTGGCACTATTCTTACCCGGTGACCACACAGGTAAACTAAAGTAGTGAAAACACGTCTTGGATTGAATAAACCATTACATTGACACCAACATTACAGTAAAAACTTCAAAACAAGCAAAAACCGTTCAGACCTAATTCAATCGGCCTCCATAAGGTTTCACATGCCGGCATCCCAACCACCTTGGCCTAATGGCTGTCACAGTACAATGACAATGCGCAACGACAAGTATTATATTCTAAACTGTTATGCAAACTATGCAAATGTAAGTATGACATATTAAATTTGCAATGCTTGTTTGATTCTCCAAAATGTGAAACTTCTCAATCTAACTATACATATATTGGTATGAGAATTGGGAAAGAAGAGATATTAAATAGTATAAGAAGGAGAAATATTAATATTAATTATTGACTACACAGGAGACACAAATAGACAAGTAAAAGAAAACAAACTATGTGACAGAAACAGCACGGAGTATCATCGCTTTTAAACAGTCACGCTAGACTAAGTTCTTGAAACTTCTTAAAAGTGAAAGATAGTAAATAATCTTATTGATAGAGGGCGTTCTAAAATGTGCATCACCGCAATAGGAGCAATAAATCTACTTCTAAACGTAATCACTGCTTTGTGAGACCCTGGTCTAATCAATCGTCTATTATAGATTAGCACAAGTTGTATTTTCTCGCTTGTCGCTCAGTGCGTCTCTATCGTTACAGACTAGATAGAAAGGGAGACCGGAGCGACAAACAAGTCGCGGACAACATGTGCTAGACGTGCTGTATAGTTTTGGTGGAGTGTCTCCGTAGTTCTAAAGTCCGACTAACTCCGTCCGTCCGTTTACTACGAGAGACCATGATCGATTAGACGTGATTTCTTCTCATTTCTTTAAAAATCAATTTATTCTACTTTTAGATTGCACAGTAAGTACCTAATAGTTAATATTATAAGGCCGCCAGTCCAACACTGAATGTAGTTTCTGCTAACCCTACTGTTCCATTAAAAAGAAACCACTAAGTTTCTTTCCGGCTCTTCTCCGTAGAAAATTTCTCTAAGCCGGTAGTTTTTCTCTGAGAATCACTGTCAACGAGCCTATAATTTAATTTGAAAGCTTTGATAGACTCTCGAAACATTTATTTAAACTGTATCAGGCTATAAAGTACTATATTCCTTTTACTCTTCGATTTAAATTCTATAGGAATGTCGATGTTTGTGGTTTTGGCACTTTGTAAGCGAGCTAAGAACCGGTTACTTTTGAGCAGAAGAAAAAGATAATATATGACTAATATTTTTCATCGTCTTTCATTTGATTCACGCATAAACAAACATACCTCATCTTGTTTATTTGTTACATAAGGTTAATCTGCTTACATGTTGTTCTGACCCAATTCTGATAACGTGCCGACTGTATACAACGTGTTGCTAAATGTTTACCCAATCAATGGAATGTACCTACGTTTTTTTACTAATTCATTCAGTCGTTTACTACATTCTTGAAACACGGTTAAGTAATGAGACTTTTAAATTGCTTGAACATGTTATGAAGTGTGTTAGCCAAGTTTGACGACGAGTAGACTATTTACAACATATTCGGTGCCAACAATGTAATATTGGGTCTAATTTCTGCATACAAATTTAGTAAATAATCATACGACATCACGCCAAGTCGTGTTTATATTGCTTTCACAGTCAGCTGCAGTACCCATCGATAACCTAATAGAGAAAGTGAGATGATTATCCGATAAAATACGATGTCATATGTTGATGTACCTACTATATCTATACATGAGTTTGAGTCTCAAATAGATAAGAATTACAATTAACATTATGATAAATGTGTCAATTATGTACGGATTATTTATTGTATTCTCCTTACTCCTCCCAAATATTGCAAGCCTCAAATAGTTTACCTTAAACTATATGATTAAGATTATTACTTTTCTCTTCATTGCTACCTATATCATCAAAATTACTTCCCATTTTCGTCATTTTGTGTTATCTATCTCAGTATTCTCAGTTACCGAAATAGATGTAATCTATACCATTAATAATCTATACCAGTCGACCAGTTGATTTAAAAATTCTCACAAGAGTATTTTGGGATGATTTTCGAAAGAAACTGGAAGCCGTGTAGCACGTAGAATATATTATGCTGTCAGCTCGTCACTCCATCACAATGGGTGGGCAATTGGCAATCGCATCTTGTACGGTATTCCTTCCGTTATATCTCTGTATCAAGCGCAAAAAATATCTGCTGCGAAGTGAGTTGACGGTCAAATATTCAAAGAAAAACTCAGTGAGAAGCTGAGAAGCTGTTACGTGTAGCCATTATTGAAATCATGTTTTTTTTGCAACTTATGTAGATGATTTTGCTGTTTAGTAAAAGGGTTTTAGAAGTAGCTGAAAGGCGAAAGTAGTCCAAAAACCTACGAGAAACGAACATCGAGAGAAAGGACGGTAAACGGAATCCAAAAAGGGAAGCAAAAATGCTATTTTATCGGGGATCCATTCTTTGTGCGTGTAACAAACTTACTAATTTAAATATATTACTTTCAAAGTTATCGAGTAAAAGATACAATCAAAAAAGATTTTGGCCAAACTCTAATCGTTCAGTCTTACTTTAGACGAAATATTACGTTTGAGATGCGTCTATTATTTTACATGTAAAATAATTCATAAAAGTAAACTTCTCTAATATTAATGTTGGAAGTTTACATAAAATGATTTCCCATGCCGACCGGTTGTTTAGTTTACATCATAACATGGATCTGGCCGCCATTCCACTGAAATAGAACTTGCCTATTCCCTTGGCCGAACAGGCAGTGGCATTTGTGATTATTATAAATAATTATGGCACGGTTTAAGGCGTAAATATTATTAACATAAAGCCCTCTCGTTGTAAATATAGTTAATAGTAAATTTCCAATTTTTTTTAATGTAGATAATAATCACTGAGTCGTATTACCATATAAAGTTCTGCACCATACAGGATGCAAATTATTCACTGTGATAGATCTATTTTTATTCAAAGAATGTTGTTTACATGCTTCTTAATTAAGTCACTCACACAATCCACCCTATTTCCATTACCCACCCAATCAAACTTTTGTAACAACATCCATTCACAAACTAGGCGAATGACGACAAACATTACCCTTATAACGACAATGCCAGAGTTCAAAGGCACGAAAGGTCGATACTACAATAAGAACCAACAGTTACCACAACTGTGCTCGTCATGGGAACGATTATGAATAGGCTACACCCAGTCTTTTTAGTATTCCAGCTAACTTATCAACAGCCTCTGTTTGTGATTGCGTCACATGACTTGGCGACATTTTTCTGCGTCTAAAGTAATCAATCTTAGTTGAGCTACGCAAAGTTCTTTCGCACGAGATTCAGTTGCACTTTCTTTAGTAACCACAAAAGCATTCACATGTTTGACAGTCTCGAAAGTGGCATTTCCAAACGTATCTTCTTACAATCCTACATTGTTTTGTAGAAGCAAATTCACGTTCGCAACATTCATGGTCATTTCTCGTATTGTCAGTGAACTTTCTACGTCCCCGATGGACGGGACGGGACTGCCAATGTGCCAATGGTCTAAACAAATACTTCACATATGTAAATTTCGTCACTGTTTAGTTTGTATTTGTAATTTCTAATTTGTCTCCATCCTTTGTCTGGTCTAGTCTTTTGGTCCACTCTCTGGTAAGCCATGGAATATGCATTTTCACGACATTCTTTACACCATAATTAAACAATTTGGATCATTTAAAAATCATTTTTAGCTATAGGTGAATATTAACTTTTATTCAACTGTCATATTTTTTACGTAATTTTTCGACAAAAAAAAATTGTCATTGGTTTTTATTGTCATTAAGTATTTAACTGTAAAACCTTAAAATGCAAAATCAGTGATATTTTAATGGAAGGGACATTTGATATAGACCAAAAAAAACTCACAATTCGAAAGCATAGATAATTTTAAGAGACAAGTTTCATTTATTTTGTATTTGACGCAATAGTTTTGTTTTAATACTTTTATCTTTATCTTTTAACTGTTGACAAAAACTGCATATTATTTTTTGCCTTCAGTAGTCTTATCAAGGTCAGACGACAGACGATGATTCTGTGTTACAAAATCTTACACGTCACGTTCAGACATTAGCAGCTGGTTACCAAACTATAATTAGCTTATTTAGCCTCGTTTACAGTTTCCACTATAAGTATCTTCATCCTATTTGAGTGCAATGAACCAGTTAGGAACTTATGAGGTCGTACGTAACATTCGCGTACACTGGCAATACTAGGAAAGCAGCATTCCAAAGGTCTTCGACCGGTGACGTCACCAGTTGCCGATATATCGACGTATAGGTACCTGTTGGTGGGTGTCGTCCTTGCCTAATGCACCCACATTGTGGCTGCTGGCTGCTTAATGCCCGAATGTCCCACGCGTCGCCCACCGACCACTTTCGTTCCATCAGATTATAGAGAAATCACTTTAGCCTTGCGCTTGCATTCGTTTCTGTATACATGACAATCGCAACTGTGGCATTCAAACTAACACAAACGCCTGGTCATGCGTGTGTCAATTTCATTTTGAATCTTTGTTGTGTTGGCTTCACCACTATACCGACAGACCGCAAGCCCCAAGTGATTTACCTTAACTTGATACACTGATTTATTTGTAAGGCAAAACGATTGGCATAATCATGCTTGTGCGGCTATAAAATAAGATGGGTGTTAAGTTTATGGCTTTTCATAATTTACTATGGAAAGCCGAGTGTCTTGCTTGCTTAAAATACATCAACGATTTTTTCCGAACCCCAGTCACCTCATCTCGACTTATCTTATCTAACAGAATCGGCAAGGTTATGGTTATCATAGTTTTGTACTTGATAATTTTAGAAGCAGTAGCAAACTGCCAATATCCTTGAAGTATTTGGTGTTATAAAACTGTGATATCAAAAGATAACTTGATATTGCAAAGGGATAAAATATCGCGTACCTTTCTATTACAGGTTTCTTTTAAAACTCTTCGTTCACGCTTTTTGAGTCTGTAACCGGTTAATTCAACACGCACGATCATACTGTAGACGCAATTTGGGTGTCATTTAGACATTTTGAGAAACTGCAAATTGGATTACTAACAGCTTCGTCATGTAACCGAATGAAACACCAACAAGGAAGCCATCGATCTGGATCAAGAACGAAATGTTTACAATCAATTACATATAGCCGCAAAAACTAATTTTCGCGGTCCAATAAACTCAATAGCTCTGATTGATAGACCGCTTTAAGAACTTCTACACACATTTAGTCTTGGTTGTGGCTAAAATATGATAATAATAAAATTTTGGCCAAATAGGTGCCGAAAAAGTTATCTTTTTACTTGTTTTGATTATCTTGTGCCAAGCCGGAGTCAAACACTTGTTTTTTGTTGGGTTCACAAGCTATCCGGTTTTCACCAAGCCTTTTTAGATAATTGATACTTTTCGCACGCTTAGTAAGGAATGAAACCGGCTCAAGTCAAAAAGAAACCTATCCCATATTCAAATGTGATTAGAAATGCTTAAGAAAATAAAAGTGTTTTGTTTTTACTTGAGTCAGTTTACTATTAGGTGTGTTTTGCCTGTATTTTATCAACTATACTACTATATCTTTGATATCAACTGAATAGATTTTTACATGACTAACCAACCAACTTCAAGGTAATTTAATTAATCTAAGCGGACAAAGCCTTGGACATGCTAGTTTAACATGTAAACTCATCTTTTATTTCGTCGAAGTATGTTCAAAATTATGTATGTAAAGTTGCACCTTACCCATCCTATGGGTTTGAGGCTATCTCTCACAGCGCGCCCACATTTAATTTTCGCCAAGCACGAGTTGAATTCCGCCGAACGTCCGCGTCCACGCACTTTCTTCTTACTTGTACTTTCTCCTTAGCACCACGTGATTTAACCTGCTTCCACCCGTAAATTGTACGATTTGTGTGCCATTCTTAGACCTTTACTTATGGTGTGGTGTCATCAACGTGCGAAATTCAGTCTTAGAATGTAAATAACCTGTTTACTAGCTTTTGTATGTAAAGTAACGATTTCTTGCTTATATCACATTTGCTAGTACGGGACTGGCTTGACCTAAAACATATAACTATCATACAAATCTGTTCCGCCGTTCAGAAGTGTTCAGAGCACCCAGTAAAGATCACACGCTTCCCGTATATTGCAAAGGTATTCATTTGTACACACGTTTCGTTGATTTGAACAACCTAAGACTAACCATCGCCATTAATTAGTCAAGGTATTTTAAAATGTGCCAGTTTAATTTTATCAACTCGAGAATATACACTTATGCAAGAACGACGCCTCAAATGTATGAGTATCGAGAACCCAACATGTCATCGATTTTTATTTCATCGAACGCCATTTTCTGCAGAAACCAGAATGTTACCAGGATATCTTAAACATTAATAACGTAGGTTAGGTTAAAGATGAGACTGGTGAGTACCAAAAAAAAACTCAAGCGGCGAGAAATGCCTTTCAATGAAATGAAAATTCTTCGTAATGAAACGTTCGTTCAAATGTGTTGCTCAGAAAATTTCCGGATAAAATTTTCTAAAAACATTGTGAAAAATATATATGATGTTTATTCATTATATAATCGTAACTTATCGTAAACGTTCTGTTTTATTTAGAAAGTCCTTCACCTGTTGTTAATTAATTAATATTTATTCTTTGCAGGTATGTTCATCAGTCCCCAATGTTTTTACTGGTATGTCTACAAGTGTGCAAACTGTATAATATTAGTATCGTATAAGAAGTAGTAGTCTTTCGTATCAACCACCTTTTTTGTACCTTATCTGATAAGGCTTAAATGACACTTCAATGGCGTAGGGAGATTTTACAAGGTTGTTTTTATTGATAGCGGTACAAGTAAAGTTAAAAATATATTTTTATATAACGTGTGGACATTTTTTGTACTATACAGAGCGTCCAATTCCGTAACTTTACACCTACCAAAGAACCAAACGTTGGGTAGACCGGTGATGTTACCAAATTTCTTAATTTCGATGCACTGTACAGGGGGTCAAATCAAAACGGTAAATCAATATCGCCTTGGACGTGTTTTGGTATTGTTTTTAGCTCGGCCGCCATTACTGTCAAGTAAATAAGAGCTCTCGTAACGTTGACAATACAATAACACGTCAAATGCAATATGACATTACCACACTAGAATAGAGGCCCAGTACAATTGTTGATTAGTGACTGAATATCGCATGTATAGTTAATTAAGGCGGCAACATGGCATCATTAAAATCAATTCAACCGCAACATCTTTCCCTTGTTCAAATGCAAAAACTGTATGAACACAATGATTAATCCTTCTATCAACGTTAGTCAATAAATTCAAAATTCTCTACCTGCCAACAACACGGTCTGTATTTGGTTCCGATAACGTATCTAGACCCAGCATATCGTGTGTCTGTTCTGGTCCAGTGTTTTCATTGTTTTCTACTATCGCCCGATAATGTTCTGCATTGTTTCTCTTTTTATTACCGTATCGGTAATGGCAATTGCGACAGTTTAGTGCTTGTTGAACATTCCTTTTATGGTATAATCTTAAGATTTGCAATTTGTTTTCACTAAAACATATTTAATTGATTGTCGATAGTTCAATTTCTATAATATAAAGCGTGCCTCAGGAACTTTATCTATTGGCAAATAACAACGCGAATATATTTTTGAGAACACGTCACTCGTATTGATTTTTATATTAACTGGATTCCTCCGGCCACAAAGCCAACAGCAACAGGTTACTGTTTTTGGAAAGGGTCCAAGCGCATATTAGTCAACGTAGGTGAACGGCCGAACCCACGCGCAAAAATCCCTCGTCCTGATACTATAAATGGTTCTCCTGCCGTTTCTATTATGGTCATTATTGCTCATACTTGCTCAGGATCAACCTTTTCTATTGTAAGTGTTATTGTAGCTACGTGACTAGGAAGTTAGTTGGTCTCAAACGTTTTTCTTGTAAATTAGAGATGTTAATGGTTTATTTATAGCTTCTGCATGCTTCGTTACTTGACTTACTTATTTTTCATTGTCATGTATATATAAATAAACTTAATATTTATATTTGACATAACTATAGAAGAACACAGTGCTTTCATTAAAGTCAGATTAACCTTTCATTTAAATGATCATATTCGTTCCAAATTTATAAGTCTCAGAATATTGCAAAATAGCGTCGGTACGCATGTGACTTCCTAATATAGCGATCACGACGATAGACTCTGCGTAAAAGGACATATCCTCCATCATTTAGCCAACCCGTGCTAAGTAGATGTTACGAAAATTTCAAATATCTCGTTATGAAGGAACCAGTCCTGATGGCGAAAATTCTCGTCGCCTCTAAACAGCTTATCATGTTTGACCTGAAAATGTGTTTGAACAAGATATGAAGGAAAAAGTTTCGCCTATTGAGTAGAACATGCAAAGTTAGATGTGGGCGTTAAAATGATTCAACAGCAGCAAGGTCGCAGGAACAGAAAGAATTACGGCTCTCGTCTATTATTATTTTCGTCGTGCACCGGAAAATGTACCGAAGAAATGTGTCACTGGACCGGCCTTACGAAAACTCTGGTCTGCTAAAATAAAACCAGAATACCAGACTGTTGATGTTTATCGCACGTTTCCGTATCCTATAACATTTTTATTTGGGAAAATAAATATTGTCATGAAATATGCGGTTGTGCTGAAATATCACTGGTTTGTTTTTACAGCGCTGAAAGTCTAGACATTCCTAAATAGTTACAAATCGTTTTAACCTTGTAACGTTATCCTTTGATTCAATTAATAGGGTCAAGCAGGATTCATCTGTCTTCCGGAAGCATGTAAGTGACGTATCTAGTTCGTCTAAAAATTACGTAAGAACCGGCGTAGACGCAACGCGACTTATATTCGTCTCGCGATCTGCCTATTGACCTATCTGCAGCGTCGGCGGCGAGGCGAAACTGGCTTAAATATGTAGGAGTAAGATTGGGAATCGTTTGGATTAGCGTTGAGTTAGGGCTTTTGGGATTGGTGTCGGATATGGACGCGCGCCAGGCCAGGCTGTGCGACTATTCCCGTCTGGTCGCTCTTTCCGATGGCCCGCGATGCTCTCTGGCATGTGTCATTCAATATTGGCGCCTCTTCATTGTCTTCCGTCAGCTTACATTTTTTGACAAAATCTTCACAAAACCGACCAAATGAGAACCCCGAACACTTCACTGGATACTTCTTTATAACAAAGCTCAACATGATTTAATTTGAGGTTTAAAATAAAATATATTGTTTAACATTCATATCATCGTCGACTGGCCGAAGCGTCATGTTACCATTATTATCGAGGACTATTTTGGTTCTGGTTAATATTCAATGCAGATTTATTGGGTGTTGTTTGCGTTTAGTTTTGGCATGGATATTGTGTTCTAAGTTAGTCGCCTTCATTAATCAACGTTGATTTTGTCGTGACGTGATAATTAGAATTGCTAACATTTTCTATACTATCTGCTATTACGTGACTGGGGTTATACCTATATATGTACATATAATACTTATTCCATGTTTATGCTTAAAGCTCGAGCTCCTATTGATTATTCTTACAGCTTATGGTCTTGCCCCGTTTAACTTGGTTAATAACGTCCAATTCAATTCTAATAGCTGTATCTTGTAAATGTGTTACTTTAATAAATGCTACGTTACCGTACCTGTATCCTTTTAAGGCCAAATTGGCTAAAAAGTCATTAAACTGAAACCCCGAGGCCTGTCAATTTACAATTAAATACGGCAACAATAAAAGGCTATACCTAAAAGTTAAGATTTCATCGCCAGATAAACGTGTACTTGCTAACTAGATTCCTATTAATGGCCTTGAAAGCCCATTTAAGGGCGCTCTCTCTAAAGATAAACACGTTTATTGATATTTGTATCGGGTACAGTCGACGACATTCCACGATGCAGTTGGTCGACGTCAACCGTTGCATTCCTTAAATGATAAACGTTTTTGAATCGATGACGTTACCAGAAAATGTTATTAGGTTTAGGGAGACACAAATAATTGAAAGTAACGTGATATCAAAAACATAATAAAAAAAACACATTTCAAATTTAAATAACACTAAACGTGACCCCGTGGTTGATTAGGATTATACAATACAGTTGAAAATTCATCGGAATGTGAGGGTACAATTTCTTATTGATTTTGTTTTTTTTACTCTCATAGTACCTTCGCACTGTACAAGAACCTGTCCGCGTCCCCACAGCCCATAACCGAAGTCCGAGGCCTCTAAACGGGTTTCGGACATACCTTCTATGCAGTATTTCTATCTCCATACGGAGAAAACACGGGTTTTTATGTCTGTACGTGTTGTACGCAAGAAAATCAACGGTTATGGAAAACATTACTGTTTGTTTTTGTCCTTTTCGTAAAATAAAAGTCGGCTGCAATTTTTAATTCTAAATTTTCTGCAAGTTAATTATCTAGTACGACTCCAATTAGTTTTATCCTAAATAAGTAATTGTTCGATAAATAATTGTTTGCAGGCTCGAAACTGAATCTACATGTTTTGAATTTCTCCGACATTCATGCTCTTGTCTTCTGGCTCTTGAATATTCTACTCGATTGCTTTCGAGGAATTCAACCTGCTTCTGAAATGGTTAAAACTTGTTCTTATTATATTGCCACTTGGCTAATATCATTCTCGTTTAACTTTATCCCTTGATCACAAATTTCGTTGATTTCGTAATTCACATTCGAGGTTATGAGTAGTAAATTTTAACAACCTCAATAATTCAATTTATAATTTAGAAGACACGGAGTTTCATTTAATTTCTAGCCGGTTATGCTATGTTGGCCTGTTGCAAAAGCTTTACGATGGCTTACGCCTACTTTGCTAGAGATAACATTTTTATTCACACTGTGCTACTATCGGAATGTTATTGCACGTTTACGGTAACCTATCACAAAAAAACACTCAAATATTATATTAAAACATGAATGGTGTTGGACAATGACGGACAAAAACCGAGACTGATGCCCATAATCGATTGTACGGTATTGAATGAGTTAGCTTTGTTTGAGTGAGTGAATATGTGAAAGATAAGTTAAACCTCGGAAAATAGAGATACTTATACGAAACGAATCGTGCACTGATTTTGAATTAGATAAAACTATAGTTTAGGTAGCTTATCCGTGAAATCGTTTAGATTTTTTAATTTTGGTACTTTAGCACTTTAGGATAGGATACAGAAAGTTCCACTCAAAACCCTGTAAGTTCAATATGAACTTCTAATCGATGTAGATTATAACAGTCTCGTTCTAAAATAAAAACCTTGCAGCGTCTTATCAATGCTAGATCGATGCCGTAATTTATAAAAAAAAAACATTTAAATTACTATCAACCGTAAACTTATTTATGATACTATTATAATTACTTTAACAGCTTATTATGTCACTTGGATGAACGATTTGATGGTTGAACGAAATCGAAAACAAGGTCGCCACGGCCCGCAGACATTTGGGCCATTGTAACCATTATCTTTTACTCTACCATCGGTCATATTCTGTTATTTATGATCCACGGTTGAAGCAACAGTTAAGTCAGTACACCATTTATTAAATTATAGGTTTCAGTAGAACACGTTACTTGAAATTCTATGTGAACGACTTCGTTTTGAGCATTAAAGCTTGGGGAAAAGATTGTTAGTGTAGTGGCAAGGTTAATGATAATGAAAATTTTGTAGATAAAAATGTCTTATAACTTATAACTTCTTAATTAAGTAGATAAATTATTAGCTTTGTGTACAAGTGCGACGTAAAATAACAGATTCAGTGCATGAATGCTTTATTTACCGAGGCTATTAATGGTGCAACAATCGTTGTCACTACCATTATATTTTCGTTCCTAGTTTAATTATATTAAATTTCCATTTGCGATAAATATACAACTTCCAATTCCTTTATTTTAACGCGAGAATATCACATAGGATTTGTTGTAATTAAGTGACACAGATGTGATGCGTTGATTACTCATGTTTCAAAAAAGAAATGAGGTCAAATCTTGTGAAGTATCCGATTGTGAATTTATTTCGAGCATAAGCTCATCGTTATTAATAACTGCGTAGCCTAACTAAAGAGTAGAAACTTGACCTTGATATTGGTATATTTAATCTTTAGTTCTACAAAAAAGAACTGTTGGATACATGGATATATAAGTTTGGAGCAATGTATTTCCAAACAACTTGTATAATCTACACTTTAATAGGTAGGTATATGATTCCGAAGATAATTTTAACCAAATCGTGTTCATAGCTCCACTTTCCAAAATCTCGCACCATTTGCATCTTTTGCTTTCCTGGACTAGTTTTAAATTTTAAAAATCTATCCGATTTATGTAAATCCGCAGATTATCTAAAGAATTCTCTAATCGCAATTTTATCGGTCGAGTCATTGACATTACGTGTTATCAACGCAATCTGCTATCGACCTGTTCGCGTTTGTAAATGATGCCTTATCATTTTCAACATCATGTTCCACATTATCTGTACGTGTTATTGGTTGTGAGTTTGTGACACTTTCATTTCCTACTTAATTTTTATACATTTAAATTTATTCTTCAAGTTTAGATTTTTAAATTATCAAACTCCTCAATGTAGCTTCTAACGTAGTTTTCCCTTCCACGGAATTGCGAGTCGCAAGTTTCGTCACAGCGCACTGCCTCCATGACATTTAGGAGCATAGCTGAACCAGGCAACTGGGATTCTCGGCCCGGCTTTGTACGTTCACCGCATTCCGACCTCTTGCAAAAACTTAACGCATAACTATAACGTTTTAGATTCATGTTATTTATATTTAGAGAATAAGTCATTAAGGGTTTAAAGGAAATTAAAGCTTCAGGGCATCTTAAACACCGACTACTTTTTGGTTTGGTTCTCAATAAATTTCAAACAACAATTTGTAAAGGTGAAAAGGGTCAACAGGTTATTGACCGAAGAAATCGATGTCTGATTTCTTGTTTGTTTTTTTTTAAACAAAATCCTGAATAGGTATGTGCTACGCAACATTTTAAACAATCTCTTCTACTAGGCCTAGGAGAACAATTCAATGTAAATGTCGCAATCCAAATGCCGATGCCGTCTTCACGGCGTCTGCCAGGTAATTCGGATTGTAGTCATTGTAGAGTTCGCAGCTGTGGTAATATTTGCCGTAGTTTATGCTACGAGTATGTTTTGTAATGCCTGCTAATTTAGTATTGAGTATTTGAAATCATTAAGTTTTCAATGATTGTGGTAAGTGATAAGAAACCCGTTATAAGTAGTCATGAAGTGATCACGTCATTATTCAAAGCTATGAGCAGTCTGTACTATGCGTATTAATTGTACCACGTGATTCAAGAATAACCATAGTTTTTTTTTACACGAAGTACGTATATAGATATTTCAAAATATATTTTTCTTATTTGAATAATTTAAACTTTCTTACTTTGCCTTTCGTGAACGAACTGTAACGATTTTTAAATAAAACTATAATTTCAACTAAACTACGCATAAACATTAATTTATAAGCATTAATACTTAACTATGAGCTTGTCCAGGTCATAATCACCGCCACATTTCTCTATTTTCTTCGAAAGATAGTTGTCGGTTTTGAATTTATTGGGCTGTAGATTGTCCCTTTCTGGCCCATGGTGTACGTGTATCTGGCTCTCTCCCCGTCCACCTGCGCGCGCGTCGCCACCGACACACATTTCTCCGTCCATTGCTTTCTATTTTTGCCCGTCGCACTTGATTTTATCTCCGTGCGTATTCTTACACAAATATACGCTAATTTCTTCAACTGTGGTCTTCGTATGTTAAATGAAGTTTATGATGTCCTATAGCTATTGTTGTTTAAGCTGTTTTCACTCTATTGTAATAGACTCGTGCGAAAATTAATACTTAATTTCTTCGCAGACTTTTAAAATTATATGGAGCGCTTAATCGCCTGCCGTAAAATTTGTGGGTATTAATCACGTAATGAGCAGACATTTTTTTGAAGCTTTTTATTATAAACATGTGGGTGAACGGCGGCGTCTATTTGAAATCGAAAGTGTTATTAATGCTAATTAGGGCCCAATCAAGCGTTTTACACGTTCGCTGCTACTTAATGGTTACGGTTGCATTAAATGCTTTGAACTAGTTTTAAATTCTAAAATAATGTTTTATTTAATATAATATCCTTTCGTAAAGCAGGGATGTGTTTTTTGTCAGGAGTCGAAACCCTTTATTTGTAACCAAACCATTTAACCATTTACTCAGTGACAAAAGAAATAGGGACTAATATTACCAAACATTTACTGACAAATTTTCTTAAATTAAGAAAAAAAATCGCATGAAACATGATAGCAAAAGTAATGTTGAAACCTAGACCAAATATTTCAATAAATTATTTCCACGGAACAGTAAACCTGAAGGCCTTTTTATCGTAACGGTGTGATTACTTAGTTAATTACTTATTCTCTTAGTACTGGATACAAGTTTAGTGTTGTCGGAAATTGTATAACACCACTACTTTACTATTATGAAATATCGCGTGGTATTTTACCACTTCCATCCATTATTTCTGAGTATTCGTTAATAAAACTGTTACATGCTGTATACAGTAATGTCTACACAACCATATACCTACACCTATACATAGACCATATTGTTAGTGGCATAAGGGCGTGCAGATAGTTTTGGCGTCTTTTAAACGTGTATATATATAATTATATATATATATATTTTTTCGTCATCTTATTCGATATAGAAGATCGATTTGGTGAAGACCGCGGGAAGCCAATGGAAGCGAGTAGCACAGATCCTTCGGGAAGGCCTTTGTCGTTGAAGGATGATGATAAATCGAGATACGTGTGGTTGCCGGGTTAGTATAGAGCTACCATGTCTTCCCGTGGATGTCGTAAGAGGCGACTAAGGGAATAAAGGCTTGTAGTCCTGTTAGGCGACGGGCTTGCAACCTGTCACTAATACGTTGGTAAACATCTTAACCTAGTTGTGCAAAATGTGGTTACATAATTATTAACAAATTTTGAGAGTTGCAGGTAACTCTGTATCGCTACCTACCCCTCTTTGGGAACAACAACGGCGTGAGTTTAGGTATGTACTCGTATTAACGTACAACAGAAAATTTGGGGGATGATACGGTAAATAAATACGAAATGTAGATTGTTCAAAAAATTAAACTCAATACCTAGCATATGAATTTTCAACAGGATCACCAAAATTTATTCATAATAGATATACATATATATAAAGAACACGATAATGTAACTGTTAAACAATCAATTATATTTATTTGCGCCACTTGATGTAACACCTTTATTCTATTATACCAACGCGTTGAAGGCCATTTGCGCCTTTGTCCCATTCAAGAAAGCCACACAATTCTTTCATTCAACATCCCGTCATCTCCAACTGAAACTTTTATTCTCGAATAAAATCTGGCTGCACCGCATTATTTACAATTGCCCCATTACTCTTCAATGGATACTATTCAATACAACAATGCTCCCAAAATAGTCTGCAGCCTCTTGTCTGGTCTGCTTTGATCTTTATGCAAGTGATAAAATTAGTTATGTTCGTGTTAGATCATCTTGCACGCCATTTTAGGGTATTGATTGATTACATCAACGATAAGCTGGTTTTGTGTGCAACGAAAAGTGGAAAATGGATCCAATTAGAAGTGCAATGTATTCACGTTAGTTAAAGCTACATCACCGATTAAAATGTTGACTTTATCATGTGTGATACAAAAGAAGCGACGATACGTTTAAATTAAATCGTAATAATATAATACTGCTTTATCTGTATAATGTTCATTATTTTTACTTCCTTAGCTAAAAGTTTCTCTTATTGCTTCTGAATCTATAACAGCAGTATATTTTATATAAAATGCACGAATTTCAGCGTTTGTAATTTTGTCTGCTCCACACAACCACAGATATATTCAGATATTACTATTCTTGTTGAAAATATCGACTCCTTTAATTAAGACATGCTTTTCATTAAGCAGATAAATTTTGTCCTTTTGCTTAAGGTGCTTGGTAAAAAATGTGTATATATTAATGAGTGAATTTCGTTGGTAATGTATTCTCAATGTATTCGTAAAACGATCATAATCGTTTTACGCGACATAGTGCACAGCAGTCGTATGGATGCCCACAGCAAGGGTAAATTACCTCTTGTTTGCTCGTACGTCGCTTGACAATGCATATGAATCATATATCTATAACGTATAACGTATACTCTGTCTGTATATCTATTCTAGTAATCTTTGTTCTCTGTCACTATATGAAGTAGGTCTTGATACTTTTTCGTCTTGAAACTATTTCTTGCCTTACCTTCGCTTCGTGAAAACTTAGTAAAATATTGACTTCAGTCATCAGTCAACAACATCATGAAAGTCAATTTTTTTAAAAGGTTATGGACATAACTGTCTAGTATTTCGATATTAGTATTTTGCTGCTGAAATATCATTCGGCAAAAAATATTTCTGCGATAACTGTTATGCGAAGTACATTTGGGATAATCGATATTGTATGCAAGATAAAGGGAACCCACTGACAGCACATTTGTAAAGAACTAGATGTTACCTGCGACTCCGTCGGTGTAGAAAAATAAATTATAGCCTGTGCTACTCAATAATAATGAAACATTCAACTGGTGAAATAATTTTTAGAATTGGTGCAATACTTTTTGAATTTAATCATTAGGTACAAACAAAAATACAAATATTTTCTCTTTATGCAGATGCCTCTGATCTTTAATTCTATCGATATTAAGCACCTGCTCGAGGTAAAACCTAAATCTTAGTCTCAATATCATCGCTTTAATATTACAGAACTTTGAATTCTCAGAACTCATAATTTTGTGACTATGAAATTTTAATAAGACGTAAAAGATAATGTGTCCAGTTCACCTTTAATCTGGAGTTATTTTTCAAATCATGACAACTCTATGATCATGATCACTCATTCTTGTAAACCTATGTAAGTATACGATACGAGTATATATACAGGGTGTCCCGTAAGTACCACGTCAAACTTAAGGGGGAGGTAGGTGACCAAGCCACCTACCTAACATGGAAAAATCGCCTTAGTAAAAGTCGCACGGTTTTCGAGATATTTGAATTTTTCTGATTTTTAGAAAAATGTACACCCGCACTGAGTTTTTGATCTGTGGTATTCGGAATTTATTATTTTTTAATTTTTATTTTATTGCAAAACAATCTTGAATAGTTGTGTTATCAAATGGTAAAAACCATTGAAAAGTAACTATTGTAGTTTTTTTTATTTTTTTTATTAAATTTAAAATTTGTCTCTTCCGTTTTATTTTGGTAAAACTTTAGCCCCTCCTGGTGAAAAAAAAATACATGACCACTGGTTAGCCAATTAGATTAAAAACATGCTCGTTTAATGGGCATTTAAAAATGATAAATACTTTATCATCAAAACACTAATAAATATTTTTTTTAAAGAAAAGCGTAAAATACACCGCAATTCACGTTAAGCCAGTACTGCCACCCAAGCTTACTTGCGACGCGAGCTGTATCAGAATTCCATTCTAGTTTCATTCAGCAGCAATGCAAAACTAATCGAACAAATTAAAATCTTTAAATTTCGCTTAATTTATAAAAAAAAAGTTATAAAAAAAAAGTTATAAAACTTTTAATCTGCGATATTCCAAGTAGATAATTATTCGATTTGGGCTTACAACCTGCATAATGCCAAACTCTTTATTAAAAAAAAAAAACTGTCCTAAAACTCTTCGAACTTCGTTCGAAATTTAAAAATAATTTTGTTCCTCATTTATTTGTTTATTGTCACATTTGAACCCAATCTTACTGTTTATTCGGTGTGTGGTTAAATCTAATTACTTACTTTTGTGATTTGTCGTTTATGTTTGATGTTTTTCGGACTAACTGTTTTTGCTCGTATTTCGGACTCTGATTTGCTTAACGATTTGGCCTTTGTGACAATTGTGACTATGGATTAAATCACAAAAGGAAGTAATTAAATTTAACCACACACCAGTCGAACGAAGTTACCGAAATTTAAAGATTTTAAGCTCAAATTAATTAATTAAGTTCGACTGGTGTGTGGTTAAATTTAATTACTTACTTTTGTGATTTAATCCACAGTCACAATTGTCACAAAGGCCAAATCGTTAAGCAAATCAGAGTCCGAAATACGAGCAAAAACAGTTAGTCCGAAAAACATCAAACATAAACGACAAATCACAAAAGTAAGTAATTAGATTTAACCACACACCGAATAAACAGTAAGATTGGGTTCAAATGTGACAATAAACAAATAAATGAGGAACAAAATCATTTTTAAATTTCGAACGAAGTTCGAAGAGTTTTAGGACAGTTTTTTTTTTAAATAAAGAGTTTGGCATTATGCAGGTTGTAAGCCCAAATCGAATAATTATCTACTTGGAATATCGCAGATTAAAAGTTTTATAACTTTTTTTTTATAACTTTTTTTTTATAAATTAAGCGAAATTTAAAGATTTTAATTTGTTCGATTAGTTTTGCATTGCTGCTGAATGAAACTAGAATGGAATTCTGATACAGCTCGCGTCGCAAGTAAGCTTGGGTGGCAGTACTGGCTTAACGTGAATTGCGGTGTATTTTACGCTTTTCTTTAAAAAAAATATTTATTAGTGTTTTGATGATAAAGTATTTATCATTTTTAAATGCCCATTAAACGAGCATGTTTTTAATCTAATTGGCTAACCAGTGGTCATGTATTTTTTTTTCACCAGGAGGGGCTAAAGTTTTACCAAAATAAAACGGAAGAGACAAATTTTAAATTTAATTTAAAAAATAAAAAAAACTACAATAGTTACTTTTCAATGGTTTTTACCATTTGATAACACAACTATTCAAGATTGTTTTGCAATAAAATAAAAATTAAAAAATAATAAATTCCGAATACCACAGATCAAAAACTCAGTGCGGGTGTACATTTTTCTAAAAATCAGAAAAATTCAAATATCTCGAAAACCGTGTGACTTTTACTAAGGCGATTTTTCCATGTTAGGTAGGTGGCTTGCTCACCTACCTCCCCCTTAAGTTTGACGTGGTACTTACGGGACACCCTGTATATACCTATGAGTTGTAACAACTGTGTAGATCGGACAGATGATACACGTGTTTAAGGTAAACACAACGTAATTAGTGCCTCCATAGCGCTCCAAGGTTAGCTGGGTAGGAAGCATGATCGCGCGACCTGGTAAGGGCCAATTTTATAGAAGTACTTTTACGTTTCAGGGGGAAATAAACAACACTTATCGTCTTTTTATGAAGTATCCGATCAGGGGTCCCTGGTGACAAGATGCTTAACTCTAACGTAAATGTTTTTTGAAAACTAACAAAATGTATGGATTTGGCATGAGCTCTCGAAGCGACCGTCCCGCAGCTTACGTCAATGTTATAATTTTTTGATAACGATAACGTTTGCGGAATGCGTGTGTCTAGGGTCACAGTGTTGCCATTTTATACAGTGGTCGAACTTACTGGGGATTAGATAAAATATAGCAGAGTAATCCACGCCACTCCAATTTAAAGCTCGTTTTAAATATCGTTTTGTTTTCTAGAAAATTTCACGGTGTCATCAATCATCAAATGGAGTCTTATAAGTAATACATAATATTTTAAATTAGCGTAGTCAAATACAGGTAGTGGTTGGCATCATTATTTAGAAGTGAATTTCAAGCGTTGGATATTACCTACTGAATGGTTATTGCATAAATTCCGTGAAGGACGTATTCTAGCCACGCAGATTCTATTTCTACTCTCTTTAAACCACGATCTCCTAGGACAATGGCATGGTGGTTTTCTGTATCAACGTTATCCAGTTGGTCGTGAAGTTCTCGAGCTAATTCGGCTTCGACGTTAAACTCGGAACGGTGCCAATTCAGACTTTTCATTAGTGCGTGTAATTTGGGAACGTTATTTTATTGCTCTGCATTTTTTAGGATACCTTAAATACCTTTTTTTTATGCGCTATAAGCTATTAAGCTTAGCTCTTGCTGGTCGCTTTATTACTGCTTGCAGTATATAGACCAATTTACCAAGGTACTTATATAGGATATCAATATCTGTGCAGCAGTAAGCAGTAATTGTCTACAAAAAATGAAACCTATTTAATTTTTTTTTTACATAGACATCGCTGCAGTTTGTATCAAACGCTCTTCTTAACACATCATTTGACATGCAAACACTTTGAAGACCTTCACGAAGATTGATGTGTGTATTGTCGGTTAACAATGCACGCTCACATTGACAACGTCATTCTCTTCGCGTCATTTGAAACTAGTAACCGCTTACACTTATGTATTAACGTCAAAACTTTCCTGCATTCAAAACAACAGGATAAAGTATATCAGGCTTTAATTGAAGCCAAAATCTTCAAATTCGTATGTTATTAAATTAAAAATTGTATAAAGATTCAAATTTAGCCGTTTAGAAGCTGAATGGATTCCCAAAGTATTTATTTTATTCTTCAATTTTATTGTACCTGAGTGATCCTAAAGGTTGATTTCAGTGGACGTAACTAATTCTTAAGGTTCTTTTCTCGATGATCACGTCACCGCAAACTAGAGCCAACGTCTTTTGACGAAAAGTTGATCAAAATATGTATAATCTAATCTTGCTTAGCTTCAGCACCCATTCCATTGATTTTTAACCGCAGTTATTATATATTTCAAAACTATGTTGCAATCTCCTGCGGTTACTTCTTGTACTGTAGTATCCTGAATCTAGAAATCTAACCGACCGTCGGTCACGATTAGTTTCCTATTTAGTTAAGATCGGTTATTGTTTACGCAAACTATTGCGTAGTTAGTGTTATTATAATGACATCCAGGAAGTTTGTATAGCTTTTTTATTTGTTTTGTGAAAATTATTGCCAAAAATATAACTTCATCGTCTTTATGACAAGTTTTTGCACATCCATTATTGGTTTGGGTAACATTATTGTTGGTTGTCAAATTAAATCCTGTAAAATCCTTTTCAAAAATAAAAACACTCGACGGTAACATAATAGGTAATACTTTTAGGAGTGCAATGAAAACCCGTTGGGCAGCTTAAAAGATATGAACTTTCAAAGTCGAGCTCGTCATTGTAATATCTATTTAATAGTTAATCATTGGACAGTTTTGTAGTTGAGGCAGTGTTTAAATGTTATATGTATAAGGTTAAGGTATGTTAAATTTTCATTCGTCTATAAACTTCCTAGTCGCACTATTCTGTATGATTTTGATTGTATGATTGTCATTCGTCTTGAAAACGTAAATTACGTCGTTACTTCGAGCATGTAGTTACTGGTTACCTTGCAGCCTTGTCACTATGATGTTTCTACTCATATTCTTCCTTTTATTCAAGCTTAGATTACAAATGTACTGACAAATTGTGGGTTATCATTAATAGTTGAAGCTTTTCTCCACCTTTACTATAATTATAAAGAAATATAGAAAATCGAAAGACAAAAAAACTTATTATAATGTACTTAAAATAGGATAACAACAAAAACATGAAAGCAGTTAAAAAGCGACCAGCTCAGCAATATGCTGCGAGTCACAGCGCTGATTTTCAGCTGGACCAATTAGTTTACGCGGAGAGCCCCGTATATAACATACATAATATACATTCGATGAAGTGAAATCCGATAAAATAAAGAGAAACTTTGTGCACGCTTAAAAGCGATATGGAAATACAAACAGAAACAAAAGGTAAGGTAGACGATGGCAGCAACAAATACCTGTATGTAACAGCAGCGTAGTGTTTAGTACATATCAGTGGTGCCGCCACCCTAAAGCGAAAATATATTATTTTCAAGTATCAATTAGAGAGTTGAATGAAGTGATTCTCATTATACAAATTGGTCTGTTAGAGGTTATGAAACAACGGATTTCACGCTCGTATAGAGACGTCGGAAAATGATTCCGCCCTTCGCCAATCAATTACTTTTTCAATTAGCTCCTAACTAACACCAAATTAATGTGTTTCCTCTAGCTGTTTTTTTGTTAAAAGCTTTTTTTTTCCTCTTTAACTGTTATGCTAGAATTAAGTACCTATGTTTTTAGGGTTCCGTACCCAAAGTGTAAAAATGGGACCCTATTACTAAGACTCCGCTGTCCGTCAGTCCGTCTTTTCGTCTGTCTGTCACCAGGCTGTATCTCACGAACCGTGATAGCTAGACAGTTGAAGTTTTCACAGATGATGTATTTTTGTTGCCGCTATAACAACAAATACTAAAAACAGAATAAAATAAATATTTAAGGGGGGCCATCCCATACATCAATTGTGATTTTTTATAGATAATTGTTCGAACCCTTCGTGCGCGGTTCTGACTCGCATTTGCTCGGTTTTTTTTCTCTTCGGATCGGGTTACAAATGTTATTGTATTATTTTTGACACATTTATTCTTCGAAGAATGTTTAACTTCTGTCTAGGATTTTTTGTCGGAAAAAATGTTACTTGTTTTCTGCGTAAAATCAAGAATACCACAAAAGTTAATCATTAAGAAAATGTTTTAAATACAACGAAATCGTATAGATCTAAATAAAACAATTACGGCAGGGTATACAAAATTTATTAAGGCATTTCAGATTTAGAACACCTAATAGCCGCCACATGGTTTTCGACTCAAAGGAACTCTTGGCAACGTTTATGAGTTTATTTATAATTTGATTCCTCGACAATAAGCTGTGTACACACCATAATTAGCTGTTAAGTGGAATGTTCAATCTTGAACTCGCTTCCTAAATTAGATTAATGATTTGTTATGACTGGTGTCATTAGAGTTCGTACCCTGCCTAGGAAAGGGGGTAATAATTTTCGGGAGCATGTTTGTTATAATGCGGGTATGTATCCATGTCAGTATGCTTTGTGACTTCATGTGGACTTAGCAGATAACTGGAGTTTGAAGTGCATCTGGCAGAGATAAATGGCAATTACTCCTAACAAATTTCCATTTAATTTCAAGTTTCAAGTCCTGAGACGAGATTTGTCACGCCTATACGGTGCCTTAGGTGTCTTTTGTTTTACCAGATACCCTTTTTAAATATAGTATGCCTCGTCTTATTTTCTATTCTGCTTTTCTTGCGCTGAGCTTCTTTGTATTTGCAGCACCGTATGCCAGGTTTTGTAGTTTATTTAATAAAAAATATATGCTGAACCACCCTCAAACCACGGCAGGGTCGAGTGAGGCTTATTTGATAGGTCTTACATACTTTATTTAAATACTCTACGAGTACACGCATGATTGTAACTAACGGACTTTTTCAAATTTTAAATTAACAGTTATAGATCTAACTGTTCTTGATACATTCTGACGACAAGTTTATTGAGGCCGCAAAATTAAAGATAGCCTTTTCTATCAGTAAAATATAAAGAGACAATTGTATTGAATATCGGGAACGGGCATACATCGCTGAAGTAGATTTAGGTACATCTGTAATTATGTGATCAGCTCAAAAAAGTTGTATATAGTAATAGGTTGTGTACAAGTCAAGCACTTTTTTTCGCAGATTTTGTCTTGCCACGCTCAACCTTTTGCCTTGCATGTCCACTACGCATAACCATAACCTCTTGAGGTTCATTTTAACCGTTACGTCGCGTGTGACCGCTCGTAACATAGCGTTTATATTAGGTACATACGCAATCAATAATATGACCGAGAAACCCGGTTGACCGTTTATTTCCTAGAATCATAGTAACTTTTTTTACTTCGTTCCGCACGGGGGTAATAGCAATAGCAGTAGTCTACTCGGACCGATTGTATCCTTTCCACAGCATCGTCAATAGTTTCGTCATAGATTATTTCGTTAACAACTTTCTTTTCCGGTTTTATTAAGCTTTTTTTAGCATTCCGTGTGAACATACATATTGCTATAAGATCATATTTCTCTTCGTTTTTTGTTGTGTTGTACCTACTGAATTGCAAATAAGTGTTAAAAGATGACGTAAATTTGCATTGACAGGTCAATAGCCGTGTAATTGCCCTGATTAGCAAGTTTTCTGGCATTGTGCAATATCATAAGATTTGTAAGCGTAAGCGTATAATTTCAATATCTGTAATCCCACTTCCTCGTATAAAGCATATCCACCTGTACATCCTATAAAATTCAAATGCTAGATCTTTATCATCTTTGGTAGAGTAAACCGGACTTTGTTGTTTAGGGATAAGATTGAATTTATCACTAATGTAGTGTTAACTGAGGCTTGAGCAGAAACAATGGATGTAACCAGAGGCCGCGGTCAAAGACAATTGAAAACGAAAGGAAGCGCCGGCGGATGTGACGTCACGGAACGTGTTGTGGCTTCTGAAGACTATATGTACGTCACAGGGGATTTAAAAAAAAATACCTACCTAAAAACTCACAAGCTGATTGAATTCTCTGTGAAGAGGTAGATGATCATTCATTACTCAAAATTTAGGCCACTGCGGGTGACATCTCTAGATTTTCCAAAAAATTGACAACTGCTCAATAATTAAATAATATCTTAATGTGTCCCAAATTGGGATACACCAAATAAATATTTGGTGAAATATTATGACTGAACACAATCATTAAATTCATTGGTAGGAAACTCCATGCTTCCAATCATGAGTTTCTACAATAAATGTTGATCCCGTCGTTTTGAGCCTCTTGAAAAACGTCACCACACAAATTATTAAAATTCATCACACATTTATTTATTTATTTATTTCCCACACTTACAACTATTTTTACAGGTCTTACCCTAAAACAATAGTGTAACTACTTTTTGGTACAATCTAATCTCTATCCTTACTCCTATAACATAATATCAACAATGCAGCCTTTGTGAATTCATTCATAGAACACGAAAACAAATCAATGTTCTCCGCAATTTGGTTGAGGGTTCGCACAGCTCGCGTCAGCGGAGCCCTACCGAGCAAGTTGGTGCGCCCGCGCGGCTCGACCAGCAGCCGGCGCCACACGTAGGTACCCATCGGGAACACACACCCCCAAGTAACTCAACACCTGACTGTTGTATATTTTACCCGCTATTAATTTAAAAATGTATGTCGCTAAGCACAGCTCTCTGCGCACCCGTAGCTCGTTGTACCCAACCATACCCAGCACGAATAAATTTGGATACATTAGAGGGTAAAAAGGATACACTCCATACTTCCTTAGATACAAAAACCTAATGAATTTGTTCTGTATACGCTCCACCATTAAAAGGTACTTGGTTTCATGCGGAGCCCAGACCACCGCATTGCATTCGAGGCGAGGCTATAATCGCGCCCATATTTGTGAAACCATGAGACCGACGAAGTACAAATCCGAGCATTCTATAGGCTTTTTTACACATACTGACGATATGATCCCGAAACCTCAAATCAAATGTGAATTTAACTTCTAAATCCTTAACTTCTGTCACTCTTTTTAATTTCTGATTGTTAATTTGGTAATCATGAAGGACGGGGTTGCGCGCTCGAGTAAAAGTAATATTCACGCACTTAGAAATATTAAAATACAACCTAGATGAAATGATGATAAAATACACATAGATGAAAAAGGGTCGCATATTCATTTCATCATAAGAATCACAGTCAATTTGTAATATAAAAAAATACCACGGTTGTCTTCGAACGTAGGCGATAGCTAGATATCTAAATTGTAGTTATATAATGAAATATTGCAGAGGTTTTATGTGTCTTACGTAAAACCACAAAAGAGGTTGATTTAGCGCAATCTGGACCAGCAATTCGGGGTCAAATGAAGGTCATTTCTTAATTTTATTATAATGAGTTCATTGTAACATATATTTTTATGTAACTACTGGGATCGATTTGAGAAGCGAGGAATACTGAATTAAAATTTTCATACTTTGTCAAAATTTGTGTAGCCAAAACTAATAAGTTTTCGTTCAAATAATCGGGATATGTTGTATCCCAATTATTTGAACGAAAACTTCCAATTTCGTTGCCAAAATTCGTATGAATTTCGATACCGAATAATAAAAAACGATTGTAATAAATAAAAAGTGTACATTTTCTTTTGCTCGCAACTTCATAACCATGAGTCAGACTTCCTTCCACACTATTAATAAATTAAGATATAAATGGTACTCATTTGCATCCGTTGCTAATTATAGTAGTTAACTCATACCAGGTCTGGGTTTTTTGTATTTGATTACTTACTTTCATGGTTTTTGCTGAGATTCATTCATTCATCAAGCCATTAAGTAGTCTAATGCTTAATGTAAACCCTTGATGTAAACAAAGTTTTTCTTTCATACAAAACAAATATTTAAGATATCTATATTTGAGCATCCATTAACAATTGAATGGAAAAGTTTGAGGTCTGACCCATTGCTTGAACAAAGTTTTTTAAAGAAAATATTTTTTGAATTAAAACAATACATACAATCTTAATTCATTCATTAGCTATGCATTATGTTTATCCACTAGTAATCTCAAGATGAGATTCTCACCGCGCCTTGACATTGGCCATCGGGTATCTAATTAGATGTAAATTGCCGTTTTATACACGCGTTCTCTTCGAGAAACGTGCTTTATTCCCGTATTCAACGATCGCGATCGATTTATTGACTTTCACGAGAATTGAATCTGTAGTATTATTCATTTATTTGGAATAGTTGAATCCAAATTTTAGGTGTGGCAAGTCCCGAGTGAAAGAAAATAGCCTACTTATTTTAGCGGTAAAAAATAGCCGTATTTCCCTAGTTATATGGATGACATGATCACTACGCTTGTGGTTGTGAAATGCCTGTCCTGCCCCATCTTTTACACCACGGATTCCGTGATACGATACAGCGTGTTGTGTTTTTTCCTACACTTGATCGTATATATGATTCCCTAGGATGCCCTATTTTCCTCTTTCCTTAAATTTTTCCTCAAAGTATTGACTCACAGTGAAATTATCGATCTAATTAGGCTTTTTTTTTCATAGCCAACATTTGCGGTTTTAGCTATGATTCATTTGGTTAAATTGCAATGGTTACATATCATTTCTTTGTTTATTACATTAAGGCAAGCTATTTAATATTAAATTTACGTATTTCAAAACTGCGCATTTAATTTAGTTACCAAGGCAATGGGTATATCTTGTATGGCAAAACCTTTCACAATCCGCCCACTGAAATGTGAGAGTTTCTGAATGTATTAAACCCACCTATGATCTTTCGAAGTCCAATAAAAGTTAACATATTGAATTAAATTTTTACTAGTTAGTTATTATCGATGGAGAAGTTTAGCAACCAAGCGTCCCAGTATATCACAGTCACAAATTATTCTATTAAACAATCACAGTTGTGATAAACTGTGAAGGGCTTTGAATCCGTTGGGACCGCAAGTATTCAAGGTCTAAAATATTGGTAAATTGCATGGTTACCCGCATTTTTTTCTTAAAACTAAATTTCTATTCCGTCCCTTCTTCCATTACTAAGATGGGCTTTTGTAAAGACTTGGTAAACCAAGGTGTCCCATTTTGAGGTGAATCGGTTATTAGAGTTTCAAGGCATGCGAATGCGAGACCTAAAATGTTATTCTAATAAATATCTCGCTGAAGAATTTGCTAGCGATCACATCTGTGTGTGAGGTCGCCTGCGTTTGGCCTAGCCTTGGACTCTTTCAAGTGGAAACTATAAAGGATATGAAAAATGCAATTTGGTATTAAAACGTCCATCCGTAGACACTTGGCTAGTAATAATTAAGGACGTTCGTTAACTAATTCCTAATGACAATGCACATTCGGTGAATGCAGAATCCGAGAAGGCTGTCACCTGAGAGCACACGAGCAGCGTTCTTGATAGTCAGACGTCTGTCGTTGCGGCCAAATATGACAAGCATCATTATAAACTTACATTACATTTCACTGCTGGCCCATATATGCTTGGATTAATATGTATTATTATGAACCTTTCTCCACACAATTAACGGATTGACAAATCAATCCCACTATTTCTATACCAAAATCAATTGCTGTACCATATAACATTTATGTTGTAAACTGGATTTACTTGCAGTCCGTTCAATGATGGGGTCATTCACTGAATGTATTTCAGCTTCTACATTCCTACATTCAGGATCCCATATCATGGGAATCTAAAGGCTTAAAAATAAATGTACCACATAGAATACTAGATTGTGTTTTAATCAATTTTCTTAATTTCTCTTGTCTAGAGGTCTAGGCGTTTAATCGATCACTGGCGACCAGTTCGTAGCGACTTTGGTGCGCGTACGCATCCTATCTTTCACCGATACTTAATGAGATACTTGTTTTTATGCCAATGCATATTGAGCTATTTATGGGAATATAGCATGTGATTTAATTTGTCGTCTTATCATGATATGGTAGTACACATTTTTCACTATTCAAAGTATTATTCATTCAAAATTATAACAACGTCGATTTTATTGCATTGACCTATTACCATTAAGTTAACGTCATATAATTAGCTCATCCAATTATACAACATAGGACGAGTATATGAAAACTATATCGTTTGTTCGTTTTTTCCGCATAATAGGTCGATAAAAAAGCATGTCATCGTTGTTTTGAACTTATTCTGCTGATGATGATGATGTTAGAAATAGAATATAAACATAAATAAACTATCGATTAAACTGGAATAAGGTATTATACCTAGATTAAACGCCGAATTTGTATAGACTAATCTCGGAGTAAGTCTTATTCCAGTTTGGTGAAATGCGGCCTAACACCAATAAATCTTCGAATAAATGCCGGTTGTTAACTTTATAATTCCGAGTATGTTCTTCATAAATTTATACGTAGAACTGTTTAATATTTCATGAATTATTTCTAACTGTACATTACGACAGAAAGATAAATTTCAAATTTCATTATTGTGTTCTTTGTATATAATTATATTGGTTTTAGTTGTTCGTTGTCGGTAATTTAAATACAGATAAAGTAAAGTAAGTAGGTAAGGTTTTTATTTCTGTCTATGACAATAAGAAAAAATAGCTACCTGTTTCGGAGTTACAACGAATTAAGCTCTTGCATTTTACCTCACAGCCACTTAAATAGATTCTTCCGCAGGCTCCGCCCGCAGCTCTGTCTTATTCATCTATTATAATTCATTAAATAAATAAATAAAATATACCTACAGACTTGAAAAGTCCCAGCCCAGTAATATCCACAATCATCTTCAAATAGTTTTATCTACTATAGTTTTTACTCGTAGATAACACTCGGTGGTATATTTGAACTATCTATACCAATGACTTAACCACTTAACACGAAACGTTTCGTGGGCGTGATACTTGTCATTTTGTCTTATAGTTTTCGCAATGGCATCTATATAAGGAATATTCGCATAATGTTATGTCTAAGTTTTATTTCGCTTTAGGAGTAGGTGGTAATTAATTCGTTAGTTCATTAGCATGTTTCAAACTGTTAATTATCCATTAGGGTAGCATTCAGATAACTGGGTACAGCAAATTAGCAATTATGATATTCAAGTTAGCGTGATTAAATTACAAAACAAGTGTAATGATTTGTCAACCGAAACATCTTAAGGTATGGCAGAATGTGTATTCTAAACTTAATCACGATTAATCTTAGATTTTTTGTCAGGTGCTTTCTATACTTAATGCGAGCCTCTTTTAGACAGAATAATCAACAATTCAAAATTTCAAAGCAAATAAATTGTGTTTGTAAGTACCTCAACTTATCCTAAATAAGAGAAAAGATGACTAATTCTACAGTTCTTTGCCCACATTTCTTGCCAAATGGTTCTCAAAAATTCTCATCATCATCATCATCATTTTTATGCAAATGTTTTCTTCAGGGCGCTTTTGTACCTCGGTAGTATGAAGTGAATCCACTAACGGTAGCGTTTGTCCACAGCTTCTCCAAAACCTCGGGAAGGTGGACCGTACCCTCGACGACATCTTCGAGGAGCATCTGCAGAACTTCAATCAGCAACACCAGCAGGCGACGCGGCTGCAGAAGGAATTTAACAACTACATAAGATGTATAAGAGGTAAGCTTTGTCAATTTTAATGTTTAATAAATGTTTAACTAGCGAAATTACCACTAATGGGAAGCTAACGATAATGTCAAAGATAAGAATGCTTGCTTGTATACAATACATGTAACCTGTTCACTCTCCACTTGAAGAAATGCTGATTTTTCACGTCTTGAGTAAAGAGTCTAGAGGAAAAAAGGTCCGTTCCTTAGCAACGCTGATGGCGCAAGTAGGTATGATGTGTGTTATTTATTAGTAAACTATCGAATTAATCAATTTGATTCCTATACAGGGCAATACATGCACGAGTATAAAGGTCATTTTAATTTACTATACGGTTTGTATAGTTATTAATTGCAACGTACCATATCTGCGCCAGTGCAGCGTACTTTATCTGCATAGCCAGTACAAGTGCCAAGGGTACAACTCCAAAGGTCAAAGTGCCAACTTATGTTACCTTCAGTCTAGATTCTCAAATAAAGACATTACGAATGTTACGCTCCGGAGTAACCTTTTACCCCAATGTTTTGTTTCCAGCTGTTCAAACCGCCTCAAAGACCCTAATGGAGGCGATCACAGAGGTGTACGAGAGCGGCTGGTCAGGGCACGACCTGCTCTATGTGCAGGCGCAAAACATGGAGATGCTTTGGCAGGACTTCTCGCACAAGCTTGGTGACCAAGTGCTTATCCCGCTCAACACTTACACCAACCAGTTCCCAGAGTTCAGGGTGAGTATGACAAGTTTATCTGTTAGATATCCCAAAAATCCAAAGCATTGACTACAAGATTTTTTCGAAAAGGTGTTCTGATGAAAATCATGCTGATAGAAGTTTGTCTCAAAAGGATAATAGTAAATAAATAATAATAATAAGTTTATTATTATTATTTACTGAGAAGAAAAAAAAAGAATATTCAGTGTTTGCTTTAGACGCCCGCCGGAATGAGACGTCGGAATGACGTCATTTTGTTTTTAAACGCATTTCGTTTTTATAAGTCAAGACATAGAAAATACCATGTGGTGTTTAAGCTCATTAACCATTAGCAGAAATTTGTTTAATTTTTTTTTTTTCTTTAAATGCGGTTCAACTGTTTTTTTGTGTTGTTGGTAATTCTGTATCTTTGCCTACCCCAATACCTGAATAAAGGCATGATTTTATGTATGTATATGTATGTATTCTTATCGTTTTCAAGTAAGATAAGACAGTCGGTGAAATGACTGGTATAGAGGCATTCCATGATTCCAACTTAGTCAAAGTAGCTTAGCAACATATTTGCAATCTCAAAATTTCATATGTCCAAAGGCCTCTATTTTACCATCAGGTGCCTACATCATGCCACATTTATTTTTATTTTTTATATTTAACCAAACAATTATACTTGCACTTAAAATGCCGTGACATTGTGAATCACATAGCAAATCCTTCATACTCACCTTTTAATACGTACATTCTGTGACACGTTCTGCTTTACGAGGCTATAGATCTTCTACAATACAAGCTAAATGATTGAAGTATATCGGTATTACAATGTACAGTCGACGTCAGATATATGTTTTTACATTTTTGCACCTTATGGAATAAGGTAAAAAAAAAAAAAAAACTTTGTTGTTGAATCTTAAAATAAAAATTACATGTAAATTGCAACTACTAGTTTTATGTCGTCTCCAGAATATGACGTAACAATTTGTAGTGCGCAGTGTGTCTCAATATGTAAATTTTGCACATAAAATAACTATCTGCGACTGCTTTAATCACATTAAAATTCTTAAAACACTGTTTGAAATACATCGCCTCTTACACTCAAATTAGAGTTGATGTAATCGGCTTAAGATTTCCCCTAAATATTGGTCCTTTTTTTCCAGAAAAAAGTGGAGAAGCGTGGGCGCAAGCTGGTAGACTACGACAGCCAGCGGCACAGCTTCCAGAACCTACAGGCCAATGCGGCCAAGCGCCGCGATGACGTCAAGGCAAGTGTGGGTACAACAACCGAGATCACCTGGTAGGGTCTCCCAGGTATAATAAACCATTCAATTAATATTTGGGAGATTCTCTCAGGTGATATTCGTGGATTCTTCAGAAGTCCATGCTCAGATAAGTCACAAAATTCAAATCACAGTATCTCTCCAGCGTCATTGGCCAAACACTAATACAGAGTTACGATTAATTATTATTTATTTTGATTAATTACTATATATGGATCATCATATGGGTCGAAAGATGATAGTTACTGACACTTTTAAATCTGAGCTGATACAATAATAAAGGTCGTTCGTAATGAATAATTAGCGGACGACGGATGCAATTTACGTCAAAATAATGACTAACGATATCCGTGATATGGATATGACTACAATTGATTTAAAAAAGAGAACATCACTGCAAAAAAAGGATGTAATTTTTTTTCTTTTCTTTATTATGTATTTTCAGTACATTCCTTTTATATTTCCACATCTGCAGACGTAAGAGGGGCGTATTCGTAAAGTGATACATCAGTACCCTTACCGTGAGTTACAATAACCGTACTCGCTAGCGAGTCGAATGCTCTGTCCCTCGCCCTCTCTAATCTACTCCTGCGAGGTCTGCAAGGGAGCTAACCTTACAAAAACACTGCATATATTTTCACACATAAATAGTACTCGAAATTCAATAAAAGTCTTATCCATCTTGTGCTTTCGTCACGATATTGCATCCGTCGTCGACCCATTAGTAATGAAATATGAACCTTACGGCGAAAGAATGCAAGTACTGTTATTTGATACAGAATAATGTTTCCGATTGTTTATACCTTAAGCAGTACAACAGAAAAGATAAACTATTTCGGCACCTGGATCTCTATTCCAGTTTTTGTAACCAGTCTTGCTTGATAATGTTGTCTTTATGGTAACGCTTATTCACTTGACAGTAGAAGCTACTAATAACACCATCAATGTGATAGTGATATAGAAGCAAAAATAGGTTGGAATGAAAAGATCATACATGCGGGCGTTTCGACTAACTTATTAATTTGTATCCCATTTTACTTACAGATCACAAAAGGCCGCGAACAGCTGGAAGAAGCTAAGCGCACGTACGAAGTCCTCAACTCGGAGCTGCACGACGAGCTTCCAGCGCTGTTTGACTCTAGAGTTCTCTTCTACGTGAACAACCTGCAGACGTTATTCAGTGCCGAGCAGTTGTTCCACTCCGAGAGCTCTAAGGTAATGTGATGTTAAACTTACCTGATTGTCAACAATGGATGGCGCTCTTTGTTTGTGTGTTTATCTTGGCACTTTTGCACATTACATAGAAACTGTTGAATCAACTTGTGATTCCGTCCATTTATGTATGTATGTAAAACTCTTTATTGCACATAAACAATTACAAGACATGTTTGCATCAATATAAATAATGTACATAGGCGAACTTATCCCATATGGGATCTCTTCCAGTTAACATTGGAGTAGAATGACGAAGGACAATGCCGGTGGATAGACAAATTAACAAAATTTCAGGAAATAACAAATAGTACATACAACAGAGAAATAGGAAGAAAATAAAATATCTTCCTTAATAAGATACATACATAAACATAGAAATAATATAATATACAATATAATACTACAACAGAAGGATCAACACTCAGGCTCATCCTGTTTATTTAGCCACAACTTCTTTAATCTTATGATATAGGGAGTTTCAAGAAAAGAGTTTGCATTTACTATTAGAGAATAGGCCAGCAACAGACCGACAACCCGTCTTGAGATGCCCTTGTTCATAGATGTCGGTGATTACTTCTCGCACCAGGTAATCCGTATGCTTGTTTTCCTCCCTGTTAAATAAAAAAGGTCCTGAATAGCTTATAAATGTAGGAATGCTCTCCCAGGTTGACAATTTGCGGCTATTGTTTTGTTTTGATCCAATTGCTATAGGTAAGCCCTGTTGGAATTGCATTGGAAGTTAGGGGTGATTGTTGTGTATGACTTCAAGAATCCTAAGGTCGGAGTTAGTCGAATCTGCTTAGCGAAACTTCATTACAACTAAAGGTCGTAAACATCTTGAAGAAGCCTTCTTCTGCGTCAATAGTTCTTCTGTATCAAATAAGTTCTGATATAGTTTAGGTTAAGAATTAAACACTCAGAATCAGTTAATGATGTTTCAGTCAGTTCTTTCTTACTGACGATTTTTCATGCTCAAGTTTGAAAAAGGAACTAGTTAATCGTTCCTAAAATCTCTCTCTGTACGGTGTAAAAACTCGAATGCTATCGTTGAAAAGTAAAAAGCAATATTTTTTCCACATCTGGCAACGAAGATATTTCTCCGATACTTATGTATACTTAGCGGAAAAATCTAAGTAGTTTTTGACACTGCCTCCCTAAAATTCTAGGTATCCGAATATTCTGGGTTTTGGAATTGACGGAAGGATGATTGAGACGTTTGTATTACTATTACAGGTGTTCGCTGAGCTAGAGGCGATAACAGACAAGCTGGCTAACGACTGCCAGCGCGGCTCTTACACCAAGAAGCCGTTGGCGATAGCCAATAACGTAACACCCATCTCGTCACCGAAAACCAACACGTTGACCAACAACTCGCACAACGGCAACGCTGCTTCGCCCACTGATACCGTGCAAAGTGAGTATTTCATGTCATACTCCACAGAGCTTGCTTCGTATTCGCGAAACTTCTTAACTTCTCAAAGTGTTAACTAATCAAATGCTTATGAAGGGTAGGGATTGAGAACAAACATTTGGTTTTTTTCAACGAAATGGTTATAGGAATGACAATTGTTAAAGATATTTTGTCTTAATTTTAATAAAGATGACAGTAATATTTTAATTGTTAGATAGTATGTTACCTTAAAATTGAAAGTTCGGTATGAATCCGGTGACTATTATAAATGAAATGCTACAAAACGTTAGATTTTCTTCCTGACTCTTGAAATTTTATCTTACACTATGGTTTCTTTATCATTGCAACTGAATGTTGTCCAATAAGGAACATCAGTTGCAACGAATTAGGGATACATAGTAGGATACAAATAAGGTACACAAAGAACATACTACGAATTAGAAGTGTGTGTGTGTGTCGTATATAATGGCGATATTAAACCATGAATGGCTTATGTGCTGCCTGAGATGTAATAACGAATTGTTTGGTAACGTGTGTCGTGTGTGTGTGTGTGTGTATGTGAGTGTTTTCTATTAGAAAAATTAATCTTCTGTTGCGATCAAATCGTGCTCGCATACGCTTTTAAAATCTTAAATGCATGATGGAATATTCAAGGTTTTCAAAAGGCGACGTTAGTTCTCGATATGGTGTCGGAGTACCAGGACATCAGAATCGAAGGAAAGCCTTGTTTAGTCCGTGTGCTGCATGTTCGTGTACCGTGTGTGTAGCGCCCCCCTCCCCCGCGCTGAACGGCTCGTCCCCGCCGCCGCCGCCCGCGCGGCACGCGGCGGAGGAGCGAGACAAGCCGCCCGCGCGGCACGCGGCGGAGGAGCGAGACAAGCTGCCCGCGCGGCACGCGGCCGAGGAGCGCGACAAGCCGCCCGCGCCCGCCGCGCCCGCCTCGCCCCGCACGCCCCCGCCCACGCCCGGCACGCCCGCCGCCACCACACCCGAAGAAGAAACGAAATCGCTCACCAATAACAACGAAGACAAAAAGCTGGAAGACCTTTACGACATACCAGTCGGTAAGTACGCCCGGTTCGAGAAACTAGGTGTAGGTGGAGAGGCTAGGCTAGAATGTATTGATACTTTTTTTATATATCCGAAAATGTCTACTAGATAGAGACTTGATCTACAATTGTGAATGTTGTTTCGTTAGTCTAGTTAAAATGAATTCCATGATTATCCTTGTTATTTCTTACATGTAGTCTTTGAGTAGGGTCATAGACATGCAGAATCAGCTGAGTATATTTTGATCTTGAGTGCAGTGTAGAACGAGCAACGTGGTATGCAGTCGGTGTATGACTGATACATTCATTGAAATGTAAAGAACTAATAGTAGCACTATTTATTTGGCAATTTGTAAAATCATGGTAGTTTGTAAAGATTTTTTTATTTTTTAACACCAATTGCATCTGGGATTTCACGAAACTAAGGTTGGTTTAAGGTTTTTATCTCCTACAGTACTTTACAGTAGTTAGAAGCATGCTTGCTGGCAAATTTTCATTATAATAATACTTTTCCTATACAAAGTAAAACTACGTGTACTTTCGACTTAATTTTCTCATTTTTTCTATTTTTTTCCCTGTAAAATATCCCATACCTAGGCTAGTTCTGTAGACATAGTATCGATCAACCCACAATTCTCAGGGTCTCCGATTCCGCCCGAGAAGTTGAATAATAACGTCGAAGAAAAGAAACAAGTAGACGTAGAACAGAGTGTGAAAGAAAAGGACAAAGAGAGTGAGAGTCCGAAGACGGACGATGTTTACGACATACCTGTTGGTAAGTGTAGATGTTTAGAACGTATCATCATATTTCAGCGATGAATAAAGTTTTTTTCGAAATAACAGTATCGAAATCATAATTTATATGTTTTAAATGTATACATTTAATCGCCGAAATAATATATGATCGGATCATACGTACTTACAAGGAAAGGTACCCAAATGTCCGGCTCCGATTTGATTTATTGTGAGAGTAGTCTAAAATAACAGACACTTGTTTTTTTTAGGCTGCTCAATCTCATCCTGTTGGAAGAAAATGTCCTCCAAAGTACAGAAAAGTGACTACACCCTCTAACTTCTACAGAGAATTAAAAAAAAATGCTGGTTTCCTACTGGATTGATTATATGTTTAAGAACATGAAAAAATAATGAGCACTTGTTTTGTTATATATCGGCTAAAACTCATATTTAACAAAATAATAAATGGATTAAATGGTTCAAAGCCTCACATGAGTGTTTAGCAACGCAACTCCAAAATGCCCTTGAAATCGGTTCCTTGCCACCTTTATTAACAACTGGTATCACCTCCATGCTCCACAAGTCCGGTAGTACCGCGGATCCAAAGAACTACCGACATTACCAGTGGCGGTACTGCCATATAAGCCCAAAAGGTAGCTATTTCACATTCGCGCGCCGCGCGCTCTCACTAAATTCTTCAAATCAAATTACATGCAACATTAGTACTAAATTTGACCGCGCACCGCCGCCACCTCCGCAGCACTTCTAGCGCTCAGCGCTCAGCGCTTTGCAGCGACGATTCGAACTACGCCGCTTGGCGCTCAGCGCTTAGCGCTGTGCGGCAACGAGTCGAACTATGACGCGGCTAGCTCGTATCTCGCTCGCACGTATTGGCTTGCAATCGGGCTTTCATATTAGCCGGTGCGTCTCTGTCTTACCCACCGAAACGGCCTATGATCAAATACGACTGTTCGTAAGTTAATATGGCAAATAGTATGAGAGTTTAAGCCCGGCTTGCGTATGAAGTTGTACACGAGTCCATAGTGAAATGCGAAATTCGCGGAGCGCGCGTTGAGCCGCGTTAGCGGCTAACTTCACTTCATTGCCATTTGTTGACAAATGCTTTTATTCACTTGTTGAATTGTTTTGTTTAAAACTTTGAGCGGTCAGTGCAGTGATAAGTATTTTGTTTGTGGTGTTGTGAGTTGTGATTCAATTAGATTGACAATGGAGGATGTAGTCCCGTGTGACTGTGATAACTTAAAGTGTGCACAAACTTTGCTTGTCGATGGAAAGGTAAAATGTTTGAACTTTGCAGAGAAAAAGGTACCTACTTATTTCTTCGGCAAAACCTACGCCTGACTTGTGTATTTCTCAGAGTAGTAAATCGCACAAAAGACAGTTTAACAGGTCAGTGTACAAAACTCATTGGATGGTTGGTTGTTCGCACTCTAATAAGTTATATTGCTGGTGTTGTATTTTCTTTTCTAACGACAAAGACGTGTGGAATACATCTGGTTATGACGATTTAAATAATTTAGCTGGCGCCATTAAAAGACACATTAATTCTCAAAAACACATGAACGCGGTAATTTATTTTAGTGATTTTGGTAAACAGCGAATTGAGACATCTTTATCGCGCCAATTATCAGAGGAAATTACAAAACATAACATGCGTGTTGATAACAATAGTAACGTTTTTCAAAGATTAGTCGATGTTGTTTGTCATTTAGCACAACAAGAACTTCCCTTCAGAGGTCACGATGAGTCTAAAACTTCATTGAATAGGGGTAATTTTTTAGAGCTTGTGTCGCTACTTTCGAAATAGGTACGATGGCGTTTTAGAAAAACACATTCGAAGTATACAAATAATAATTTAATTTAACTATGTTGTGTAATATGTATGTAATCTTTAGGTAGGTAATTGAAATAAAAGTAAGTACTTATTGCTTTCTCCCTAGGCAAGCAAAGTTAAAATAAGAAGTTGAACCTTTATTTTATTCTCTCAAACAAACCAAGCGGCTTTTTTCAAGGCCACCGAAAGTATGCAATTGCTGATAGGTATGTCTGTAAAATTATATCTAGTGGTAACATGCCTTCAGGGAGCTTTGGTGAGCTCGTCCACGTAAGCAAATGCCTATACAACTGCAGAGTGAAGTGAAAATTGGTCATTAATGTGGTAACAAGATAAATTTATCCATAATAACCGTAAAAACTACAAAACATATCTCTCGGCTTGCCCTATTCTGAAACCCTAGGCACGCCACTGCCCATTACATGCTTGCCTACCATCTACAAGCTCCTTACATCCATTTTGAGCACAAAATTAAATACACATTTTATTGCAAACAATATTTTGGCCTCTGGTCAAAATGGATGTAAGGTCTCTCGTGTCTCGTGGTACTAAGGAGCTCCTCCTCATAGACATAACCATTTGTCAGCAAGTCAGGCGAAGCAAGGCGGCCCTCTCGGCTGCTTGGATTGACTACAAGAAGGCTTATGACTCGGTACCTCACTCATGGCTCGAAAGGATCTTAGAGTTGTATAAAGTTGATACAACTTTGAGGTCCTTTATAGGTGTGTGTATGAGGCAGTGGGTCACAGTCCTTCGTCAACCAGGTGGTCGAGATGTCCCCTCTAATTCGCCTAACTTGATAAGGATTGAAAGAGGCATCTTCCAGGGTGACAGTCTGAGTCCTCTGTGGTTTTGCCTAGCCATGAATCCTCTCAGCTCTTTGCTGAAGGATTCCGGCCTTGGCTATCGACTTCTTAGAGAAGCTGAAGTCATTTCTCACTTATTGTTCATGGATGACATCAAATTGTTTGCATCGGAGTGCCAAAATCTTATCGCACTATTGAAAATCACACAAGAGTTTAGTAGTGCGATCAAGATGGAATTCGGTGTAGATAAGTGTGCGGTCATGCATGTTCAACGAGGGAAAGTTGTAAATTCATCTAATTTGCAGCTTTCTGAGACAATGACCCTCAGATCTCTCTCCGAAGTTGAAACCTATAAATATCTTGGTATGTCACAGTCTTTGGGTATTATGGACGGCGATGTCAAGCAGTCAGTGAAGGAGCGCTTCTTTTGCCGCTTGACAAAAGTTCTTAACAGTCTTTTGTCGGGTGGCAATAAGGTGCGTGCCTTCAATGGCTGGGTGATGCCGCTGCTCACATACTCCTTTGGCATACTAAGGTGGACTCAGACTGAGCTGGACGCCCTGGATAGGAAGGTCCGTTTACTGCTCAAATCACATCGCATGTTGCACCCACGCTCATCTGTCATGAGATTGTACATCCCGAGGAAATGTGGAGGTCGAGGCATTTTAAACGCTAAGAATCTCCATAACCGCGAGGTGTGCAATCTCAGGGATTATTTCCTTGGCATTAGTGTGGGATGCATCGTGATGTGGTTGCAGTAGACAGGAGCCTCACGCCTCTCTCCTTGGCAAACGAAAACTGGCGTAGACCAAAAGTGTTGAGCACTGAAGACCGCAAGAACATATGGAAGAGCAATGAGCTACACGGACGCTTCTACCGGGCCCTAACAAGGCCCGACGTAGACTTTTTAGCGTCCGTGAACTGGCTACGGTTTGGTGACCTCTTTGGGGAAACCGAAGGTTTGCCTGTGCAGTTGCTGACGAGGTCATAATGACGAACAATTACCGGAAATATATTCTGAGGTATGGCACGGTTGACATTTGTCGAGCGTGCCGTTGTCCCGGCGAATCCCTCAGACATATAATTTCCGGTTGTTCGCATTTGGCCAACGGCGAGTACTTGCACAGACATAACCTCGTAGCCAGGATCATTCATCAGCAGCTTGCTCTTCAATACGGTCTTGTTGAGTCTGAAGTGCCGTACTATAAGTACACACCGGCGCCAGTTCTCGAAAATGGTCGTGCTAAGCTCTATTGGGATCGATCTGTTATCACAGACAGGACTATTGTCGCCAATAAACCTGACATCGTGTTGACAGATCGATCTCAACGCCGCCGGGCAGTGCTCGTCGACCTCACCATCCCGCATGATGAGAACCTCGTGAAGGCCGAGAAGGATAAGCTCAGCAAGTACCTTGACTTGGCTCACGAGGTGACCACCATGTGGGATGTTGACTCGACGATCATTGTCCCGATAGTTGTTTCGGCAAACGGTCTTATAGCGAAGAGTCTCGACCAACACCTCAAGAGACTCTCGCTAGATGGCTGGATCAAGGGCCAGATACAGAAGGCAGTACTCCTCCACACGGCACGCATTGTGAGGAGGTTCCTCTCTCTGCAGCCCTAACCACCGGTAGCTTGAGCCCTGCCCCGCTGCCGGCGGCACCCTTAGGTTTGGTTTTTTATAATGTCTGTATGTTTGTATGGGTATTGTTATTTTACTTTTATAGGTATATACTTATTATAAAAAACCTAATTTGCAAAAAAAAATATAAATATCTAAATAATAATAAATGTATTGAATAAGAAAGTTACAAAAATCATACTTAAGTACTTATCACAAAAAGTTTGTACAGTCAAGAGCTTTAATTTGGGACCCATTTCAAGAAAAATATGCTTGATGTCATCAATGTCATTAGAGAAGTTACGTCAATTGTTATGCCATTGTGAAGTTATTTAAGTTTGCAGTATTATGGCATTCTCGAGCATTTACGAGATTACACGATTAATCACGAATACATGACAAAGACAACAGTAGCATGTCTTTCTTACCACAATCGAATTTAGCCGACTTTGTCCGATTAGCTACGAATTAATCAACCTATTCAGGGTACTTCCCATTTGTTCTATGGAACTGTGACGTCATAGAACTGTTAACATTTTTCTTTCCCAGCAGTTCCATGGTAGAACTATTGAGACAAAAAATGTGCTATTTGTTCTATAGAACTAGAAGCACCTCAAGTTTCCCATTCATATGACGTCATAGAACTGTTGCGTTTTTTTTTTTTCCCACCAGTTCCATGGTAGAACTATTGAGACAAAAAATGTGCTATTTGTTCTATAGAACTAGAAGCACCTCAAGTTTCCCATTCATATGACGTCATAGAACTGTTGCGATATTTTTTTTCCCAGCAGTTCCATAGTAGAACTGTTGAAACAAAAAATATTTTTTTAGTTCTATAGAATAGTCGCTCTTGACCTAAATTTCAATTAAAAATAAAAACTGTAAACTCAAATGATCTTTAGAACTTAATTTAATGTGAACTTATAGAACTAAAAAAATATTTTTTGTTTCAACAGTTCTACTATGGAACTGCTGGGAAAAAAAATATCGCAACAGTTCTATGACGTCATAGTTCCATGGGACTGATGGGAAACTTGAAGTGCTTCTAGTTCTATAGAACAAATAGCACATTTTTTGTTTCAATAGTTCTACCATGGAACTGGTGGGAAAGAAAAATGTTAACAGTTCTATGACGTCACAGTTCCATAGAACAAATGGGAAGTACCCCCTATTCATTGGTCAACACCATGGCGAACGTTATTGGCTGTTGCTATGGGTAACCACTTCCTATTTAACTGTTGGCTAACCCGAAGACCAAGCCGGCCAACCTGACAATAGAGTGATTACACCCAAAGCCAACCAATTACAGGTCTAGAAACAGTAACCTAGCGACAATTGTTAAACGTAACGATATCAGCGGAAAAATCATATCATGTCATGATTGGTCAGGGCTACGAGCTTTAATTTGGGACCCACCTAAGGTTGAATATCGTGTAGCAAACTGACGTTATTTGAGCTCAATTACGTCAACCGGGCGGAGCGAGGGCAAACGATGATTCCCGATTTATTCCGAGTAATTATCACTTAGGTAGGTAATGTAATAAAATAAGGTTTTTGGCCCTGTCTTCTATCTGGCAATATTCATTTTATTGTTCGTGATATGGAAATAGAAAAAATACCATTCTAAAATTATTACCTTTCCAATCTGCAGTAAAGGGGCTTTGATCATAATTTGATCATGCCAGCCCCGACCTTTATTATAATATATTAAAGCTAGTAAACTAACCTATTAATTAGGAGATTCCAGCCACAATATTTAGTAAACTTTTTTATTTATCATTTTTTATTATGACACAAAACAACTCAATCTTAACTCAACTAATATAGACAGCATAATTAAAACATTTTGCGGGCCGCCTGTGATGCAGTCCCATAGCTGGTTTCTAACTGTTGAAGGGTGGACTTGAAACGTTTCCGCAAAATGCCTCGTCGGCGTAAAGGCGTCCATCAAGTATTGCCTTTGCATCAGGCGGCTCTGCTCTTGCGTTATAACATGCGGGCGGGCGATGGTTGTTTCGCCGTAAGTCAAGATTTCCCTCATTCCCGTAACGTCGAACCCAACGGCGAACTGTATTTCTTGTCACATTTATTTGTCGTGATATCTCGTGAATGCCTACTCCTTGTTCGTGCAAATCAATAATTTGAAGCCTTACTTCTTCACGATTAGCCGCAAGCATGTTTACTATTTGCAAAATTATATTTTGTGAAAATGTCACTACAGATCAAAATAATTTTCTTGACTGGCACTGACACATGTTCGTAATCATCAGAAAACCGTAGTGATAGCTTTTTGCAAAGAGGTTATCATTTCAAGGGTCGATTCGATAAGACATTTAAATGTCTTAACTTGACATTTCAACCCTATCGAACTGAAGTTTCAACCTTATTGCATTATGAATGAATATAGACGTGTCATCATTCGTTATCAGTCGTTCTCGACGATGTCACACGAGTACGCCCGATTTGCATTACACGGCTAAATTATGAGGCTCAACAATCCCGTGTGGTGATTGTAACTTTTAGGAAACTCAACCTTATTGTTGTAGAATGTCAGATTGACTTTGGCCCTAAGGTGGGTACCAAATTAAATCTCGTGACTGTACATAAAAAAAAAACAATACTAGATGCAGCTGGATCTTAAATTAGGATTACCCTGTGCCATAAGAACCAGCACTCTTCCAGTGATACAAATTTGGTGAGTGCGTAGAAGATACAACAAGTAGATGAATTGAAAAAATACAACTTAAAAATTAGATTTACTTTATAACAATTGTTTAAATAAAGTAACGCGCACGCGCGGGTGCTTTCGCGCGCGTGTGTATGTGTGTGTGTGCGTGTGTGTATGTGGCTGAGTGTGTGAGTTTTGTGTGTGTGTGTTCTTTATTTTTCTTATGTTACTCATTTAATGGGATGAAGAATAATCTCCGTCTCCTCATAGGTAAGTTTTATCAACCAACTAGCGGCCCGCCAGCAGCGGCTTCGCCCCGATGCAAATTTCTGACTTTCCCGGTGGATTTTTCATATTTTTTTTTCATAAAAACCTTGTCCTGACATTGACAAACACAACAAAAAAGAAATCAGCCAAATCGGTTCAGCCGTTCTCGAGTTTTGCGCTTACCAACACATTTCGCGATTCATTTTTATTATATAGATTAGTCACAATCCTTTTGCAATTAAATTTATTTTTTTAATGTATAGCCAGGCTATTTACTATTTGATTATAAATGAAGTGTCCCAGGAATAGGTAAAAATTTTGACCAAAGGAAGTAGTACAAACAACAGTCCGTGGGACTGTAAGTCTCCGTCTGAGAGATTGAATGTTGGAATTGGTACCGACAGTACAGCTGGTATGTTGCTTTAAAATTACTTGAACAATAAATAGTTGGCGTACCGTCAACACTTTACAGTTCTCATATAGGGTCTTGGTTGGGAATATAAAGGGCTTGATGGTCATTACTTTAAGAACTGCTCTTTGGGCTCGCTCTACTCTAATCAAGTGGCTCTTTGACGCTCCACCCCAGGACAGGATGCAATATCCCAAAAGAGATTGACATAATGCATAATAGACATTCTTAAGGATTTCGGGATCTGCCACGTGCCACGACCTGTGTAAGTATGTTAATGTGAGGCAAAAAGGAGACCTACGTAACCGGGAGGCAAACAGGGAGCTGAACATTTCCTGGAAAGGCGTCGCCATCCAACATTGTAACTCTCCTAGATACCACCGTCACTGGACCGCTCTCTGACTTACAAGACCCACTGCAGAAACACAAAAAAAAAAGTTAGTTCCCGCAATAACCTACTGCGCCGTCTCTCCTCCACTAACTGGGGAGCAAACCCAACGGTTATGCGCACTACAGGACTAGCTTTGTGTTTCTCAGCAGGAGAGTATGCGTGCCCAGTGTGGGCTAGGTCAGCACATACCAGAGAGGTAGACGTAGAGCTGAACAACACCTGCCGCATAGTGACTGGCTGTCTAAAACCAACCCCGGTCGGTATGCTGTTTCCTCTTGCGGGAATAGCTCCACCCAGAGTCCGTAGAGAAGTGACATGTTCGCTTGAAAAACAAAAACAGGAAAGTGACCCGAGATACCCACTCTACGGGCTCTCCCCCACCGCAGGTTGTTTGCGAAGCCGCAAAAGCTTCCTGCGATCTACGCAGCCTACCGACGAAAACCCTACTGACGTGAGGTGCAGGCTTTGGGCAAGCGAGTATCCATATTCACTGTACCCCCCCAACGAAAATCTGCCTCCAGGCTATAAGGAACCTTGGCCCACCTGGAGAAGTCTAAATAGGCTGAGGACCCAGGTTGGCCGAAGCAAAGATAACCTGTGTCTGTGGGTACTCAAGTAGCGCAGACGCTAGCTGTGAATGTGGAGAACCCCTGCAAACCATGTTACACCTCACCAGGCCTGTGTCACTCCGCGTGTAGGTATTAAAAACATACCTCCAGGCGCCGGCCACGGCGGAAGGGCCAATCTAGTAGGCTGCCGCAAGCGAAAAACGACACACGTATAACCACGTATAACCACGTCTAACTTATTATGAACCGTAGTACAGTAAATTAAGGCCCATATTTCCTCAAAAAAAATTAGAAGGTATGTAAATGAACACTTGCTCGACTGGAACGCGAGCTAAATTAAATCATATTGTCTATCAGATTGAGTACATATTTCTTTGAAAACCGTTGTGAAGTAAAGCTTCTGTAACGCTAGTTACTAGTTATTATTCTGTGACCTCACTAACTGTCCCGCGTGCCCGACCACCTGCTCGCGTGAGGACTTACTTGTCAGTAACCAGAGGGCTAGCACGGTAGCCGCTTTCTGGGCAAGTAAGATTTAGCCCGAGTTCTTGGCGACACGAAAGAAGAAGAAGCTCGTACTAGGCAACCAGGAGCAAGTAAGAGCTAAATAGCGCACCTTAACCTAGAGGTCAGACAATTGGTCAGCGATCGAGGATTTCGAACATTTATTGCGGTCACCAGCGTAATTAGACCTCCTTATGAAAGTGCTTTCACTTCCGAATGTCTCGCTGTATCCAAGAAAGAGAGTGATCCGGAAAGGTCACAATCGTTTCAAAGCGCAGGTGTTGTGTTTTGTGGCCGTTGGTCAGGTGTTCACCGCGCATGCGCTAGGGCGGGCAGACGCGCGTCGACAGCAATTCTCGAGATCGATTGTGATCAATAATTGATGTATTGTTGATGTTGTTATTTGGTTATTGTACTTCACTGGCTGGTTTAAGTTAAAATATAGTAATACTGTTATACGCGTGGGATTATTAGGAATCTAATGAAGTATAGTTTAGTTACACTTGCTTTGTTTACAAAAATCTACTCAAACAAATTTACAAACGCGGAGCCGCGACGAAGCGATCTAGCCGCGGTGGTGGTCGGGAAGAAACTTTGAAGGGTATTAATATTAATTTTAGAATTTTTAATATAACAAAACTTCTTTGTTATTCTTTGTTATTAAACATATGATCAAACCAGGTAGGAAATTAGCTTTATTTTTAATTATCTATTAGTTCGTGGGTTTAGTCACTTTTCAGTACTTTGGAGTACAATTTCTCCAAACAAGTTGGGGGTAACTAAAATAAATACGTGTCTGTTATTTTAGACTACTCTCTAACATTTATAAAATAAACCAAATCGGAGCCGGACAGTTGGATACCTTTCCTTGTCAGTAATAAGGCAGGTGGTGGAGACTATAAAAACATAACACCTACTTATACTGTTTCACAATAGGGTAAGTGTACAAAACTGAAAAACATGAAGAGAGCTTATTTTTAATGTACTTACAATAGTCATTGTAAATATTTGTAAATATATCACTGTATATTTTTTGCTAGACATATTTGTTTAAGTTGATGTATATTTTTATGTATGTGTATCCCTTTATTATATTTACGTATTATTTTCTTCAGGGCAGGCAAGTACTGGGTTTTATATTTATCTTTTGGCATTATTTATTAACCTTGGTGTGTTTTGCTTTTAGTTGTGTATATGTGATTGATATCTTAATTTAACAAAAATAAGGTAAAAAAAAAAAAAATATGACATGTTAAAATTAATCAGATATGTGAAGAATGTTCGTAGAAATTCTTGAAATCGCATTGGTATCATAGCCGATTCGTCCAGGTTGACACAGCCCAACTAATTATTTATTCCCTGATAATCGTGGCTCTGTTCTGCTCTATCTACCAGGGGCGCATAACCCAATAGAACATCTGAGAGCTTATTAAATGGGACAGAGCCTTACTCCATCCCTTAACTCCATTTCTAACTGAAAAAGCAGGTTTTAACAGTTCTAAATTGATATATATCACGCCTCGCTATGTGTGCCACATAAATCAAAGTTGCATATTGCACACATAGCGCCGAGTGCAAGAATGAGTTGAATCTATAGATAGCCGTATAAGTATGACCGGGCTTACCAGGGTACCAGGGTAGCATAACTCGATAGGACGTGTCATAGCAAGCCAGGTGTAACGGGTGACTGTGCAGGGGCAACGCTGGCGGGGCTGCCGGCCGGCGTGCTGTACCGCGTGCGCGCTACGTACCGCTACGCGCGCGAGGACAGCGACGAGCTCAGCTTCGACGTCGGCGATACTATACGCGTCGTTGAGTACGACGATCCTGAAGAACAGGTAATACTTGATTAGTTATTCACTTGACAGTCCTTGGATACCACAGTATCTAGTCCAGTGTTCTATTTGTAGTATAGAATCCATGAGGTTAAACGAACAAGATTTCTGCAGTCCTTTGCGAACTCAATTGTCAAGTAGTTATTTCTAGCTATACTGCCATCTGCCTCCTATTTCACTATCTTGATAATTAAATGTGGCAGGTGACAATTCGGTATACATTGCAAAGTTAACACGCTGATACATCACTAGGTTTCATATAAGCTGCACCATGTACATTGAAATGTCACCTGTCACATGTCATTGTCATGATGGTGAAATAGGGGGTAAGTCTTTTCATAGTCTGTCGGCAAACGACAGCACAATGAGATAGCACTGACTGAATCTGTCCCGCAGATCACTGATCAAAGAGTCAAAAAACCGAGCCGACTTTATTTCTTTGAATTGACTTGATGACACATACCTACTCTTCTATCTGCGTGAAATGTATCTTTGATTTTTCAGGGTATTTTTTCTATATTTTCTTAATGCCATGTTTTTCATTACTAGGAGGAGGGCTGGCTAATGGGGATCAAGGAGGGAACGAACGAGAAAGGCATGTTTCCTGCCAACTTCACGAGGCCGATATGAGCAACGCTTGCCTCGTGCGCTATACCCCGCAATATAGCTCGCGGTGGGTACATCATCGCACTCCCGAGTTTAGACGAAACTCAAGTATTTTGATCCTTTTGACCATCTTTCTGCAATAAAATTCACCTTTAGTGTACCAACTATATGACTGTGGTGAAATATCCAACATATACGGATGAATAACCGACCGCTTTATTTCGTAATTTGGCATGCACTGCGCCTGCTGTCCTTTAATACGGAAATATCCAAGAGGAAACAATTACTTATTCTTTGCCTGCTTATTATTGATCAAAAGTTGTTGGCACTCTTGCCTCGTGGAGTTAAGTTTTAAGTTAGAGGATGGTAGGTACTTATTGAAAATTATACTTTCATCCAATTTCACAACAGTCAATATGGTTTGCCAAAACCTGTACCTTTGCGTAAAGATGCGTTTAACCGCATAGGGGTCAAACGGGCGAAGTGTTTTGTGCATTCTTTTCAAGGTAGATAGACATTCGTGTTGCAGTTTTTTGCTGTTTACACTAATGTTTTACACGCTTAGTATTTATTGATTTGGAAGTTTCGGCGCATTCACGCAGCTGCTGTTTAATGCTTTAGTACTTTTAGTAGCCCCATCTAACTGAGAGAAAAATCTCGTTCTGACGTTGAAAATCATTCACGAATGCCCTTAACACTTCAAATAAGTTTTTACTTTATACATTGAAAGTTGTTAAATGTTCATAGATAACTATTATTTATTGTTACAACGAATAATTTCGGTTTTATTATCCTTCTATTTTATGTACCATTTTTGTATATACAATTGTATGTAGATCATGATTTTTAGTCACTATCAGTATGGTGTAGGGTTAAATCAGTTTAATCTGTATTATTATGAAAATTATTAATTAATTTTTTAAACTCTTACTGACAATAATAGAAACTTGAAGTTTTTTAGATAATTGCTCATTCATTATTAAAAGTAACTGATCCAAATAAAAGTGACCTTATTGTATGATAATTGATAAATAAAATAAAATATTTTGACGATTAGACGAACAAATATCTAATTAAGAAGTCTCCTAGATTTCCAATAATGCCTCAAATCTTTTCTAGTAAGTACCGAAAAAGCGGTACAAAATTAAACCACCACAAAACGTGCCGTGTGCGCTTTTTTATTATATTTACGAATGTACATTTCCATCTACATATTGCATTTCATGGTTTATGGTCTGAAATGGCTGGGTTGCATTTTAAATATGTCCGCTGCGAAAATCTATAGTTTTAGTGGTTACACTAAATGAGTCCCGTGTGTATGTTCTTTTCATAATCATTTAAATTCAGTATAAGTGTTATAATGTATATAAACTTAATTTAGATTTTTGTTGACCCTTTTATCTTATTGTTAATAATTATAACATAGGAAGTAATTTATTTCGAATATATTATATCATTTAATATATAGACATCAGCTCCGTAAAGATTTTTAATTTCATTTGACTTTTTGTTAATTAAACATTATTAGTGAACTGAATACTAACTATATTATGTTAAGGATGCTTTTCATTAACAGTGCTTAACATTTTCCGATCAAAAGGCTATGTTTGTCTTCCTCATTCATACTTTAATGTTAAAATTAAAGAGATTCAATTGTCAACTCTGTACTTTACTTTTAGGTTAATGGTGGCATTGCAATCATGAAAGTAGTCTTTAAATTGGAAAATTATTAAGCCAATGTGTTCTAGATGTATTTCCCAGAAAAAATATTGATATTACAAAATGCATGTGTCAAAAAGGGTGCTTTATTGACTATATTGTACATAGTTTACAAATCGGTGTAGCCGAAGTATATTTAAAAAAAATGGTTTGTCCATACCAAGGCCAGGTTTGAAGGGAGCATCCGGTCTTCCGATTTTTTCTAGATTTTTTATTATATTGAAGCGTCAATACAGTCGCTTGATAATTATTACGTACATTGTATGGAAAAATACACAGATATTCCGGAATTCCTTTGCTCATGGTTCAAGCTTTATGGTTTTGCCGCAAAGAACCGAACTGAACTCAAGTGGAATTAAAACAATTAATTATTTATTATAACCATTTTATACAACCGGTGATTTTACTATGTGTAACTTTAATAATATCAATGTTTCTTACACAAATTTTAATATTATCGGATGAATGCTTGTAAAAAAAGTCTGTGTGCAAGGACGGATTTAAAAACTATAAACAAATTCAATTTTTGCATATGGTAACTTTTTAATCAATCCGAATGTCACCATTCTGTCAGGGTGAACGGCATAGATATAGTACAAGCCGTTGTAACAGAGTTTTACAGAATTATCGAGTTGTGACTATGTCGTCAGAAGTGCCATGCGAAAGGTCCATATAGGTGTTAATATAAGTTTGTTAGGACTTGTACAGTTTTTACAACTGCAAATAAAATGTTTCTCACATTTACATTTTTTATTTGTACTCCCAGTCTAACTTAAAGTAGAAATTTTAATTCAAGAGACCAGAGGCCCTACTTTGGAAATCGAAGTTTGAAGTTACGCTAGTTCCATCCCTGTCACTCATCATTCGGGAATCAATCGAGAGAAAGGGATGGAGTTAACGTAACTTCAACCTTCGATTTTCAAAGTAGGGCCCATAGAGGTATGTTTTTCTACATCTCTGGTAGGGCCTCAGTTTTGACAACTCAAATGCACAAATGTCATGGCGGCGATTAGTTCCAAGTTCTTAATTTTCCATGTGTGAAATTTTGGAAATTATTATTGGGACGAATTCTTCTTAATGAAAAGTCTTAATTTTACCAATTCTTAATTTTCCGAATGCTTCATTTTCCTAATTATAGATAGTACTAATTCGGATTTTTTACGGACGATAGTACAGTTAGAAATATTATATTTGAGAAATTTATAATAACTATAATATCTGTAAGTATACGTATCTTTTCGAATATTTTTTGTATTGCAGATCGTAACTTAAAATGCGTGTAGGTACATTGACACTGGGTAATCTATATTGTTATTTTATGTTATGAATTAAATAAATCTAAATCTATTCATTTACGTGCATAGTGAAGGAACGTATGTCTACTAAGTATACTGAAAAAAGAAGCAACATATTATGAAAAAAAGACTAGACAAAATAAAGTGTATACTGAGCCACGCAAACGAAGGTCAAAATTTATAATTAAAGACGCGAAAATTAGCGGAAATATATGTAGAGGACCTGATTAAAGGAAAAGTCACACCCGAGAAATGTCTGAAAAATTTATGTCGGTTTAAGTAGGCAATTAAGTAATGTGTTGGATTTGTTTCGTTTAAACAATTTTAAGCAATGTAAAGTAACGGTTTTATTTATTTAAAAATTAAATTTATGTTTGTAGGCAATACTACTTTAAAATTGTTTTCTTTAGCCATTTAAAGTATATGACTGTACATATATAAGAAAATCCGAATTAGTACTATCTATAATTAGGAAAATTAAGCATTCGGAAAATTAAGAATTGGTAAAATTAAGACTTCATTAAGAAGAATTCGTCCCAATAATAATTTGCAAAATTTCACACATGAAAAATTAAGAACTTGGAACTAATCGCCGACATCACAAATGTTGCCACAGCAAGGGTAGTAATTTACAAAGGCAGAATGTGGCATTTAAGCGTCATAATATTACTATAGTAAATAAATTGCGCCGTATTAGCGTATTATTTTGTACAATTAACAAATATTAAGGTAGAGCTTTCATCGCATTTTAAGGTTGATTCACAATGGGTACCTTCCACCACCACCACAAAAATCCACCTTAAAATGCGATGAAAGCTCCCAAAGCACTAAAAATCAAATTGGTGGATTGTCACGTATGTACCTACCGTTAAGTTAATTAATCACTTACCAGCCCGATGATAATACTATTCTTACTCTGAAACTAAGAAAGCACGTGGTTCATGATCAGATAGGAATATTTGGGGCAAAATTAAATGACAGCTAGGGATTGACTATATCGATAAACTAAATTATCGATGCTTTTCCCATATACTAGTGGTCGCTCCAAGTTTTGTTTGTATTTTTTTTTCATTAATAGAATCCAAATTCTGGTTATATATAATCAATGGGAGGACGACGGATGCAATTTACGTCAAAATAATGTCAAACGATTCGATCAACAAATCGAAAATCCATATGACTACAATTGATTTTTAAAAAATAGAACATCACTGCACAAAAACTTATAAATTTTATTGTTGAAGTAAATAATCAGACGACGCGCTGGCCTAGTTGGTAGTGACCCTGCCTACGAAGCTAGCGCTCCTGGGTTCAAATCCCGATAAGGGCAGATATTAGTGTGACGAGCGCGAATATTTGTTCCCGAGTCATGGATGTTTTCTATGTATTTAAGTATACATATTTCTCGATACAAGTATTTATATCGTTATCTAGTACCCATAGCACAAGCCTAGATCTTAGTTTGTTACTAGGTCAATTGGTGTGACATTGTCCCCTGATATGAATATATGGTGATATGGTGGTGGCTTGTAATTAAATATAATTTAATTACAAGCCACCTCAAGTATTCCACTGTCTATTTGTCAATATGTTTTTTTTAGTGCTTTGGGAGCTTTCATCACATTTGATACATGTCATGCACATACCAGAAGCTTGATTTTAATTCTTATCAAAACATTCTTTGGTAGCAAAAAAGAGTTAGGAAAAATAAGACAGCTGTTTGGAGTGAAATTGGTTACATGACCCAATTCTTACCCGACTTTACATAAAACGCGTGAATGTGTGAATGTGGAGCCGATTCGCATATTTATATATTATATTTCGCGGGTTAACCACTTTTATTCGGTTTTTTGGCCCGCGTCAAAGAGCCTGCGAACGCGCGAAAGCTTTTTTTTTTTTTATGGCATATGAAGGCAATCGAGCACACAGGCCACCTGATGGTAAGTGGAAACTGTGACCCATAGACATTCGCATTCACAAGACTGCAAATGCACTGCCAACCCTGAGGACTAAGATGGAATGCCTCTATGCTAGTCATTTCACCGGCTGTCTTATCCCCAAACCGGAACACAACAATGCGAACACTGCTGTTTGGCGGTAGGTTATTGGATAAGATGGTGGTACCAACCCGGACGGACCCTGCACAAGGTCCTCCCACAAGTACAAGTTGTGCGTGAATAAGTACAACGAGGATCCACATTCGTGACCAATTTTTATAAAACATTAGCCAAATACCACCAATACTGGACAAAATATTTCAAACATTGTTCTATTACGATAAATCATACTCGTCATCCACCATCTTCGTTTCCTCCAATTCTTTATAATTTATTTTCATTTTAATGTAGACTATACTGTGAACATGATTGTGAACACTGCGAATGTGGAGCCACAAGTCCATGAAGAGTTCACGCGCAATTCGTGCCGCGATTAGCGCCCGCGAATTTCGCGAATTTCGCGTGAATGTAGAGCGCCCACGCCACTTTCTTTGGTAGTCTAGTATGTCACTTTAAAATATTGTAATCCCGCTCGTCATCGCTTCAAACTCTTTTTTGTTAAGTTATGCTTTAACTCTAGGCCTAAGCTCTCAGATCACTCAGCTATACCTCTATTATATGGAATAGGAAGTTTAATACGACAATGAAAGAAAAATAAAATAAAAAAAAGAATAGATTAATATTTGGAGGAGACAATTTTATTTAATTCTTAGTCTGATAAAAAATTCACAATGCAATTTCAATAATTATTGGAAAAAAATGGAAAATTAGAAAAACACGTGTGAGAAATTCAACTTCCCGCTCGATAAGCAACTACAAAAAGTAAAAAGCACTAGTTTGAAATATCCGACTTTCCGCCCGATATACAACACAAAATGATTTTTCAATATTTTTAAATAAACGAGGTGTGATCGTCTTCTTTTTAAAGGCGGCCACGGGGAGTGATTTTCGTCAGGATACATTATTATTATCTTATCACTTACAAGTTATTTCATTCTAGATTCTAAACGCAATGGAAACGTCAAACATGTTCCGTCACACGCAATATTTTGATAATATCGTAAAATTAAATAAATACTCTTTAATTTCTTGGTACGCACAAATTAGTGTATTCTTTTTGCTCTTTTATTGCATACCATGTGTAAGTGTTATAAAGTTTATCATATAGTTATACTAAAACGAACATTTATTTAAGCTTTAACTTATAATAACCTACATATCTATAACAAAATCTGTCAGATGCGTGCGTTTATTCGAACGTATCCTCTAATTGATTCGTTTATTTTTTGCCGTTTTGTGAAAGAAGAACGTACAAAAACATTATGAGTTAGAATTATAAAATAAGACTTATTTTCGAACTAGATGCTTGTGATATGAAGTGGAAGTATGGTATTTGTTAGCGATTCTTAGTGCCAAGGTACTGAGGTCTGTTGAAGCGCAATTTTTACAAACACAACATCTTGCCGGGGCGATACTTACGTGAGTACATTTTAATAATAAAAAGCACTATAAATGTTTATCACCACTTAGAAAAACTTTATGGTGTTTTGAATAACACTTTAGCGCTACAATCACAAAGCAATCCACACAATATTGCTTACGCTTCCATTTTATAGTACTTTGTTTTCATTTGTTTATTTTGTTAATTTTGTTTTTTTTCTTGTTGACAGCGAGATTTTTGTTTCGTGACTCGTGAAAATGGAGATTCTATGGTAATTCTTAGTCTTTTAAGTTTTTTTCTAGATAAAGAGCATTTACGAGCCCGACAAAAAACGGGATAATAGGTAGTAATTGATGGTGATGATGTTAATGTATAACTCTTTGTTAAACACAACATAAAATTACAGCAAATAATTCTTGTGCTGTGCTATGGAGTCATGTTATGTTATTTATTAGCTTTTACTCATTTTGCATGTAGTAGCATATATTGCCACACATCAAATTTAATGTGCCAAAGTCAGGTATAGAATCTATTTGTGTGTATTAGGTATATAATATAATGCACCTTTATATACCAAGGTGCATAAATGCTTCTCCTTTCCATTTTCATTAAAACCACATTTACACATTATATTGCTGAAAACAATTACTTTTACAGAATGCCATTTAGAGTTTAAATGTAAAATCAAAAACTAAAATATCAAAGAGATTAATGATACAATTTTTCTCAGTGATCTCTTGATTGTGTAATCAAGATAACTGGAAAAGTCAATAAAAGAAAATGTTCTATGCCTGTAGCATTCAATTTCTGCTTGAGTAATAGGTAAGCAGGTCGTAAATTTTGGGCTAATTGAGCCAAAGAAATATTGTCCTCTACATCATCATCAGGCACATCATCTGAGGATATTGTCAAGCGGTGTTTGAAACCTGCATGTCTAAAGCCGATTGCAATAGTTCTGGTCATTACTGTCAAGGGTTTGAATTAACTTTTACATTTGCTTTCTATGAGATTATAAACATCTTATTATTACACCTCAAGAAATCAAGCCTTAGCCTAATTGTGCAAAATGTGGTTACATAATTATCAACAAAGTTTTAGTTTTGTCTGTAATTCTGTAGCCCTGCCTACCCCTCTCTGGGAACAAAGGTGTGAGTTTATGTATGTATGCATTACACCTTGGTCAATTGGTTGCAGTACAGATGTAACATTTGGTTGTAAAACACAAGTTTAATGCACTTCAGATTAGTAACAGCCGGATGAGCAGGACGGTTATCAACCAAAAGTAGAAAATTCTTATTGTGTACTTTTAATTCAGCATCCTACTTGTGTGACCATCTTGCAAAAATTTCCAATGTCATCCATAACTTCACATTGTTTTCATATGTTACCAGCAGAGAATTGGGATTAGTCAGCTGAGCCAGAAAATAGTATATTTGGGCAAAAATCGTCTTAAATTTGTAAATGCAATGCAAACATTTTTTTTTTCGATTGAAAAGAGTGAGATAGATAATTTATGAGAGAAATATTATTTTCACCCTATGACCCAAGGGTATTCGATACACATTTTTTGTATCTTGCCAAGCCAATGCAATATCATATCATTTATCAAAAACGTAACTATGCGAGAATGAGTTTGTATATCTTTTTTTATATGAAAAGTCAGTACAGTGTAGTAAATTGGCACATAAAAGCCCAATAAAAAGCAAATTTAAAATTGACAGAATTAGTCTGTCATGTGATTCATGTAAACCTTGTCATTGTAAATAGACCGTTTATTTCGTATTTTCTTAATTTTCTTGGTTTTGCGGTTACAAGTAGCCAACTCAAAACTTATATTATTTATTTACATCAGTTTTGTGTTGAATTCTTGTTTATTTTTTTTATATTGTCATCTCAAGTCAAAGCAGGGGTCGGGTGGCGTGACGTCACACGGTAGTTTTTTAAAATTAAATTTTCAATACTTTGTCATTAAAAAAACGAAGTTTTATGCAACTCTCCAGCATGAGACGAATCCAATGACATATCGGATAAAATCAGACCATAACTGTAGATCTGATGCCATGTACAAAATTCGGCCTCGCGTAATAAATATAAAATATATAGATAGATATCTATCTATGATATAAACGCAATAACCCCATAGTGGCTTTTACCCCGGTTGACCTTACTTAGCTTGCAATAAATGTGTACCTACCTACTTTGTTTTTTATTTTCATTTGTTTTGATTTTTTAATTCTGTTTTTTCTTTTAGTTTCGTGACGCGTGACAATGGATTTCACAGCGATAATATGGTAATTTTTTCTTATTTTTTAATTTCCTGTTACATGCGCAAAAGTTGTAACCCAATGTTTGGCTGCCAAAGAACATTGGGTGACAACTTTACGCCACCCAGTTTTATTGTTTGATGCAAATACAGCAGCAGAAGTGCTTAAAAAAAAATCTTCATTATATTTTAACTTTACATTTTCCTATTCGAGAATTTCTGGCACACATCTGATACTTTAATCACTGCTTTTTATTTACACACTTATTATGAGCTTCACTTTTAACTAACTATACTGACTCCCTTATTCATAAACGCATAATGAACCTATTTTAGTCAAAGTATGCCTTGTCACAATTTAAAAAATATCTAAGAAGTTAAATAGCTCGAAAACTAGTGGCATTAGACCCCTAGTTAATTGGCAAAATTATTGCAAATTAGCTCTAGTATAACCCCTTTCAAGGAATATGTTGAGTTACCAGTCACCCTGTACGTTAAGAGACGCACCCACTTTTTTACCTAAACTTGACGCATGTTCATCCACGAGTGAGCGAGATGGGAATACATTATTAAATGAACATGTATCAAGTTAAGGTAAATAGGCACTACCTATTCCGACTACTTATTATTATCATAGGCATGTGGAGAATCACACATAAATTCACATAGTTCTTAATCTAAGCGGTTTAATGGTACGGCCGAAGTCGAACTCGGAAGAAGCTGTACATTTTAGTACCTTGTCAGAGCTGTTTATATACTAAATTCAAACCACTGTCACTTTAATAACTTACTGCGGCAAGGTAGAACAATGTACAGCTACTTCTGAGTTGACTAAAACTTTATACATACATTTAGTACCGAAACAGATGTCTTAATTCATTAACGGTACTCTCTTCGTAACCGCCATCTTCATTTCTGAAGGTTCTGAAGGGAAGTTCAACTTAACCAAAGGCTTGTAGTGGTGCAGATAATTAAGGGAAGTTACGTCCAAATTCAAATTATAGTCTCCATTTTACATAAAAGTAGGGGTTTCGTTAAGTTTGTCACCTACACTATTTTAAATAAATAAATAAATAAATATCAGGGGACAATGTCACACCAATTGACCTAGTCCCAATTTAAGCTCTATACTCAAACTGTTTAGGTACTTAAATAAATGTAAACAAAAAAATCACGTGACATAGTTGGTCGGCCAATAGGCGCCGAACATTGATACGTCAAAGCTCGATGGAACAGTTTTGATTGGCTGATGATCAGAGCCACGTGGTTTGGTTTGTTTACATTTATTTAAGTACCTAAACAGTTTGAGTATAGGCTTGTATTATGGGTACTAGACAACGATATAAATACTTATATAGAGAAATATATACTTAAATACATAGTAAACATCCATGACTCAGGAACAAATATTCGCGCTCATCACACAAATATCTGCTTTTACCGGGATTTGAACCCAGGACCGTTAGCTTCGTAGGCAGGGTCACTACCAACTAGGCCAGCGCGTCGTCTAAAATTCTTAAATGTTTGTTATGTATTCTAAGTGAAAAAATAAAGCTTTAAAAAACCCGACTGTTTCTTTAAATCGTTATACATCCTAAATGATCAGATCATTCAAGATGAAAAATTACGAAAGAATCCTAAAGATGATTATTAAAAAGGTACTTACCTAATCAAAGATACCCCACTTGTCATAGTTCGTGGACTTTTTTCCTTTTTCTTTTTACAACGTGGTGTTTGGTGGCCGCTTTATTGAATTTTGATAACTGTCATCTTTAGTGACACAAAAATAAGAAAAATCGAATGACACAAGAATCATCAAAATCGGTCCACGCGTTTAGTTTCTAGAGCGCCACAAAGGAACAAACATACATAATATATAAACACATTACCCACCTCTCCTCCTCTAATTAATAATACGAGTATACGCACATCTTCAAACGGTAATATTATTGAATCAAAACGGATACCAAATGTTTTCGAGACCTGAAGTTTTACCATTGCAATATGAAAATTTCTCCCACAAAATTACTTCAGTAAAATATTGATTTATACGACTAGTTTTAATATAAGCATGTTTATTTAAACAGATTTTTAAATGTTATTCTTAAAATGACTAAATTTTTTTTTTTTTTTGCCAAGAATTAATTTACTAATGTTGGAGTGTTTCATTTCAATGGCAACACCGTGGTAGATTTTGTGGAATGTAATAATAAATCCGAATTTAAACGTAGAAGTTTAAACATCCATACATACATACCTTCACGCCTGTAATCCCAGAGTGGGATAGGCAGAGCTACAGAATTACCTACAAACTTTAAAAACTTGTTGATAATTCTGTAACCACATTTTGCACAAATAGGCTAAGATGTTTACCAGCGTATTAGTGACAGGTTGCATTGCAAGCCCATCGCCTAACAGTACTACAAGCCTTTATTCCCTTAGTCGCCACTTACGACATCCACGGGATGACATGGAGTGGCACTATTCTAACCCGGCAACCACACGGGAATGCCAAACTAACTAAAGTAATAAAAAGGAAGAGCCTTGTCAATTCGTATTCAGTCAATTAACATCCTCCAATGCTAACTCAAACACAATGACGACGCGACGCTAGCAATAGCCAGCAACACATGTACCTTTGCAATTTGAAACTTACGTAATGGAAAAAAGAGTTGAGGCAAGAAACGTTACCGAACCGTTTATTCATCGTTATGTTTGATAAGATAACTCTGCGGTTAGAATAAAAGCGTATACAGGGTGACTGGTAACTCGACCTATTCCTTAAAAGGGACCACTAGAGCTAATTTGCAATAATGTGGTCCCAGTTATCTGGGGGTCTAATGTCGCTGGTTTCAGAGTCATTTAGAATAGAATAGAATAGAATATTTTTTATTTTCACAAGTCACATTATTAATTAATCTATTAATCTATTTCATTTAACTGTTTAGGTATAAATTTTCTGCCTTTTGATCTAAAACTGTCGATTGTGAAAAAACTAATTCACTCTGGAAACTAAAGATGCATTTTCTGATAGCTGATAAATAAGCAAATGCTTGAAACAAAAACACATACAAAAACTCACGCCCTCATACCCAGAGTGGGGTAGGCAGAGCTACAGAATTACCAACAAGCCTTAAAACTTCTTGATAATTCTGTACTTAACCATATTTTGCACAAAAACACTTCGCAAAAAATCCAAAAACCTCAGAAATAATAGGTTCTTAAATCACAAGTCGTTTTTTTTTAAAATAGTTTCTGTTGAAGAGGATTACTCCAAAAAAAAAATAAGACACTTGGCGTACAAATCACGAAAAAAAAACTTACTCAATTCATAAGCTTTCCAAGAGAAAAAAGAAAGAATATAGCTCTAGTTTAACCCTTTTTTTAATGAACAGGTCGAGTTACCAGTCTTCCTGTATTTTATGTATAAGAAACTGGCTGATCGATCACCACAGCCGATATCGCTGGATCTAGAGACTTGAAATTTAGAAGAAATATCCTTGATAGAACAACAGTGAAAACTCATCCCCTAATGGGTTAATTTACAGGGAGTATCCCACGTCATCATGGATGGGCCTGTGGTGTCAACTTAACTGGCACGTAACCTCGCAACACCGAGGTCGCTACCAGAAGCCGTCAGCAACACAACGGTCAGCTAGGCTTCCTGTTAGAACTAGGTTGGCAAGAATAGTGCTAGCAAAACAGCACTCAAATGATCCGCATGAATTAAGTCGTCGTGTGGCGGAAAACTAGCCCTCCTTAACCTATAATATAACCTATAGGGAGAGTAGGGGGAAAATAATTCTACGCGTATGGTGTCCTACAGCACGGTGTAAATACTACCTACATTAAAGTGCCTAAATAAACTTATTTTAATGCTGATAGCGCTGTACCCTATCGAAGAAAATAAATCATTTTGCTGTTCAACGCTGCTCCGGCACACCCTATTAAATTATACCTTGGAAGTGAGTTTGCTATGTAGGCCACCTAGCATCAACTCGTAGGGTTGGCAAGGTTTCTGACCAAGCGGCACATTTAATAAAATCTGTTCTTAATCTTAGGCGCCAACAAAAAAAACCTTGTTGTGTGAATGTGTCTCTTTCATCGCTTAGGGCCAGAGTGAGGCAGATTCTTGCGGCGATTCTTCTCAGCAGTCTGAGGGGCCTATTATGGTCGTGCTTATCGATGTAGATAAACGTTGATAAAGCATCTGCCACTATCGGACCAGTAGGTAGGTATGTACGTAAGTGCGAGAATTATGGATGTCTAATCCACCGCAACGGTGACTATAATACGGGGGGAAGCGCTGGTAGATTTTATACGTGTAACATTGCCCGTGCAGCCTACTTAGTTAAGAAACCTTTTATCTTTATATTTTAACCGGTTCAAATGTAAAACGAAGTAAAAAAGCCTAGCTACAGTTGCATGTTGCCAATTAAATGTTATCATATCATTAGCAGCTCTGAAACTAGTTCATGTGGAAATCTCTTGGGGATTGTTGTGCATTAAAAAAAATATTTTACCTAGTGAAGTCTCTACGTAAAACCTGGTTCATGTTGCGGGTAAATTGGAATGCTTTTTTTTTTAAACAACGAGCACGTAGGTATCTCGTTTCGTTTCGCTACTTTTTATTTGTTCCATGTCGTACAGAATAACTTTTAATTTTTAGGCGTGTTTTTAACTTTTGCCCTTTACCGTCGCATGTTTTTATGGTTGATAATGTTTGATCATTGAACATAGTTATAATGTCCATTAATGAAATAAATTAAGACCGTCTTATGTAAATTGACCCGTAACTTACATATACATACATAATAACGTGAAACCAATACCCAACAAGACGACTTTTTATGACTTGACAGACCGATTCTTAGCCCTCGTAAATTTAAATTTCATCGAACAATGATGTCTTTTTACAAATAAAAATTGCTCGTTTAATAGTATAGGAAACGAGTTTTCATTCCTGAATAAAACAAGTTTTCAGAATAGGTCCTATCGCAGTCGCGTACCGCTTTACTCGAATAAAAGAAAACATTTGGCAACCCTGCCCGTAACAGCAGAAAGAGCAATATGCTGAGTACAAGTAGACGTGCACTCTGAGACCGACTAAGGCCATTCGTTATGACTGAGACTGCGGCGCAGCCTTCTGTACACTCCACAGACCCTAACAAGTTGCATTTTGCGAACGATAACGACCGCCGACATAAACAAAATGTTTACGATTTACGTGACCTTAATACGTAAAGCCCACGCCCCGATTGGATCCAATGGCTGAATAAAATTTTACATGTGTGTAAAATGTATACAGCGGGTTTGAAATTCAAATTACGTTTCGATGGACGGCCATCATTTAAGGGTGACATAGGTTTCGTTGGATCCGTTTATCGACCTATACAGATTTGACAGATGTCTACAGTTGCGTGTTCATAGTGCGACACTTGTCTTATCCTTAGGGTTGGTTAAGTATATTCTGACGATGCTTAGTTCGGCTGCAGTTGTAACTTGATCTCTCTATCCATAAGCAATTACACAGTGCCTGCGACCTGCGACCAAATTAAAAATCACTCAGCACTGCAATCGCATAGCTGTCAAAAAAATCCATACAAATTTAGCTCCGGGCAATAACGTTTCTCACTCTCTCATTTTTACTTGCAAAAAGAGATCTGTTTCAACAATTTTTTAATGCTGTAGTTACTATGAGAAAAAAGGTTCGTATGTTTCCATTCTTTTTATTTTTGAATTGTTTTCTTTCCTATTATTTTTTTCTGGAAAAGGAAAACGTATACATCCAGTTTTTCATAATATCAAAACACAACAACATATTTCTCTCTTCTTGAACCTAGTCTAAACTAAAACTAAACTTGATTTAAGGGGAGAGAAATGCTATCGCTATAATTCGAATTATAATTTTTATTTATTTATTTCGCCAAATATGAGAGAATTAAGTCCATGGATATCACACGTGAAGACAAATGCCGGTTAAAGATGTTTTTCTCTAATGGACCAAACAGAAGCACATGGGGTTAGCTCCACGCGCTTCTGTCAAGTCTTTATCGCTATATCGTCGCTGATACTGCAAAACCGCGTAAGTAACATTTTTAATAAGGAGCAAAATACACCTTTTTAATAAGCCTGTAAGGTTTATTTTGCTCTATCACAAATTTGTTAGTTACGCGGTTTTGCAAGATCACCGACGATATATTTTTAGCTTAACAATCCTCTTATGAATACTCTGACGGGACAACTTAGATTATTTGGTTAATAATTTATCGACGCATCTACAAGTAACTACTAATGGTGCGTTCCTATCCTATATTCAAAACCGTGGATAGACTAGTGAAGACTCTTTAAAATTTGACATTTGCCTCGTACAAAATGTCTCAAATTTTAACGAGACGTCAGAAGTCAATCAACAGTTTTGAATATAGGAACGCACCATTAGTCGTTAATTTATAATGGCTTAACCAGGCGTAGGACTCGTAGAATACATACCTGCATGAAACTTCCTCCGCTGCGCCACACTACTTAAATGATTTATTTAAGCATATTTAAGTGAAGGTATTAGAGTTTGCTTTCAGCTTACGTCGAATTTTTGTAGCGGTGCTATAACCGTGTATTTTTGACATATTAAATATTGCTTTTAGGCTTAGTAAAATATGATTGTTTAAGTAAGAGTGGTATAAATAAGTGTAGTTACACCCTAAGTTTCTCATGTGTGCAATTTAATGGTGGTGGACCTTGTGTATGTAGGGTCCGCCTGGATCGCTCGCTACCACGATTCTTACCAGCTGACACTACCATGCATCAGTATTCACATGGTTGTTTTGGTTTTGGAGACTAAGGGAGTATCATAGTTTTTTTTTTGGGTTTTTGCTGTTGGTGCTAAGCACCGTTACAGTTTCACAGGACTGGTTTCATAGATACATTCCCTTTTTATCTTTAAGTACCAATATAGAGCCTTACTCCCTTACTTATAAACGTGGAATAAGCTTGGAGTAGTTTATGCCATGCTTTGTCACTTTCTGTCAGATGCAAATATCACAATTACAGATAAGGACAAAGCATGGCATAAACTATTCCAAGCTTATTGACGACGCGCTGGCCTAGTTGGTAGAGACCCTGCCTAAGAAGCTAGCGGTCCTGGGTTCAAATCCCGGTAAGGGCAGATATTTGTGTGATGAGCGCGAATATTTGTTTCTGAGTCATGGATGTTTGCTATCTATTTAAGTATATATTTCTCTATATTAGTAATTTATATCGTGGTCTAGTATTCATAGTACAAGCCTAGAGCTTAGTTTGGGACTAGGTCAATTGGTGTGACATTGTCCCCTGATATTAAAAAAAAACACGTTTTTTTAATAAGGGTGTTATGCTCGCTTACCATCTCTGTGACAAAAAAATCATGACTATTTTTATTTAAGTCAACCAGGGTAATTTGAACCACGGTTGCTAAAAAATCCTGTATTAAGCTGGGTAGGTATTTTAACAATATCACTGTACGCCCCCTTAGATACGAATCAGCGAATCAACTCGTTACTTATTCACAGGTTAGCGAGCAACACAATGGAGCAAATAAAACGGTCCACAATATGTTTGCTATTGCTATTACTATTATTGGAAAACGTAATAACGTTGGTTAGTACCGACGGCCCATAAAAATATAATAAACATACAAACCTTACTGTTTTTCCTCGAATTTGATTCATGCTATGGGCTATAGGGACTGAATTGCAGGTTTATTTTGTTTTATATTTGTCTGGTTGCAAACCAAAGCCATTTATATGAAATGTGATTGTTTATATCTACCTAAGTACTGGCATGTCGTGCCCATTAAATATCAGTTTTTCATGATATTTGGTTCTAGTTTTCGATATATCTACAAACTAGTTAGGTACTTATTCCTCTGGATCGTCATGGGCTATTAGCGCCTAAAAATACAAATAGATTAGATGGGCTATTTGCCATGACATCAGAGGCCGTATTATATATAGATTGTTAACATGTTTGCCGTACACAAAGTTTCTCGGATGAGTCTGTGCGTTTTTACCACCCCTTGCCTAAAACTACAATGATGATTTTTGGGTGTATATTATTATGCGAGGCAACAGCGCAGCCCCGACTGGCACATACCTATCAGTGCTTGATAGGTATGTGCCATATACAAGACATACGTGTACATATACAAGACACACCTTTTTTTTCTTGTCTACCCCATAGTGGGGTGTCATTGGATAGATCTTTCAAAAATAATGTAAGTTTGTGAAATCATTTTTTTTATTAAGGGCTTCGTTTATGAAATATTAAGCCTTAACCCATTCATTGCCGAAGACGCGAATTCGCGTCCCATGTATGTGTAATCGTAATGCCGAGGACGCGATTTCACGTCCCTCGAGTTATTTGTTTTTTTTTTGCTAGAAAACAACTGTACTTAAATGCTGATACCAAAATGTTACTTTATTTATGAAGGATAATATTATACTGTTGCTGGTTTTCGGATTCAGTGCATTTGTAATTTTCATAATTCTTATCTCGGATGCCGAAGACGCGAATTCACGTCCGATGTATGTGTAATCGTAATCCCGAGGAGGCGACTTCGCGTCCTCGAGTTATTTGTTTTTTTTTTGCTAGAAAACAACTGGACTTAAATGCTGATACCAAAATGTTACTTTATTTATGAAGGATAATATTATACTGTTGCTGGTTTTCGGATTCAGTGCATTTGTAATTTTCATAATTCTTATCTCGGATGCCGAAGACGCGAACATCCGATGTATATTTGATCGTAATTCCGGGGTCGTGATTTCGTGGCCTCATTTTATTACTAGAGAACAACTAAATAAATAAATAAATAAACTATTTTTGTTTTTTAAGGAGAATATTATACTTCGGTTTTTGGATTCAGTGCATTTGTAATTTAGAAAAAATAGTTTTTGCTAGAAAAAACTTATTTAAAATAACTTATCCCGAATAACCTAATGCCGCGGACGCGAACTCGCGTCCATGAAATGTTAACCTAATGCCGCGGACGCGAACTCGCGTCCATGAAATGTTAACGTAATGCCGCGGACGCGAATTTGCGTCGTCGCGTGGAAGGCGGCGGCACTGCGTGATGAGTAAAAATATGAGGCGTCGGCAATGAATGGGTTAAAACGCAATTTTTTGTTAGAGACGAGTGTACCCCTACAGCCAAAACTACAAATACTTAAAAATCAGAAAAGTATCTTCAACGACAGCGCATAACGAATTTTGCTGAAAAATTATCATTACTAAGTAGACATGATTGTCCTGAGATACAGTTAGTGATGGGTCGTTACCGGGAATATTCCCATGGCGGGAATATTCCCAGTAATGTTACCAGTAATATTTCCAAGTATTGGAAATTTAGGGAAATATAGAAAAACTGAATTATAAAGTAATATTTTTTTTGTGTTTTATGCTCATTTGGTGAACATTGGAACAATTTAGAATAAAAAAAAATACGGAGCTCCCCCCCAGAAAGTAAATTCCCAATGTTACCGGGAATACTCCCAAAATTACCAGGTATTTTTCCAATGTTACTGGGAATATTCCCATCGTGTAATTATGGCCAAGTACACTTTAAATCACGGTAAAAACATCTTAGTTTCGATCGAAATGAAAGAAAATCAGTTTAATTATACAAATACACACGGCGTCAAAAAAATCGCACCTTTTGAAATTTTGATTTCAAGCGAATAAAGCTCTTAACTTACTTATTGTACCCTACCAATATTAGTATCATTTGAAAGCACAGTTAATCAACTTTAAAAACGCGAATCGTCCTTTTTCGTAAAAACAATGATCACGACACGTTAGGGTCTTTAAAAAAAAGTGATGGAAAACTCATTAGAGGACTCACTACTTGTGCCACCCTGAACACGAATAAAAGGGTAGGTAAAAATGAATTATGGGTAATTTGCTATCCAGACATCACAGAAGTCACACCTGAACAGCTCCAGTAAGAGAAAACTCTGAAAAATGGATATCACGGCAGAAGAAGCAGCTCAAGTGGTAGCACTACTGCAATCAGGACTACGGCAGGTTGATGTTGCTCGACAACTCAACATAAGCCGTTTCCGGGTGAAACGAGTATCCCAGCGGTTCCAGGAGACTGGATGCTACATCAGGAAGCATGGATCTGGGAGACGACGTTTCACTTCCGACAGAGACGACCGCTATATTGTGTCAACGTGTTTGCGTAACCGATTCTCCAACGCTGTTGAGGTGCAACAGCAGCTCCGAACAGCTCGGAGGACGTTGGTGAGCGTCTCCACAGTAAGAAGAAGGCTGCGAGAGAAGAAAATCCTGCCTCGTAGGGCTGCAGTAAATTGACAGCAGAGCATAGGCGAGTCAGACTTCAGTCTGTCCTCTTTTCCGACGAGACGAGGGTATGCCTTTTCTGCAACGATAGGCGTAGAAGAGTGTAGAGGAGGCAGGGAGAACGGTACTCACAAGCCTGCTTTGAAGAAACCGTCAGCTACGGAGGAGGATCCTGCATATTCTGGGGCGGAATTTCAATCCAGGGCAAAACCGACCTTGTGTGCGTCTCCCGCACTGGAGGTGGACGTGGCCAGGGGTCCCTGACTGCTCATCGGGACATCACAGAGATCCTGGAGGACCACGTGGTCCCGTATGCTGGTTTTGTCGGGCCTGAATTCACATTCATGCACGACAACGGCCGCTCTCATACGGCGTTGATTGTTCGGGACTACCTGGATCAGGTTGGGATCTCCGTGATGCAGTGGCCAACGAGAAGTCCTGACCTGAACCCCATAGAGCACCTTTGGGATGATCTGAAACGCCGGGTGCGGTTTCGTGATACTGCCCCTGCTACCCTTGAACAGCTTCGGGACGCCGTCGTCGAGGAGTGGAGTGTTATTCCTCAAGAACGAATCGTGACGTTGGTGAGGTCAATGAAGGATCGCATGGAGGCTGTAATTAGGGCTTGGGGAGGTAACACTAGGTTTTAAGTTTAGTTTTAAGACTTTGTTTTACTGTATTTTTTTAATTTTGTTATGTTTTTAGATTGTGTAATTTTGGCGTGAATAAATGTTTTTCCTCTTTTCATGAAAAACGATTTTTTTTAAGCTTAGTAATCATTATCACATTTTTCACTATCATCACAAAAAGCACGTGCACTGAGTCGAGTCAAGGGCAAAACTAAGTCCTTTGTGTTTGTGCCATTTCAGATAAGAAGTTTGTGTGAAAGAGAAAAAAGGTGATATGTGTAAAAGAGAAAGGAATATATCTATGCATATTGCTTATTTATCTAACTATATAATCATTAAATCTCATATAAATCACCAGTATAGTATATTCCCACCTTTTGGGAATATTACTGGTAACATTAGAAACTTACTGGGAATATTCCCAAACGGAAACTTACTGGTAACGGGAATATTACCGCGGCCCATCACTAGATACAGTCGACTTAAAGGTTTATACCTACTAAAATCGCCTAAGACAGCACCAAGTAACTTTAAATTGACAATTAGTACATACTTGTTTTTTTTTAGATAGTTTTTGTGAAATAATGGCTTCGGAACCCTACACTGAGCATGGTCAGACATGCTCTTGCCCGGTTTTACTATGACCTTTTGACCTGCGAAGTTAGTCAAAACAGAGCCGAGAGACTACGTAGCAGGATCTAGGTAGAGCAAAATTAATAGAGCTATTTTTTGTAGGTATTGCTACCATTTTCAAACTTATAAAAATTTGGACACGGCGGGCAAAAAAAAACAGACTTCTTTACGTACACTGCGCTAAATGTGGCCAGGTTTATTAGGAAATCTAATATAACGAGTTGTAGTCTCTGTTTGACATTGCGCGTGGCGACAAGGAATATTTTTGTCATTCATTACGTATTCATTCTGATTCAAAACAAAGTATTTATTGACTTTTATATGTTAACAATTGTTACCTGCTAACCTCTGTAGGTCCTTTACTTTAAAGATCGTTGACTCCATTTTGCTTATAAGTTAGATGACAAACAGGCAGGTCAGTCACTGCAAAATGACCTTGTTTTATTAGTACCAATAGAAGAGGGCCTGCATTCTAATACATAAATCAATATTGCTTTTGATTTGTTATCGTATTGTCAACATTTTGACAGCTCTTATTTACTTGACAGTAATGGCGGCCGAGCTAAAACCAACACTATAACGCGTCAAAAGCTATATTGTGTAACCTACCTGTGAACTGAATTGGCGCTGTTATACGTACAGTAAAATAACTATTACATTGAGAAGAACTCTGCCATCTATCGATATCACACTCTTTTATTGGCACTGATAGAAGCCTCGAATTATTTTAGCAGTTAGCTAACCCGTGGTTGCAAGAGATTCTATCTTAAGTGTCGGGGTTCTTGCTTTTCTAATCTTTATGTTGTTTTTTTTTTATTCTATGGATTTCTGAGCCGCCTGGATCCTGTTATCTACTTCTGGGAATAGAAAAAAGAAAAAATTACAAACCTGAACATTTTGACAATCTTAATGAGTTAATTTTGTATGCAGACTAAGCAAATGCCAGGTTCTCTACGAACGCCATTCCCGATCGTTTATATAAACCGTCGCCGGCAGTCCCAGTGGAATAAATGTTTTGATTTGAATAAAACCGGCGACTCGCCTAAATATTCATTAATAAATTAAAGAAATATGATAATCAAAGTCTATCGCTGTAAGTTGGGCGCATTTTAACACCCCATTATTTCCGGTAAATAGCTCTGCGATTCTTATCAACCTTACTAGGTTTCTAAATCAGCATACTGTTTTTATTCACTTTGCAGTTTAAGATAATTACCTCTGCAGTATCGACTTTAAGTGTCTAAACATACCTACCCGTCTAATGATACATAATTCTTAGGAAAAGGCCAACTAATCCAACGACACACCGCATTTCAAAATTCGTCTTACCGTATGGAAGAGACAAACATGAAATGATACGCGAAAAATATTACCCTCCTTCTATGGCAGGCTGGTAATAACTATTTCTTTCACACCAGTGTGCGACTACCATTATTCACTTTATGGCTGAATAAAGTTTAGTCTTTGCCGCGCCGTTACAAAGAGAACGCGTCTGTCATCGTTCCGCGATTCCCGCCTTTTCGATTTCGCGCGCTTCGGTATACTCTATTTGCTCTGTGGCCAATATTTGTTTTTAATACATCATTGATCTGATCTCTGTTCAAATAAAGTTTAACTTTGAGACACGTAAGTAAACTCTTCTGTTTGTTTATAGCGTATTAATTCAAATCTTTCCTTAAGAAACTCTTCATCTTGGTGAAAATACTCAGAATGATTCTGATATTAGCGGTAATAAACATAGGTACAGTCGAGCTCATAAATACTTACATACACATACATACCTTCACGCCTTCATTCCCAGAGTGGGGTAGGCAGAGCTACAGAATAACCAACAACTTTAAGAACTTGTTGATAACTCTGTAACCACAATTTGCACAATTAGGCTAAGATGTAACAGTGTATATTAGTGACAGGTAGCAAGCCCATCGCCTAAAAGTGCTACAAGCCTTTGTTCCCTTAGTCGCCTCTTACGACTTCCACGGGAAGACATGGAGTGGCACAATTCTAAGCCGGCAACCACACGGCAAACATGAATACAAAATAATAAAATAAAAATACAAAAATAACAGTCAAATAAGCAAAGACAACATTAATAAACAACTAATACCTTGTCACTTTAATTGTCGTGACAATTCATATATCGCAGTTTAAACTTGATATTAAATAGACATAGTACTAAAGTGTATACATATTTATGAACTCGACTTTATACTACAGGTAGAGAAGGCGCTACTTTAATGTTTGAAGATGTGGACACGGGTTCCGCCTATTTACGCATATATTTTTTTTGTCATATTTCAATATTGCATAATTTGTGTAAGTCTAATTGTGTTCGTGCAGAAACTGTTCTCGCATAATTTGATATCGCCGAATTCTATTCACGCATATCCAATTGTAGAGCCGAATTGGTTTTGCTCATATTTTCCGAGTAATAATTTGACAGATCTTACGCATAAATTAGTTAAGTTAGTTTTCGCATCTTAATTCGACAAATTAATAAATTCAGTACCTACTGTAGAAGCAATGATGTTTTTGTTAATGTAATATAACAAATGAAGCATGATTGATTAGTAATAGTTTTGGTTTTATTTATTATTATTATTTAGTATTAACATAACCTAATAATGACCTAAGCGAGGAGGATCGCCTTATGTCCCGCTTCCTGGGGCGGTGTCTTCGCGCCTGGAGACAACTCTAACCTAACCTACACCTAACGTAACTATGCAGGGCAGAATGAACGGCTGACCGAATCGACTGCCCGCCTGCTTCGGCTGGGCGTCCCCACTTATCATCATCATCATCATCAACGTAACTATGCAAAATTTGATTTTTTTCCATTTATCGTTATCCATTACACTAATCAGGAAATAGTACTATTGTTGTTTTGGACATAAATTCGGACAGGCTTTCGGCTTACAAAATTCTGCCAAATTACAGATATGCTGCAACATTATACATAATGAAATTCTGCCATATCTATATTATGCTAAACATACTACAGGAAAACCACTATTGGGATAATATACATTTATGCCAAATAAAATTTCGACAAGTGGCACCCGTGGTCAAGTTATTAGAAACGCAGTATTTTTCATGTCGTAAAAAACATGCAAATATGTTATGGAAGATGTCCTTACAACTACTTCAGCTTCAAAAACGTAATTGCAATTATTTTTTCTTGTGGCTGTTGATAACATCACTTCTTTAATGGTTTTCTCGTCGTAAATGGTTAATAGTTCTGAACGTATGAGAGAAATGATTGCGCTGTTGATAACGTAGAGTCTTGTATATGTACGAGGGGTGTTCAATAAGTTTCGAGAATCAGTATGAACCATCTACACAATGATATTCTTTTAATGTGGAATATACAATGGAACTAATTAAAATTAAATAAGCGAAAAGAAAAATACATTACTCCTTTGTATTTTTTTTTATAACTAAACAAAAAACATCAGTATAAACAATTTTACAAGACGGCAAAAATAAGAGTGTGTTTTGTAATAATTTGGAGCGGTGTGGAGAAAGTTCTGGTTGACTAATAAAAAATATTGTTATTGAAAATGAAACCTTGATTTATTATTATGATTTAAAGAATAAATAAATTATCATTACAGTGGTTTTTTTTATATCCAGCTCGGTCACCAAAATAAAGTGTGTTTTTTTCGGCCTTTATTAGGATTATTGAGACCTCCAAATAAATACTGTGTCATTAGTCCTTAGCAATTGAGTTCAAATAATCTAGGAGAGCTATATAACATTATCCTATAATAGTTATGGGAAAATATTAAAAATAGGCTAAAGAAAAAAAAATACATATTTGCGGCATGAATTGAGCTTCAGAGCCGTCTAATTGACAAGGGTGCTGCTCTTCGACCAAAGATCAGAACTGATAATCGCTCTCCCCATTATTTAGCCCTAACTATCGACTACTACTTCTCATTCACTAATGTTCAAAAAAACCTACGTAAAAATCACGAGCTGGTGATGACTTAGTGAAGGTACAAAATTTGACCATTTTGACCTCCAAAAGTAAAATTATTTTTATAGTGGTAAAATAAAACAATTGAATGACGTTAATAAGTGTTTGGAAATATAAAAAGTGTGCTTATTCCAATTAAAAAATAACGATTTACATATCTCCCATTTTTAATACCGATTATCAAAACTTATTGAACACCCCTCGTAAGTACCTACTTAGAAGAAACGAATCTGTTCAATTAGCTAACATTATTGGAATTGTGTTAGTTTTATTTAACATATTTGTGAGGCATAGTGTGAAAAATAAGATGGAGAAAAATCCAGTTTGACATAGATACAATCTTGAAGTAGGTACAGAATCCTGTGACAGCCGTATTTCGTAATTTGAAACACTTACTATTCACAAGCGACGTGTTTAAACATAGGCGATTAATTATTTAAATTCCTGAACGGCGTCGCAAGTTTTGTTCCGTTGTATTATTTATGTAAAGTTAAAGAAATAGGTGTAATAAGTGTTTCAATGAGCTGTCATAGGCATCATCTTAGAATAATCAGAGTATATTAATTAGTCAATCTTTACATTACTGCGTCTGTCTGTCTGTCTGTATATCAGCTAACTCTGAACCACGCCATGGATATTGTTGCGGTTTTCCCATCAATGACATAGTATTTCACTGAAGTTTTTATGTACCATTCTGGTTATGTTACGGGTGTTACAGAGAAGTCACATAAACCGAAGCGAAGCGAGGGTGGGTTGCTAGTAAGTTGCCCCCTCTTGCGTTAAGCGAACACATCCCTTTATTACCCGAGTGCCAAAGGAGGAGGGTAATGTGTTTATCAGCCCAGCTCTAGAAAGTAAACGCGCGGACCGATTTTGATGATTCTTAAGTCAATCGATTTGTCTTAATCTTGTGAGTGTCACTAAAGATATGACAGTAATCAAAATTCAATATGGCGGCAATCAGACGCCATGTTATAAAAAATAAAATATATAAAGTCGATGTGCTATTATGTTATGGCCTATGACGCGGAATGAAATGACGGACGAGTAAATCTGAGATTACCTCTATTAAAAAAGGGTTTAAACCTTTCATTTTATTTAAAAAAACCGGGGCAGCTTAAAATTCAGTATAAATATCCATATATCAATCAATATCAGTAGGTACAGTCAGCGTCAAAAGAAACTGATCACTTAAATACCTTGTCGCTTTACTGTCACATAAGCAATGTCAAACAAGATTGTCTAATGTGTTAATGCGATAAAGTACAAAAGTAGCTTGAAGTGACCAGTTACTTTTGACGCTGACTAGGTATTCATAATATAGTCTGTCACATCCATCAATGTAGACAAAATATCGCATGTAACTTTTCCGCGCAAGCGAAGCCATGAAAATAAGCTTTTTGTACAGCTTCCAATAAACTTTATATTAGGACAGGTGCCCTTCTCGCAAAATAACCTTCAAGGTAGAGGCTCAAGGTTTCAAATGCATTGTACGTGCTAAAGGCAAAGTTGTAAAGGGTAGACTGCGTCTGAAGGATGACGACCTCCGAACCCTCGATCGATAGCGTCTGCTAAGGGCTTTTACCTGTCTACTGTATCACCACCGGCGCCTTATCTCCTGGTACTTCATTGCTGCAAACAGCCAAAATATGGTGCCTCAGACTACCTATATCTAAGTAACTCGACACGATATTGATTGATCCTATGTATGTAAAACTCTTTATTGCACATAAACAATTACAAGACATGTTTGCATCAATATAAATAATGTACATAGGCGAACTTATCCCATATGGGATCTCTTCCAGTTAACCTTGGAGTAGAATGAGCAAGGACAATGCCGAAGGATAGACAAATTAACATAATTTCAGGAAATAACAAATAGTACATAAAACAGAGAAATAGGAAGAAAATAAAATATCTTCCTTAATAAGATACCTAAACATAAAAATAATATACAATATACCTAATACTACCACACATACGTAAACAGCAGTTAAAACCTACAACAGAAAGATCAACACTCAGGCTCATCCTGTTTATTTAGCCACAACTTCTTTAATCTTTCCTTTTCTATGTTAATGTTGATGAGGTTCTCTATGGCTTAGCAGATAAATTTGGGGTATATTAAGAATGCGAAAAGCACAAGACCGGTCTGAATGGAGAGCCTTGGGGGAGGCCTATGTCCAGCAGTGGACGTCTTTCGGCTGACATGATGATGATGATATTAAGAATACAAATGAACTTTATATCAAGGATTCACACATTTTTGACCTGGAAGTTTGGTCATCTTAAGGGAGAAGTGAGGAATTTTACACAGATAAAAAAACAGATAAGAGATGTGTGCTGCTGAAGGTTTACAGCCCCTAGACAAGATGCATTCCGCCAACTAGCGTTTCTATTCGTTTCGTTTTTAAACCAATCGCGTCAGTGCTAGATCACGTGACTTTTCATATCACGTCATCTACAACGGAGGCAATTGGTTTAAAAACGAGACGAATAGAAACGCTAGTTAGCGTAATGCCCTTTGCCCAGAAGCATGCGGATTATGGCTATGATCATCAGACTGGACAGATCCATCCGGAAACTGCTAAATATGCTCATTTGAAGACTATCGACTATGTATGTAGTAAGTGAACTAAATAAATAGGCTGCACGGGCACTTTTATACGCGACAAAAATCTACAGGCAGCCTTTTTGGAATTAAAATATGGTTGCATTTCGTCATGTTTGTAGACTTGGTAACAATGTCATCGTCGGTGAAACTACAAAACCGCGTAAGTTACATTTAAATAAGGAGCAAAATGCACCTTTTTAATAAGTCGGTAAGGTTTATTTTGCTCTATCATAAATTTGTTAGTTACGCAGTTGCAGTATCACCGACGTTATGCATCCACATTGTTACCTAGCCAGAGTCTACAAATATGACAATGCGCAATCGCGCATGGCCGCGTAGATTGTTTTTGATTTAACCTCGATCATAATAACAACAACTCTTCATGGTATTGAAACAATACATTTTCGGTTTTTAATGGACAGATCAGATTATTTTTTGTAAAATGCACTTATTTTACTTTGCGGCCTCTAAATATCTTCAAGTAAAATTAACCTAATATCGTAGTTCCACGAGCAATGTTTAACGAATGTGATTCAAATCAAAACTGTTTTATAAGAACCGCACCCAACTCAACAAAACAACTGTCATAGTGAAAAATATGACATAGGTACTCCAACATGAAAACTAACGTAAACTGGAACAGTGCAAAGTACTCTTTATTATTTCAAACCGTGTTTCAAAACCCAACCCAAAAGTTGTCTAATAAACGGAAATCCCATGTATTGCTAGCTACAAAAGGATCCAGGTCTATGGCTCGAAGGTTCAGTAAGTTACTCAATACAATTTAAGTTTCTGAGCGTATATAATTGTGTTTTCTCAAAAATGACCGGAAAAGTTGACATTACTAACACTATACTGAGACGCGAAGTACATAGTTTACAGACAGAACCCAAATAAAAAAAAATTACATTGCGTGCTCGCTACACAAGCCCGCAATGTTGCATACAAATTTCATTGTTATCTAGTTTGTAACTTTTTTTAAAGTGAAAACGGCCATAATACAATGGGAGCACAAGTCTTATACATCCATATTTTATTCAAAACGTAACTTTTTTATCTGTGTCTGGAATAGCTTGAGTTTTTTTTTCTAAAAAAGCTTGCGTTTCACCTTGTCATAAATATAAAGGCGGTAAAGAGTGATTGATGTTCTCGCAAGCTCGTCCGTTTAAACCAATACTCGGCCCGCAATTGCCTGCTTCACTGCCTAGGCAATAATGTACTATTATAATACCTAGGGTAAGCGTACCAGTGAATGAACCCTTAAGGAGATTTTCAACTTTAAAAAATCATTGTACTAAAACAGAGAAAGGGACCGTCAAACATACTGTCGTTATAAGTCAAGCAAGTATTGTTTTTTGATTTTATGCCATTTGTTTTACAATGATATAGCTCAATTTTAAGTTATAGCAATTTAAAGCAGAAGACACCCCAAAACACCAGTGAATGAACACAATTTCCTAGTGAATGAACAAATGAAACCAGTGAATGAACAGTATTTTATTGTTTATTTATTTAGTTCCATTAAAATGTTTTTAACAGTTTTTTCTTATAACATGTTTAAATACTAGGTATGCTGACATCAAATTGAGACCTTCAGGTATTTGACTTATGAATGTTATTATTAGAAAATAAACAATTCAAGTAATAAAATAGGTAGGTAGCTATTTGAATTATCTCTTCCTTATTAGGTATAATTCTCACCCTTATATTCTTATAAAATTCTTTGTCTTATACTTATCTTCTTAAATATAATTCTCTTCTTAATATTCTTATAAAGTTATTGGAAACAAAATAATCAGTCTTTATCTTAAGAAGTTATAAGTATCTTCTTAAATGTAATGTTTTCTTATTCATATGAGTTAACATGATTAAATACTATGCTGACATGAAATTGAGACCTTCACGTATTTGAGTTATGAATGCTATTATTCGAAAATAAAAAAATCAAGTAACAAAATAGGTAGTCAGCCTTTGAATTATCTCTTCTTAATTAGGTATAATTGTCATCCTTATATTCTAATAAAGTTACGAAGATTCAAACATATATACATACAAACTCATATACATACATACCGGTCAAACAGATAAACTCCTTTTTCTGAAGTCTGTTAAAACGTGGCGTTTTACTACTGAGTATTCATAAAATAATGATCGTTCATTAACCGGCTCTTAGATTGTATTAGAAACCAATGAATAAACTAGTCTTATTGAAGGTAGTTCATTTACTGCAAATTAAAAACCAGTGAATAAACCCCATTTAAGGTTTTGTTCGAATACTGGCCACATGACGAAACATCAATTAACGTATATGTTACTCAAAAATTAACTTTGATACCATAACTAAATCTCACAATATTGCATACCTAATCAAAAATTCACTCGGTTCTAGTGAATGAACACCGGTGTTCATTCATTGGTTTTAGCGGTTTCTGTGATCTAGTTATAGGGGGGGCCATTTGCAACGTTAAAAGATGGCGGACGTGTAATTTGTTTTAGACTTTAATTTTTTGGTAATTAGGTGTTCAAAGTTCTTTTCTGATAGTGATTTGTACTTTTTATGCCTTTGTGTCGCACAGTGATTGAAGACTTGGACTTATTTCGTGTATCTGGCATCTTTCTTCTCGTTTCAAGTGGACTCGCAGTGGTGCAGAGGTTAAAACTATCTTGACCTCTGACCTACTAATCACCGTACAACGTTGCCCCCAATCTTCCTAGAGAAGATTGGATTGTTTTATTGCTATATTGATTTATACAGTATATATACTTGACACTGGCGAAATCACTCAACGTGGAAACGCCATTATCCCCGCGGTAGTAGCTGTTCAAGTCGCCGCGGGGGCAAAAGAAGAAGAAGATCTAGTTATAGAACATTAGCTTAAAATCGGTGAATTGAAAAAAGACACATAAATTGTTGTTTAAATAGAAAAAATGTATCCTTTAGACTTAAAATAAACACATACTACGAATCGTAGTTGCTTGGTACAAGTACAGTATCACATAAAACACAAGGTGACTTACCGGACTCCTTAATATCGCCCCATACAATGAAAACACGTCTGCGACACGTCCACTTTAGACGTCCGCCATGTTGCAAGGTTGCAACTAAAGCACCTGAGTTGAAGTTAATGTTACCATGATGTTACTAGTAATGTCGCTATTCTAAAAAAAAATACTTTGTATGGTAGAAATCTATAGAATCCTTGTTTTGCGAAAAAATAATAATTTTGTTCATTCACTAGCACTTCATTCACTGGTACGCTTACCCTACTATCAATAAACAATGATTTAGGGCAGTGGTTTACAACCGGTGGTCCGTGGCATTGTCCAACCAAATATACCTAACCTACCCAAGTTATAGAGTTTCAGTAAATAAATGGAGATTTTCAAAGCAGTTTGCTATAAATAGGGTGTGCACAAAAGTGTCTGAAATTTCTTGAATTAAGAAATACTTTATAATTTACAACGATTTATGCTTTTTGGCACATTTATATCTAAATTCTTTGTCGATTTTTGGAAAAATGAACGAACTTCTTACAACTTGAAATACAAGAAATCGCTTTCGCTATATTATGCACTCCACAACTTGCTTATCGTGGTATCTGCTATCAAAAAAACATTCAAAATGGTCCTTGTTTAAGGTTAAGAACTACTAGTTTAGAGAGTACATATAAGTACCTATTTATTATGATTATGTTCCTATCTAAGGCCACGTTTAAGCAGGATATAGGTAAGTGCGTATCTAACACACTCGGCTGTTGTGCGCAGTTTTCCAAACGATGTTTTTCCTGCCCAGTAAGAGCGTGGGGTAATATACTTAAAAGTTAAAACAAGTGGCTACGTGGTAACCGTTGGAGCTTGAATTCGAAAAGTAATTTACGACCACGAGATGACGACGCGTATAGCCTAGTTGGTTGTGCCCCTGCCTCCGAAGCTAGGGGTCCTTGGTTGCATTCCCGGTATGGGCGAATATTTGTGCGATGAGCGCGAGTATTTGCTCTGAGTCTTAGATAGTTTCTATGCATTTAAGTATATATTTCTCTAGATAACTGATGCTGTCATTTTTTAATTATTTACGAGTCGACACCCTAAGATCTCACTAGGGTACCGTCGCTCTCCATCGAGATCTTCATATACATACATGTATATTTGGATTTTTAAATTATATGAAATACTTTCACACTACCAGACGAATAGGTTAGGAAGTTATAACGCGTTTATTGTAATCCCAGGCATATTTCGCACTGTTCTTCTTCTTATTTTTTTAATAATGTCGGTCCACCGAGTGAATGAGGAATAACCACAACAACGACATCAATTTACTTGCTGTGAAAGAATGTAGGTACCTATTTGGATCATAAAATATAACTACATATTACCTACGTTGAAATTACACACACGCTTAGAAAAATTAAGGGAGTAATTTTTTTGACTTGCAATTATTCGCCAGTAAATAAATAACCAGTGAATAAATGGTGTCAATAAGTAATATTTTACATGTTACGTTTGTAAATAGTTAACTAAACTACAGTTACATTTTAGCAGAAATAGATTTCTCGTTAACAAAAATCTGTGTAATACGTTATACAAGAAAATTCATTAACGTTTAGGATTACAGTAAATTCGTATTGTTACCCTACCTACTATATTATACGGGCACTAAACTTAATCTTTCGGTTACTGCGAACTTTATTAAGCTCATTAAGCTCAGTTTATTAACTTGCTATTATTTTTATGCGAAAGTCGATAACGCTTTTCTTTTACCGTAAAAGTTTTACGGCTACACCTTAGTACCACGCACTTAGATATACTTAATGTTCGTACATAAAATATATACGAACACAAGCACAAAGTCTATAGTTGTATTTTATATCCAAAAATACCTAAAATCCGAAACATTTGTACTTAACCGTGTGGTGGCCGGGTTAGAACAGTGCCACACAAGGGAAAAAAGGCTTGTGGTACTGTTAGGCGATGGGCTTGCCACCTGTCACTATTACACTGGGAAACATCTTAGCCTACTTGTGCAAAATGTGGTTACAGAATTATCAAGAAGTTTTAAAACTTGTTGGTAATTCTTTAGCTCTGCCTACTCCACTCTGGGAATGAAGGCGTGAGTTTATGTATCTATGTAATACCTTGACATTTATTTATTTATTTGCCTTTAACGCAGTCTTTATCATGGGTCATGGTGTGTTTTACTACCCGACTACTGCAAAGCCCAGAAGGACGGTTATGTGTTTGACCTGTATATGTATATGTCCGACTCTATAGCCAGAGGGCCCCTCGTAACTACTAAACGGCTTAACTGATTTTAATAAATTATACGTTGTTAGATTCGTCTTAACCACTAGAGTGTCATAGGTTATATTAAATTTATTTAAATGTGAAATTGGCGAAACAAAAAATATATACATGGTAAGTAACATTACTTTGACGACATTATCCAAACACACTTTGGTTTTTTTTAAAGCTTGTTTTTCGTTAGACTTGTTTTGGTCATAATTATCGCTTCATAACCGATGTTCATAACCATAACATAACATATGTATACGTATACGTTTTGTTGGATTTGTTGTGAGTACCTATTTGTTTTTAAAAGCCACACCCATGTCATGTCTTGCGAGTGCGATACGTTCTAGGTATAGTCTTTATTATTTCTAGCGAGCCGATCTTCTACACAAAGACCATTGTTTGTAAACAATACCATTGTCTTTCTTTGTGTCCGTAACACCAAGCCGATTACATACAAAAAAGTTAGAACTACATTGAATGTACATTGAATTATCAACCCTACCCTCTTAGTCAGTAGGTTTAAAATGTAAAGTGTCAGGATACAGTTTTTTTTTTATACCTAGTTGTCCCAGATTATTTTATTGTTTTGAGTTGTTCAGTCTAATTTTCTGTTAAAAACGCAAAAAGGTGCACTAGGTCGTCGAGTTGTGGAAAATAGCCCGCTATAAATCTATACATTGTCTTCTGAACAAAAAGGTTAACGAGACCTGCTTCTTAGTTTATCGAATAATTATTGCTAAAAAAAACTAAATATAACAATAGCCATAGCCCCACATTAGATATTTAAGAAATTCTAAAGAGTTAACGGTTCCAACTATACCGAAAATATGACTCTTATAATGTAAAATAAACATAATAATGACCAAAAACAAAGGGAAACGACGGGCTCCCTTTAATCATCCTTCAAATGATTAATCGAAAACAACGCCGACAAGACGCATATAATGTTGTTAAAAAACTTTCTCGTGTACCCGTTCGTTCTTAAAACCTTGCCACTAGAACGCACTGACTAAAATATATGTCAATTCACCCATCTCTAACACTAAAGTCACTTGCATTGTAAACTTGCACCACTTGCTCGATACTGTACATCTTTTGAATGATAATTCCATCGCAATCCCTTCGAGTATTGCTTTGCAACTTGGGAAATGAATACAAGGCGTACTTAAAGTCGATGCCATATTTGTTCAACAAACATAATGCGCAATGTACGAGTACTTACGGTGTAAGAACCTTTGCGTGTACTTTGTCAAGAAGTATTTATAGTGTTTACATTTTGTGTTGGCGGTAATAGTGATGTAACTCAAAGGACACGCTTTTTGGTTGAATTCTGCCTAGGTAAGGAGTAATTTGTTAGATAATTTCAACGTTCATAATTATACAGGGATGTTATGAGAGAGGTCATTTACAATTATTTTGGTCCCATAATACCCTATTCAAAAGTGAATAATTTTTGAGATAATTTAAATTTAAGTTTTTTGGTAAAGAAAGTCAAGAACGCATCTTCAAAAATGTAAAAAAAACAATTGCACTTTAAATCTATTTTTTTTAATAGCTTTTGTACAAGATAAAATTGCTGTTCTTATGCAATATTAAAAGTAGAATTATCTGTAGACGTCTTAAGAATGCGAGACCAAAAAGTAAAAAAACAGAAAGAATTACTAACTTTTGCGTAGGGACCAAAATGATTGCAAATGATATCCCCATAACCCCTAGAGGGAATTAGGTCGACTTACCAATAACCCTGTATGTAGGTATAACATGTCGGTCGGCGAACTGAGCTAAATGTTTGATAGTGATAATGAAACTTACTTATAAACAGACGTGTGCTAACTCGGGACATGAATACTAAAGTGATGTGCAAAATATGTTACTAACAAAAAAAATATCGATGTTACTGTCAAGATCAAGATGTTATTCAACATTAATAATTATTGTTTCCTCTCTCTATATTTTAAAATAAAAACAATAAACAATTGTATTTTCCATATTTGTCGGTAGTAATTGGTTAAAATGACATCCATATACTATCTTATCTTATACTAGCACGGTATTTTCAATGACCACATGTATAAATATCGTCATTTTATTTATCGAAATTAAATCCCCTAGAACGTGCCCTGAGGCCCCCGAGTTAGCACATATCTACTTATAAATACTTATATAAATAGACATAACACCATTAGCTCATCACACAAATATTTGCCCTTACCTACCGGAAATTGAATCAGGGACCGCTAGCTTCATAGGCTTTGTCACTTACTATCGTAATATCGTTTAGGCTAACGATCGTCCATGACGTTGGAATATTTGTTTGTATTATAAGTGTACGAGGGCTGCTTTTTATGTAACCGGAATAGAAAAAATAAACAGACGTATATGACTAAATATGGTTTTATTGTATTTCGAAATATTCTCCGTGATGATCGATGCAGTTGTTGCTTACGTTGAAACCAATTTTTAAACCCCTTTTCCACTCTGACTGAGGTATCTCCAAAACGTGCTTTTTGAACGCGTCGACGGCATCTTCACGGGTCGAAAATCGTTGACCACATAATTTATTCTTTACATTTGGAAATAAATAAAAATCATCGGGTGCTAAATCAGGGTTGTAATTTGTAAGGGCAGGAAATTGTACCGTGGAGGTCAGATATAGCGTTTAAAAATGTTGGAATCCCGGATTCCGGTTACATATTTTATTATTTTATTACCTACTTTGTTTTTTACATTACAATTATATGTATCTGTAAAATTCGCATACATTTCCTTTACCAAAATACGGTTCGTTTAAGTACTTAGGTGCAAGCGTGTGCAGTGCAAAATACCGGTAATTTTATTCTAATCTGAAAAAAAAACGAAGTGGGTATAACATTATCCAACTGTCTCCTACGAGTATAAACCCAGACATTTTCAGTCTGATTTTTTAATACGCCGCATTCAAATTTACTTGAGAGCAAAATAATTAGCTTTCCACTGCAGTGCTGCCGTATAACTAGATTAAACTGGAATATTTCCCGGAGAATTTAATATGATTACGTCAAAATTTATTTGGAAATCAACTTAGAGCAAACTTGAATTCACGAGACCGAAGTAGGAACTCTACACTAGAGTAATAATTATTTACTCTCTCTCTCACCGTTAGTTAAGTATGATGTAACTATTATTTAAAAAAAAGGAGTCTTGAGCCAAAGGACAGGTTAATTTTGTTCACTGTTTGTAACGTGAAAGAAGGACCAAAAGATAAATAAACAGAAAACAAATAAATAATTTCAGGCTCAGTAGTTTTGGAGATCAGGGGGAAGAGAATGGTCAATTTTCGTATTCTTTCACGAATAAAATCAAAACTATTTATTTTCCAATAATAACAAAAATATATTTGAGATCCTCATAACGGGCCCTTTCATTTAATTTATAGTTTGCAATTATATTTTTTTTAATTTCATTAGTCCCCCGAAAATGACACTTATTTAAAAAAAACTTCCCACGTGTGTGTTCGGGTCATAGCATACCTACCAAATTTCCATATCCTACCAAATTTCACAATTTATACCCTGACTGAAGTAGGCAATAAATGATTACTACTAGACGTTTAATTTTCCTCCAGGATGGAGGTGGGCGTCCGAATACTGGGCATACTGCTGCGGATCCTCCACGCGTTGCTGACTCCCCTTTTCTGGCTGTATGCCCGAGGTGCGGAACCTCGCCTGCCTCCGCCGAAGGCTATCCATCTCAGGAGCGCCAAAGATCTGGCACGGGCGGTTAGAGATGGAGAGGTAACTTATTATGTCCTGGTAGGCCTCCAACAATGTGGACTGATGATATAGCTAATTTTGCAAGACCGGTCCTTGTGGCAAATCTTGGGGACGGCCTATGTCCAGCAGTGGACGTCTTGAGACTCATGTCATTTTATGCGGCCTACGTACAGAATGTTTCTTGTTAATTATGAGCTTGCTTGTTGGCCCTTGTGTAGGCCGCTATAACCATTGATGTACGGTACGACTAGGGTCACATGATTTGAACCTGTTTTTGAATGTGTCTCTTTCGTAGTTCTTTCTTCAAATAATGGATAGTTATACTATCGCAATATCATGAAATCATGATGCACTTGTATCGTGGCAGCTGTTAATGGTCCAAAATATCTGTTACAAAATGCGTTATTTCATTTTATAGATGACAAGTGAAACGCTAGTGTCAGCATTCATAGAGCGAGTGAAAGAAGTGAATCCACTTCTCAATGCAGTAGTCGAGGAGAGGTTCACGGCAGCCCTCGAAGAGGCGAAACAGGTGGACCGGTTGATTGAAGAAGCCAAAAGAACTGGAACATTCGAGGAATTGATTGCAAAGAAACCTTTACTTGGTGTTCCTTTTACAGTCAAAGAAAGCTGTTCGTTGGCTGGTAAGTAAGTTTCCTCCGTTTTTTTTTCAAACATATCTGATTGATCTGTGGACAGTCGTCATATTTGGTATGATTATAGTACAAACTCTGAAGAAAAACGACAAATACTAAAAATGGTCAAGTGCGAGCTAGGCTCGCGCTGATTCGATTCGAAATCGAGTTCAAATCGGAATATAATAATATCTACTGTGCAACGGTAGGGAACCCACAGTGCGCGAGGCCGACTCGCACTTTACCGATATGATATGATCTATGATCTTTTTTCTAAACTATGAGCCCATTATCACAGAATATAATCTTGAAATAAATACAGCGGAAGTACAATCTCATCAATATCAATATCAATCAATAGTCAACAATTTTCTGCATCGATCGACGAACAATGCCTACTTCAAAAGATAAATAATTATATTCTTTCAGGCATGTCAAACGCTGTGGGTTGCCTCGAATACGCCGGTCGCCGCGCCACGACAGACGGAGCGGCTGTCAAACTGGTCAAAGAAGCCGGAGCTATACCTCTCCTGGTCTCGAACACTCCGGAGCTATGCTTGGGGTGGGAGACCACCAACCTGCTGAGTGGGACCACCAACAACCCATATTGCTTGAGCAGAACGCCCGGTGGCTCGTCGGGTGGTGAAGTAAGTGGATTAGATGTAGACATTTAGATCTTTTTGCGATTGAAAAACGATCGGACGATTAAGCAACCTGATTATAACAAACACACGTGCTGGTAATTAATGATCACTAGCTATTAACTGCGTAATACCAGATAAATCTCAGATGCGTTACCAGCTTTTAAGGGTGCGCTCCACTTAAGCAAAGCTGAGCGAAGACGAATACAAAACGACCAATTAAATGAACAATATTTTTTTAGTTTTTGGCCTTTAGAAAATTCTGGTCGGTTAATTTTGCCTGAGTCTAACTGCCGCACTCAGAGACGTCAATTAAATTTAATGCTTGTTAAAAGTTGCTGCTGTCACTTTCTCTGCTATAGCAATGGAATAAGACAACACGTCACTAACCAAGCATTAAATTTAATTGACGTCTCTGAGTGCGGCAGTAACAGGTAATAAAGAGAAGCAAAGGTGCAATTCTTATCGAACAAAACAGAACATTTTCTCTCTGATTCTAAATGTCGTTTATCCGACATGACAACCATATGTCGAGACTAAAATTAGACGGTGAAGAAAAATGTATAAATTTGAAGTTTTAAAGTCCATCAAGGCTCTTCATAACATTTAATCCATCACCTTGACATTGTGACTGTTTGACTTTAAAATGTTAACTTATTTCTTTCCGAATTAAATTTTTCAAAAGATGTTTTATAGTCCTTATAAGAATAACAATATGTCCCGATAAGATAAGTATTTAAATTATTCAGAGTCACAATCATTAATCTGTAATCTGTATCACGTACCTACTCGTACCGTATTACCGTATTCAAAATAGCTCTCAAGTAGTCTAGAATCACGTCAATTCCAATTGAATTCTCGATTGTTTCGCTAAACGGTCGAGAAACTAGCGTTGATGGTCATGGCTCTATGTAAACAATGTATGGACGTTTACTTAATGTTATGTAAACTTCTAATTTATGCTTTTGCCATGGTTAATAATAGTTGAATATTCGTTAAAGAAGTCCATATAATGCACTACTTTCTGATCGCGAATCTCGTCCACGTGGGATAAGTGATTCACTGCATCTCCCGTTTTGTAGACCATCGAAACAGCCTATGTTTTAGTTCAGATTATAAAGCTATTATCATATCAAATTGTATGAACCTTATCAACTCGCAAGCTTTTGCGCGTGACTCCGTGTATCTCTGTTCCCTCTGGAACTGATTGTCGGGATAAAAAGTACCCTATGTGCTATTCCAGACTACAATCTATCTCTGTGCCAAATATAATCATTGACCAAACGTCCAAACCTTCGCATTTATAATACGTAATATGGTACGCGTAAAATTTGTTTCCCTCCGCTGCCCATATTTCTTCCCGTTGAGAGTCGATTTTTGAAAAATCATTTCTTCTCCAAGGAATGTTCTTCAAATTTCAAGTCCCTAGCAGCAGTTACGGCTGTGTGCACAACGTGTCTATAGTCGGACAGGCAACAGTTTTATATTGTTATGTATAAGTAATCTATATTGGTGGTTGGTTGTCCCGTGTGGTTGCCGGGTTAGAATAGTGCCACTCCATGTCTTCCCGTGGATGTCGTAAGAGGCGACTAAGGGAATATAGGCTTGTAGTACTGTTAGGCGATGGGCTTGCAACCTGTCACTAATGAGCTGGTAAACATCTTAGCCTATTTGTGCAAATGGTGGTTACTGAATTATCAACAACTTTTTAAAGTTGTAATTCTGTAGCTCTGCCTAGCCCACTCTGGGATAACTGGCGTGAAGGTATGTATGTATCTATATTGGTCGAATATGAGTATGGGTCACCAAATAAAGCTTCAATTTATTGAGAGATAAACTCTACCACCAAGCAGCAGTTTTCGGATTGTTGTGGGGATAAGACAACCGATGTAATTGGTAGTAATGTTAGCATAGAGGCAGTCCATCTTAACGAGGACTAAGATGAAATTCCTCTATGATCTCTCTCTGTGATCTGATTGGAGTCTTGAGAATGCAAGTGTCTATGGGTCACAGATCCTACTTACCATCAGGTCTCTTGTGTTACTCGCAGCAACCACAACAAGGCGTAAGCGTAATGTAAGGTTACGTCAGTAAGTGTCAATGTTCAGTGTACACATTGTGTACTCTGAGTGTGAGACATGCGAACACAGTAAATAACAGCTTTAAAATTAGCACGAATGACAAAATAGAGACTGAATAAACAGCGGAGGTTAGTTCACAGAAAAGTTTAAGAGATTATCTATACCTTATTTAGGTAGTTACGAGTACAACTACTTACTTATTTATTGTAGTATGAGGCCTTTATTCTACCGGGTAAATCTTTATCTCCTTTGACATGCTATTGTACTTTTTTCAACTTGGCCGCCATTGCTGTGAAGTAAATAAGAGTCATCGTAACGTTGAAAATAATATACGAGGGGCGTTCAATAAATTCTCGGTATTGGTATCTTGCAAACCTTTTTAGTAAACTTCTTAATACTGGCCGCTAAGAGTCATTCATCGACAGTAAAAAAAAGTAAATTTGAAGCCCACACGTTCTTTTGTTTTTCTGCTACTGCTAAACAAACGTGACCACCATGAGCGATTTTACAATGATAATTTGTTTTTTTTTTTTTGAGGGAGCCGTGATAAAATTCTTGACTAAACAGGGTAAAAATCAAAAGTGTATTAAAGAAGAAATGGATTTAGTTTACCGTGAGTCCGCTCCTTCATTATCTACTGTCCAAAAGTGGTCAAATGAATTTAAGCGTGGGAGGGAGAGCATAGAAGATTACCCTAGACCTGGTCGGCCTGTTGAAGCTACTTCACCAGAAAACATTCAAAAAGTGGAGAAAATTATACTGGAAGATGGTCGAGTGAAGGTTAGGTCTATAGCACAAAAAACCAATATTTATATTGGTACAATACATGATATTATCCACGATCATCTTAACATGTCCAAAGTTAGTGCGAGATGGGTACCACGAATGTTGACACTGTTTCAGAAGCATACGCGTGTTGCTTGTTGTTCCGACTCCATTGAGCTGTGTGGTGAAAACCCTGATGGTTTGCTCCAAAAAATTGTTACCGGAGATGAAACTTGGGTTCATCATTATGACCCTGAGAGCAAACAAGAGTCGATGCAGCGGCACGTTAAAGGAACACCTCATCCCAAGAAATTCAAAGTCGTCCCTTCAGCTGGCAAGATCATGACGACAATATTCTGGGATTGTGAAGGGATATTATTAATAGATTATAAAGAAAAGGGTTTAAATATTACAGGAGAGTACTACGCTAACGTTTTACGCCAATTACGGGAAGCAATCAAAGAGAAGAGGAGGGGAAAATTGACCAGAGGAGTGCTGCTTCTTCATGACAACGCCCCTGTGCATACTGCTCATGTTGCCAAGGCTGCTGTTCTTGAATCTGGGTTCGAAACAATTACTCACCCGCCGTACAGTCCAGACTTGGCCCCCAGCGACTACTTTTTGTTTCCCAACCTTAAAAAGGATCTTCGTGGACATCGATTTTCTAATGATTGATGAAGCGTAGAAGGCAGCGGTGGCGGAGCATTTTGACACCAAAGACAAAAAATATTTTTATGAAGGGTTAAAAAAACTAATTAGCCCGTGTGGTTGCCGGGATAGAATTGTGCCACTCCATATCTTCCCGTGGATGTCGTAAGAGGCGACTAAGGGAATATAGGCTTGTAGTACTGTTAGGCGATGGGCTTGCAACCTGTCACTAATACGCTGGTAAACATCTTAGCCTAATTGTGCAAAATGTGGTTGCAGAATTATCAACAAGTTTTTGGAGTTGTTGGTAATTCTGTAGCTCTGCCTACCCCACTCTGGGAATGAAGGCGTGACGTGAGTTTATGTATGTATGTATGTAAAAAAACTAATTGACATATCTTATAAGTGTATAAGCATAGGGGGGGAATATATAGAAAAATAAAAATAAAACACTAATCGTATGCTTTTGTTTTCCTTCTCATACCGAGAATTTATTGAACGCCCCTCGTATCATACATCCATCGCAAAAGCAGTATGGTTTCATCCAGTAGAATAGAGGCCCAGATATCGCCGAACTCAAAGATATTTTAGAGACAATTTATGTCGTTCCATTTTCAAACTCGGATATCCCTTTCTCACTATTGCGTACAGTTAAGGACGCACTGAGCGACAAGCGAGTAAAAACATGATGTGATAGCCGTGCAGAATAAATCAAAAGTAAAAGCCGGTCATCTCAATCGGCAATGGTTGATATAGGGCAATCTGGACAAATGGATGTAATTTCTTAATTTTATTATAAATAATTCACTGTTTTGTTAAAAATGGGCGTATCTCAATTGTCTTGACTTGTGACGTTTGTAACAGTGAAACATTCTAATGAATCAGTTTGTCACATATACAGGGTGCTCTGCTGGCGTCTGGCGCTTCCGTGTTCGGAGTGGCGTCGGACATCGCGGGCTCTATCCGAATCCCCGCCGCATTTTGTGGTGTATTTGGTCACAAGCCTACTCCAGGTAATCATCCAGGTTTCTTCCCCATAGCAACAGTCACTTCACTCACTTCACTTGTTTAACAACGTTTTTTGTTGGTTGCAAGCGGTACCAGTTACATAAGATGATCAAAACTTTCTTTGTTCAATACACTGTGTAAATTTGCCACTATTTTAGCATCAAGATAGAAGTAGATATAGTACTACTTTACTAAAATATTATTACATCGGCTACGTACTTCCGGTGACACACTACCAAGAAATAATAATAACAAGAAGTGTGTAAGTAGAGTATAAAGGCATTCCATCTTAGTCCTCAGTGCTGGCAACGCATTTGGACTTTTAGGATTGTTGTCTTGAGAATTCTCATGGCTATGGATCACAGATCCCACTTACCATCAGGTGGCTTATGTGCTCGTGTGCCTTATTTATTTATTTATTTATTTATTTATTTATTAAAGACATACCAACAGCATACATATCCATCATTCACAATATGATATTTCCTGACCACATTATTCATTATATGTAAGCCTATTACAGGGATGTACAGCATTCACATTTTAAAGTGCGCGGTTCACATAGTTAGGTACTATTATAATTATTAAATATGAGGAATTATATAATGTTACTAAAAGCAAAATTTTATGCTAAGAATAAATTAATTTCTAATTGACTTCAGCAATTTATGTTTGAATGTGTTTAAGTTATCACTAAAGATATCTATATTAGGCATTTTTGAATTTAAATCATTGTATGTGGAGACAAATCGCGACAAAGGTGAATTGCGGCCTAAATTGGTTCTACAAATGGGAGAATGAAATATTTTACTTATAGGTTTTCTAGGCAAATGGTACGGCACTGAAATATACAATTTTTCCAGAAGGGCACTGCAGTCAATCCTGTTATTCAATATTTTGTATAGAAATAGTTGGTCGTGAATTTTACGACGATCACGCAAAGTGTCCATTTTATAAAAACGCAATCTTTGCTCATATGGGCAGCGGTGTGATATATTTGACGACGTGTAAGCCAGACTTCTAGTAAATGACCTCTGAATACTTTCAATACGCTGAGAATGTATAGAATAGAGCGGATTCCAGACCGTGGCAGCAAATTCAAGTTGGCTTCGGACAAGTGCATTATAAAGAAGAATCTTAGTCTTAGCATGACGGAAGTCTTTGAAGTTTCGTTTCAAGAAGCCGAGTGTTTGAGCAGACTTCTTTACTATGGAATCCATATGAGGAATAAAACTAAGTTTATTATCCATAACCACTCCCAGATCTCTGATCTCAATGACCCTTTGTAGGTTTGTACCATTAAGTTTATAAGCTGATGGAAATGTATGCTTCTTCCGTGAAAATTGTATGTAGACGCATTTCATAACATTAAGAGACATGGCATTGTCAGAACACCACTGTTCAATCTTATTTAAATTCTCTTGCAATAGGTTGGTATCATCTGTAGATGTAATTGCTCTGTAAATTTTAAGGTCGTCCGCATACAGTAAATACCTACATTCATTTAGGTTGGTGGTAATATCGTTTATGAATAGTGAAAAAAGCACGGGGCCGAGATGCGATCCTTGAGGAACTCCAGACTCCGCTACATATTCCTGCGAAGTGTGACCATCTATTACAACTACTTGAAGTCTTTTTGCTAAGTATGAGTTAAACCAACTCAGTAAGGAGCCAGATACACCGCATGATTGAAGCTTGACTATTAGTAATTTATGGTTAACTTTGTCGAATGCACTACTAAAATCCGTATATATAGCATCAACTTCTAGCCCCTTGTCAAGATTTCGCGATAGGTCAGTGACAAATGAAATTAGGTTGGTATCAATAGAACGCCCAGACTTAAAACCATGTTGTGCAAACGAAATGAGTTTATTTGTATGATTTACAAAGTGTGGATGCACCAAAGATTCAAATATTTTAGAAAAACATGATAGTATTGACACTGGTCTATAGTTTTTGATGTCGTTCTGGTCTCCTTTCTTATAAATTGGGGTGATTCTAGCCTTTTTCCACTCGTCAGGAAATATTCCTTCTTGTAAAGAAGTATTCATAATTATAACTAGAGGCAAGCATATTGCTTTACCACAGCGTTTTATGAAGAGAGGAGGAATTCCATCTGGCCCGGCACCTTTAAAAATATCAAGTTTTTGTATATTCTTTAAGATCTCCTTCTCGGTAAAGGTGATTTGTGAAATGAAACCATGGTCGTCCAGAGCTTGAGGGTTTACCACAGAAGGAAGATCTTTACTGAAAACAGAAGAAAACTGTCTAGCGAAAGAGTTAGCTATAGCTTGTCCGGACTCCACCTTAACTCCATCCAAATGCATACAAGGGGGATAGGTGCCTTGACCTTTCTTTTTATCTTTGATGAACCTCCAAAAAGCTTTTGGGTTGGAAGTTATTTGTGTTTCAATTTTTGATTTATATTCAGAGTATGATTTAGCCAGTAATTTATGACATCTGTCACGCAGTACTTCATAATCAACTTTGTCTCGAGGGTTCTGATATTTACGATACCTTTTTCTTAATTTATCCTTTTCTGATAGCATTTTAATTAAACTGTATTTAAACCAAGATGGGTATTTCGATTTTTTAAGAGATCGTTTTGGTACAAATTTGCCTATAAGATCATTAAGAATATCATAAAATGCTGAAATCATTTCGTTTACATCAAGATAATTTAGAATATCCTGCCAATTTGTATCAAATAGTTGTTTTTTAATACTCGAATAGTCTGCTTTAAAATAGTTAAAATCAGTACGATAAACTTTTTGGCCATGATGACATGTTACGTATTTAAATGTGAGCAATAAAGCAGGATGTTTAGTATCCAATTTACTTAGTACGTCTAGTGGGGATGATACAATAATGTTTGGATTGTTACTTAATATAAGATCCAACAACCTCCCATCACAATTTGTAATATGATTATATTGAGTTAGGCTATTAATTGCCATATTGTCGACCAAAGAATAGCCCAGGGGGTTACAGTAGTTGGATGGCACCATGCAAGCAATACCATTATTACATCCGACTGACCAATTTATAAACCCAAGGTTAAAGTCTCCAAGCACAATTATGTCATCCACCTGACTGGAAACACTATTTATGGTGTCGTAAAAGCTAACTAGGGTCTCAAGCTTGACGGGGGGGGGGAAGATACACGACACAGATAGCTATATGTTTATAGACATTGTTCACATTTGATTGTACTTTAACCCATAGGGCCTCGCATGTGCATTCGGAATTATATAATCTAGTTGATTTGAGATCATTTAAGACAGCCAGCATTACTCCACCCCCGTCTCTTTTAGAGCTACTTGAAATTGATCTATCCTTTCTATATACTTTGTACCTTGAGTCGATAAATTCATTATCACAAACGCCAGGCCGCAGCCACGTCTCAGTTAGTGCTATGACATCATAACTACTAAGTAGTATATTTGTATATAGGTCATTAGTTTTAGTTCTTAGGCCTCGTACGTTTTGATAATACAAACTAATACCAGTCATGCAGAGAAACAGATGATAACGTGAGAAATATAAACTAGTGTGATATGTGAATGATACAATATAAAAAACACTTTATACTTTAAACCAGGTTATGTAGTTGATCAAAAGAGCGCACCAAGATAGACTGACTGGTTTCAGACTTACGTACATATATACGCGCGTTGTGGATGCGTACAAACTTATACGATAACTCCCTTGCCCTCTTCCTAGTAGCGGCGTGGAGCGCTTTGTTGGCAGGGGACAGGTGTTCTCCAACGTAGACCGCGGCTCGCGGTCCGCCGATGCCGAGGTGATGAGAGCACAGCTTGTCGGTCGAGTTCTTTTTGTTGAACTCGAACACTTTTCCTAGCAGAGTGTCACGTACGCGCTGGTTCCGGAGCTTAACTATTACTGATCTTGGCCTGCCACTCTGCCTGTCCAATTTTGCAATACGAGTCACCTGCTGTATGTCACTTTCCACCAGTGGGCTCTCGATAACACTTGTTAGTTGCAAAACTGTGTTGGTTAAATTCTCTGAGTCGTGTTCAGGTATGCCGTTTATTTCCAAGTTACAGTCCCGAGCATGCTGTTCTACTAGGTTGAGCCTCACGGAGAGGTTATTGACTGTAGACTGTAACTGGGAGTTATCTTCTTTTAATTTTTTTATAATGATAGTTTTATCCTCCAAATCCTTTTTCACTTCGTCGTACTGTTGACCGATGAATGACACAGCTTCAGCGAAACCACACAATCTCTCCTCAATTCCGTTAAGCTTGTCCAAGACGAGTCTCTTAATTGACAAGTTAATTTCCTCTCGTATAATTCCGCGAAGGTTGTCAATTGAATTTGATGACTCGCTGCTGTCAACGACGATTTGTGGCTTCTTAGCTCTGAGCGTAACGTTGCTGGAGTCCGTATTGGCGTCGAGCACGTCGACCTTCTTCTGTTCGGGAGATTCTTTGGCTGCACGCACCGGGGTGTCAATATTACATTGACTAGGTCTAGGCTGCTTGCTCACACACTCAGGGCAATTCCAAATAGATTTCTGCACCTTTGACATAAGATCGAAACTTTTATTTGAAATGTTCGCACAAACAAAATCATATTTCAAAGTGCATAGTGAGCAAGTTATCATTTCTTTAGGCTTGATTGGGTTCTTACAGCCCGCACAAGTAGATCCCTTCTTTAGCGACATTAGAGTAGGATAACCACAATAACTCTGATAACGTCAGCGGAATGCTAAGGCTGGCACCGCGCATCGGTCAAGGGCACGACCTACGGTTTCGTAAAAGGTTTTAGCTTATTACTCACGAATCCCGTTAAGTACACCGATAACACTTACACCACTCTTTAGCGCAAGTCAAACACTACAAAACAATGTATCACACTATAGGCGAAAGACACTTTGAAGTATAAATAAACAATAAAATAACCGGAGTAAAACAAAACATGTGTTTTCCGCGCGGGTGGTGGGTAGTTTTTTGCTTATCGATGTCTTTAAAAAAATACAGACAAATATTACTATATTAATGGTCGTCCGTTGTCGTAACCAAAAGTCGGATTTTTCACGGCAAAACATAAGACTGTCGCAGTCTTGGTAGTGTTAGAAACTTTTTTATCGATATCGATAGTTGTATAATAGAAGAAAAAAACGCTCCACAGAATACAAAAAAATATGAAATATAAAATTTTACGTGAGGTTTGTATAAAATTACACAGAGACAGATGCAATTTCGTCTTCGCAGTCTACGTCAGGACACACACATCGTCATTGTAATAAGAGTAGATAATCATTAATTTCTCATCATTCTCTGGAAGTAGATGGTTACGTTTAAAGCAAAAGCTATAAAGGCATTCATTTATACTAAATGAACTCATTTTCTGTGTCCATTGGGTATAGGGTTTAGATGGAAATTGGAATAATACATAAAAAACAATCCCGTGACTTACCACTTCTTTTGCATATTTTAAATTAACGGTCGTGAATATAATTATAAAATAATGTAAATATATGGGCTCTACTTTTTTTGTATAATAATACTCGATATCCATAAAAGTTTCTAACAATAGCATGACATGGACAGTCGTATGTTGTGCCGTGATATTCCGCCCTCGGCTGATAATTGATAACCCTTGACCCAATGGATCTTCATGAATCGGACCTGACTTTTTTTTGTTATATAAACTGAGCAGACAAGTTTATTCAATATATTTTAGAATATATACACATACCCTATTTAAAAAGCTGCCTTCACCTGTCAAAATAGCCTACCCATTCGTGATAAAACATTTTTCGTTCAATTCTACAGGCATCATTCCTATAGAAGGCCACATCCCGACGTTGAACGACGAAAACTACCCTAAGTTCCTAGCGGTGGGCCCCATGACGCGCCACGCTGAAGACTTGCCTCTTCTCCTTACTGTCATGGCAGGAGATAACGCTCACAAGCTCAGGCTTGACGAGCCTGTGGACCTGACCAAACTAAAGGTAACTAATTGGTGGTTGTGCAGGGTGTCGTTCGGATCTCTACTGTCATCTATATAAGACAACCGGGGATAGTTCCATAGCGTACATATAGGTATTCCATCTTAGACTTCAGGATCGGGTTGGCAATAGATTATCAGCCTTAGGATTGCAATCTTAAGATATTAATCTTGAGATTGCAAAATGTCTATGGGTATCAGACCCCACATCAAGTTCTCGTTTGCCAAAATCATAATGTCAGCCAAAACAATTATGACATGGAGGGAGCCTTTAGGAAAGGAGCTGAAAGGCAGGAGACGGATCGACAATAATTCTTGAGTTGCCAGTGTTCATGGACGACGATAGTGCCAAAGCCCTTAGCCGAGTAGCTTAGGGTGTCTATTTAGTGATCGTAAAATACATTTGGCTGAAGTAAGTAAGTCTTCCTCTTCCTCTTTTTCCCTCAACTAGAAGAAGGTGAAAAAGCTGGCAGAGAATAGAGAAAACACCTAGCTCTTAAGTTAAATGATGATGTGGTCTCGTATAGTCGAACTCCGAAGTAGCTGTACATTTTAGTACCTCGTAGTACATTGTAGTAGCTGCGAAGCTTATGATGTACTAAATTCAAACCACTCACTTTTACGTTACTGCTGCAAGGAAGTAAAATGTACAGCTTCTGCTGAGTTCAACTGTACAGTGCGCAGTGGAAGAAAAACATCGTCAGGAAATCCACACAATCTTACAACTGAGTGTGCATGAGGGGAAATTGCACAAAAGACTGTACAGAATTCGAAAGAGACTCACGAATCTATCACGAATCGGGATTTAGGGTACGTTCATTTTGATTTTTTTCACAGTCCTGATGCTGCTGACGGCAACGTACTTCTACAAATGCATTTTAGTTTTCATAGCTCCTTTTTGATTGACTTGTTACAGGTATTATATATGACAGAAGCCACAAAGTCAATAGCACTGATGGGTGTACATAAAGACATCCAAGACGTGATCAGAAACGCAGCCAAATATCTAAGCACAGAATGTGGGTGTACTATTAGTGAAGTAAGTTTATGGTTTTTACTACAACCTTCATAAGAATTCATTATAGGATTCCCTACTTAAATCAAACATTTAAGTTTTTTAACTTAGACGTTTCATCTTTGAAGGTCTGTGTATAAACTTGTGCTTTAATTACGGGATTGATGGATGTCTTAATAATTTTAAGTATTTTACTCTGTTGCAGGAAAAGTTTAAAGAATTAGAAGACTCGGTGGAATTATCAATATCAGTATTTTTCGCGATGAAAGATATACCCAATTTGCTTCAGGATCCTAAAAATTCGACGGTAAATACCTACGTGGTCAGAAATGTCAGAATGTATGTTTCGCATAGGGACAGACTTCATAAGGGCAAAGAGTTACTTGATATTGAACAAGACAAACGACGTAGGTCATATGTTGGATCCTTGTGGTACACCTGAATACACTTCTTAATATTAAGTTGCATCGTGTTGTTTGCGATCTATTTTTTGAATAGGGTTATTTCACTGAAATACATCTCAACTTACATCAAGACTTCACAGAGAAGAATTTTGTGTACTTACATAAGAGCGTGTTAAATTCTATTTTATCAAACGCATAGGAAAAATCTGCAAACACGCCGTCTTCTTGGAACCACTTTACTCATTGTTAAAGTTTGTAAATTAGTGTCTTGTTTATCGGTTGTATTTATAAACCCGCTTCTTATGTAAGGAAATAAATACTTAGACACAAAAAACATTCAAGATTTGGAAACAAAATACTCATGCTAATCACATAATTATTTGCTCCTAACAAGGTTCTAAACAGCTTCGGTGATTACCAACATAGCTAACAGCGGCATCATTGATGAGTGAGTACATTGATACGGTGTAAAAGAGCGTTTATCGTTGTCGGTAGCGTTCGCTTAGCCTGGTAGCAGAGTTAATAAAGTACGCAGCCGGGCGCGGCGCGCGCTCGCTGCAAGGGCTCGGTTTCGCGCTCATAGCGCGCACCGAACTGTTCGTGCCGCACGTGCGCCGCGCGCACTACTGCAACATGGCGCGCCGGCTTAGGGAAACCATTGCGGTATGTATCTTTATCATTTCTATCGTAATAACGTGCGGCCACTTGCTAAAAAATAGGTCGGAGTAAAAACGAAAAACGTCGAAATAACGGTTCATGTGTTGTTTTTTAACAATGGTGCCGTTGTAACGCGTATTCTGTTCAAATCAACCTAATATATGTACGGACGGACGGATCGACCAACAAAAAAGGCTTAGTAATAATGTCCCCTTTGGCATCGTTTGGTACAGAATCTTAAAAACCGGCCAAGTGCGTGTCGGACTTTGTACCAAATGTATCCGCCCGCATCTCTTCTTTGCTACGCATGATAGAATTAAAAAAAAACTTATCATCAAATTTCAATGAGAAGTTAAAATAATCTTGGGACAAAATTATAAAAAAGCAGAAATTGGCAACATGTCATTCTTTTGTGGTCCAATATTTATTAAATAATAAATATAGTTTGTATCTACTCAGCGAGTTCTAAACAACGGTACTCCACACGATGGGGTAGGTCAAAAATATAATTCGCGCCCCCCTTTAGTTGTATGTCCCATACTTTTCTCCCCCTCAAAAACAGTTAATAATATGACTGATTTGAATATTGTTAACTGTAAAACCTGTATGACAGCCGACGAACGGAGAACGGACATGTGAATGACAGCAATAGGGTTGGTTTCGTTTAGACCCTTCCATATAATAATAATCTCGTGAGGCTCGGTGTGCTATAGGAGGCACATAATCAAGACAATTTAGTCAAAACTGTAGGCACCTTCTGTAATACGTTAAAAGTTCGTTTTTATTTGTTCAATATTGAACAAGGCATTTAAGAGAAAACGACTTCACTTGACAGTAGATTCAAATTTCCACTCACAAAATCCCCTTGTTTGTAGTACAATCGCCCACACAGCTGAGTGACTAAGAAGATAACCAGAGAAAAACTGTCTCCGTCGGGCACATGAGATTCTAATGTAAAATCTATATTCATCTCTTTCTACATCTCACTTCTGTTTTTAATGGTCAGTTAAGTGGGGGGCTGTTTGGACGGGGGGCGAGGATAAAAAACCCCATGTAATTTCCAGAGCACGTTAGGGTCGGACGGCGTGCTGCTGTACCCGGCGTTCTCGGGCGCGGCGCACGCGCACGGGCAGGTGTTCACGCGCGCGTCGGGCGTGGCCTACGCCATGGTGGCCAACGTGCTGGGGCTGCCCGCCGCCGCCGCGCCCGTCGGCCGCGCCGAACGCCTGCCGCTGGCGCTGCAGGTCATTGCCCTGCACCTGCCTCTATATTGGAAACCCTCATAGTCATTCGCACGTTAAATGCAACAGTGACTCTGCAAAAATGGAATTCATACAAAGGTTAATTCTTGTCACCGCAATACTGTCACTATCAATCAGTTATAGTATGAATCTTCCCAGGTGAATTTTTCGCTTCGATCCCTAATATTTCAAACAAAGGCCATTGTCTCTATTATCCCAAAGCCGCTAGCTACCGAGTTAGCAAATGCCCCTACAACTTTCATATTGAAAAACAAACGGTATCGTCATAGCTTTAAGGTTCAAATTGAATGTCATTGATATTCTAGATATTACGTTTTGGTAGTGTAGGACGATAGCCCATACCGAAGCAATACGGCACTTATTTTGATACTTGGTGTTATAACTTCTATTTGACCGTAAGGCCAACCAGTTTGGAGCAGACCTTTACAGGTTCTAAACTCCTGGTAGTATGACTAAACATCCTCATCTGAATGATTGTCAAATGACGAACTGGTTTCCTTCGAGTGGACTGACCTCCAAATAGGTTTTTCATAATTTAGTGTCACTGTTGAATTTAACGTGCGAGTTGTCTTAACGCTTGTTTGATCGAATTTTCGTTAATGCTAAAGCTATTTCCGCTTGAATTTAAAAACTTTTTGATATTGTTATAAATTTATAATACTATCCTTTATGTAAACTGTTATATGGTATGTGTTTATGTATGTAAACTGTTTGAAGGGTTGAAAAGGTGTTTTAAGAGGTAATTACACAAAAGATCCCACTGGGTCAAAGTGTCTCCGACAGAGCCCCACCAATAAGATAAGATAAGGCTCTTTGTCATTGGTCTTTTGCACTCAGCTTAGCAGACATTGATTACAAGATCTAAAAAGTCTCTTACTTCGGTTGCCTGCCAAAGGTCCCAACAAAACCTATGACCATTGCCGAAGTCGGACGATTCGGTATACATTGTCGGGCTCCACGGGCAAGACGAAGTCTGACCGTCGCCGTCGAATATAAGCGTCCGAATGTTTATATCTTAGTTGTGCCCTGAACAAGAAGCCCTACTGTATTCACAACGCTTCCAAAATCCACTTATGACGACGCGTTGGCCTAGTTGGCCCTGACCCTGCCTACGAAGCTAGTGGTCCTGGGTTCAAATCCCGATAAGGGCAGATATTTGTATGATGAGCGCGAATATTTGTTCCTGAGTCATGTATGTTTTCTCTGTATTTTAGTGCATATTTCTCTATACAAGTATTTATATCGTTGAGCTTAGTTTGGGACTAGGTCAATTGATGCGACATTGTCCCCTGATATTTATTTATTTATTATTTACTTCTTTATTATTCTTTAATTAATCCCTTCTACTAGATCTACCTAGTGATTTCACCTCGTAGTGATAATATTTACGTCAATCTCTTTTGCCAAGGTATATCGTCGGTGAAACTGCAAAACCGCCTAAGTAGTCATAGTCATAGTCATATTAATTTATTGCTTAACATTTTTAATTAGGAGCAAAATGTACCTTTTTAATAAGATCGTAAGGTTTATTTTGCTCTATCATGAATTTGTTAGTTACGTGGTTTCACCGACGATATGTCAAAGGATAAGTTACATACATACATACATACATTCAATCACGCCTGTTTCCCAGAGGGGTAGGCAGAGGATAAGTTAAAAGTTGATTTAAGCTAAATTCCGGGATCCTGAATTCTGTGGTTTAAAACGAAGTGACACTGGAGACGGTACTGATACCAACACTGTTGTTGCAGGTAATTGCGGGCCCCAACCAGGACCGCCTGTGCTTGGCCGTGGCCAAGCAACTAGAAGAGGGCTTCGGGGGCTGGCAACCCCCGGAATAGACCAGCCAGAGTGAGACACGCTAGCACGCAAGATGGGCCATGGACTAGCCCCTAAAGTAAAGATTAAGTTGGTAATGTGAAACCTTTGAATTAATGTCAGTTAAGGCTGGTTGAGAGTACGATCAATATCTCTTAACGTAATATAGTACAAGATAAATACGTTAAGCAGTTTATTTAAGAGGGAAAGCAAGTATTTACCAAATACTGAATTATTTCGTAAGCTCTTACTACCCAAATACCAAATGAAAAATAAAAAACGAAACATATAGATGCCAATTATATTTTTTATCCAATATTTCGAATTTTCTATAGAGAGTAAACTGGTATTTTTAAAATCCAGGTGTTTTGGGAATGAGCGTTCATAAGATATTGATGTAAAACGCACTTACATTGACTGAGAAGTAAAATACTGTTCCAGGGAGGGAACTACACGGCTGCTATAACTCTGTCCTTTTTACTGCCTTGGCAAGTTTTGTTCATAATACGGCCTCTGACCTTAAAAGTACACTAATCGGTTCTCTTCGTTTTTCTTTGAAACAAATATACTGTAAATTGCGAGTGCAAGTGTTATATCAAATCCGGTGAACGCCATTAAGAAGCTGTGAGTTGTGTTAAGAAGATTGTTTAGCTAAAAATTTACATACAAAATGCGATGCGATAATGATCCCCACAAACCTAGGCCGAATTTTACAATGTTTTATTATGTTGTAGATATTATGAAAAAATATGTTTTTACGTTTCCCTTTGCCAGAAAATATTTCTTAGACTGAAACAAATCTAAAAAAAAACGGGCAGAAATGGTAAGAAAACTACAACATATTTAAAAATCGTGGAAATCGAACTTGATTTAGTGGGTGAGAAATGTTATCGCCCTAAGCAACATTTGTATGGATTTTTCCTGACAGCTACGCGATTTAAAAAGCGCTAACACAACTTGCATTTTTAAGTACTTGGTGTTAAAAGGAAAAACATAATATATGATGTATTCCCTTTTTATTACGATGTCTTGTCGACTCATGTTATTTTGTACAAGGACCCCAATTTATAAATTAAAATTTAAACATTATTGCGTATTTCCGTGCAGGTAAGTAGAATTTAAGCAAATTTCTAATATTGTTATTATATTGCCTTCTTTGAGAAAGCTATGAATAACCTCTAGAAGAACTATGTGAACTATTATTACAGTTATTTTTATTTGTTAATAAGTTTTCTGTAACATTGATTGGTACAGGGCGATGAAACATGTACAGAATTATTTATCTTGTACAGATGCAAATATTATAAATAACAATTATGTTAAGCTAACGAATAAAGTGTAGCACTAGGACAATTTTGATAAAAAAAAACTTGATTATGAAATATAAATCGATTACCGGTTGATATTTAGACCCATTTCACGGCCAGTGACATCTGCGCGTGAGTATATTATTTTTAATAATAAACGCACAATACCTGTAGTAAGCTTGAAATATGGTAACCGATCACGAGTCCGAAAATCGTTTACACGCAGCGGGTTTGCCCCATTTCAAAATCCAGCAAGGGACAAGTAAAGGAGAGCGAAAAAACATGTTTTGTCTCAGCCGTACAAAATTTTGTAATATTTGTTCAAGAAGTGAGTCTTTCTTCGTTAATTTGATTAGATGATTACGTAGTTACATATTTTAAAAAACCTGTATTACATGTCTTACGTGCATTTGAACTTAAATGCAAATAAAGAAATAGTGAGCCGATGATTTTAAAGCCTCTCTGTTTTTTTTTAACCAAGTAAGTTCATGTCACATAGGGTGATGGAACCAGTTATGAATAAGGACCAATAATGGACACTTGATTTTTATGGTACAGAAGAAGATAAAGGTTATTCATTTATTTTGAGACAATCAATTTATAACCTTATGATCTTTGAATTAAGAGTTAAGTGTCCATTATTGGTGCCTTCAGCTTAAAGTGTAATACGCTGGTAAACACCTTAGCCTAATTATGCAAAATGTGGTTACAGAATTATCAACAAGGTTTTAGAGTTGCTGATAATTCCGTAGCTCTGCCTACCCCACTTTGGGAATGAAGGCGTGAGTTTATGTATGTATGTATGTAGTTTTGTGACATTGTAATGTATAAATTTCTTAATCCAGAAATTTGCTGGATTACGTGTGAACGCGTCTTAAATTAAGCCACACGACACTTGCCTACTCAGAGTATTACAGGGTTGCAAGTGGAATTTTGTTAATACCTGACTCATGGGGTAAATTCTAACAGTTTTCACCATTGTTTTCTTGGTGAAAGCTTTTAAAATTGAATTTAAATTATGGTTAATTAATCAATAAATGTTCAACTGACAGGGGTGTCAGTTTTGCGTTTGTCGGGTTTTGTTTCAGGTTCTTACCACTAAACCTTGTCATGGTTATGACCTAAGATTTACTACGTTGCTATTTTCTTCAATCCTATTATTATACAGGATTTATGCAAGTTTATTTGTATATTTTATCAAATTAATTACCCCCTGAAGTCCAAATGTTGGTAGGGGAGGTCGCGCGAATGCAGGCAACACTCCAGCTATTGGTAACTTCGCCATGACAAGTAATAATTCGATGACTTTATACTATCTTCTGCGCTCGCGCTCATATAGAATTTAATATTTTTATATTATCCGTTTTCCTCTCAGCCAATACCTCGTTGATTATTAAGTTTTAACCCCTAAACCAGGGCGTGATTTGTTTCCTTGTGCCACATAGGCAAGGATATTTCCTAAAAACTTCTGTCACCTTACTTTCTGTGGGCCAAGGTCTACCTTGCATGTGCTACCGTTCCGGAGTTGACATTAGCCACCTGGCATCCTTAAGCAAGGGTATTTTCCTCCTAAAGGAGGGATCTACTACGGGCTAGCAACCTACTACATCTACGGGCTAGTGCATGGGCTTCTTGCACGGGCTAGCTACTTACCTGCAAGCTTTCTACCTGAGGAAGCTTAGTCTACGGCACTGCCTACAAAGGCGAACCCGCACTGCTTTTCCCAGCTGAGTTCGCTCCAACTATCACTTATCTTATTTCCTTTAACGGTGTTTATTATAAGAGGAGTGTTTAATCGATCAACCTAAGCAGAAACGCCAAATAGCAACCAATGTGTACCTACTACCTATTATAATAACTTTACTTTGAGGGCGGGGCCTAATAAACCAGCCTGAAATGTATCCTTGTTTCATTTGGAAAAAGCACCAAAACTATAAACCTTCCAACTTAAGTTATAAACATTACATGTTAGATTATAAACATTACATGTTAAAATATAAACATTACAACATACTATGTTTTAAAATGGCCAAGCCCGTTTTGTTGTGCACTTACTTACCTACTTAATTGAGTGAGATAGGCCACCAAATGATTTTGCATCCGGTAGGGACTTGCTAGAAACTGTGTTTAATGTAAAAATCGCTAACTTGAGTTTTTGAGACTAACTAGGGTTTCAAATAGGGCAGCCGCGCTGTTTCGTTTGCTCGAATTTTCATAAGTTATAAAATGTATTTTTTCTAAACCCATTACCTTTTCAAATGATTTTAGAGATATACCTGGACAACCTATACTTTAGGTTACATTTGGTTTATAACAATACTAGAAAAATGCATAAAAATCAGTTTTAGAAAATAGTGATCTTCTAACTCATGAAAATTAGGAAAACGAAATAGGGGGCAAAAGTTTTTCGGAATTAAGATAGGTGGTAACCTTAAAATATGCCATAGTTTTATCTGTCATAGGTACATTTTAATTCTACCAAAAGTCACAAAGCATACTTTAACTAAAACGGGTTTATTTTTTGTTTATGTATAAGGATTGGTAAAGTTAGACGAAATTGCATAGGTGAAGTTATTTATTAAAGTTTGGCGCATTCATACAATGTTACGGGACTGACTCAAAGTCACAAAATGTTAATTTACCTTGTAAAAAAATTACACGAATAGCATCTAGAAAGGAATTTGTAAAAATGTAAAGATAAGTGTTATGGTGGTAAATATTGTTGGGATAGTGTTTAATTAGAAATAAAAATAAAATATTCGAATAGCAACATGTAAAGTCGTTTATGCACTTTAGCCTTCTCCATGTCTTGAAAAAAACTTAGTAGCTCGTCGAGCAAATCCTTAATGACGAAATTTTAACACGAAATATAAAGGAAATATTTGAAAATTTAATACCTATGTCACTGGGTGTTAATACGTTTATATTTTAATACATTGCCACATATCACACTACGAAATCAAAAAAAGTAAAATAAAAAACTGAATATTTTGTCGTACATAAATAATAATATAAATCTGTATTGTATACTTAGTGTATAATAGATTTATTTATTTATTGGTGTAGATTTTGTCAGGAAAAATATTATTATTATTTACGATTCTTGTTTTTTTATTAAGAATGCGCGCGTATTTTGATCAGGAAGGTCTTATTTGCTACTATTAAACGAGTACCTACGTTAGCAGGAATAAGAAGTTAAAAATGTAATCTAACCAATTTGTTCATGGCGGATATCTCCACAGAAATGGTTTAACGGTCGGGCCAAAACATACTGTGATTCGACTAAAAACTGAAATCGTCAATTCGCTGATGCATTTTTTATACACGTGTTTTTGCGCATTTCCATTCGTGACAGCGTCTCAACAAATACGTTTCCGATACTTCAAAAATATCTCCACGCCATTAATGCCGCTGGCGTAAGGTCCATGTACTTTTGGCGGGATGGACGTATACATATTATTGCTATTTGACTGTACTTGAAATAGTAAAATATGACATCAAAGTACACGCATTTATATTAATGTATTTATTTGATATTGATCCAGTTTAACCAGAATACCGAAATTAAAGTCACCGTCAATAGAACTTGTGAACGATGTAAACAAATTAGTACTGATTGACACATAAGCTCAAATAGCCACCAAGCGTGTTTTTATTAAAAATAACGTATAATGATTAGTTCTAGAATCTTAAACTTAATATGAAAATAATGATCAGTGCAAAGACCTTACTTGATCTTTAGAAGTACGTGATTAGATTATCGAGTAATCGCTTGGTAATCACGGTGAATTGGTTCTTTTTTTTACATGTTTTGCAAATTCCATTGAACGGCCACTTTAAGTAACACATTATCTCGGTTGAATACAGTCTTCTATTTTATCTTGGTCAATGTTAAATAGATAGCCCGTTGTTTAATCAGTATTTGTTAAAAAAAATGGAAAATGTGACACAATTGGTTCAGATTTAACAGTTGGTTACGATTTTTAACAGTATGTTTATTTAACTAATGCTTAACTACTGATGAAACAAAACAACTGGCCGTTACGCGCGATTTGTTTCGAATTTCGAAGTTCTCCCTCCACCTAGTCTTGAGTTATGACGAAAGAGATGCACTCAGCGACAACCACGCTAGGCTGACTGAGGCACTACTCTGACAATCGAAGTTCCAAGCTACGTTAGCTTCATCCCTTTCTCTCGATTTAGTCACGAATGACGAGTGGCAGGGATGAAGCTAACGTAACTTCCGAGCTTCGATTTTCAGAGTAGTGCCTCTGGTCACGGAATTATACAATAAATACTGCTATAAATGTGACCAGATAAATAATTAATAAATAGCCGAAGATTGCTCTTTATCAATAATAACATTTATAAACCTGTAACTTAAGATGAGACGCTATTGGGTGAATTGCAAAAACATTGTTCATAGTTAAGGAGTTAATTGAGAAAACGTTGATTTCCTTAGGTACATTGTTTTCCTTTGGGTAACGAAAATTATCCATATGACTAATCTTTGTTACACAAAGGAAAAAGTTAACGATTGTTAAGGTTTTTTTAATTGAAGCCTTAACTATGTACAATATTTATGCAATTCACCATTTTGTAAATCATTTCCTAACCTTTTACACCCCCTTGACCCCTGGGCACATCTCCGCCGATGAATTTGAACCTTATTGCGTTACCGGAGTTGTAGTTCGCTATTTAAAGCGGTTTCGTGTAAGTTTGTTACCGGCCTAAACTAAAAATTGAGGAGGTCCATTTTTAGTTAGACGTTTATTTTTATGAATCTAATGTTTTACATTTTATTAGAGTTGTAGGCCCAAATCACTTATAAAGAGTACCAATTTTGTGTTTTAAAATTACACAAGCAAAAAAGGTAACTATTTTGAATATGTAACCATTTTCTGTGAATCTCGTTATCATGGTATCCTTTACATTCTTTTTTAATTATATCAAATCTTAATATAAGACTATATTGTACGTTTTTAAATTATTAAATTTTATATGGTAATGCATATTATCAGTTAAATAGAGCTATTCAATAAAAATAAAACCTAATGTTCTGAACGGTACCATGTTATTTAATACACTTATTTTTATGTTATTATTTTCGACTTTATACGTGCTGTGACGAAAATATACTACTAATAAAGGTTTTGGAAAATATTTCATCTTCAGGATGACCTCTTGTAGACTTTATTTTTTGTATACTTACACTCTCTTTGAAATGTAATTTTGCAATACTGAATAAATATATTGAAATCAAATGTTTTATTTATAAGAACGTGAAATTATTTCTAATTCAATCAGAACTTAAAATAATGTTACCATGTACATGACAAGCAATATAAAAAGCGTCAATGGTGTAGGTAAATTTTTATTTGAGACATAAACAGAAAACGTAGTAGTATCATGAATTTTATGCTGCTACGTTACGTTTATAGACGTATTTTTAGGAGCCTTATTTTACTTCATTTGTATGTATGTTTGTATGCACCTCGTAAGTTCACTTTGAACCAGTTACGATTATTTTAATGGCTAATATTTGGAATACAATGTAAACCAAATAATGAAATATTATGGTATCATAGAGCTGATTTAATTGTGGAGCCTGAAGGTGGCAACAGGATCTCTGCCAGTATCACTTCCAAAACAACGACGAATCTATTCTCCCTCCTCCTGCCTCCTGTAACACAGGGATCCCTAGCACAGGACCCACTGTATTGCTTCTAATTATTGTAAGGTTTCATTTATGCAATAAACATTTTCATAATATAAACCTCGTGCCGCCCAAGAAAAAAAACGCGAGATCAGCTAAACGCCCAGTGCGCAATGTATAAGCCGAATAATTTTTATGTCTGAACTGCCCATGAGTACCTACATACAGTGTAATGTTCACTGGGCGTTGTCAATTTTTTTATTTTTCGTCTGGGCGTTTATGCTTAGTGTCTCTTTGTACAATGTGATGTAAATTGGGCGGCACGAGGTTAAAATGGAGCGTGCCAAAGAAAAACATACATACACTCGAACACATCACACACACACCATGTTGTTTGCCACAAACACTTCAGGACGCAATTGTACGTTAGAGGGAGACATAAATACATTGAATTAACTTTAACTTATAGTTGGGCATTTTTTTTTTCTAGTGTACCTAGCGTTTTTCACGTGTCCGACAACTTCATTTAATATTTTTTACATGATTATGTTAAAAACTTTGACTTGTAGCTAAATTACCAGATAAACAATACTCTTACGTTTAAAATTATGCTACTAGAAGTATTCAATAACGTTAAATTTACAGTTTTTTTGTTATTTTTGTTCCCTAAGACCCCCAATTTTTTCCGCGTCCAGGCCTGGTGTTACATTTTCGAACTTCAAATAAACAAGTTTGGAAACTTTTGTCGTACATGAGAACACTTGTTTTCGGGAGTCTAATATGTGAATTGACTAAAAACGCCCTTAATTTGTCTCCTTTAGAGTTAATATTTAACAAAAAACTAGTTTAAATCGTGTCCACCACATTCGACATAAGGGGAATTCCCCCTTTCCGTTACCGTATATTAGGCTTAAGGTATCATTTTTATTACCAAAATATATCTTTATTTTCATCTAGAAACTTTAGTTTTCACGTAGCAGCACAATATTTGTCTTCAAACGGTCTGTAAACGAAAAAATTGTGTGTTGAAGTGTCGTGCTTTACGTGGTTCAAAATGGGTCCACCACTCCGTTACCAAGATTTATCTTTATCTAAATCTTTATCTTTATGTTGTTGTGATACATTTACCTAAATAATTGTTTATATCTAAACTCAATTTCACTAAAATATCTTTACAATCAAGATCGAATGCATATTTAATTTGTATTTCAAAGTGCAAAACATTACTTCCGTTACTTCCCCTTTCGTTGCCATGTCGGCAGTCATGTATAAGGGGAATCTAAAAAGTAACGGAATGGAAACATAAAGTTATGTTTACACTGAGATCACATTTGAATAAATTATAGTATTTACATAGGTAAATTTATTTGTAGGTACCACAGGTAGGTTTGCAAAATTGTCTTTAGAATAATACAACGTGTTATTTTTAATCTGCTGCGTAGTTGCAATAACATTAACCGCAGATATCTCAATTAAATTTAAATAATACGACTAAACTACCTACATTTGTTATAGAAATGGCTCCTCTCACAGCTGCCGAAAAACAAAAACGGTATCGGGAAAGGATTAAAAATAACCCTATTAAATATGAAATCCAAAGAAAAAAGGACGTGGCGAGAATAAAAAAAAATATAAAGGCAAGAAAAATTGCAACTACCAAACTATCAAACTATCCCGAAAAATGAAGCATCCACCAAAGAATAGGTACCTACCTAATACCATTGCAGTTGCTCATAATTTGTCTCTCAATAACCAGTATTGGTCAGGAAAGTCTAAAATGTAACCACTATAAATATGCGATAACCATAACCCTCATTTTGCTTTGGTCAGTCGGGTTAATAAAGCTTTTGTGGATTTGTGATCTTGGTATAACTGCAGCCTTATGATTTCGTTACCATTATTTTCGTTACCGTCCTTTGAAAATAATTAACATTTTATTTTATTATTAAATCCCCAATTGATAAACATTGCAATGTGTGTATTATATGGATAAACTTTTTACTAAAGTATCCACGTATAAATAATTTTGTCGGGTAAACCTCATAACGTCCAACTGGTAAAGAAAATTGTAAGTAGTTTTGGTCGTCTGGTAACGAAATAGTTACAATAATCGTAATTTCTTTCAAATTAGTTCATAATGTTTTAAAAATAAAACTTATTTTCATAACTTACTATATTTTCAAGTAAGTAAAGCATTTGTTTATCCCCGTTTTACTTTCTTTCAAGTTATATCAATAAATGTATATGGTAACGGAAGGGAAACAAATATGAGCCCGAGCCACTTTGAAATCGCTGTATAAATTTAATTTCCGTATGTTTTACAAAACCATTGCTAAATTAAGATACCTAAGACTACTAAAAATGCTTCAACACCCTTAAAGTTCAACAATTAATAAGTTCGAAAAAAAATCATCACAAATCTGTTGGTACAACTTTGAAAAAAAATGCCCAGTTGCGTCCCGCAGTGATTGTGGCAAAAACCAAGCATGTGCTGCGGCGTTGACCATTGGCCTGTTTTATAAAGCTACAAATTACAATTTACAGGTTACAAGTTTCCATTTGACACAACCTCGACTAATGACGACAGAGGGGGGACAGTCTCCTACATTGTGCTATGTTAAATAGATAGTTACGCCATCTACATTTTTGAACAGTAAAAACACCGATTGTTATCATGAGTCTCCGATAGATGTCACTGCATGCATGTTATCATTAAATATAATTCAATAAGAAATATCCTGTCATTGAAAATAATCACAAAAAATACTTTTATTGTGAAATAATACTACGAATAATCTAATTTTATTAGATCTGGCCGAGTGAAACATGATTTTTGGAATGGCAACCCTGCCTGCCTACCAGTCATTTAACATGGCCACGGTTGTATTTGAGTGTGATTTGAATTGCATTCCGGTCTGCACGTGCGATTCTGACCTGGTTTTTAGGTGTTTTCGTTACCACAAACCACAATACTCAAGCGTCGAGTTGAGCTTGCTCGCTTGCTCCCCCGTTTGGGTATTGACTTAAGGCTGTTTTATACGAGGTAAGTAACTGACGCCAGTGCCGAGACAGCGCTGGCGCCAAAAACTGTCGCCCACAGTTTACACGAGGCCAGTCGTCGAGGAAATTTTGTTTGGTGCACACACGTTCGTAAAATGAATAATCGAAAACTACAAAAAACGAAAGTGAATAATTGTTTAAGAAAAATAACCTTTGTGATGATGCAAGAACTAATTGACATGTTAGAAGAAGATTTATCTAAACAGAAACGAATTTGGGTAAGGAAATGGATAGATGACAGAGATAAAACTGGAGGTTCTGCTCTGTTGTTAACCCAGTTGAGACTTGAAGATCCTCGGGAATACAAACTGGCCTTGAGAATGACGCCAAAAAACTTTGATGATTTGCTTATGTTATTATCAAGCTCCATTCAGCGTCAAGACACATTTATGAGAGACGCCTTGCCAGCCAAAGTAAAACTGGAAATTACGCTGACATATTTGGCTTCTGGAATGTCGTTTCGGAGTCTCAGTCACTTTTATCGTGTATCGATACCATCTATTTCTAATTTAATACCAGAAGTGTGTTGGGCAATATATGAATCATTAAAAACAGAGATTAAGGTAAGAAAGTTATTTATTTAGAAAATACTTAAAGTAGGCTATCAAAAAATTAACAATCACAAGTTATAATAATCTAGACAACAGTAGGTATTTAAGTAGGCTATCAAAAAATTAACAATCACAAGTTATAATAATCTAGACAACAGTAGGTATTTAAGTAGGCTATCAAAAAATGACGATCACAAACCAAATCATAAAAATCTTGACAAAAGTTGGTATTAAGCTGTATCAAAAGCATACTTGATAACATCAGTTGCACTGTCGCTTTCACACTCCACATTATCATTAAGCTGAGTTATAGGGGCATTAGTGACGATCACCTGCCTGGGATCTACATATCTTGGACTTTGAGTTTGTGATGAAAGGTAATATCCCAGAGAACTGCTACTGGGGACAGCTATCTGTGTAGACTGGTTGGGATAAAATCCCAAAGAACTATTACTTGAGGTCGGCATCTGAGGTACATCGGGGGCGTAGAATCCTAAGGAACTACTGCTGCCGCTGTTGGTCGTAGAAGCTGGACTAGGAGTATAACGATTCTGGTGTTGCTGTGAACGACTAGTAGATGCCATAGAAAAGTGTGTATTTTGGTAAACATTCACATTTCTTCTTCTATTTTCTATATCTGCCAGTCTACATTTAGCTAATATTTTTTGTATTTCCGCCTGTGCAATTATACATTGTTCCTCAGAGAGCTTTTTCAACTGAGAAGCCACATGCTTTCCGTAAATATCACAATCACTTTCTTCTTCGGGTGGCATATTGATACTATGTGCAACATTTTTTATATCGTTTATCATTTCCGACATCTGAGACAGTTTGCTACGTTTTGACCTCGGTCTTGGTGTGGTCAGCCCGGATTCTGAAGCTGGTGAATTCGCAGTGTTATTATTTTCAGCGTTGAATCTTGTCTCATCTTCATCATCATCACCAGAAACAGGAATATTGTTCGGTGTGTCAGAATTATCCTGAAAAAAAGTTTAATTAGTAATAATAACAAACAGCTCAATCGAATACAGGTTGTATATATAGCCATTTCAACATAATATCTACCTACATACACAGTAAACAAATAATAAATATGTAATACATACAGGAAAAAATTAAATGATTTTTTTAATCATTATTATTATTTTTCATCTCTCCTGTTCGGAAAGTTTAATTTGAATGGGTAGATAGCCGGGTGGAAAATTGCGTTTTCCTCTCTAGGGTGGAAAGTAATTTTTTTTAATAGTTACGATTGGCATGGAGTCTAAGATAATTGAGCTACGTCATATTAAAATCATTCATATATCTAAACTCGACTATACGTTAAACGACGTATTTATTTTGGGATTCGGATGCGCGCATCGGTTGCGTGCGGTCGTCTGCCAGTGCCCGCGTCAATTTATTTTTAAAATTACTTTGCCTAAATTCGTGATTGGCTGTGGCTCAAATTTTCAATTCCTTGTCTTTCTTGAGGCCTTTATATGCAGTGTTGCCGCCCCTGGGGCGTGTCTGGAAAGGGATAGCTGTATTTTGTCAGCGACAAGGCGTGGAAGCGAACTCGGTGTTGCTGCGTGGGAGTCGGGCACTGTACAAGTCGACCATCAAGTACACTACCAAAGCGGCAAATATCGGCTACGCTTTGTGTGCCACGTGCTACGGTGTTGGTACGCCGCGTGAGCTACGCCGGGTGTGCTACGCCGAGTGTGCTGCGCCGGGTGTTCGCTAAGTGCTACATTCTACTGGATTTAATCCCTGCGGTCGTAGAGTAGACAGCTAAGTATGCCGCTTCCTATAAAATCTAAAACTTTGTGCGCCGGATGCTGCAGGGATCTTTCTGATGATCCAAAAAATACTATCACCTGTAAAATTAGAAATTGTCTCAAAACTTTTCATAATAGCTGTATAAATGCTGACAAGTTAGCCCCAGAACAATTAAAAAGCTGGACATGCCCGGAATGTAAAGCAACTACAAAAAAGGGTGGAGATAACTCCTCAACTCCAGTACGGCCAATTGTTAATAATGATACCTCCAAGATACAGATACCCTCTGATAATGTTACAGTACGCAACAAAAAAGGCCAACAACCCATGCCGAACAACTCTAACCCCTCGGAAATTGCTGCGCTGACAGATGAAATTAAACACCTGCGCTGCGACGTGTCTGCGATCCAAACGCAGTTATCTGAGGTATTACATACTTTCGCGCAATTTTCTGCCCGACTAGATACTGTCTCTAGTAAACTTGAGGTGACCGAAAGTAGGTTAAAACACCTTGAAGACCAGCAAGTAGAGAACACTTTACTTCGGGAAACTGTGAACTGTCTGCAAGAACAACTTAATAAACAGGAGCAAGCTGCACTTAGAAACGAAGTTGAGATTGTGGGCTGCCCAGAGACTCCAAATGAAAATCCAGTTCACATAGTCTTAACGGCGGCAGCTAAAATCGGCCTATCTATAAATGATGCAGACATCGACGGTGCTTGGAGAGCGGGACCTCGTGTTATTAAGGCTGGAAACTCATCTGGGGACAACGTCAACCATCGCGTCCACCCGCGCCCAGTTGCCGTCCGCTTTACTCGCAGGGCGACACGTGACGCATTTTTGAAAGCTGCGAAGTCCAGGCGCAACATCACGTCGGCTGATTTCGTCCGCAGTAGCCGTGAGCCTGAGAAAATATTTGTCAATGAACGACTAACTCGCGGTAACCGCCTGCTTTTTCGTGCCGCACGGCAACGGGCCTCAGAAGCTAAATACAAGCGCTGCTGGACAACCGGAGGGTCAGTATACGTCCGCAGGCAAGATGGATCCCCTGCTATTTATATTAGCAATCATCTCGATCTGGACCGTGTCTTCGCGAATTCGGCCCCCGGCCGCTCGAGAGTCTCTGGGGGGGCTGCTGCAGACGGTGGATTTTCTTCTCCGCATACCTCTTAGTCGTAATTATGTTTTCATTGCTGTCACAAAATTTAATTTTAATTTTTTCACCCCTAACTTTACTTCACTACCTGAAACATTACCAAGGAACATATTCGCAGCTTTAACTTGTACTATTGCTTCTCTAACACAACTACACACAAAGACTATTTCCTTACTCATATACATTCAGATACACAATAACCCAGTTGATTTTATTAATTGCTATTCGTTATCTGGCTCTCGAAATGGCTGTCAATTTAAATCCCTGCAACAGTTTGGCCCAATACGTACCCTTGGTCCCCGCTACTTTATCTTGCCATGGCTGGATTAGACCTTGGTTTCGAACTTGACAAATCCTTTACAGTAAACTGTCATGCCGTTGAATTAGCAGAGCAATGCAATAATATTATAACGCCTAATTTTTCGGTCAAGGTACTAACGCTTAATATCAGAAGTCTTCAGCAAAATTTTCAACAGTTTCAGATAATGCATAACAGACTCCAAATTAATTTCGATGTAATCATTCTAACCGAGTGCTGGCTCAGGGACGGTTCTATTATCGGGCAGCTGGACGGCTACTCTGCGTACCGTACAATTAATTCTCACAACCAGGCCAGCGGAGTGGTGGCGTACTTGAGAAAAGGCCTAAATGCCACAGTGACTGAACCTCTCATTCAAGATGCTGATAGCCTCTTCATCTCCGTATCGGGACTGTTTTCTTTGCTTGGTTTATACCGCTCGCCCTCATTTCTAAACGTAAATCCTTTCCTGCTTTCTCTAGAAGCTTTTGTTAAAAGCAACTGCCAAAACACTAATTGCTTTGTTTTTGCGGGTGATATTAATATTAATATCATTGCTCCAAGCGCTGACCGCGCCACTTCTGAGTACCTTTGTTTGATGGCAAGTCTTGGCTTGAGTGCTTTAATTAATAAACCATCGAGGAAAGGTGCCTGTCTCGACCATATTTTTGTACGACGGGCTTATAATGCAACTTCTATCGTTTTTACCTCTGATATCACGGACCATGACATGGTTATGGCCGGGATTACTGTCAGGAATAAATTTAAAGCAGCTAAACCTTCAAAAACCGTTATCAAGCAAAACCTAGAAGGTATCAAAACGGATTTAAGTAATGAAGATTGGCACAAAGTAATAAATAAAACCTCCGTTTCCGAAGCAGCTAATACCTTCTCAACTATATTAACTGATATAATTGCTAAAAACACATCGACTAAAACTCTAAGCTGCTCTAAATTTATCCTAAAGGCATGGATGACTCCAGGCTTAATAAAATGTTCTAAAGTGAAAGATAAACTACATGCTCAGTCCCGTGAAAATCCCCAAAATATTATGGCTCGAATTACATACACCAGGTACAGAAACTTTTATATAGACCTTATCCGTAAAATTAAGAATGACTACGATAGTAAGCAACTATCTTATAATAAAAAGAACCCTAAAAAACTATGGCAGACCATTAGAAATATAGGACACCTTGGCCAGAATAAACAAATTTCGCATGAACTCACTTCCATTAAGCCAGACGCTGTAGAGTCACTGAACCAAGCCAACGACTTCTTCTCAACAGTGGGCAGTAACCTAGCCGAGAAGATCCTTAAACAAAACAACACGTCTGAGCAAATTTTGACTTCCAAGGCCTCAGTTCCGCACTCACCCTTACATTCGTTATTTCTGCAGCCCACTAATGAGGCTGAGGTAGAAAAGCTTATTCTAGATCTTGAACTCGACAGTGCGGCTGGTATTGACGGGATTACCAACCGCCTTCTCAGAAGCATCAAAGACTATGTTGTTAAACCGCTTGTTCACATCTTTAATCTCAGCATTTCATCTGGCACTTTTCCGGATTCCTGGAAATTGGCAGCTGTAGTTCCCATTCACAAAGGAGGTGCTAGAGACTGTCCCGGAAATTATCGCCCCATCTCCCTCCTTAGCAGTATATCAAAAATATTGGAAAAATTAATTAACAAACAGCTGGTCGGTTTTCTTGAATCTCAAGACCTGCTTTCTCCAAGACAATTTGGTTTTAGAAAGAACAGGTCCACCGAACAGGCTGCTTCTTTGTTGGTACAATTGGTATCGTCATATCTAGATAAAGGAGATAGGTGCGTAGGAGTATTCCTTGATCTGGCTAAGGCGTTTGACTCAGTTTCACTCCCGATCTTGCTGAGGAAACTCGAACTATTAGGCATCAGAGGTACGGCATGTAAATGGTTTGAAAGCTATCTTTCAAACCGCAAACAATGTATCAAAGTAGGCGACTTAGTCAGCTCACCACTACCTGTATCATTTGGTGTCCCGCAGGGCAGCATTCTGGGCCCCACACTGTTTCTAATATACCTGAACGACATGATCGCACTACCCATCAAACAGGCAGAGATCATCTGTTATGCAGATGATACTGCTCTAATTTTTAGTGATAGAACCTGGGAAAAATGTTTTCTAATGGCAGAGAATGGTTTAATGCGTATCGCAAACTGGCTTGCCAATAACTTACTTACCTTAAACAGCACTAAAACTAAATATGTTTGCTTCCATAAGACAGCATCGACTGCTCCCCATTCACGTCCGTATCTTAAACTCGAGCGTACCACCCTGCACAATAGAGTAATAAGTGATAATGAGGTGATCAGCAATTCTCCCACCATAAAATATCTCGGTATTACTCTCGATGAAAAACTTAATTTTAAAGAGCATTTAGAGTTAGTATCAGGTAGAGTCCGAAAGATAGTGTTTGTTATGAAGGCGCTAAGAAATTGTGCTGGAAGAAACTTAATAAGGCTCGTCTATACCTCGCTTTGTGAATCGATACTTACGTACTGCATAAGCGTGTGGGGCGGCGCCTCTAGTTCTGCGCTTTTACCTCTCGAAAGAGCACAACGATTCGTGCTAAAAGTTATGCTCAGAAAGCCCCGGCTATTTCCCACGCTCGATCTCTACAGGGAAGCGGACGTTCTAACCGTGCGGCAGCTAATGCTGTTACGAGTTACAATTCAGACACATTATAAAACGATTCGTTCAAAGCAATACTCTGATTTGACTCGCAAACGTTTGCTTAAAATACCGATTCCTTTCGTGCGGACCTCCTTCGCCCGACGGTTCCCAGACTTTCTTCACCCCTACATATACAATAAAATCATTAAATCTTGTTCAATAGCAAAATCTACACTACGTAAAGCAAAACTTACAATAATCAGTTGGTTAAAAAGTCTCAGCTATAGTGAAACTGAAAATTTGCTGAGGGCTATTGCTTGAGTACTCAACACTACCCTAACTTGTAAAATTTAAGCCATCAACACCATTACACATGCGAACACACACACACACACACACACACACACACACACACACACACACACACACACACACACACACACACACACACACACACACACACACACACACACACACACACACACACACACACACATACATACATACACACAAACGTGCCATACCTATTGTAAAATTAGATTAAGATTACCTATTCTTAGTACATTATATCCAATTTTCTTCGTTATTAACTGTAGACACTAGTAGACACTAAGTTACATTTATTTTAAAATTTGTATTCCGAATCTGGTTGCCACTTGACAGGCATTGCCTAGTGTGGGACCAACAGATATTGCCAATATGTGTATTCGTTATTTTAATAAAGAATTTTTATTTTTTTATTTTTATTTATTTATAAAGGGAAAGGGAAAGGAAAAGGAAAAGGGCCGAATCTTAAGTACCCGAAACCGACGTGCGTGCATGACTCGATGTATGAATGTTGAAGAAGCGAAGGAAATTTGTCAGGATCGTAGCAAGTGGAAAGAAGTGGTCTCTGCCTACCCCACTGGGAAACAGGCGTGATTTAATGTATGTATGTATGTATTTATTTATATTAAAATCATTTTCCGACTGGTCTCTTTTTTTCGCATTTACAAAAAAATCAACATTTAAAATTATTCCTCTTATATTCTGCTGCCCGCCATAATGCCATGATAGCATATCATGACCATTTTTTTTTCACGGTTCAGCATGGCCAGCTTGAAAATACACATACTGCCAACATTAGAAAAAATAATCGAGTTGGTCACGACCAAGGAGCAATACAACACAACACGGAGGATACAACACGGAGGTTGAACGCCGAACATCCTTTCGAAACAAGAAATTTGACATTTATTACGTCACGAATATATTCCATCTCTTTCTTTAGTTAGGGTAAGAATGAGGTGGAAGGTATTTGTGAAATATGAAAGAAAGAGATGGAATATTTAAATACGTAATAAAGGTAAAACTTTTTCGTTCGGCGCGGCGTTCAACCTCCTTGCTGGCTCCTTGGTTGTAACCTCGATTAAACTTTTCTAATGTTGGCAGTATGAGTATTTTAACTTTTTTCAAATTGTTCTAATTTTACTTTAAATTTTAACTGATTATTTTGAGTATACCTCTTTTATAAAATGTGCGTGTAGTATTTTACTTTCCTCACAGTCGAAATGAAAAGTAGAGTGTCTAACTCGGGTGAAATTGCCCATTTCCCCTCGAACTATTGGCGCTCTCACTTCGTTCGAGCGCCAGAAATATCTCGGGTGAAATGGGTCACTTTCCACCCTTGGTTATCAATCTACTATTTCCTTTGCAGATTCCAGATGGAGAGGATGAATGGAAAATTATAGAAGAAGGATTTAACATCAGATGGAATTTCCCCTCGTGTTATGGAGCAATTGATGGAAAACATGTCGCTATCAAAGCTCCCCTAAATAGTGGAAGTGATTTTTTCAACTATAAAAAAACAAATAGTATTGTTTTGATGGCTATTGCAGACTACTACTACTATACTAATATAACTATTGTTTTTCATATATCGATGTTGGTGCGAATGGCAGGGCTTCTGATGGGGGAGTCTTTAAAAATTGTTCGATTTATCGCCGTTTAGAAGATGGATTACTGCCAGCGGATGGAATCATTGTTGGCGATGCAGCTTTTCCGTTAAAGACTTATTTATTAAAACCGTATCCAGGTTCGCAACTGTCTACTAGTGAAAAACTCTTCAATTACAGACTATCACGGGCAAGACGTATAGTGGAAAATGCTTTTGGAATTCTAGTTTCTAGATTCCGTGTCTTCGAAAAAGCAATTCCCACCAATTTGAACACAACTGATGCAATCGTCTGTGCCTCCTGTGCCCTTCATAATTGGTTGCGAAAAAAATCTTCTAACTACATAACACCTACTTGTGTAGACAGAGAGGACTCTGAAGGACAAATAATACCAGGTGCTTGGAGATCGGAAATAACTCCCTTAGAAAGTATAACTGATCAACTCAGAGGTAACCATGCCGCAAATGCGAAAGAGAGAAGAGATTTGTTGAAAAATTACTTTATTACGAACGGAAGCGTACCGTGGCAGTTTAACAGAATTTCTTAAAATTTATGTTTAAATTTAATACTAAAAACAAAGTTTACTACTATTTTTTTCATAATACTAATTTTAAAAACTATATTAAAAAAATTATAGTAAAAATGTGGGTACTTACTGTTGTTTTTCTTTGTATAGATACATTTCTTATAAAAGCATCCATTTCTTCGAACCATCTCACTTTTGGAATATAGACATTTCCACCAGCGCCTGATCTTGAGGACTTTTTTATTTTTTCCAGTTCTAAGTTGTAAGTTGCCCTCAAACTTTTAATTTTATTTTTTACCTCGGAAGGGCCAATCTCTTCTATACTCAATTCTTGTGCAATACTCTGCAATGCGGTTGCACGCATATCCTTATTTCTATAAACTATAGATTTGTTATCCCACAGGCACTCATGTTCCCTGTATAGTTGTACGAGCTTTATGTTTTCGGCTTCGCTCAGTTTTTTCGTCATCGTATCGCGGAGCGATGCAGCGTGGTCACCAAACAATACACCGACAGTGACTGACTTCGGCGTTTACACGAGAACAGTGGCGCTGGCGCGGGTCGCGGGGGGAGCGGACTGGCGCCGAAAAATATGAAGCGGGAATATTGAAGACAGCGCTGTCCGACAGTACTGCGCTGTCTTCAAAATCGATTTACACGATGGCAGTGGCAGGTCAGCGCTGACTTGTCTCGATTTCGGCGCCAGTTACTTACCTCGTATAAAACAGCCTTTAAGTATAGTCTTTATTATTTCTAGCGAGCCGATCTTCTACACAAAGGCCATTGTTTGTAAACAATACCATTGTCTTTCTTTGTGTCCGTAACACCAAGCCGATTACATAAAAAAAAGTTAGAACTACATTGAATGTACATTGAATTATCAACCCTACTCTCTTAGTCAGTAGGTTTAAAATGTAAAGTGTCAGGATACAGATATAAGTCTTTATTATTTGAACTGTGCTTATTCTTTACACAATACTATCATCTACACAAAACTTATATCTGTATCCTGACACTTTACATTTTAAACCTACTGACTAAGAGGGTAGGGTTGATAATTCAATGTACATTCAATGTAGTTCTAACTTTTTTGTATGTAATCGGCTTGGTGTTACGGACACAAAGAAAGACAATGGTATTGTTTACAAACAATGGCCTTTGTGTAGAAGATCGGCTCGCTAGAAATAATAAAGACTATACCCGAAACCGACGTGCGTGCATGACTCGATGTATGAATGTTGAAGAAGCGAAAGAAATTTGTCAAGATCGTAGCAAGTGGAAAGAAGTGGTCTCTGCCTACCCCTCTGGGAAACAGGCGTGATTTAATGTATGTAATGTAATGTATGTGTATTACATACTGGCCATGTAATCACTATCTCATAGTACGGGGACGACATTATCTTGGTACGGGGGCTAAAGGAAAATGGAGAATTGGATCGCGTACATTGAAAATTAGATTTAACTTGTATGATAAAAAATAAATTTAAACTGAACATATTTTTAAGAACTCACAGAACAAAAGAAGTTTAGTTTCAGGAGTAGAAATGATCTATGCAATTAAAGCCCCAAGGTCAGAGGCATCCTGTATATGAATGGTACTTGTTCAAAAATGTAGATGGCGCTTCAAATCAGTCTGCATGAATAACCCGTGAGAGGGCTCTCTTTTCCCAGTATATTACACTACTCTTTGAATGACGACCAGCCATTTGAGCAGTGTTGCCAGTTTAGACCTGTAAAATTGTTACTTATAGCATAGCTTTATAAAACGTGCCCCATGTCGAAGAAGATGCGTGAAGGCACGTAAAAGCACATTGTCACTAGGCAACCAACGCTCTAAAAGAAAGTGCCCATTTTCAAGAAAAAAAGTTGTCCGTATTCTGAGAGGGACAAGCCAACTACATTGTAAGGGATTTTTTAAGAGGCAACTTGGAGGCAACACTGCCTATCTATGATGTGACGCACTTTAAGTGGTAATGCGATAAATTAGTATTATGTCAATCATGTGTAAAGCCCACTTAACTTAAATTACTCTGTGGTAAGTTTTAAAAACAAAAATTCGCGCGTCGCGATTGGCAACACTGAATCTAACGACGTTCTTTCGAGTGCATGCGACATGACGCGCCGGTGAAATTTTTACACAAATTGACGTAATTTCCTATAAATATATTGCAAATAAGGTGAAAAACATTTGTTATTTGTTAATAATCAGTGTCGTCTTCGGTGAATGTATTCATAACCTGCATTGTGCTTGCAGATTTCACAATGGCCGATCAAGTGGATTCAATGTCAGACGCGGAGCTCCGGACGAAGCTAGCGGAGCATGGGTTCCCTGTGATGCCAATTACTGCTTCGACGAGAAAGTTGTTGGTAAAGAAGTTAAAGCTTGTGCTCGACACCAAGACTAAACATCGCGGGGGCGGAGATAACAAAGCCGAGAGCAGACGGTCTCTCGCGCGTTACTCTAGCGGGGAAGAGTCCGACTTGGATACAAACAATGCTCGCGAAAAGCGCGGCAGGCGCGCTACCACTGGAGGGGCCATGCTGCCACCGGTTAGCAGCAAAGGACGGCGCACAACACCTAAAAAGGACTCACCGGCTAAACAAGACAACGATAAAGGGTCCGAGTCGGACGATGAAAGCAACAAATCGCCGGTTCGTACTCATGAGGAAGTGGAAACAGTGACGACCCGCCGCGTGACGCGCACCTTCGCTAAGGACGCCGACGACTACGAGACTGGATCTGACAGCGATGTTGATGCGGATAGAAAAACTGCGACGCCTTTTCGCAGCAACTCCCGTTCTAGTGACTACATATCTAGCACCCTGCCCACTCACGAAGCGGCAACCAGTCCTCCTAAAACGTCTCTGTTCTCCCGCCCTTCTATATCTCCCACTGGTTACTCATCATCCATCTCCTCAGACCATTTAAACTCTATCCGGTCTCGCTTGGGCTTGTCCACTCCTTTAGGGGAACGACCTTCAGCCAGCAACTATGCCTCTACTTACAGTACAAGTACTTATCAGCCCTCAACTTCTACAATAGATGAGGTTGAATCTCCCTATTTGAGTAATTTTACCAAACGTCTGTCTGCACTGAAAGCAGACCCTGCTAAACCGTCATATGCAGACAGAGACATTAACAATGGAAGCAACCCACTCCATCCGCGCCGTACTTACATCTCGGGTGTCACTAGACCTGATGTGGACTACAAGTCTGCCAATGACAAAAAATTCCTAAGAAACAATTTAGTATCTCTGGCTCTGGTTGCTTTAGTGGCACTTTTTTTTTTTTGTTTGTTTTTTATGTATATAGTAAAAAGAAATGATATTACGTCCGTCGTTGATGATCAGAACAGTGTCCTGCCAATTTGTCAATTGAATATACCTGGTAACAGGCCTGGGATCAACTGTGTACCGAGGGAACAAGTCAGTTATGCTAAAAATTTGATGAAATTTATACATCCTGAACTAGCTAAAAGGTCAGCTGCATACCAGTGCGGTAAGCCTGGTGCACTTCCTTACTTAACAGAGCGTGAAATTCTAGATATAGGCTGCACTAGGGTTGAAAGCTCAGATGTCAGTCAGTGCCGCACTGACCTGAATAACCTGGAAGTTTTACTTGTTAACAATCCTCGCTGGGGTCTCAGTGTAGTGCAACTTACGAACCTGTATTCAAAAGATGCAGAGTTCACTCCCATTCAATCTGCTGATGCTGTTGTTCAACAGCGCAGCAAGGGTAGTGTGGCCCTCACTATTACAGACCCATCAACTCCCATCTCCTGTCTTGTCATCAACACTTTGTACTCCACTGGATCATCTCTTATAGTGATTGGACTCCTCACCTTAGTTGCCCTTGGTTCCCAGAGAGCTTACAAATACTACATAGCTTACCGCAAGAGGCAAAGTGAAGAAATTTACTCCATGGTAGAACAAATAATTGATGTTATTTCCCAAGAAACTGAAGATAGTGGTGAACCTTATATTTCTGTCGATCATGTGAGGGATACACTGATTTCACCTCAAAATCGGGAAAAAATGGCTTCAGTTTGGGATGCTGCTGTGAAGTTTATACAAAGGAATGAGAGTAGAGTTCGCATGGAGGTTCAATTGGTGGATGGAGAGGACTGCCGAGTATGGCGTTGGTGCTCCGCCCACAGCAGCCCAAAACGCAGCGCCGCCTGGCAAGGGCAGGCTTTTGAGACTCAGGAGGGCTCTGTCAATAATCTCACTATATCCCCAACTCCATGCCTTAAAATCCGTCACATGTTTGATAAAAATGACACCAACCAGAATTTGAGAATAGTGGTGCAGGATGCTATCTTGGAGAAATGTGGAGAGCGTTGCAATGTATTGCATGTTGACGTCGACCGAGCCTCATGCTGCGTTTATGTGAAGTGTGCCAGTGCCAACGATGCTGGAGTGGTGTATCGTTCTCTGCATGGCTGGTGGTACGAAGGCCGACTTATAACCGTCAAATATCTTCGTCTTGAGCGCTACATGCAACGCTTCCCAAACTCCCCAGCCATGGGGCCGTTCCTTAAAATGTCTCGTCCACGACGCACTTGGGATGAGTAATCAGTGTAATCACGCCACATGTACGTACAATGCTTTATGCATCTAATTGAAGTCACTGAGTACTGTATAGCCAAGCTTGATGATATAGATAGATACAGTTAATATTTCCTATAAATGCATGTTCACAAAATAATGATATGTACATCCTTTTCTAAATTCTATTTTCAAGCATGGCTGTACAACCTGAGTTCACGATCCCATCCCAAAAAGAGGGTGCTTGCTCTCAAAGCAATGCGATTTTTGAGCCAGTTCATGCCAGCTTAACTGGAAATCCAATCTAGAATATTGGTGTACTAAAATGTAAGAAGAATATATATCCACTTGTATAATAAAATAATACCATTCTATCAGTTACAGGGTGGAATTGTCAGTAGTAACTCTTAAGGATTTGATTTTGATGTGTTTGCAGACTTACTTAATGTGACCCAAAAGGTCTTAGCATATAGCCAACTCATTAACTAGGGTGAAGTGGAAGTAAGACATTGATACTAGATGTGGAATAGCGCTGTCACAAGTCATAGGGTTAATTTGCAGTTGTCATGTCGCAAGCTGATTACTGTATGCTCAAACCTTTTGCAAGTCAAGATTGATTCAATCAAACAGGGGCAATGTTTGTTCCAAGAAATTATTGCCATCAGATTGGTATGTAATTTCGAAACAAATGCTTATACCAGTTTGGACGAATTAGGCCTATGTTTAGTAGCTAATCTTAATTTAAAATTTGTGTTGTTAGTCATACTCATGTTTAGAAAATGTGACCTTACAAATTGTATTTTTAAGCTATTTGTTGTTGCAAGGATTGACTCTCCTTTGTCAAACTGTTTCACTGCCCATAGTAATTTATTCTCTTAATGAAGTAGATTTGTATTGGAGATTCAATTCTTTCTCTTTGATTTTATTTATAAGGAATCGCATAATATAAGCGTTCTGTAGTTTGCTGGACAGTGTGACCGTTTCATTGAACTATTAATTTAAATTTTGGTTCATATATAGGCCTTCTAAGAGTTTTAACAATGACATTACTAAGTCGATAAACGAATCAAATTGATATTTAGTAAGTTTTAATTTTGATAATTATTATTAAAATTTATTTTCATTCTCATAATATATATTTTATAAATTTAAATAACGAATATATTTCGGAGGTATTCGTCAATTAAAATGGATGACATATCAGTCCATTGGGCATTTATGTTTGTGATGATAGTAGAAGCCAATTTGGCAAAAATTGGTCATTGATCTGATTTATATTGGGCAAAATACTAACATTTAAAAAGCCTGGTCTGCAGCGTTTATTTTTCTTATAATCGTATTCAGATGTTTTTCATTTCACGTCTATTGCTTTGCTTAGTTTCACGTTAAGGCTGCGTTTCCATTAGAGCTGTGAGAGGCACCTTAGCTGTTTGGGATTCAAAATCCGGTTATTGGTGGATATTTGTAGCTAAAGTAGAAATGCACCCTTAATCCAACAGTGTTGGCACTGCCGTCCTTCGGCAACCGGGATGGTGCAAATCGTCCGCCGATGTCCAAGTCCTCTGCTGACTGACGGAACTGACACCATCTTGTTTCATAAACAAAATGTTTGTTTTTCTGTTAGGTGCAACCTCTATAACGATTAGTCGCTGTGGACCGGGCTCTAAGATTTCTTGTAGCTTATTTTAGTTTTTATAATAGAGTACGTAAGATTGCCGCTCAGACTATCGTTGTAAATATTCTACATCACAATTTCGATATGTATTGATCTAGGTAGCGCAAGTGGAGGCTTGTGTTTTGTTACTGTATTTACTGTTTTGGAACAAATTGTTATAAAAAAATAGTTTTAAGTAGAAAATAAGTTCGATAGAATATCAGACTTTGAGACATTTTATTTTTCATGCAACAGCACAACTTCATTTTATGCGTGTTTCATTAATTCGAAGGTTTGACATGTTTATTTTTAGTACACTAACTGCTGTTTTAATTTCTAGCGTTACTTTATGGATTGATTTTTATTTTTTAATAAATAATTTAAGTAAGATGGTTGTTTTAATAATGACTAGCTTCTGCCTGCGACTTCGTTCGCGTAGAAATAGTAATGCGTAAAACCTTTGATCTTTCACGATAGGGTTCATTTACGAAATGTCTTTTTATTTTTCTATTCGAAAACATTTTATGCGACTGACTAATGAATAAAAAAGTGAGCCAGAGGAAGGAGCAAATAATTATTATGCTTAGCACGGGAAATAGCTTAATTATCTCGAATGTATGGAAAGCCAGAAATCTATTGCAATACGTCCCTGTAAATGTTCCGTGACTTGTTGTTCTCTGCGTATATGTAAAGATTTCTGGCTCTCGATAGGTAGATACACGCGAGCAGGCAACGTAGAGCTGTCCGTGCGAAAAACACGGGGTGCCCAGATGAATTCCGGCCACTTAATATTTGTCCTTGACTCTATAGTGATCGAAAATGCCACTTTCAAGGGGAACTGCAAGCGTTTGAACTTAAAAGGCAAGTTTGATGGTATGATAGGGATTCGTGGTATCAATACCGTTTCTCCTTTGGCCCCAACGGTGATTATGACCGCCTGCAAGATGTGCCTTTTCAGTTCTGTGATGCGTAATTTGCTGAATTGAAGTTAAATATTAGATACTCAACTACGAGTCGTGACTGGTGACAGTTTTCATTGTTTAAGTAAAAAATAATGACCATGCCATAGGGTATAATTGTTACGGAAATTAGTGGTAATGTTATCCTACAGGCAGGTTAAATGTACTATTATCCTGGATATAGTATAGTGTTCGCCTCGCCTGCTACTCCATTCTGCACAGAAGTCGTATATCGCTGCTCCCTCAGGAACTGGCAAATTTTCCGGGATGAAAAGTTGCCCGTATTTACTTACACATATACTTATTTAAATGTCCAGTCACTATAGTATAGTGATAGCCCTGTAATCCATCCGCGTAGAAGTCGTATATCGCTGCTCCCTGGGGAACTGTAAAAAAATCCGGGATGAAAAGTAGGCCATATTTACTTACAAGTATACCTTCTTATTTCATTTCCAGTCGCTATAGTATAGTGATGGCCCTATAATCCATCCGCTTAGAAGTCGTATATCGCTGCTCCCTGGGGAACTGTAAAAAATTCCGGGATGAAAAGTAGGCCATGTTTACTTACAAGTATACCTTCTTATTTCATGTCCAGTCACTATAGTATAGTGATAGCCCTGTAATCCATCCGCGTAGAAGTCGTATATCGCTGCTCCCTGGGGAACTGTAAAAATTTCCGGGATGAAAAGTAGGCCATATTTACTTACAAGTATACCTTCTTATTTCATGTCCAGTCACTATAGTATAGTGATAGCCCTGTAATCCATCCGCGTAGAAGTCGTTTATCGCTGCTCCCTGGGGAACTGTAAAAAAATCCGGGATGAAAAGTAGGCCATATTTACTTACAAGTATACCTTCTTATTTCATGTCCAGTCACTATAGTATAGTGATGGCCCTGTAATCCTTCCGCGTAGAAGTCGTTTATCGCAGCTCCCTCGAGAACTGTAAAATTTTATGTGATAAAATGTAGCCTATGTGTTAATCCAGGGTATAAGCTATCTCCATTCCACTTTTCATCCAAATCCGTCCAGCAGTTGGAGCGTGAAGAAGTAATACACACACACACACACGAACTTTCGCATTTATAATATTAATAGGATTCTATTGAAACCAATTACCTAAAATGGTTGGGTACAGTGTTGTGCTCCAAATACCTGATTAGATTAGTCAGTTACTAAAAATTGACCTGATCCATAGTGTACAGTCAACAGCATAAATAAGTGATCATTTATGTACCTTGTCACCTTTAACATTGTGTTTGAAATGTCATACAAAATTGTGAAACGATTGAAAGCGACAAGGTACATAAATGATCTTTTTTTTTATATCATAGGAAGGCAATCGAGCACACAGGCCACCTGATGGTAAGTGGAAACTGTGACCCATAGACATTCGCATTCACAAGAACGCAATCCTAAGACTGCAAATGCGTTGCCAACCCTGAGGACTAAGATGGAATGCCTCTATGCTAGTCATTTCACCGGCTGTCTTATCCCCTAACCGGAACACAACAATGCGAACACTGCTGCTTGGCGGTAGGTTAATGGATAAGATGGTGGTACCAACCCGGACGGACCCCTGCACAAGGTCCTCCCACCTTTATGCTGTTGACTGTACGTAGTCAATGAAATTCTTTCCATTTCGTGGACTAGTATTGAACCAGGCCCATTTGGACTGTCGGGAGTGTGGTGCAGTGTTGTCATGAAGTTTATTTTAAGGTAAGAGAGGTGGTATTTCTACTACTACTAGGTGTTAAATAAATAAGAGCTATCACAACATTGACAATACGATAACATGTCATAAGCAAATAGGTTTAGCTCGAGTAGAATAGCGCCCCTGGTATCTTGGGTGTCAATAACCGCGTGTATTACCAGTTATTTCTTGTTTAGTGGGGAAGATAAATTCGTGGTTATAACCGCTTTCTTGGTTACTGGGTGTCCTCCGGGCCTAGACATGCAAAACGCTAACGTTAGCGATTTTGCGAATGGGTGAAATGAGAACTGTGCAATGACTTCGTAGGGGCTTTTTTTAAATACAACTACGTCCCATGATAATACAGAGCCCTGAATGTCTGCCTCATCTATTATCTTCGTTTCCGAGATGATTGTGACCATGAACCCCAGAGGCATATTATGTACCTGTAATGTTTTATCTAATGTGGCAATATAGTATTTTTCGTATGTTATAATAGAGAGCTTTTTAGTCGAGTACCGTGTTTAGGCCACGAAGCTTGCTGAGTGGCCTAAGTAAGGTACGAGATTAAAAAGCTTAATTATGACACTATTAAGAACAATACTTTTTGTACGAGTTCATTAAAATTAATAATGTAAGTCATTAATACGAGTATATAAGAAAACTAAAAGTAGATTTTTGACAGATGATGCGACGCTGCTACGTTCCGAAACGCCACAGATTAGCAATTTTGTATCGGATCGAGGCTCCTTAAACAAGGACACATATGGAAATCCGAAGATCTATTTTCAAAATTTTTTCGGTTGTCTAGAGCGTATCGAAATAGTTATTTCGGTTGTTTCTGAAGTAACAACGATGAAAAGAGTGACGTTGCAGTATTCTCTATGAAATCTTTATGAATGATGATTTTTATTTCCACAGAGAAAACGTAAACTTCTTGGCTTTTAAAAGAAAAGTTATCACACCACCGGTTTTTTTTAATGTCCTGGATACAGCAGCATGTTTAAGTAGATTTTTGACAGATGACGCGATGCTGCTACGTTCCAAAACGCCATACAATATTGGCAAATTTTGTACCGCATCGAGTCTCCTTAAACAAGGGCACATATTATTTAAATACGAAGTTCTATTTTCAATTTTTTTTCGGTTGTCTGGAGCGTATCGAAATAGTTATTTCGGTTGTTTCGGAAGTAACATAGACTATTCAACGATGAAAAGAGTGACGTTACAGTATTCTCTATGAAATCGTAATACAAACATTTTAATCGACGAGTACAAAAAATGTATTTTGAATTGAATTGCAAATGATTTAATACTCCCTTTTTTAAGCAACTTCAATCCGCTGTAACGCGAAAACGCAACGACAGGACCTTAATTGACTGGAACAAATTAATTCGAACTGATCTAAACTGCAATCCACGTCGACGTGAAACTCGAGCAAATCATATTATTATACAGAAATGCTCGCCAGCTCCCTAACTATAGACTTGACAACATATCGGCAGCTTACGTCTTTTCTGTACATGTCGAGTTTTCTAAAATCGCTAACATAAGCGCTATGCACCTTGTCTAGACTCCTTGCTCTTCCATGGGAAGTAGAATAAATTGTTCCTAAAAGCCACTCTAATTTCAACCTTACGTCATAGAACCGTGACGATCAGTCGTTGCGTTGAATTCAGGTGATGTGACGTCTGTGACGTTTAAAAGATGTATCCTCTTTTGGACCTTATTAGAATGCAATAACAAGCCCTTATAAGTAGCTGCAAACTTTTCTACCTTGTCGCTTTAACAACATTAACAGATTAGTGCAGCCGTTCAAACAAGTCATTTAAGTGACAAAGAACTGAACTGTGCAGCTACTTGTAAACTATTGCGTACTACTATTTCCCCTTAATTACACCATATCCATTGTACAGTATTTTTAACCCCCACCCTAAAAACGAATGCGTAGTGTTAATGAGTGGGGTTAATTCAAAGGTGAAACTAGCGTTGGAAAATTAAACATTTTTTTAGACAAACATTTATAAACCACAACAAATAACAATATAAATATTACAAAAATAGAAATCCACTATCAATAAAATAAGATTCAAAACACAACAACATGGAATGTTACTTTTTTGCAGAGTTTGGAGCAAGGCACAATTTTATGTTCTAAAGTTATAGTAATTACAAATAATTACATCAGCTCGTCATTCGATTAAATAACTAGACTTTAAACCACTTTAAAAACGAAACTACGTTTGCACTGGAGCGTGAGTCTTGCTCTCGTGACTCTTGAGGCAGTTTGATTTGTACTTTTCCTTATGCAGTTTCCTACGTAAGCGAACTGCGAGCGAATGCGAAGCGACGAGTAGGAAATTCGAAAAAAAGGGCTTAGAGCCTGAGAAGCGTCCTACGCGACGTGGAACGGTCTATGCAGCGTTATGTTACCCCCCTTCTTTCAATATCGTAATCATATTTCGTTGACGTTATGACAGCTCTCATGAAATTGACAGTAAGAGCTATTCTTAATGGTGTCGATAACGAAAGCTTATTCTACATCGGTAATACGCCTATTGCAATAGTATTGTTTGCCTTTACTGTCAGGTTAAAAAGAGCTATTCAATACAAAATTCAAAAATTGTTTTCAGTATCATAACGTTAACATTACTAGAGCGATAAAACAATGCAGAATAAACGGCCCAGGACCAAAGCCGCTTCGCGTCGCTTCGCTTCGACCTGTACAAAATCGCATCGCTTCGTCGCGGGCAGTTCGCTCACGTAGGGTTACTGGGTTATTATAGCCGAACTCGGCGAACTCTAATAGTCCCGGAGCTCCTCGAGGGCGCCGAGGCAGCGCCACTTGTCGGGCAGGTAGAAGGGCTCGAACACGTGCGGGAAGGGCGCGTCCCAGCCCGCCGCGCGCGCCACCGGCGCCTCCAGGTGCAGGAAACACGTGCTCTGGAACAGGGACGAAATAAAATTAACCTTTTGAACGCCTAACTTCGAATACAAAATGTATCACTCACAAGCGAAACATGTCCGCTATAGAGCTATGCAAATTACACCTTAATAGGGAATATGCATGGATTTTGAAAATCGCATTTCTCATCAAAATATGAAAATACCGTAAAAGAGATCACCAAAACGGAAATTAAAATTAAAATCGGTCAAGAAATACGGAAGTTATAAGCATTTCAAACTTCTAATTAGACAGAGAGATCCGATGTGCACCGTGACGTCATTGTGCACTGCGGCCATATAAACTCCATGTAAAATTCCGTTTGTCTAGAAAGAGATAGGAACAAATCTTTGTTGGCTTATATCTTATATCTTGGTTATTTTTATAGTTATTCAAAAAATGATTTTTGTGATCTGTTTGTTACATGAATCAGCATCAATTGAAGCTGTAAAAAAATATGCATATTCCCTATTGAAAAGAAATTAAGTGTCTTTTATTTAATCTTGAAGTTGTGACGGCTGTGGCACTACGTTCAGTTGACGGCCAGAGCCGCCCTAAAAAGGTTAAGGTTAGAATAGGTGGTGGTGGGGCGGTATTAGGGATCTACTTTAGATGTATCATCATGTCAGCCGAAAGACGTCCAATGCTGGACATAGGCCTCCCCCAAAAACACAGTAGGTAACACAGATAATATCAAGGTTTTTACAACATCCCAGTTACTAATTATCATACCTGGGATAACTCGGGGCATCTGTACGAAAGTGATGTAGCAAAATATTTTATCGATATAAAATACATATATCGATGTTACTGCCAACATCTAAATGTTATTCGACATAAATAAATATTACTTATTTTCTCCTCATTTTTAGATTAAAGATAAACAAATTAACACGTATATTTATTTGTTTATTTTACAACAGTTTTCATAATATACAATCAATTTTTTTTCCATATTCGTCGGTATTAATGATTGCCGTCTAGTTAAAAATATCTACTTTAAACTGCTAAACGTACGAATATGATTGGTACTGACAGTATATTGTCATTTTGATTGAAATGACATCCGCATACTTTTATTATCTTAAGAGGCTCGATATCAGATATGACATCGAACCTCTTTACAGTAATCGAGAATGTGCAATGTGCACATGTATTAATTTAATTATATCGACATCTTTTTTATCGAAATCAAATCCCTAGAACTTGCCCCGAGTTATCCCAGGTATGCTAATTATAAGCTATAACCCAAATATTTCATCTTTTCTTACTAAATGTAGGTAGCATACCTAATGTCTGTATCGCCTTCCCTGATTTCACCGAGTGTTCCTAACGGATGACCAGCGTTGGTTTCGCGGCCAGCTCATGCTGTGTATGGACCATTTCGCAACAATTACCACTGGGACTGGCTTCTCTTTTTTTATTTTTGTTAATAATTGGATAGTAACATCGGTTCCTCAAACTGATTAATTCCGCGTAGCAAACATTCCAGTCGCTTTATTCCTCATTTTAATTTTCCTCCGATGGCATTGTTTCCCATTTTACTTATTTTACATTTAGGATTTTCCCCACTCGCAATTTCCTATTGTAATTAAGTCGAAATAAAAATAGGTAGATAGGTTTAAGGACTGTTCAATTTACTAAGCGGACATCAAAAATAGGTTCATTTACGGATTTTTTATAACAAATATATCTTTATTACGGTGAATATTTATTTACAATATTAAAATAAAGTAATATATAACACAAGAAAAAAAGAATTAATAACAAGGGTAAAAATTTCGGACTTTAGCCCGGATTCGTCGCATAAGTGTTTGCACATCGCTTTTGGATACTTTTCTACAAGCAGCAAACCACATGCGTTTAAATTCTGCCAATGTACTCTTCTTCTCGGCCATCCTTCCTCAAGTATCTTTTTACAATGGCCCAGTATCGCTCGATGGGGCGGAGCTCCGGGCAGTTTGGTGGGTTGTCTTCTTTCTTAACAAAATCGATGTTTTTTGAATTTAATAGCACCACAGTCTCACCAGCATAGTGAGCACTCGCTAGATCAGGCCAAAACAAAGGGGGAATACTGTGCTTTCTATATATAGGAAGTAACCGATTTGTGATGCATTCCTTTCTATAAATTTCGCCACCAATAGTTCCAGTTGCAAAATAAGACGTACTTTTGAGGCCACAGGAACAAATTGCCTGCCATACAAGGACTTTCTTCCCGAATTTGTAAATTTTTATGTTTTTTTCGGAATCGGGTACAATTTCTCCTACAGCCGCATTGTAATACTGGGGCCCCGGTAACGTACTGGTGTCAAATTTCACGTACGTTTCGTCGTCCATGAGAATGCATCGAGATTTATTTTGCAGCAAAATATCGTATAAATTGCGGCATCTTTTCTTGGACCGTATTTGTTGCTCGGCACTTCTTTTCGGCATTTTTTGCTTCTTATATGTCCATATATTATTTCTTTTCTTGATATTTTGTACAGTGCCTACGCTAATACCTGCTTTTTTAGCAATTTCACGAACGGACATGTACTTTGTTGATTTTAACAGCCGCACGACTTTTTCTTCGACATTTGGGTTTGCCGGGCCACTTCTCCGCCGCGATTTTGGTTAATCGTCAAGCGTATAGTGCTCTCCAAATTTTTTTATGATTTGAAACACGGCTGACTTGGAACATTTAAACTCATTTGCAATTTTCCGCAGTGAAAATTGGCCTGTACACCATTTTTGCAAGATTAATTTGCGTTCTTTAATATTAATTCGCTCCATCGTGAAAAATATTTAGACAATTAAAAAAAAAAAATACGACACTTGATAGACTTGTCTACGTCTATTTTATAACCAGCCACTGCCTATCAGTATTTTTTTAGTTGAAGGATTAATATTGAATTATATATGTCCGCTTAGTAAATTGAACAGTCCTTAGGTTATGTTAGGCCATAGCTCCCAGAAATAGGTGCTTTGGGAATAGGAGCGTCGACGCAGTGAAATTGATTTTGAATTGAGAAAACATGCAAGTGGAGAAAAACCAAAATGGAAAATAAGCAATTGGTGAAAAAAAACAATGTTGCTACGCGGAATTAGTCTGTTAGGGTAACCGATCTATGTTCTTGAGTAATGGATTGTTTTTCTATCTTTCTTTCTTCTTCTTTCAAAAATCATTCCCAGGAGAATATAAACGCGAAAGTGTTTGTAAATTCCTACTTCAACGCCAAAACAATGTGAAACTTGGTAGAGAAACCATTCCTTACCCAGACGCATAACTTTTTATCCCTGAAAAATGTCTCCAGGGTCCCAAGATACAGGCTCAGCCTAGTTTGGGGTCCGCCAGATATCTCTTTTTATGTATACACGGTGTTGTTAAGCAAATTTTTTTTTTTGTATTTTTTTTTTGTATTTGAAAAGGAATCCTGATAAACCACTCGATCTGTAGGTATAAGCGAAGCGACAGTACCTGAATGGTCGCAGCCAGCTCGGCTCCGAACCCTGAAGTCAGCGGGGCCTCGTGTGCGACCAGGCAACGCCCGGTCTTCTTCACAGACTGCCAACAAATGTACAGTTAAAGACCAAAGCCCATCTGACATTCTACAGCAATAAGGTTGAGTTTCCTATAAGTTACAAATTACTTTGCATCTCTAATGATCTAATGAATGATATTGACGACTTAAAGCATTTTTTTTTAAATGGGTCCTAAGTGAACGTTCGTTACCGTACAAACAGCCACACACTTAACTGCCCATTAAAAAGGGAAATGAGAAAATGTAGAAAGATATAAATATAGATTTTACATAAGAATCTCATGTGCACGACAGAGACAGTTTCTCTCTATTTATCTTCATTGGTCACTCAACTGTGTGGACGATTGTACACGTTACATCAAAATATGTATACAGGGTGCTCCCGACCTTGGGGCTTTAAATGCGACGATCGAACTACTTTTGTTTTTCAATATTAAAAATAAACTTAAATTTTGATAACTAATTAGATAATTAATTAAAGTCTAATAGTAAAATCAGTGTATTCAATCATGGCCATATAATCACTATCTCATGGTACGGGGCGACATTTTCTTGGTTCGAGTGCTAAAGGAAAACGGAGAACTGGATAGCGGTATATTTAACTTGAATGAAAAAAATAAAATTCAAGTTGGACATATTTCCAACAATTTACAACACAGAAGAAGTTCAGTTTCAGGAGTAGAAACGATCCATGTATTTAAAGCCCCAAGGTCAGAGGCACCCTATATTAACCACCCCGTCAGTTAATACCCTGTTTTCCGTGCCTCTACAACAAATTACTCTTCAGTGTCTCATTTTTAGGGTTCCATACCCGAAGAGAGCCCAATAATATGCGTACGCTGTCCGCCCGTCCCAACTCTTTTGAACCGTAGTAGTTTTTTTCAGACTGTGTTATTATGGCGAATTTACTGATATTAAAAAAAAAAAAAAAGGATGTACTTTACGTTATTTTTCAAAGTATTTTAATTTTTATTGTATCGTAAAAACAGTAAAACATAGTAACGCCAAATTTGGTATCATTATAGTACAAATCCTGAAGAATTAAGAAAAATATCTGATACTAAGAAATGCTCAAGTGTGACTTGCGCTGATTCGATTCGAATCCAAATCAAAATATATTAATAGCTGTGTGCTGCGGTACGGAACCCGCGGTTCGCGAGTCCGACACGCACTGGACCGGTTTTTTGACTATAATATCATAATGACCAGTTCATGTATGGTATGGTAGCGAAACGCAGGTCGTCACCAAAAAACGTGAATAACCAATGCAGTTTGAATTCTATTCCGTTAGTAATGAGGTTGATATTGCTACAGGAGTTTTATCCGAGATACTCCGTTTTTGCTTAGGAGGGCAGAGATGATATTCATCACTATTATTTATTTATCCTCGTAACGCCCAGTGTGCAATAGGATGTACGTAATCAAGGCAATTTACTTTGAACTCTGTTGCGATAAGAATAAGGTTTATTTTCCTATGTTCATTGAACTTTATTCCCTTGATTCAAAGTCAGTTACAAAAAACTCCCATTTTTCAGTATGGTGGGTCTTACGAGGTTATTATAAGATACGATGGATTAGATAATCTAATGGAGACGGTTGTAGGAAGCCTATATGACTTGCGTCATTGAAGCTGTGGAAATAAGGTTCATGATTGTTCGCTTACGTTGCAGACGGTGTCCTGGTCCCAGGGCAAGATGGACTGCAGGTCGATGACGTCACAGCGCATTCCGAGCTGCTCTTCGGCCATCTGCGCTACTTCTAGCAGCACGTGTACCTGCGTGCCCCAGCCGACCAGCGTCGCTGCGTCGCCTGGAATACAGTGGTCCAATCAAATATTTAACCCTTTTCCAGGCATAGTTCATTTCATCGACCACATTCATGTCGCTCAAAATTAAACTTAACTAATGTCAGGCGGGGCTATTCCGACAGAGGGGTAAATCCGTCTTTTGTGTTTTTTTTGGGAATACGATACTTAAAAACTATTGTTTCATCCTTTTATAGTAGTTTACTTAAGTACCTAATTTTTATAAAAGGTAGCAAAAATAGTTTTTAAGCGTCGTTTTCCCAAAAAAAACACAAAAGACGGATTTACCCCTCTGTCGGAATAGCCTGACATTACCTAGATTTTATGACACACATTTAATTGAACTTTCCTGAAATTTGACTTCATAGATCAGTATCAGGAAGTTACGAATTCGTGGCTCTATTCCATTTCTTGCTTGTGTCCTTACTTTAGCAATGCCTGGAAAAGGGTTAAATAACTATTACATAGATAGATAAAAAACCTCCGGTATAATGGCGATCCCTTCTTACAGAGCTGATATCTTTGAAACGGCTAAATCGGTTTTCATACATACATACATACATACCTTCACGCCTTCATTCCCAGAGTGGGGTAGGCAGAGCTACAGAATTACCAACAACTCTAAAAACTTGTTGATAACTCTGTAACCACAATTTGCACAATTAGGCTAAGATGTTTAACAGTGTATATTAGTGACAGGTAGCAAGCCCATCGCCTAACAGTACTACAAGCCTTTATTCCCTTAGTCGCCTCTTACGACTTCCACGGGAAGACATGGAGTGGCACAATTCTAAGCCGGCAACCACACGGTAAACCTAGAAAACCTGCTTTCAAATAATAGAAAAATCCCATCCAAATCGGAACACTTTTAGACGACTCTATGTGATATAAAAAAGGTCTAATATAGCGTTTGTGCTACCGGTTTAAGACCTATGGTGCCACAATTAGACACAAACACAGTGGTTAAACTTATAACACCTTTATTTTCACGTATACAGTGTGGAAAAACGAACGCCACATGGACGGCAGCTACCTTAAATATCGGAAATAGCAAATTCTACGCAAAGAAGATTTTTATTTAATTTAAAGTATGAAATAATACACAATAGCAACATAATTCTGGTTATTCGTTATTTTAACAGGATTTTTGAACCTTCATTAATAATCATCATATTTTTTTCCTCATTGTGTATTTCAGAATTACAGTGCCATTTACTATTTTTAAAGAAAACGATCAGAATTTATTCCGAATTTTCAATCATTCATTTTCTCCATTTCGACTGATGAATCCATTTCAGGTGACTAAAAGACTTCAATTTCCGTGGAAGTGGTAAGGGCAAAACAAAATAAAAAATACACACTTACGAACAATGCTGGGGGCGATCACTAGTATATGGGAAAAGCATCGATAATTGAGTTTGTCTATATAGGCAATCCCTACCCAACAAGTTTTAGAGTTGTATGTAATCCTGTAGCTCTGCCTACCCCACTCTGGGAATGAAGGCGAGAGTGTATGTATGTTTGGTATTGTTTTTTTTTATGGCACAGGAAGGCAAACGAGTACACAGGCCACCTGATGGTAAGTGGAAACTGTGACCCATAGACATTCGGATTCACAAGACTGCAAATGCACTGCCAACCCTGAGGACTAAGATGGAATGCCTCTATGCTATTCATTTCACCGTGTGTCTTAGACCCAAACCGGAACACAACAATACAAACACTGCTGCTTGGCGGTAGGTTAATGGATAAGATGGTGGTACCATCCCGGACGGAACCTGCACAAGGTCCTCCCACAAGTAATTTATTATGCTAGAATTGTCTGACCTTCTCTCAGGACTTGCGCCTTGCCGAGCGGTAAGGTGTAGTCCTCGACGGGCACGTCCTCGGTGGCGGACCGGTACAAGATCTTGGGCTCCAGGAAGATGCAGGGGTCGCGCTCGCGGATGCAGGACAGCAGCAGGCCCTTGGCCGCGATTGGTCCGCGGGGGACCACCACCTGGTGGACAATGTATTGGGTTACAACTTTTTTTCAAATTCAAATTTAATTTATTTAAGAAAATAACGTATATTATACGAAAACAATATTAATTATCTTAACTTAATTATCTCTAACGATTTTGAAACATGAAACACTATACGACTCCAGTCTTAACTTAGCTATACTTTTATACTTATTATAACATACTTTTTTACTATAAGTACATGTTTTACTTAGGGGAGTAACATGCTTGTCGGTCAAGCGAATAATATAAAGACGGGCGACTCACCGACCCGTGTTTGTTACTTCTCATAACCTCATCATGAAGAGTTCCTAATTGTTAACGGATATCTCACCTATTCAACGGTCGATTTGCTATGGTATACATACATACATAAACTCACGCCTTCATTCCCAGAGTGGGGTAGGCAGAGCTACAGAATTAACAACAACTCTAATAACTTGTTGATAATTCTGTAACCACATTTTGCACAATCAGGCTAAGATTTTTACCAGTGTATTAGTGACAGGTTGCAAGCCCATCGCCTAACAGTACTACAAGCCTTTATTCCCTTAGTCGCCTCATACAACATCCACGGGAAGACATGGAGTGGCACTATTCTAACCCAGCAACCACACGAAGAACATAGGAAAATAAACCTTATTCTTATTGCAACAGAGTTCAAAGTAAATTGCCTTGATTATGTATGTCCTATTGCACACTGGGCCTTACGAATATCAGTACATGTTTTACTTAGGGGAGTAACATGCTGCTCGGTCAAGCGAATAATATCTACTTGTGGGAGGACCTTGTGCAGGGTCCGTCCGGGTTGGTACCACCATCTTATCCATTAACCTACCGCCAAGCAGCAGTGTTCGCATCGTTGTGTTCCGGTTTGGGGATAAGACAGCCGGTGAAATGACTAGCATAGAGGCATTCCATCTTAGTCCTCAGGGTTGGCAACGCATTTGCAGTCTTGTGAATGCGAATGTCTATGGGTCACAGTTTCCACTTACCATCAGGTGGCCTGTGTGCTCGTTTGCCTTCTGTCACGCGACTATTTGAACTCGCGCGACATGATTTGTTTTGTTTGTTTATTGATCTTTAATCGACCTTTAGTGACTTTGACGTTTTAGGTTGGTGCTGCAAGCGATGTTTTTTCTATTAGTTTTGCATACTCGTACGGTCTGTTCGCGACTTTGGCGCCGTGATTTTGACAGGCTCGAACAGTTTTCGCCACTTAGGTTGGCAACCCTTGAGGGAGGCTGTCAGACGAGTGGCGTCGGTTTTCTATTTCTCGGAAGCGGCTACGTCGGACGGGAGGCCGTGAGAACCCATCAAGGTCCATCTCGACGAGCCGTGACTAATTTTGATTACGCTTACTGGCGTAAACCGGGGATGTCTCCCCGCATCGTTATTTAACGATATTCGGAGGATCCATCGGTAAGTATTCTATTTTTCGATGGAGGTTTTATCCAACGTCTGTGCCATGGACCTCGTTGCTTTACGATCTGTTCTATTTCAGTCGGGATGCTACTGTGAGCCTTGGGATGGTAGCTCCAGCGGATAACCGGCGATGGACCTTATTTTATTAAATGGGTGGTACGTATTTTCATACCTTTTTAGTGAGATGCTCTCACGCCGCCACGTTGTCTAATGGGACAACCTGTCGCTTTTCTAAGCACGGTTTTTGACTTCTTCTTTTGTTTTGTTTTCAGCGCTATCGCACCCATTTAACTTCTCGTTTAAACCTTTTAGTAGTTCATTTAACCTATCATTTAAACTCATTTAACTACCCATTTAGGGACCATTTAAGAACTCATTTTTTAGGGATTTAACTTTCATTTAATCCATTTAAGTCTCCATTTAATGGCCATTTAAGCCATTCATTTAATGACCATTTAATGGCTATTTAACTCCCCCTTTAACTTCATTCTTTTGCATTCAATGCCCACTTAATTACCATTTTATATGGATTTTCTTTTTTGTGCATTCCATGCCAGAACTTAACTTCTCTATCGGTATTTAACCATATCACCAATTAGGGAATTAGGACATAACGCCTTAGTGCAAGCCTATTTAATTTTAAGGAAACGCTTGAACGTAGAGATGTATGATTTCACGCCCATGAGCCTTTTCCTTTATTCTTTTACTTAGCTTCTAACCCACCATGTGGTTATAACCTACTCTCTTTAGGCTATTTAGTCTAACCATTGTATATGGATTCTTTTTTTTGTGCATTTAAAGCCACATTTTTCTCTTTGTTTAGGGAACTTTATGCCTTTGTGCAACCTTATTTATTTTATGAAAATGCTTGAACGTAAAGAAGTATGATTTCACGCCCATGAGCATTTTCCTTTCTTTTATCTGAGACCCCGGTCTACTTTTCTACTCCTCTCATTACTTAGTTTTGGTAACTTCTTTGTCAGGACCCTTCCGGTCTCAAACTTATTTAATTTCCCCCCTACGTTGTCCTACACCAATGGAGCTGGATCTGCGAAGCAGGAGTTCTGCAACCTGGACGTGGTTGGCGTGAAACGGCCCCGTTCAACCTCGAGACTCTGGTGCAGTTGGTGGAGTTTAACGTATTGTTTTCACCGTTAACTTGTAAGTTATCTTTTCCTTTTCTATAAACATCTGACCAGGTGAACGACCAAGATTTAAATTTAAACTTAAATTCTAACTTATACATTAAGATCTGATTGCTTTGTAATCTATAGACCTAAGCTCTAGCTAGGATACCACCTAGGAATTTAGGTTATCAACATCTGTGTAACCGCCTGAACATAATTAGAAGGTAAATAAATAGTCTATAAACAATTCTGTGTTAATTATTTAACTCTTGACTATAACCACGCCCGCCTTGAGATTAAAAGATTCCAGTACTCTACCGTTTTCTTATATTTGCTATCCGTTTTCTTTTTGCCTAGCGCAGGACCCTGGCGCCCGATAGTTTTCTTTTCTTTATTTGTGCTAATTTGCATATTTTATTTTTGGGTTCTGGCTATTGGTACTTTTAATGGCGCTTGCCGCTAAATAAATACGACATGTGTCGCTTCCTTTTAACATTACAATTTGTCGCGACCTTATAAACATTACATTGGCGCATCTCACTCTTATAAACATTACATTGGCGCTTGTCACTCCTTTAAACATTACATTGTCGCTCGCGAACAGGGACATGATATAGTCACTGTTTTAGTTTTTGTTTTTTGGACTTTTATATCTCAAGCTTGGCTATTTTATTGTGTCATCTTTTCACTTAGTTGTGTTCAGTGCAAATAGTGGTCATTCACCTGCTTTATTTTCTGTTAACAGTGTACTTACTTTTTTATTATTTTTTATCTCAGTCATAAGACGTTTTTTGCTGGTCATTATGCTGAGTGTGTTTTTTATGGTATCAGTGTAATATTTTCACTGTAACTTTTACTGTTAACTTACCTTGTGGTCGGTACACGCGGTATAGTTTATTTGTGGTTGTGTATGAAGTTTCTTAATTGTCTAAACCTACAGTTTTGATAATATTTTTGTCTGTCCATTGTATTTTATACAACAATTAATTTCTGAATATTAACTAAAAAATAAACCTTTAATATTTGTTAAAATTAATATAAATTAACTTTCAATATTTGCTAATAGCACTATCTTTTGTGATCTTGTTTTAATTTAAGAATGGATAGTCATGAACATTTAGTGTCTGCTGAAGGGAATCTTAATCCTTCAGGTACCGCTCCTCCTGAGCATACAATGGCTCCTATTACGGAACAGCCAACTTTTGTTTCAACTGGTATTGGTACGGATTCAGATCCGCTCAGTAATCACCCTCATGGTGATTTGATAACATTGTCAGTGTATCCGGATAATTCTCATAATACTAGTTCTGTTCGTTCTCAGTTACCTAATGCATTAAATTTGACTAATGCTCATAATAATACTATGCTTTTAGATAACCGTTTGAGGTCAAATAATACTTTTGTAAAACAGCCAGATTTATCTAAAACTAAAATTCATTTTAATGGGCGCACTTGCGTTCGCGAATTTTTGATGCAAGTAGAAGATTATCAATTTGCGCGTAGCATTGATGAATCTTATCTGATTAGAGCCTTCTCTTCTTTGTTATCTGATCAGGCGTTGAAATGGTTTCGTTCTGTTCGTACTACTATTGCCACTTGGTACGAATTGAAAGTAGCTTTAATGAGACGTTTTGATAAAAATGATTTTGATTATACACTTGAGTATCAACTTCGCACACGTAAGCAGAAGCCTAGAGAGTCTCTTTCTGATTATATAATTGATATGATGGACATGTCTAGTCAATTGACATTTCCTTGGTCTGAAGCAACCTTGATTGATATTATTAGACACAATATGTCGCCGTCTCTCATGGTGCACTTTATAGGCAGACCTATTACAAATTTGGATTCCATAGTTCGTCTTAGCAAGGAAATTGATGCATTTAATTCTGTTAATTTGTTATCTAATCCGCCTACCGCTAGTGTAAGGAAACTTAATCCAATTTCTGTAAACAAGGATCTCTTATGTTTAAAATGTAAAAAGCCTGGTCATCATTACAGAGATTGTAAAACTGTAAAAGGCATAGTTTGTTTTAAATGTAACAAAAAAGATGTCACCTCTTTGACATGTGACAATTGTAATGAAATGGGCGTGTCACCTGGTACTAGTAGTTCAAAAAACTTGTAGGCTCCGGTCGAACACCGCTTTGTTCTAAAGTTACTAGTGTTTCGGCTGGCATAGATATTAATACTTCTCCCTCTAACTTTAAACCCTCCGATACAGAAATTAAAACTGATTTTAATTCTTGGCTTGATCATTTAAAGGTATTCTTTGGAGTTCATAAAGCTGCTCCAGTGTTGTTCGTTGATACTAGTGACTCTCGGCCTTATTTAAATTTCAGGTTTAGAGATCATATTTTTTCAGGATTGTTGGACAGTGGTGCTAACAGTTGTGTTCTTGGTTCAAATTCTCATTTAACCTTTTTAAGTTTTGGTTTGAAACTTAGACCGAACCCTAAGCTTGTGGCTAGCACAGCTGATGGCTCTTCCAGAGGTGTTCTGGGTGTTCTGGAAATCCCAGTTACCGTTGATAATATAACCCACACTATACCATTTTTGGTTATTCCTTCCTTTGAACCTCCCATCATACTAGGATTTAATTTCTGGTTAAAGTTTGGTATAGCTAAAGAATTATTTGATAATATTTCCTATAGTGACGTTCCACCTTCAATTTGTTCGGTAACGTCAGCTGCTCTTCTGACTACATTTCAAAAAACTCAGTTGGAAGAAGTTATTAAAAAATTTGAAAACATTTCTTATGAAAAGAAGGGATTAGGTTCGACTCATTTGGTTGAACATAAAATTAATACTACTGGTGATCCTATTAAGCAACGTTATTGGCCTCTTAGCCCAGCAAAGCAAAATGAGTTGTACGCTGAGGTAGAAGTTCTTCTTAAGGATGGCGTTATACAACCCTCTAAATCTCCTTGGTGCTCTCCTGTCATAGCAGTAGCCAAGAAGGATGGTAGCACAAGATTATGTTTGGACTCTAGGCGTCTTAACTCAGTTACTATTAAGGACTCCTATCCACTACCTTATACTTCTAGAATTCTGGATAACCTGCGGGGTGCTAAATATATAACTGCTATAGATTTGTCTAAGGCATTTTTACAAATTCCATTGGAGAAATCTTCTCGTCAAAAAACCGCATTTGTTGTTCCAGGTAAAGGACTTTTTGAGTATGTTCGTTTGCCCTTCGGGTTGACCAACGCACCAGCTGAGTTGCAGCGTTTAGTCGACCGATTGTTTGGTCCTGAGTTTGATGATGTTTTATTTAAATACTTGGATGATTTAATTTTGATTTCTTCTGAATTTTCTGATCATATTTCACTTTTAGATAAAGTTCATAAAGTTTTAAGTGAAGCTGGTTTAACCATAAATTTGAAAAAATGTGAGTTTTGTAAGGATCGACTTCGCTACTTAGGTTATGTTGTTGATAGTTATGGTTTACATACGGATCCCTCTAAATTGGAATCAATTCAAAATTTTCCTAAGCCTCTTATTGTGAAGGAACTTCGTGGTTTCATAGGTCTTTGCTCTTACTATCGAAGGTTCATTTCAAATTTTGCTGATATTGCTGCCCCATTAACTTGTCTTACAGGTGGTAGTAAAAATTCTAAGAAGATTGTTGTCTGGAATACCGAAGCTGATGATGCTTTTAATAATTTAAAATTGTCTTTAATGTCCGCCCCTGTCTTACTGTGCCCCAACTTTGAAAAACCCTACTTCCTTCATTGCGACTGTAGTTCAGTAGGAATTGGAAGTATGTTGTGTCAAGAGGATGAAGCTGGAGACCAACACCCCATTGCATTTTTCTCCCGTTCCCTTACAAAGTGTGAAAGTAATTATAGTACGACAGAGCGTGAATTGTTAGCGATTTTAGTGTCCATAGAACATTTTAGACCCTATATAGAAGGAATGAAATTCACTGTTATTACAGACCATGCAAGTTTGAAATGGTTGTTAGGTCTTTCTAATCCTAGCGGACGTTTGGCTAGATGGGCTGCTCGGATTTCTCAATATACATTCGACATTGTTCACAAAAAGGGTTCTTTGCATGTTGTCCCAGATGCTCTTTCTCGCATTGAGATTGCTGCGTTTATTGGTCCCTCTGATATTGTTTCCCCAGATGATGAAATTTTGGATACTTGGTTTAAAAAGACATTTACAAATTGTCAAAAATTTCCCACTAAATATAAAAATTACAAAGTGGAAAATAAAACTCTTTATAGATATTGTAAACCCAAATTTAATCAAAATTCACGATTAGATTGGAAATTAGTAGTTCCCAAAGAAAATATTATAGAAACCATTAGGAACAATCATGATGATGTCAACTCTGGTCACTTAGGTATACATAAAACCCTACATAAATTAAAATTACATTATTATTGGAATAAAATGTTTTTAGATGTTCAGAATTATATAAAACTCTGTGACACTTGTAAAGCTCATAAATGCTCTAATGCTCCTCCTATCGGTATCTCTGTCAATCCCAAAATTGTTGATAAACCTATGACTATGCTATCTATGGATTTGATTGGAATTTTACCCCGTACTTATTCTGGTCACCGTTTCATTTTGTCAGTGGTTGATGTTTTTACTAAATATGTTTGGCTTTTCCCCTTAGCAAATGCTACTACTAGAGTCATTTGTAGATTTCTAGAAAAAGATTTATTTTTAAAATTTGGTTCACCTAAAGTAATAATTTGTGATAATGGTACCCAATTTACTTCAAGACATTTTGTTGAATTTCTTTAAAGTTTTAATATAAATAAAATATTTTATAATAC